>CM069908.1:129454136-130054136 GCA_036172215.1 Camellia granthamiana | reverse complement strand
TCTGCCTGGTGGGTGGTGGTTGTAAGTGTTTGTTGTTTGGTTGTGTTGAACCCTTTTGTGACATCATTTTAATGTGTGGCATGTGCAGGATATGGTAAGAAACCATGACATCCATGCGATGGAGAAGTATATCCGGGTGAACGTTTCTGCAAGAAGTGAGTGTCGGTACATGCATTTCCCAATGTGTCACCTTGCACACTGGACACTTGTGGTCTATGATACGAAAGACGGTACGTGGAAGCATTTCAATCCAATGCGGCAGCGTTCAGAGAGGGTAGACGTACACTACCCTGAAGCTCTGGTGTTGGTAATTAGTATAATAATGTGCTTTGTTTTGTTTTTGGTAGTTGGATGTTTATGGTGTGAGTTTTATGTGTTTTGTTATTGGTGTTTTTGTGTGTCTTGCAAAAGGAACGAGTGTCGGACGTTATGAAACAATTGTTTCGTGCATTTGGGCTGGATGAGCAAAGTATCGAGGCAAATTTTAGCCACTCCCTGGACTCTGTAAGCAAGTGTCCACAGTAAAAACCAGATTCGTAAGTGGTTATGTGGTTTATATCGTATGGGCCTCGTATTATTTTTGAGTCAAACACGTGTATACCTTTTTGTTAATGTGAGGTGATGTTTTTCCACACAGGCTGGATTGTAGGATAATCGTGTATGCGTTGATGCATTAGTATGTGCACTGGTGTGACATGGCTTGGTCACTGCAAGGCACTAACTGCAGCGTGTTGCGTGCGAATATGGTGAAGTCTCTCATTAGTGATCCGTTGCAGGGGTTGAAGACTTAGTCATGGCCGGTTACGATGTGTTTGTGACATATGGCTGTTTTGGTTTAGAACATAAACTGACAAATCTCGTAATTAAAAATTTTTGTTTATGAAGATGGTTTTACCCGTTTGATGTTTATTTTTGAAACCATATATCCAGTTGTTTAGAATGGTAATTTAAAAATTTTGATATGGAAATGTTGCTCCCAACATACGCATTGTTTTGTGTGGACGTCGTTGTGGGAAGTTTGCTGCACGATGTGGAAAAAATAAGTTTTGTTTCCAATTGTAATGTTGTGTGTTTGTGTGGTGGTATTGTAGATAGAATATAGTTAGGAGATGCAAAATGAAAGCTCGTTTTGGCATCCTAAAATGTCTAAATGAACACAGGCGATGTGTATTTGAAATTGATGTCAGTGCTATGTTTTGTTTTCCGTAAATGTATGAGCGGAGTTATGTGCTGTGCTATTGGGAACGAATGTTGTGTGTATCATGGTAATGTCGATTCCAAATGTGGGTGGAGTTTTGATGGAATGTGTGGCATGGATACAAATGTTGGTGGTGTGGAATTTTTGTGTGGTGTGTGTTTGTTGATTGTGTGGCAGTTACTGTGTGGTTATGCAAAATATCAGTGATGGATGAGTAATGTAAAACAGTCCGAAATATACAAGTCGCAGTGTTTTGGCTGGCAAAAAAATAATACTATGGTCGAATTGAAATGTGAATGCGTTTGAAATAAACTAAAAATTGCGCATGACACGATACCGGTATCCGGCCGTGCATCGTTCAATGCAGTATGTGGTGCAGCCACTTATTACGATTAAAAATTAAAAAAAGCTTAAAATATAGTTTCAGCAATTCATGAATCCAAAATGGAAGTTATATTGGTTCCTTGCAAGTTTTTCTGTTGTGGTTCCCCATGCATTGGCAACGACTGCACTGAATTTGTTGAACTTGTTCCCCCATGGATAGCATACGTTTCTTCTTAGGTTGTCCTGGTGGTGTTTTGATGGTTGGTGATTGTAGACAAAATCTCAAGCATGGAATGATGGTTTCTCAATCGTTGGGATGGGGTTTAAGTTGTGTGTGTATGAATTCTACTACTTTGCCACGTGGTAATACAGAGCGACTAAATCATAGAGGTCAAGATCGTTGGTATGGATGGCGACAACTGCATGAGCGCATGGGAAACCCTTGATTTGCCACTGGAAACAAGAACATGTACGTTTCCCCACGTTAACCATGACAGACGGGAAAAAGTGAACCTCATAAACCTGTTCATTTGATTGGCTTACAAGCCATGATCTGCCTTTGTTATATGCTTTAACCCGATCTTCCACTTTCGGACAAACAACCCCAGGCCACGCTTGTGCCTTACAACGACGTTTGGCCATCTGACGCATTATTTTCGTCCGAATGCTGTCAATCATTTGAGTTATTAGAAGGTGTCGTGCTTCCCACATCCATGAGTTAAATGACTCAACAGCATTTGAACTCATCTCGCTGTAACGTGTACCACTAGTGATAGAGAAATATGAGGAATGTTATATGAAATTGGAGAATACAAAATGAGGACATAGTAACAATACAGTGAAAGAGCATTGGGTTTGAAAAAAAAATAAAATGGAAAAGTGTTTACCGGAAATAAACATTGGCCCAATATTGAGGGGGTAAATCTTTTAAGAAGGCCAGTGCGACCTTACGTCCACATTTGATGAACTCCTCCATACTTTAATTGAATGCAGCCACAGTTGGTGCATATGCACACGCACGAAATTTAGTCAACATTCCCGCACGATATGAATTGTTCACATAACGCAGTTTGTCTTGCAAGTTACGTTGCAAATGTTGCAAATAGAATGCATGATGAGTTGTGGGAAATATGATGGGTACGGATTCCAATAGTCTTGTATGGCGGTCCGTTACAAAATAAGTGTTCTGTGGTCATCCACAACGTGCGCGAGCTGTCCCAAAAACGAAGACCAGTTCGTCGTGTTTTCTGAATCTACGATTGCTATGGCTAAAGAGAATAAACCTGCATTAATTTTCTCTTCACAATGAGAAAAAGCATTGTGATTGTGACAAAATGTGGTTGTGAAATTAGAAACACACATATGGCATTGAAAACAAATAAACTAGTCTATTGGAAAAAATGTAATGAACTTGAGCGCAACAATGAAATTAATATTGCACCTATAAACAGATGTGTGTGAACATAATAACACAACGTACCTTAGTTGTCATCCTTTGCGGTTTCGGCTAACAAGTTTTCCTTAAATTTCCCCTTCAAAAAAATCCCATCCAAAAAAAGCAACGGTCAGCAATGGTTGAACCCATCGATACATGCTTTGAATGAAATGAAATACCGCAAGAAACGGTTGTTTTGCTGATCATAATCAATCTAAATATAACTACCAAGGTTGTTCTCTATAACAGCAGTGCTGTACCACCATAACTGGTCAAACAAAATAGAGTGTGCTCTGAACATTTCACCACGAGCTTTTTCAACACCTAACCATGCAACCCGGTAGCTAACCTCCAGTCCATAATCTTTTTTGAGGTCATACACAACATCCATAGGTCGTGTAAGCGGCTTGTCACGTACTCATTCGGAAATAACATCGGACACTAAGTCAAAACCCACCTTTGGGTGTTTGGGTGTCTGTAAAGAAACACCACAAGTGTGCTCATTACACAACTTGCGAATGTAAAAAAATCCATTAACATGTAACACATGTGCGTGAGCATACCTGTAGACGCGCCCGTGGGGCTTCGCTCTACAGTTCGGACTCCCCTTTTTTGTTTGTGGTTCGTGATCTGAACCAAAGAGTCCAACTCTGGCAAGTCGTTTGAGAAAACAGATTTTTTGAAAAGAAGTGCCAAACATGGACTGCTTTGCCAGATACAGAGTCGCCACCTAAATATTTTTTAAAATGGGAAAATTTAGGAAACCCTGACTCGGTGCCGAAGGCCACGTGTCCGTCATCACCAAAGTTGTCTTGGCTCGGGAGCTTGGGTACGATCGGGGAAGGTCAGCTATGAGCACCCCCTTTCGCCCGGTCCGAAGACCGGCCTCTACTAACCGTGATATCCGTTTTTGAAAACATTACATGCTCTTATTCCAATTATTAGCCTAGAATTACTATGTTATGCGCACAGCAAACAAGTATAGACTAGATCGCCTAATTTGGAAATAAGCATTGCATATCCGTTGGTTTTGAAAATGCTTTGGAATTTGCTACTCGCAAGTAGGCTAAAATACGGATTTCAACGAGCTTTTCCAACTCAAGTAATCCAACCTCCACCCACAGGCATTCAAGCAGTTATGTCACATAAGCACTTAGCCTCATGGTAGTCATGCTATTATGGCAACACTCACACACATGTGATATGCTAAAGCATAAAAGCTTACCTAGTACTCCAAGCCAAAACAGAGACCAGTTAGTAATCATATGCATGATCCTAGTTCATGTTAAGTGGCTAATGCAACACAAGCAATGGTGTAATCTAAACAGGCTCGGCTGTCCTAAGCATGTCATATGGAATGCTACAAATAGCACGTATTCAATTTGGAAATTGGAATACAATGCAGTTAGCGTGATGTACCGAGCCCGATGCATGTAAACAAATGCATGGATGCACGCATGCATTGCATAAGGTATGCTAAAATAAACGTGCCCTAATCTACCATCATAAGCAGGTAAGTAAAAGGGAGAAAGAAGTGGGGGTTGGAAGACATACACCCACTCACACACACTTATTACAAATACGCCCTCACTCGGAGGGACCAAAAGAATAATACAAATAATTAACTACGCGAGCTAATCAAATATTACAGTCCAACTAAATTAATCAAATACATTGATTAATCTGATTAAAGCAGTAAACCGCCTCGAGATGAAGGCCGAGTGCAATGCACGCTCGGGACTTGCTCGGAATTGCACTGCCATGCTTAGATTGCCTCTGTTTTCCCTGCTTTTCTTCTCTGAAGACTGCCAGAGTCTCAGGGATGCCTTTCTGAACACTGGGGATCATCACCGGCTGAATAGAACTTCCATCGGCAGTGAATTGAGCTCATCGGCACTGAATTCATCCACCGACCATCTATTGACTGCCGGTCGGCACTAAGTACTGCCGGTTGGCACTGAATGTCTGCAGAACCTGCAACTCACAGCAGCAGAGGGCAAAAACTTGCATGGCAATGTAATTCCAACGATGTATGCACTAATCATGACCCTTATCATATTTGTGACTCAAAGGGGCATGTGCCTCGATTCTCGGGCCACCAATCACGCATTCCCATGCATGATGGCCCAAAGAACCAAGTTGTGCACTTTCAATCTCAAATGCATGCAAACCAAACAAACATAAAAGGGTGCCAAACCTCCATCATGCTCATCTCAAGAGGCCAAGCATGTACATTGATGTAATGCAATCCTAAACATGTTAGCTAGCATGCAACATGGACAATGTAATGTAAGGATGTTAATATGCAAACACACCTACAAGACAAACATGTAAACCAAACAATGGGGTGGACTTAAACATGACTTAGGCCATTCCAAATGGGCCCAAAATCAGTGGCCAAAATGCTAAGTATGAGGGCTAAACACACATGCACATGTACACATGTTAAGGCATACAACTTAGGCATTAAACAAACCACTCTCAAGCACACTTGAAAGGAGATAACATGGATGATTAGCATGCAACATGAGCTCTAAAATCATGTCAAAGTGTGGTGCTAAACCAACTCAAAATAGACCAAACAAAGCATGCAAATGGTCTAAGACTTAAAGCAAGTCAATGAGGCATTGAACTATACTTATGCAAGACAATTATGGCATGCATTAAACAACTAAAAACAGGTTTTTAGCATGTTAAAACAAAGCCAAAAGGCTACTTAGATGGCATCTAAGAGACTTGAAACCAAAGGCATGCACAATGACCAAAACATGGAACATTCAATACATGCTTTTAAAGCATTAAAGAGGCAACTAAGGCAAGCATACAAGCACACCAAAGGGACTGAAATGACATGCTAGATGGTTCCAAACCATCAAAATGAAGTAAGCAACACATGCTACACATGCATGCTCAAAGGCTAGCAAGCCTAAAATGCAAAGGGGCTATATAATGCATGCCAAGATCAACCCAAATGACTATGGACAGAGCTAAAACATGTCAAAACATTCACAAATCTAAGCCTAAAGCATGCTCAAATTAGGGCTAACAACCTAAGGCATGTTAAGGCAATACAAGGCATTACATGGCAACTATGCTAAGCATGCATAAGGGACCAAAACCAACACGTAGCAATGTTAAATCATGATGTCCTAAGCATGAATAACAGTCCATACATGCTCAACACACACTCAAGCACAATGCTCCCTAAAGAGGCAAAACTTGCCCTTTTCAAGGACATCAAGGAGAGGGGGTGACCCCCTCCTTCTTAGGACTTTAAGGCATCATCTTCACCACTGAAATCCCTCAAGATTTCAGTGGTGAAGAGACCCAAACACCAAAATCCCGGATCTCAACAAAATAGCACAAAATGAGGCCTTTTCAAGGCCTAAGGGTGGTCAAACCTCCCCAAAGCACAAAACACTCTTAATAGATAATAAAGAGGACTAAAAAAAAAAACTTTTATGTGTTAATCACTAAGCACAAAAATAGTTCTAAGCTATGCAAAAATGGAGTGCAAAAATGGGGTAAAAAGGGGGAATTTCTCACCCTTGAAGACCACCTTCACAAGAGTCGATGTTGTTGCTTCCTTGAGCTCAAATCCAGCCAAAAACCTCCAAGACAACCTCTTGGAACCTCAGTTGCCAAGGAAAGTGAAACACTAGGTGTTGATGAGCAATTGTAAGTCACAAACACCTAGTGTACAAATAAGAGGGAAGAAGAGAGATAGGATAGATACAAAACTTCTAACCTAGAACCAGAGCTTCTTCTCTGTCTTTTCTCTCTAAAAATGTCTAACTCTTCCAACCTTTGAGCCAAGAGAAGAGAGCCCTCTCTTATAGGCAACAAAGCTTACAAGCTAAGCAAAACAAAGGCTCATCCCTCCATACACGTGTATGGAGGGGAAACAAATGCTATACAGCTGCTTCAAAATATCTCAAAAAGCAACTGAACAGTAGTCGGCAGGGCAAAATTGTCATTTTGACAAAATTGACTGCCGACCGGCACAAAAGAGTGCCGACCGGCACAATATAGTGCCGATGGCAACACCAACCAGCCGGTGGCCTCTAGCCACTGCCGGTGGTATGTGGGGATGCCTCAAAAGGCACTTCCTGCCCCTCCAAGGCAAAACACAAGTGTTTGGTGCAAAACCAGACACAAAACGGTCAAGTTCGGGGGTCCTGAGGCAAGGCGCGTAGCCGAGAACTCCGGGAACTCCAAACGAACACGAACATGGATAATCACCAAGTGTTCAAGCGGTGACGTCCAAGTCTTGAGGACGGTCAAAAATGGGGTGTCTACAGTTGCCCCTCTTTGACAGAACTCGGAAGTCATAACAATGACGGGAGTGAATGTCAAAGCCCAGAGACGACCCATTTTTGACAAGGCCGAAGGCTTGGACAAACATGCAAGACAAACAAGGTATGCGCCCAAAGGCAGGGGCAAAATGCAAGACAATGCAAGAAGCCGAGCATAACTTATGATCATGCAAAGAAAGTTGTGATGAAGCACGCATGCGACAGTTGTAAGCTAGCATATGCCAAACTACACTACAATGCAGAAAGGATGTAAGAGAATTATGCAATTCTCAAAACGTCTCACGCGGAGGATACGATACCTGTGCGGCTCGTCTGGTTGCACCGGCCTCAAATGAACCGTACATACAATATCGTGCCTGAAAAGAAAGCAAACTTAACAGGTACAATATCGTTAGCGATATGCATGACAATGCAATGATAAATGCAAAATGATATGCAATATATACAAAATGATGTATAACAATGCAAATGATAATGCAATGCAATTGAAACTATGCAAACTACATGCAAAGCAATTGAATCATGATTCGATCGTGAGCGATTCGAAACCACACAAATGTCAAATAGGTTGATGGAAGTAACAAGTCCGTCTACCATAGAAAAGGTGCCGCAACCTCAAACCAACATACCAGCGTGGAGTAGGCGCGATACACATTCAGAACTATGAGTGATGCAGACAGACACAAGAACAAGTATTGGGTGGAATGACATAAGTGGGGTGACAACCCGCTGAGGAAAGAACAATGATCCTAATGCCAGATGCAACAATTACACTACAATGTAATATGCGATTATGGCGCGCGAGCCAAACCGTATCTTGCTTAGGAAAGGCATGCACACATACAAACCATGTCTAACACAGAAAAGGTGCCGCAACCTCAAACCAACATACCAGCGTGGAGTAGGCGTGATGCACATGCAGAACTGTGCTTTGACGCGAAAAGTATGGACACATACCAGACCAAGCTCAACAAGGAAAGGTGCAAGCCATAGGTGGAGGATGATGCCGTGGATGTATGCAACTACAATGCAATGGAAATGGATATTTACAGAAAATGCATGACATATGCACTATACTACAATGAAATGCATGACATATGCAGGTTTTTACAATGATGCATGACATATGCACTACATACGGTGATGCATGACATATGCATGTTTTTTTTTTGTTTTTGAAATGCATGACATATGCAATATTTAGAATGATGCATGACATATGCAGTATTTACAATGATGCATGACATATGCATGTGTTTTTGTTTTTGGATTTTTTTTGAAATGCATGACATATGCAGTATTTACAAATGATGCATGACAATGCGAAATGAATGCAAGATGATATGATTGCAGCTTTCCCTATCTTACCAACAGGGCGATATACTAGGTTGGTTCAGTATCCAGGATTGAGGCGTAAACATGCCGCCTCAACCTATGGGGCTTCCATACAGATTTCAAGCCGAGGGTGCACCCCCCTGGGTATTTAAACCAGACTTTAGTCTCGGAAATCCCGAACCTTTGTGTTCTAGGCATAAGCCATTCGAACTCTAGTTTTCACCGTCCCAGTTGGTCTTCTAGGAACTCACCGCAAAAACAGGCAGGTGGCTTTACCAGACCACCGAAAGTCGTTCGGGCACGACAAACACCAAAGGAATTGCACCTTCAGAGGATTTAAGGTCTCCTAGACCGGGATGCAATGCATGACAATGCATGAACCAAAGGTTTTGCACCTTCGAAGGATTTAAGGTCTCCTAGACCGCGCGTGTTTAAGGTCTCGCCAGACCCGCGAAAAAAACAATGAGGTGTGCAAAATAGCGCGATGAAATGCATGCCAAATGTAATGAGGTGCACCTTAATGCACCGAAGGTCTTGCACCTCCCGAGGATTTAAGGTCTCCTAGACTGCACGTGTTTAAGGTCTCGCCAGACCCGCGCGTGTTTTCAGTCCCGCCGGACCGCGCGTGTTTTCGGTCCCGCCGGACCCGGTAAGTTTCTCAATGTAGTACACGCGAGAGGGAAAAAGGCAAAGCCTCTCAGCGTAGTACACGCGAGAGAGGGAAACAAAAGGAAACCTCTCAGCGTAGTACACGCAAGAGAGGGAAAGGAAACCTCTCAGCGTAGCACACGCGAGAGAGGGAAACAAAAGGAAACCTCTCAGCGTAGTACACGCAAGAGAGGGAAGCAACACAGGCGACGAGCGAAACCACGCAAGTCACAGGGGATGCGAAAATGAAATGCAAATGAGGCACGCATGCCTCAAAGGATGCAAGACAATGCAAATGGGGTGCGCAAAACGGCGCGATGCGCAAAATAGCCCGAACGACATGTAATGCACAAGATAGTGCGTTGCGCAAAATAGCGCGATGCGTTAGACAACGCGAGTGCACAAAACAGTGCGATGGAATGCATGCCAAATGCAATGAGGTGTGCACCTTAATGCACCGAAGGTCTTGCACCTCCCGAGGATTTAAGGTCTCGTAGACCGTGCGTGTTTAAGGTCTCGCCAGACCCGCGCGTGTTTTCGGTCCCGCCGGACCCGCGCGTGTTTTCGGTCCCGCCGGACCCGGTATCTGTTTAAATCTGAAAAACTTGCACGCATGCTAGATTTGTATCGACTTTAACATGTTTCCTCAGAACTGTACATTTCATACTGCTTCTCAACTATTTGTTTGAAAACAGGGAGACTCCCATACCATCCGCGGGTATGGGAACATCGCTGCTCAAGATTGGTACGCGGAGCTTCTCGAGGCGGTTCGACGTATCGTGGACCATGCCGGCTTTGGCGCTTTTTGCAGGGGGCTGACCCGACTTACTGCCTGCAGGCCTCTTCTAGCTGCCTTGGCAGAGAGGTGGTGGGACACCACCGATTCGTTCCACCTATCCGCGGCGGGAGACATGACGATGACTCCCTACGACTTCTCGATGCTCACAGGCATCGAGGTGGGGGGTGATCCGATCCCCTTTGACACCGATATGGTCGAGTGGACCGCCGCTCAGATCTATTTGCTTGGCGAGGTGCCACCTCTTGCTCGTCCAGGCTTTGTCCGCTACTCCTGGTTCGAGGTGCAGTTCAGAGTGCAGCCTGCGTTGGTGGCGGCGGCTCCGATGACCAAGGCGGCCGTAGAGCAGTATGCGCGCGGCTTTTTGATGTTTTTGCTATGGACCACTCTCTTCACCGACCGGGCGAACACCGTGCCTCTTTGCCTACTCAGCGCACTGGTGGACGTCCGACACATCTTGCATTATGACTGGGGTGGCGCCGCTCTGGCCACTCTTTACGGGTACATGAGCTCGGTCTCCCGTGGCAGTGGGCAGTTGCTCGGAGGCTACTGGCGAGCTTGGGAGGTACGTCTTCTCCTCTGCTTTTCATTTCTGCTCTATACTTTCTGTATTCTGCACACTGCACACACTGTAGTCTGCTTTACACTTGCTGTATACTGTACACACGGCACACACTGTACATTCTGCAAAATATACTGCACAACACACGGCTCTGCTATTTCTGCTTTACTTTGTATTCTGCTTTATCTGATAAATGTACTGGTATTCACCTTGCAGTTGTGGGTTTATGCCTACTTCCCCAGATTGGAGCCAGTGCCGGAGACGGAGACTCCTTTAGTCGTTCCCTTCTCACGCCGCTACGATGGGAGGTGCACTCGGCGGCCCCGCGACACATTCAGCTTTTTCCGCCGCTATTTCGACACCATCACCCCTGCCGAGGTATGTTTTTACTTACAGTTCATTTAAGCTTCGCTTTTCCGCTGTATATTTGCAATACCAGTAGATAACCAACTGTATTTCAATTTCAGATCACCTGGCAGCCTTGGGCTGCTCTGCCAGCGATGATGCGGGATCGGTTTGCCGGTGCCGTTGAGACCTCGCGTTACCGGATTTTGCTGGAGGGCCCGGTCTATCGGGCTTGGTACCTGGGCGAGCGCTTCTTGCACCAGACCCTAGGCTTACCTGAGCAGATAGTCCCGGTGCATCCTCCTGAGCATATGAGGGACACCGAGCGTTTCACCGCCGAGCAGATGGCAGACTACACCCTTGGCTGGGTGGCAGACGGCTACAAAGGAGAGGGCGACTACTCAGAGTACGTCCGGACCTTCATCATGCGGCCCTTGAGCGGTGGCCGTCGAGTTGAGAGAGAGAGACCTGCGGCGCCAGCGGCCGGAGCAGGAGTAGGAGGAGGAGCGTAGAGGAGGGCTCGAGTCCGTGGCAGGGGCGGAGTCCAGAGGGGACGGGAGGCCAGTTGGCCCGCTTTGCCTACTTCGCTGACTTTTCGGGGGTCGGATGGGGCGACCTATCAGATTCCCTTCGCCCCTCCGCCGGTCGATCATGAGTTTGTCGGTGTCCCCCGACTTACCTCCGGTATGTGTTACTGCATTTCTGTACAGTTATTTCATTTCAGTTTATTTGATATTCCACAGAATACTGATGCATCTGATTCCCTTGCAGGCGTCTTCTGGATACACCCGGCAGTTACTGGAGATGAATGCCTCCATGACGGGGATACTGCAGCAGACCTTCGAGTTCCTAGCCTTTTACGGCCTTCCGGTATGTTCTCTCTGTCATAGCTTCAAACCATACACAAACTGCTTCGCATAATCTGATGCATAACACAACATTGGATACCCAGCCCTCACGGCACTTGATACACTGTACTCACACACTGCATCTTGTACTGATTCAACTGCTCACGGCATTCACAAACTGTACTCATTCACTGCATCTTGCACTGATGAACTGCTCATGGCATTCATACTCTGTACTCATACACTGCATTCTGCACTGATGAACTGCTCACGGCATTCATACTCTGTACTTTCTGCACTGATAAACCGCTTCATGTACACTGATGCATTTGCCTTTTGTACTTTTCAGCCTCCCTTCCTGATTCCTCTAGTGGGTGGTGGCGCTCCATCTGGACCTCCCATTTCTACTCGGGATGGCAGGATATTCCCCCGCACCAGAGGAGGGTGTACTTACGCCGGGAGTAGCTCGCGGGCTCCAGTTCCAGACGACGAGTCTGAGGAGGGGGCGGAGTTATCCGAGGAGGAGGCCGGGGGCAGCTCGGGCTCGGGCTCAGACAGTGACACTTCTGGTGATGCTCCTGGACTTCTGCCCAGGAAGAGGGCGAGGACAGATCCCCCGGCGCGAGGCCATTGATGATGCTGATGACCCAGACTTTTGCTGTTTCTTTTATTATTTCTTTTCTTGTACTTTTCTCTTTTGTTGGTAGATAGAGTACTTTGTACTGCCGTAGGCAGACTTTTGTTTCCAAAACTATGTACTTGAAAGAGATGATATGAAATGGAACAAACTTTTTGTCTGAAAAAGTGTTACATTTGTATATATCTGCATATTTCATACTTTGCACTGCATTGCATCATGTTACACCTCAAATGTAAATGAAGATGATTTGTTGTCTGACAATTGAACACTTGCACTGTAATAATCAGATAACCAACCAACTAAACAGCAACACAACACATACGAACCACTGCTCAAAACTGGATACACAGCCCATACTCTGCTGGGGACTAATCTGCTGGGGATTGATCTGTACGCAACCCGAAACGCAGCATTCGGCCCATTCGGCATACAACAAATTCTGAACCAACAATCCAATCTGACAAGACGGACTAGGAAAGTAGAAACAGTTATAGTTGAAACACATCCGGATGTCCCAAATCATCCCTTTCCTTCTCCTACCTCACACGAATGTAGAGAATGGCACAGCATTCAGAGCACAAACGATCTTTTCGAAGTAATGAAGGGTTTCACGACCGGGGTATCGAGCCTACCACAGGACACGGCGAGACAGACTCAAACAAAGAAACAAAGGCACACGACCTGACATAACGAGACATGCTCGGAAAAGACTCGAAGCCAAAAGCAAGACCGACAAATCAAAAGACACGACACACGGACGTGTTTACAAAAGACCTCAGATCTCGAGGAGCAAGTTCCTCCGGGTATTATTCCCACCCTTTCTGATTTGCGATACTCACATCACTCGGCCCTCAAGCTCGGTTTTCCTCACAAAACCCTTCTCCTTACTTTTCTCTCAACTTACTCCTCTCTATTCTTTATTCTCTCATTTTTCAATCCCTCCCCAGGCATGGTTGTCGGGTAAATGAGAGGTTGCGGCTCGATACAGCTAGCTCGCAGCCACTTCTTCTGGTAGATACGGTGCCTCTCGGGCAAGTGTGTTGGCAGGGGAAGGACAGAAGACCTGACTCAACTGTGCCCCTAGTTCGTCACTTTGACCATTTTTTTTTGTTTTCTTCCTAAAACAGTTTTGACCAAAAATGAGGGTCGGATTAACACACTTGTTCAGTTTTTGATTTGAAAATCATGCCAATCAGGCCTTGAGCACTGAAAATTCTCCTTTTTTGAGTCCAAGAAAATGGTCCAGTTTTGGAAAATGAAATAGTTTTCGAGAAAATAGTCAACCTTAGTAAAAATTTTCAAAAACTATTTTTGCAAGCAATCAATGCCCAACGAGCACGAACTCACCCTCGAGATGCGCAACCTCGGATCAGAGGCAACGAAAAATTGCCCCTTGCTTAAAGGAGGGGCAAGGCAACGGAAAGTTGCCCCTAGTTTGGATGACAACCTAGGGCAACTTATGACAATGCATGGCAACGGAACGTTGCCCCTTGTTTGGATGATGCCGCAGCATGCTGTAAGCCAGTCCTCGTTGATGACGATCGGATCCTCGGACACGGAGGAGACGAAGACGGTCTGAATCAATATATGGACACAGTCACCTGGAAGGTGTTGGTGGTCGGACTTCAAGAAGAAGCTGGCTGCATAATTTCGATTGTCACAACCGAACTATCGAATTCACAGGAGGCGAAGGTGATCAAAACCATTGCATGGACCGAGACGCTATGAAAGCGTTGGGGGCTGGACTTCAAAATGAAGTTGCCTACGTATCCCAAACATGGGAATCAAGCCTTACGTAGTTCCGGTTAAGGTACACTCGGGTATTTTAACCTTCACTGTTTAGGCTCTAATTTTTGCCAAGGCGCTTGTTGCAGGTTTTCGACCTTGCGAGCTTTGTTGTTTTTTTTTTTCTTCTTTTTTCTCTTTCTTTTCTTTTTTTCTTTTCATTCCTTTTTTGCTTCCCCTTTTTTCTTTTGCATTTTTTGTATTTTGTATTTTTTTTGCTTTCTTTTCTTTTCTTTGCTCTAACTTTTGCCTGGGCCGCCCTTCAGGGTTTTCGGCCCAGCGAGCCTCTCAAAGGGTAAAAGTGTAGCCAGTCCATGCCAAATGGTTTTGAAATCGAAGCCCTCTGTATCCAAGAGAGTGACTGTTGTGTTGTCTTGCAGAAAGGTCCATCACGGTTGTTTCACGAGCCTTGTCTGGTGGGATCTGACCTTTTTGATCTGACTTTGGTGCCTCTTGCTCGAGGGCTGCTTCAAACTGGGCCACATGGGCATCTGATTGCTTGGACATTCTGAACGGATTCTAGGTTCGGAACAGATAGATGGAACCTTGAGGCTGAGAGCGATCCTAGGCTGCACAATCTCAAGAGCGATTCCACACAGGTCTTCACAGGACTGCGCAAAATATTTTGTTTTTGAAAGTTTTTAAGAAAGCGACACATCGCCTGAGCTAAAGATAGTGTGGAACCAGTCTAGATCAAGCCAGGGTCCTTCTCAGTACTCACGTTGACAGGCATGATTTCATTCATTAAAAGCTCAACATGCTTCTCTTTCTCTCAATTTCAGTCAAAGTTTTGCAAAACCCGAGGAATTCCTTCCTCTTCGTTTTTATCACCGCAGTGTACGAAAAAAAGTTTTTTGAAAAACTTAGGTCGTTACAACGAGTTCAAGGCACAAGAGAGTAGGTAGAATGCGCTGTCGTTCCATTCACATCCTCCGGCACGGTTGACTTGAACAGCAACAAGTACGGAACATGATAGCCACAGCTGTTTCATTCAGATTTATTGGCATAACTGGCTCCTCGGTAGAAACAGACTCAAAAAAGCAAGAACAACTGTTTATAAAACAAAATGGTGTTTTGAGGCGACAACCCCGAAATCACCTGGTATACTATACAAGAGGGACTGACTCATTACAACAAGACAGACCCTGTAAGCAAAACGACTGACTCAGTACAGAGAGACAGACTCAAAACAAAACAAAACAAAGACTGACTCGACACCCAAGTCAGAATTTACAAAACTAGCATTGGTCGATGCTCAAAAATGCGTGCCAAACGCTACACCCAAAAATGTACCAGACACTGCCCGCAGGCGGTTCACCTTCTAATCACACACTCGCGGTATCTGTGTCCTCGGTATCTGTGTCCTCAAAATCCAAGAATTCCGTAGTGACTGATTTGGCCGAGGTAGGCGGGAGGATAACCTTGTTGTCAATCAAATCCTGTACCTCATGACGGAGGCGGAAGCAATTATCAGTGGGGTGGCCAGTCTGCTGATGGTACGCACAGTACTGAGTGGCATCATGGCTTGCTGGAAGGAGTTTGGGGAGCGGCCTAGGATCGAGAGGTGTAAGATACCCCTTTTTGGCCAAGATCAGGAGTGCCCTAGACAAAGGCATTTAGAGGGGATGGAAGACCCTGCACCCTCGGGGCAAGTACTTCAGAGCCTGAGCACTCTTGCTAGATGCACTAGCGAACGGATCGGCGGGCGCGGCCTTGGATTTCTGATCCTTCCCGGATGCGAGGTTGGGAGCGGGAAGAACTGTTTTGGCATGACGGGGCCTATCCCGCTTCTCCGATTGACTGGAACTGCCCTCAGGCAGGGTGGGGAAAGCGTCTTCCACAGCTTTTGTCACAACTGCAGATACCTGTTGCTTGTTCATTCCCCCGGCTTTCAAAGCCTCGACTGCCCACAGCAGCTGTTCGATACGGTCGGCATTTGCCTTCATCTTATCTTTACTTCTGGTCTCGGCCTGGCTGAGGGTTTGGGTGGATATTGGTGCATCATTGCCATGGTTGGAGGCCATCTCCGGTTGACTCAGTTCGATCACAATTCGCCCCAACAGCGGGGGCTCCTGAGGTACAAAGCTCCCGGCATATGGTGCGACTGGCGGTGAAGCTGACATCCCATAGGCGAGATCCGCCACAGACCTCTGGAGATCTCCTATCATCCCCATTAGTTCAAAAGTAGTAGGCTCACGAGCCTGATATAGCTGAGGGGCCCAGACCGGGTGTGCAACCGGCGATCTGGGTGGATGCGGCATATCAACCGTAGTTTCGCTGTGTAGGGTGATTCCCTGATCCAACGCGGCCGCCATGACCACAATCTCTTTTGAATTCTGCGTCATGCTGAGACACTAGCTATCCTGGATCAACTCTCTAATTTTCTGAACCTTGAAACGGGAAACAAGCAGTATTTCAGCCCCAAACAGATCAAACACGGATGTAGCCGGACAACTGTACTCTACTACTGATCACTGTTCCCCCCAGAATTACTGTTCAAAACTGAACTGATACCCGCAGACATAACCGATTCCCAACAACACTGATACTAGTGCCCGCAGGCCGGATACCCAGACTCGCAAACCGGTATATGCATTCCCTGTAGAGATACACTCTAAAAGCATATAGCAAGTAAATGAGAGCCAATACACCCCTATGTTGGGGTAGGGTTTCCCTGTCCTATTTTGTTAGGAGCTAGGGTTTTACTACGCACACAGCGGTTTCAAACAACCTATATCGGGTAAGCAACCTGTCCTAGTTTGGAATGGTCACTATGGATCCGAATATGCACTAGGTCGAATCGTCAAAGAGGGTGCCCTGGTAAAAATCGGGGTTTGTGTTCCCATACTGGCAGAGCCCGCAACCGATCAGCCTTATGGACATGCCTTGACAAGACAAGCCTCCAGCAAACCGCTCAGGAATAGCAGATGGCCAACACGGTGTCCTAGGCGCACAAATGCACATGCAATGCAAAGAAACACGTAAGTGTAGTCAAAACAGGATATCACGAGTTCGAGTCAAGCTCTCTAAACTCCCCAGCGAAGTCGCCAGAAACTGTAGACGCGCCCGTGGGGCTTCGCTCTACAGTTCGGACTCCGCTTTTTTGTTTGTGGTTCGTGATCTGAACCAAAGAGTCCAACTCTGGCAAATCGTTTGAGAAAACAGATTTTTTGAAAAGAAGTGCCAAACATGGACTGCTTTGCCAGATACAGAGTCGCCACCTAAATATTTTTTAAAATGGGAAAATTTAGGAAACCCTGACTCGGTACCGAAGGCCACGTGTCCGTCATCACCAAAGTTGTCTTGGCTCGGGAGCTTGGGTATGATCGGGGAAGGTCAGCTATGAGCACCCCCTTTCGCTCGGTCCGAAGACCGGCCTCTACTAACCGTGATATCCGTTTTTGAAAACATTACATGCTCTTATTCCAATTATTAGCCTAGAATTACTATGTTATGCGCACAGCAAACAAGTATAGACTAGATCGCCTAATTTGGAAATAAGCATTGCATATCCGTTGGTTTTGAAAATGCTTTGGAATTTGCTACTCGCAAGTAGGCTAAAATACGGATTTCAACGAGCTTTTCCAACTCAAGTAATCCAACCTCCACCCACAGGCATTCAAGCAGTTATGTCACATAAGCACTTAGCCTCATGGTAGTCATGCTATTATGGCAACACTCACACACATGTGATATGCTAAAGCATAAAAGCTTACCTAGTACTCCAAGCCAAAACAGAGACCAGTTAGTAATCATATGCATGATCCTAGTTCATGTTAAGTGGCTAATGCAACACAAGCAATGGTGTAATCTAAACAGGCTCGGCTGTCCTAAGCATGTCATATGGAATGCTACAAATAGCACGTATTCAATTTGGAAATTGGAATACAATGCAGTTAGCGTGATGTACCGAGCCCGATACATGTAAACAAATGCATGGATGCACGCATGCATTGCATAAGGTATGCTAAAATAAACGTGCCCTAATCTACCATCATAAGCAGGTAAGTAAAAGGGAGAAAGAAGTGGGGGTTGGAAGACATACACCCACTCACACACACTTATTACAAATACGCCCTCACTCGGAGGGACCAAAAGAATAATACAAATAATTAACTACGCGAGCTAATCAAATATTACAGTCCAACTAAATTAATCAAATACATTGATTAATCTGATTAAAGCAGTAAACCGCCTCGAGATGAAGGCCGGGTGCAATGCACGCTCGGGACTTGCTCGGAATTGCACTGCCATGCTTAGATTGCCTCTGTTTTCCCTGCTTTTCTTCTCTGAAGACTGCCAGAGTCTCAGGGATGCCTTTCTGAACACTGGGGATCATCACCGGCTGAATAGAACTTCCATCGGCAGTGAATTGAGCTCATCGGCACTGAATTCATCCACCGGCCATCTATTGACTGCCGGTCGGCACTAAGTACTGCCGGCCGGCACTGAATGTCTGCAGAACCTGCAACTCACAGCAGCAGAGGGCAAAAACTTGCATGGCAATGTAATTCCAACGATGTATGCACTAATCATGACCCTTATCATATTTGTGACTCAAAGGGGCATGTGCCTCGATTCTCGGGCCACCAATCACGCATTCCCATGCATGATGGCCCAAAGAACCAAGTTGTGCACTTTCAATCTCAAATGCATGCAAACCAAACAAACATAAAAGGGTGCCAAACCTCCATCATGCTCATCTCAAGAGGCCAAGCATGTACATTGATATAATGCAATCCTAAACATGTTAGCTAGCATGCAACATGGACAATGTAATGTAAGGATGTTAATATGCAAACACACCTACAAGACAAACATGTAAACCAAACAATGGGGTGGACTTAAACATGACTTAGGCCATTCCAAATGGGCCCAAAATCAGTGGCCAAAATGCTAAGTATGAGGGCTAAACACACATGCACATGTACACATGTTAAGGCATACAACTTAGGCATTAAACAAACCACTCTCAAGCACACTTGAAAGGAGATAACATGGATGATTAGCATGCAACATGAGCTCTAAAATCATGTCAAAGTGTGGTGCTAAACCAACTCAAAATAGACCAAACAAAGCATGCAAATGGTCCAAGACTTAAAGCAAGTCAATGAGGCATTGAACTATACTTATGCAAGACAATTATGGCATGCATTAAACAACTAAAAACAGGTTTTTAGCATGTTAAAACAAAGCCAAAAGGCTACTTAGATGGCATCTAAGAGGCTTGAAACCAAAGGCATGCACAATGACCAAAACATGGAACATTCAATACATGCTTTTAAAGCATTAAAGAGGCAACTAAGGCAAGCATACAAGCACACCAAAGGGACTGAAATAACATGCTAGATGGTTCCAAACCGTCAAAATGAAGTAAGCAACACATGCTACACATGCATGCTCAAAGGCTAGCAAGCCTAAAATGCAAAGGGGCTATATAATGCATGCCAAGATCAACCCAAATAACTATGGACAGAGCTAAAACATGTCAAAATAAGCACAAAACATTCACAAATCTAAGCCTAAAGCATGCTCAAATTAGGGCTAACAACCTAAGGCATGTTAAGGCAATACAAGGCATTACATGGCAACTATGCTAAGCATGGATAAGGAACCAAAACCAACACATAACAATGTTAAATCATGATGTCCTAAGCATGAATAACAGTCCATACATGCTCAACACACACTCAAGCACAATGCTCCCTCAAGAGGCAAAACTTGTCCTTTTCAAGGACATTAAGGAGAGGGGGTGACCCCCTCCTTCTTAGGACTTTAAGGCATCATCTTCACCACTGAAATCCTGGTGAAGAGACCCAAACACCAAAATCCCGGATCTCAACAAAATAGCACAAAATGAGGCCTTTTCAAGGCCTAAGGGTGGTCAAACCTCCCCAAAGCACAAAACACTCTTAATAGACAATAAAGAGGACTAAAAAACAAAACTTTTATGTGTTAATCACTAAGCACAAAAACAGTTCTAAGCTATGCAAAAATGGAGTGCAAAAATGGGGTAAAAAGGGGGAATTTCTCACCCTTGAAGACCACCTTCACAAGAGTCGATGTTGTTGCTTCCTTGAGCTCAAATCCAGCCAAAAACCTCCAAGACAACCTCTTGGAACCTCAGTTGCCAAGGAAAGTGAAACACTAGGTATTGATAAGCAATAGTAAGTCACAAACACCTAGTGTACAAATAAGAGGGAAGAAGAGAGATAGGATAGATACAAAACTTCTAACCTAGAACCAGAGCTTCTTCTCTGTCTTTTCTCTCTAAAAATGTCTAACTCTTCCAACCTTTGAGCCAAGAGAAGAGAGCCCTCTCTTATAGGCAACAAAGCTTACAAGCTAAGCAAAACAAAGGCTCATCCTTCCATACACGTGTATGGAGGGGAAACAAATGCTATACAGCTGCTTCAAAATATCTCAAAAAGCAACTGAACAGTAGTCGGCAGGGCAAAATTGTCATTTTGACAAAATTGACTGCCGACCGGCACAAAAGAGTGTCGACTGTAACATGCCCGCGGGGGACCTCGCTACAGTTCGGACTCTCTTTTTTGTTTGTTGCGGTTCCAAATCTGAACCAAAGAGTCCAACTCTGGCAAATCGTTTTGAGAAAAACAGATTTTTGAAAAGTAGTGCCAAACATGGACTGCTTTGCCAGATTACAGAGTCGCCACCTAAATATTTTAAAATGGGAAATTTAGGAAACCCTGACTCGGTGCCGAAGGCCACATGTCCGTCATCACCAAAGTGGTCTTGGCTCGGGAGCTTGGGTACGATCGGGGAAGGTCAGCTATGAGCACCCCCTTTCGCCCGGTCCGAAGACCGGCCTCTACTAACCGTGATATCCGTTTTTGAAAACATTACATGCTCTTATTCCAATTATTAACCTAGAATTACTATGTTATGCGCGTAGCAAACAAGTATAGACTAGATTGCCTAATTTGAAAATAAACATTGCATATCCGTTGGTTTTGAAAATGCATTGGAATTTGCTACTCGCAAGTAGGCTAAAACACGGATTTCAACGAGTTTTCCCAACTCAGGCAATCTAACCTCCACCCACAGGCATTCAAGCAGTTTATCTCATATAAGCACTTAGCCGCATGGTAAGCATACTGTCATGTTAGCATTCACACGCATGCGGTATGCTAAAGCAAAAATACTTACATCGTACTCCGTGCCAAGACAATAAACTAGTTAGCAAACATGCATGCCCTAGTTCATGTTAGAGTGTCTAATGCATCGCATACAACATGTAATTAGGATAGGCTCGGCTAACCCTAAAAATGGCATGTGAAATGCACTTTATTCGATGCACGTATTCAATTTGGAATTGAAAATACAATGCGGTTAGCGTGATGTGCCGAGCCCGATGTATGTGAACAAATGCATGAATGCACGCATGCATAGCATAAGGTATGCTAAAATAAATATGCCCTAATCTACCATTATAAGCCGGTAAATAAAAGGGAAGAAAGAAGTGGGGGTTGGAAGACATACACCCACACACCCACACTTATTACAAATTTGCCCTCGCTCGGAGGGACCAAAATAAATCTTACAAATTAATTAACTACACAAGCTAATTAAATATTACAAATTCACTAAATTAATTAACAAATTAACTAAGTTAATTAAAGCAGTAAATGCCTCAGGAAGAGGGCAAGATGCACCACGCGCCCGGGACTCGCTCGGAATCGCACTGCCATGCATGATTGCCTCTGTTTTCCCTGCTTTCCATCTCAGAAGACTTCCAAAACTTCAGGAATACTCCCTTGGGCACTGGAGATCACCACCGGCTGGGGTAGAATACCACCGGCTGAAGGATGTGGCCACCGGCACTGAATTCATCCATCGGCTGCCAGTATTTTGCCGGTCGGCACTAAACAGTGCCGGTCGGCACAAAATGCCTGCAGAACCTGCAACTCACAGCAGCAGAGGACACAACTTGCATGGCAATGTAATTCAAAGCATGTATGCACCAAACACACTCCTTATCATGTTTTTGACTCAAAAGAAGATGTGCCTCGGTTCTCGGACCACCGATCACGCATTTCCATGCATGATGGCCCAAAGAACCAAGGGTGCAACTTCTATTTCAAATGCATGCAATGCAAACAAACAAACAAGGGTGCTAAACCTCTATCACACTCACTTCAAGAGGCTTAGCATGCATGCCAATATGGTGCAATCCTAGACATGTCAACTAGTATGCAAAATGGGCAATGCAAGCAAGCAAAACATGCTAGGTGCACAACCTAAGCAAGGAAGCATACGAACTAAGCGAGGGGGTGAACTCAAACATGGATTAGGCAGCTCCAAATAGGCCTAAAACTATTGGCCAAAATGCTAAATCATGAGGGCCAAACACACATGCACACATGCACAAGTTAAGGCACCAACACTTAAGCATAATAAGCAACATTCAAGCACACTTGAAATGAGTTAAACATGGACTACTAGCATGCATATAAAGCTCTGAAAATCGTGCAAAACATGATGCCAAATCATGCAACAAAGTAGGCTAAACATGCAACAAATGGCCCAAGTACTTGAGGTTCACCAATGAGGCTTTGAACTACACATAGTACAACCACACATGGCAATACTTAACCAACTAAAAACAGAGTTTTAACACATAAAACTAAAGCCAAAAGACTACTTAGATGGCATCTAAGAGGCTTGAAATCAAAGGCATGCAATATGACCAAAACATGGAGCATTCAACACATGCTTTTAAAGCATTAAAGAGGCATGCAAGGCAATCAAACAAGCATGCTAAATGGACTGAAATGACATGCCAAATGGTTCCAAACCATCAAAATGAGGTAAGCAACACATGCTACACATGCATACTCGAAGGCTAGCAAGCCTAAAATGCAAAGGAGCTACAAGATACATGCTAAGATTGACCAAAATGACTTAGGACAGACCTAAAACATGGCAAAATAAGCATGTACACTTCATGGAGCTAGGCCTAAAACATGCTCAAACTAGGGCTAACAACCTAGGCATGTTAAGGGACTATTAAGGCATTACAAAGCAACTATGCAAAGCATGCAAGGAGTGCTAAAACCAACACTTAGCAATGTCATATTAGGGCATAATAAACATAAAATGCAGCCAAGACATGCTCAACAAACAATCAAAACTATGCTCCCTTAAGAGGCCAAATCTTACCCTTTTCAAGGACATCAAGGAGAGGGGGTGGCCCTCTCCTTCTTGGGACCTCAAGGCACCATCTTCACCACTGAAATCCCTCAAGATTTCAGTGGTGAAGAGGCCCAAGCACCAAGGTCTCGGATCTCTCGCAAAATAGCACCAAAAGTGGCCTTTTCAAGGCCTAAGGGTGATCAAACCTACCCAAACCACCAAGCACTCTTAATAAACAATAAAGAGGCTTAAAAAACAGAACTTTTATGTGTTATAGACTAAGCACAAAAACTGTTTTAAACTAGGCAAAAATGGAATGCAAGAATGGGGGAAAAAGGGGTAGTTTCTTACCCTTGATGATCAACTCCAACAATGGTGACCTTGATGCCTCTTTAAGCTTCAAACCAGCCAAGAACACCAAGAACAAGCCCTTAGCACCTCAGTTCCAAGAGGAAGGTGAAACACTAGATGTTGGTGAGCAATAGTAAGTCACAAACACCTAGTGTACAAAACAAGAGAGAAAGAGAGAGATAGGATAGATACACAAAACCTAACCTAAAACCAGAGCTTCTCCCTCTCCTAAAATGTCTAATTCTCCAAATCTTCTAACCCTTGAGCCAAGAGGAGGAAGCCTCTCCTTATAGGCAACCAAAACTTACAAGTTAAGGCATCCAAGGGCTCATCCCTCCATACACGTGTATGGAGGGGAAACAAAAGCCATACAGCTGTCTGAAAATATCTCCAAAAACAACTGTATAGGAGTCGGCAGGGCAAAATGGTCATTTTGCCAAAAATAGTGCCGACCGGCAACAAATAGTGCCGATGGAAACTACAGCCAGCCGGTGGCCTCTAGCCACAGCCGGTGGTGTGTGGGGATGTCTCAAAAAGCATTCCCTGCCCTTCTAGGGCAAAACACAGGTGTTTGGTGCAAAACCAGACACAAAACGGTCGAGTTCGGAGGTCCTGAGGCAAGGCGCGCGTAGCCGAGAACTCCAGGAACTCCAAACGAACACGAACATGGATAATCACCAAGTGTTCAAGCGGTGACGTCCAAGTCTTGAGGACGGTCAAAAATGGGGTGTCTACACCGACCGGCACAATATAGTGCCGATGGCAACACCAACCAGCCGGTGGCCTCTAGCCACTGCCGGTGGTGTGTGGGGATGCCTCAAAAGGCACTCCCTGCCCCTCCAAGGCAAAACACAAGTGTTTGGTGCAAAACCAGACGCAAAACGGTCAAGTTCGGGGGTCCTGAGGCAAGGCGCGTAGCCGAGAACTCCGGGAACTCCAAACGAACACAAACATGGATAATCACCAAGTGTTCAAGCGGTGACGTCCAAGTCTTGAGGACGGTCAAAAATGGGGTGTCTACAATACCACACGTATACTTTCGCCTCCCTCATCATGCATATTGCTATAACTCTAACGGAGTCGTTCTTCACATATTTGAATCGAACTCCGCACTTAACCGCGAACTTGCGAAGAACCATTCGGAATTCATTAGCTCCACCCTTAAAACTCTGACCAACATGGCGAACCCCATTAGCCTATGGAGCAGACAGGAAAACCTTTTCAACATGGGGACGAAAATTGCCCAATAAATCCTCATCATCCTCCATATCCGATTCGTCGTCTGTACCTTCCGTGTGGAATGGAACGGTTCGTGCATTGTGAACAAGGATGCCAATTCTATCAGCATCAAGTACATCCCATAACTGAATAATGACATTGATACATTGCATCCTAAATGATCGTGTAAGAGATACCATGTTTTCCATATCGGCATCATTCTATAATGTGAAGTTATTATAACTTGGCAATTTGAAGAACAAATGGACATCTGCTGGTGTCAACCCAACAAACTTATCGCATGCACGACTGACCATATCATGAAACCGGAATGGAGCTTCCAAATTGACTACATCATTCATCTTGCCATAACAACAAATTATTATAACTTGCGTGTCCATCACTTGCCATTGTTAACACATTTGACATTAGAAACACAAACCACAACTGACAACCTCCCTCCACCAAAATTGTTAAATAGAACATAGTAAAATGCAATGTGACATAAATACATGACTGGATTACACTTGAACACCATACTGGTACTACGAAACAAACAAAATCAACGAATCCACAAAAACATGACATACCTGCAAGACCACGATCCTCCCGATGTCCAAAAATGCTATCTCTACGACTCCGTCACACAGCCGTCGCACAAACACACCAAACACAACACCCCAAAACCCTAACCAAAATGGCTACAACATATGTGCCATCCATGTAGAACCTGTCTAATATGATATCCAACGTAACCCATAAACAACACGAGATCCCAAAAAACCCGTCCTGAATCAAACACACCAACAAAAAAAGGGTATAACTGTCAACCTCATATGTCAAATATGAAAAATAAAATCATATAGGATCAAAACACCTCACCAATAGAACTTATCGGATCAAAAGTTCAAACATGGGTGTGATAACCCTGTTCCGTATTATGCTAATTGGTCCTCATTATAAATGTGATTATGTGTTTGATATGATTTTGTGTGCCATTATGTGAAAATATGTGGTTTTGAATTTCTATCTGTTCACCGTAGGAATATCTGTTTGATTATCTGCTTTGGAAATTAAATTGAAGGCCTTATTGGCCACGAAATCCGAAATTGATTATGCCATTGTGATTAGCGTAATTTTTAGAGCCTACGGTGAAATTTAATTGAAAATTTATTCGGATCAGAATAATTAGATTCAGAACAATTAATTAAGTGCCTAATTATTTAATATTGATAAATTGACTTAGTGGGGCTATATAAAGGGCCATATACACTCAATTCTCCTCTTTAGCTTCAATATTGGCTGATTTTAACTCTAAGAAGAGAGGGGGAGGTTCGGCTAGAGAGAGAGAGTGTGTGTGTAAGAGATTGAAGTTTGATCATTGAAGCTTGAATAATTTGAAGACCAACTCAAGATTTGACCATAGTTTGGGAAGATTAAAGCTCCTTGGTGAGTAATCCATGAGTTCTAGTTGTAAATTTGTAAATTCAAGGTTGAATGACGATAAAGGTCATGAATTGAGTTGTTTTTGTTGAATTTGAAGTCATGGAATGCATGCATATGTATAATTGCCATGAATTTGTATAGTTGAGTATGAAAAATATGATCCATGTAGAATTTTGGTTAGAACTCATGGTTGTGATCACCATTTGCACCACTTAAGTTGAAATTGGAGTTATAATCCACATGCATGTACAAATTATGAGGAAATTAGTTTGAAATACATGGAATTGTTATCATAAAAGCAAGTCTGGTGTAATTTGGGACATGCATGTGTTTGATCCATGAAATTGAGCATCATAATGATGTAATGTGGTGTTTGTATCATGTTAGCACAAGTATATTTGAAGTTTGAGCTATAATATGCAAGAAATGTTGGTTTGAATGTTGAATTCGAGCTCAAGAACACATTCTGGAAAACCCAGAATTCATGATGTCCGCTCGAGCGGGGAAATAACCGCTCGAGCGCAAAATACGAGCTCTTAGTATTTTTCTATAGACATGATGTCCGCTCGAGCTCGGAAGTTCACGCTCGAGTGGGGAGCCATGTAGTGAGGCCTTCAGCTCGAGCGCCCAACTTCACGCTTGAGCGTAAATTTGATGCATCCAGTACTTTTGCAGACCTCATGGGTCCGCTCGAGCGGGGAAGTCCACGCTCGAGCGGGGACCCTATTTCTGAAAATTTTAAAAAAGGCGTTCTGTGTTTCGTTTTCTGTTCTCTTTCACTTCTAAGTACTCTTAGGCATACATTGAGCATTGTAATTGAATTAAAGGGATAAGAATAAAGCCTAAAGAGGAATATGTGAATTAAAGAACGGGTTGAATCATTTGTGACCCGTATGTGTTATGTGATATGTAGGGTCAAGCTCTAGGGCAAACTAACCAACCGATCACTGTGAGTAATATCTTGACAAAGATATCTGAAATATGTTGTTGTCCAATTGCTTACTTCTATGTGGGTTTATAAGTTTGCTAATCTGATTGGTGGACAGTGTTTGTTATGCCAAATGAATGGGGCCAAGGCCAGTTCGACATGAAAGTATGAATGGGCCAGAGGCCAGTTTGACACGAATGAATGAGTGAACGGGCCGAAGGCCAGGCTGACATAAATGAATGGGTCAGAGGCCAGTATGAGTTTGAATGATAGAGTGAATGGGCCAGAGGCCGTATGAGTTTGAATGACAGAATGAATGGGCCAGAGGCCAATATGATCTGAATGAAAGATAAATGGGCCAAAGGCCAGTTTGACATGAATAAATGAATGGGGCCAAAGGCCAGTTTGACAAGAAAGCCTGAATGGGCCAAAGGTCAGTTTGACATGAATGAAAGTCTGAATGAGCCAAAGGCCAGTTTGACGTAATGAAAGTCTGAATGGGCCAAAAGGCAGTTTGACATGATTGAAAGTATGAATGGGCCCAAGGCCAGTTTGACTTGAATGACACGAATGAATTGGGCCCGAGGTCGTATGATGTATTTGGAACCATAATCACTTGACCTATATTTATATATGTTAGATAGAAACACGAATTGGTCCCAAGGCCGTTTGAAGCACGTTGTTCTAAATACCATTTGTGTAACTTCCTTATTTGATATTATTCACTGGGCTTTCGCTCACGTCTCATTCATGTGTTTGTAGGTGAGCCAAGAGAGGTCTAAACCCCAGCCTCAGTGAAGTTTGTGTGGAACAACCAAGGTTTGAAGAGTCAGCTTTACGTCTCACGCACGAGACTCGTCTTCGCCTTTTTGCTATCTTTTTATTTTGTCACATTAGCGAGGACTTTGGATACGTTTGTATATAGTTTTGTTTGACTGACTTAGACTTATATGATCCTGTATGTACAGAGCTTTGTGTAGTACTTATTTTGATGTGAGTTATTAATATGCATATGTATGGTTTGTTATGATGTGCCATGTAAGCACACCTCTATGGACAAAGTTTTAAATTGCTTCCGTTTGGCCCCCCATTAACTCTATTAAAATACGTTTCGTTTGGTTTGAGGCCGTAGGTAATCTCATGATTACTCGCTGGTTATGTCCTTAACCCACGGGGGCGGGTTCGAGTCATGACAAAGTGGTATCAGAGCACGAGTTAATAACTCACACACTTGTCCAAAAGAGCAATAAGCGTCTAGAAAAGATCTAGGATGCATTCATGTGATAAGTATGAATTTGATAGCATCGAGAATGCATCTAAATGTTTCAATGTGAACAACTATGTGTTATAAGTTTGTGATTTGCTTGCATTGCAAATTATTTGAATATGTATGCTCTTTAATATATGCATACTTGTGAATCTTTTGTATGAAGTATAATGTGAGTTTAATCAGATGGTGAGAACAAGAGGTGATGAGATAGAAGAGTCCTCTACTGCCAAAATAGATAGAATGAAGAGATTGATTCAGGAAATGGTAGAGACATTGAGGCAACAACAGGAATGGCAATAACAGTGGCAGCAACCACATCCTCCACCTCCACCTCCGGCACTACCTGTGCTAGATAATCAGAATGATGATTGGATAATAGCTCTCACCAAAGAATTCAAGAAAATGAAACCACCACAGTTACATGGTGGATTAGATCCATTGAAGCCAAAGCTTGGGTTCTCGACATCGAGAAACTATTTGCAGTGTTCCCGTGTTCGGAGACACATAAAGTACTTCTAGTCACTTTTATGCTAGAAGACGAAGCAAGAAGATGGTGGATGTTGATGCGTGAGAATCACAAAGATGTTGACTGGGTGAAATTTTTGGAGATTTTCTATGACAAGTACTTCCCATAGTGTGTTCGGGATAAGAAGGTGTCAGAGTTCATGGAGCTTAGGCAAGACAGTATGACTGTAGCCGAGTATGTGGCCAAATTCACTGAATTGGCCAAGTTCGCACCACATGTGATTGATACTGATTATAAGAAGGCGAGGCATTTTGAAGGCGGGCTTCACAGCGACATTTTAGAAAGGGTGAATGTCTTGAAGCTAGAAACCTACATTGGGGTGCTAGACTAGGCCATAATATCAGAAGCCAATATAGCTAGACAAACTAAACCATCAACTGACTGGAAAGGCAACAAAAGGCAAGGCTTATTCTCAAAGAAGAAATTTTCAAAAAGTAAAACACGGGCTCCTCAAATACTTCGAATTCTTCCGACACACATTTCCCATGTGCAATATTTGTAGCAGAAAGGCACCGTGGGGTTTGTTACCGTGTGTCAGGAGCTTGTTTCAAATGTGGTAAACAAGGGCACATGGCCCGAGATTGTAATCAAAACAGTGGGAAGCTAGTTGCTAGCTCAACTGCATCAATCCCGAAGCCGGGAAATACTATGAGATCTGTTACCACCGGGGATACCATGAGACAATGGAGAGTTTTTGCGCTTGTTCCGGGCGATACACGGAATGCCAACGCAGTCGTCTCAGGTACTATTTCTATATGTAATCATGATGCTTTCGTGTTAATTGACTCCGGATCAACACACTTTTTTGTGACATGTGCATTTGCATCTAGACTAAGTAGACCTCTAGAATTATTACCGTATCTGTTATGTGTGTCTGCTCCATCGGGGAATCTGTATTGTGTGAATCTGTATATTGTTTTTGTGACATGCGTGTTGGAATGCCATCCTATATGTGGATTTACTACCCTTGAACTTTAGGCACTTTGATATAATTCTGGGCATGGATTGGTTAACTAAATATTGTGCCACTATTGACTGTGTGACAAAACGGGTTGTGTTTAGACTACTAGAACAGGAAGAAATTGTGTTTGTGGGTAACAGGGTAGTGCCTCCACCTTATTTGATATCTCCAATGAAAGCATGTAAAACTGATCAGGAAAGGGTGCCAGGATTACTTGTGTTATGTGTTGTCTAAACAATTTGTAGATGTTGAATTGAATAATATCCCTATTGTTAGAGAATTTCCAGATGTGTTTCCAAATGAACTACCAGGGGAATTGGTGGATAGGGAGATAGAGTTTACAATTGAGACTATGCCAGGGCACCCAACCTATTTCTAAAACTCCCTACAGAATGGCTGCTACTGAAATGAAAGAATTGAAAGAACAGTTGCAAGACCTGCTTAACAAAGGGTTTATCTGACCTAGCACTTCGCCATGGGGTGCACCTGTATTGTTTGTGAAAAAGAAGGATGGAACCCTACGTTTGTGTATTGACTATCGAGGAACTGAACAAGGTAACAATAAAGAATAAATATCCCTTACCTCGTATTGATGACCTGTTTGACCAGTTGCAGGGATCACAAGTGTTTTCCAGATTGATTTGAGATCCGGGTATCATCAGCTGAAAGTAAAGGTAGAAGATGTTGAGAAAACCGCATTCAGAACGAGGTATGGTCATTTTGAATTTCTTGTCATGCCATTTGGAGTGACTAATGCTGCGGCAGCATTTATGGACTTAATGAACCGAATTTTTAAAACCTACCTTGACGAATTTGTTGTGGTTTTTATTGATTACATTTTGATATATTCTAAAGATAGACTTGAACATGAACATCATTTGAGAACTGTCCTACAAATACTTCGGGAAGGAAATTATTTGCTAAACTAAAGAATATGAGTTTTGGTTGGATGAGGTTGTTTTCTTAGGGCATGTGATCAACAAGAAAGGAATTTCAGTGGACCCACATAAAATAGAGGCAATTGTGAATTGGCCTACACCGATGAATGTGACAGAAGTCCGTAGTTTTATGGTCTTAGCCGGGTATTACAGGAGGTTTGTGAAAGATTTCTCAAAAATAGTTGTACCTCTTACATAGAGGGGCAATCATTTGAATGGAATGATGAAAGAGAATCTGCTTTTCATAAACTGAAAACAAGGTTGACCACTGCACCAGTATTGACATTGCCCACAGGTACGGAAAATTTTGTAATTTTTAGTGATGCGTCTTATAAGGGTTTGGGTTGTGTGTTAATGTAGAATGGAAAGGTTATTGCTTACGCCTCCCGATAGTTGAAACCACACGAGAAGAACTACCCAACACATGATTTAGAATTGGCCGCAATTGTTTTTGCTTTGAAAATTTGGCGGCATTATTTGTATGGGGCAAGGTGTGAAGTGTTCACGGATCACAAAATTCTGAAATACTTCTTTACACAGAAGGAGTTGACTATGCGACAGAGGAGATGGCAGGAATTGATAAAAGACTACGATCTTGAGATTCAGTATCACCCCGAGAAAACTAATACAGTTGCTGATGCCTTGAGTAGAAAGTCAACGGGGAGTATGGCCTGTTTACTTACTGAACAGAGAGAGATCTTGCAAGATTTTGAGAAGTCTGAAATTGAAGTGGTAATGTGTGAATAGGGCGGATTGATAGCTGCTATCATAGTCAAGCTGGCAATCATTGAGGAAATTAAACAAAAACAAAAAAAGGATGAATTGCTCAGGAAGGTGATTGATGAATTTGAGACAAGTTCAAAAGCAGAGTTTAGTATTGAAAATGAAGTGTTGAGGTTTCGAAGCCGAATGTGCGTCCCAGATATTCCAGAACTAAAGAGAAGGGTTTTAGATGAAGCCTATAAGTCAGTATTTGCTATGCATCCGGGTAACAATAAAATGTATCGGGATCTGAAACAAACCTATTGGTGGCCTAAAATGAAGAAAGAAATTGCAGAATATGTGTCCAAATGTCTTCAGTGTCAGCAGGTTAAAACTGAATGTCAGAAACCAGGTGCTCTACTTCAACCTCTCCCTATTCCTGAATGGAAGTGAGAGCATGTGACTATGGATTTTGGTGTTGGCCTACCTCGGACTCCTCGAGGTATGGATTCTATTTGGGTTGTAGTTGATAGACTGACTAAATCTGCACATTTTCTACCAGTTAGAACTACGTATAATGCTTATAGATTGGCTACCATATATGGGATGAGATTGTCCATTTACACGGGGTCCCGGTATCTATTGTGTCGGATAGAGATCCGAAATTTGTTTCAAGATTGTGGAAGAGTTTGCAGGAAGCTATAGGAACAGAACTAAGGTTCAGTACTACATTCCACCCATAGACAAATGGGCAATCAGAACAAACAATACAGACTTTGGAAGATATGCTTCGGATGTATGCTTTGGATTTTCAAGGGAGTTGGGAAAACTATTTGCCATTTGTAGAGTTTGCATACAATAACAGCTTCCACTCCAGCATCGGTATGGCACCATACGAGGCTTTGTATGGTAGGAGGTGTAGATCACCGATTTGTTGGACAGAAGTCGGGGATAGAGCTTTACTTGGGCCTGAAATTGTGCAAGACACTTCTGAGAAGATCAAAACTATTCGGCAAAGGCTCAAAACAGCTCAGGATCAACAGAAGAATTATGCAGATGTTCGAAGAAGACCTCTTGAGTATGAGGTCGGTGGCCATGTGTTTATTTGTGTGTCCCCAATGAAAGGCCAAGTCAGGTTTGGAAAGAAGGGCAAGTTGTCGCCCCGATACATTGGGCCGTTTCAGATTCTGGAGAGGCTTGGCCCAGTTGCCTATAGGGTTACTTTGCCACCGGGATTTGAACAAATCCATAATGTGTTTTATGTGTCGATGTTGAGGGGTTACCTCCGAGACCCGTTTCATGTGATTGATTATCACCGGGTAGCCATTGATGAAAATATAGAATACGCCAAATGGCCGGAACGAATTGTTGATCGGCAAGTGAAACAATTGAGAAGCAAGTCCATTCCAATGGTGAAAGTGGAATGGAAAGAGCACTATGGGACGGATGCCACGTGGGAAAATGAAGAGGAGATGCGACTACGCTATCCACATTTGTTTCCCGACGAAGGTAAAATAAGTTTGGAGGACCAAACTTCCTAAAGGGGGGTAGACTGTGATAACCCTGTTCCGTATTATGCTAATTGGTCCTCATTATAAATGTGATTATGTGTTTGACGTGATTTTGTGTGCCATTATGTGAAAATATGTGGTTTTGAATTTCTATCTGTTCACCATAGGATCTGTTTAATTATCTGCTTTGGAAATTAAAGTGAAGGCCTTATCGGCCACGAAATCCGAAATTGATTACGCCATTGTGATTAGCGTAATTGTTAGAGTCTACGGTGAAATTTAATTGAAAATTTATTCGGATCAGAATAATTAGATTTAGAACGATTAATTAAGTGCCCAATTATTTAATATTGATAAATTGACTTAGTGGGGCTATATAAAGGGCCATATACACTCAATTCTCCTATTTAGCTTCAATATTGGCTGATTTTAACTCTAAGAAGAGAGGGGGAGGTTCGGCTAGAGAGAGAGAGTGTGTGTGTAAGAGATTGAAGTTTGATCATTGAAGCTTGAATAATTTGAAGACCAACTCAAGATTTGACCATAGTTTGGGAAGATTAAAGCTCCTTGGTGAGTAATCCATGAGTTCTAGTTGTAAATTTGTAAATTCAAGGTTGAATGACGATAAAGGTCATGAATTGAGTTGTTTTTGTTGAATTTGAAGTCATGGAATGCATGCATCTGTATAATTGCCATGAATTTGTATAGTTGAGTATGAAAAATATGATCCATGTAGAATTTTGGTTAGAACTCATGGTTGTGATCACCATTTGCACCACTTAAGTTGAAATTGGAGTTATAATCCACATGCATGTACAAATTATGAGGAAATGAGTTTGAAATACATGGAATTGTTATCATAAAAGCAAGTCTGGTGTAATTTGGGACATGCATGTGTTTGATCCATGAAATTGAGCATCATAATGATGTAATGTGGTGTTTGTATCATGTTAGCACAAGTATATTTGAAGTTTGAGCTATAATATGCAAGAAATGTTGGTTTGAATGTTGAATTCAAGGTCAAGAACACATTCTGGAAAGCCCAGAATTCATGATGTCCGCTCGAGCGGGGAAACAGCCGCTCGAGCATAAAATACGAGCTCTCAGTATTTTTCTGCAGACATGACGTCCGCTTGAGCTCGGAAGTTCACGCTCGAGCAGGGAGCCATGTAGTGAGGCCTTCAGCTCGAGCGCCTAACTTCACGCTCGAGCGTAAATTTGATGCATCCAGTACTTTTGCAGACCTCATGGGTCCGCTCGAGCGGGGAAGCCAACGCTCGAGCGGGGACCCTGTTTCTGAAAATTTAAAAAAGGCGTTCTGTGTTTCGTTTTTTGTTCTCTTTCACTTCTAAGTAATCTTAGGCATACATTGAGCATTGTAATTGAATTAAAGGGATAAGAATAAAGCCTAAAGAGGAATATGTAAATTAAAGAACGGGTTGAATCATTTGTGACCTGTATGTGTTATGTGATGTGTAGGGTCAAGCTCCAGGGCAAACCAACCAACCGATCACTGTTAGTAATATCTTGACAAAGATATCTGAAATATGTTGTTGTCCAATTGCTTACGTCTATGTGGGTTTATAAGTTTGTTAATCTGATTGGTGGACAATGTTTGCTATGCCAAATGAATGGGCCCAATGCCAGTTTGACATGAAAGTATGAATGAGCCAGAGGCCAGTTTGACATGAATGAATGAGTGAACGGGCCAAAGGCCAGTCTGACATAAATGAATGGGCTAGAGGCCAGTATGAGTTTGAATGATAGAGTGAATGGGCCAGAGGCCGTATGAGTTTGAATGATATAATGAATGGGCCAGAGGCTAGTATGATCTGAATGAAAGATAAATGGGCCAAAGGCCAGTTTGACATGAATAAATGAATGGGCTAAAGGCCAGCTTGACAAGAAAGTCTGAATGGGCCAAAGGCCAATTTGACATGAATGAAAGTCTGAATAGGCCAAAGGCCAGTTTGACATGAATGAAAGTCTGAATGGGCCAAAGGCCAGTTTGACATGATTGAAAGTATGAATGGGCCCAAGGCCAGTTTGACTTGAATGACACGAATGAATTGGGCCCGAGGCCGTATGATGTATTTGGAACCGTAATCACTTGACCTATATTTATATATGTTAGATAGAAACATGAATTGGGCCCAAGGCCGTTTGAAGCACGTTGTTCTAAATACCATTTGTGTAACTTCCTTATTTGATATTATTCACTGGGCTTTCGCTCACGCTCATTCATGTGTTTGTAGGTGAGCCAAGAGAGGTCCAAAGCTAGCCTCAGTGAAGTTTGTGTGGAGCAACCAAGGTTTTGAAGAGTCAGCCTTACGTCTCACGCACAAGACTCGTCTTCGCCTTTTTGCTATCTTTTTATTTTGTCACATTAGCGAGGACTTTGGATATGTTTGTATATAGTTTTGTTTAGCTGACTTAGACTTATATGATCCAGTATGTACAGATCTTTGTGTAGTACTTATTTTGATGTGAGTTATTAATATGCATATGTATGGTTTGTTATGATGTGCCATGCAAGCACAGCTCTATGGACAAAGTTTTAAATTGCTTCTGTTTGGCCCCCATTAACTTTGTTAAAATACGTTTCGTTTGGTTTGAGGCCATAGGTAATCTCATGATTACTGGTCGGTTATGTCCTTAACCCATGGGGGTAGGTTTGAGTCATGACAATGGGACTGATTGGTATAACTGTTTGTGAGATGGGATTTATTGGTAAATATTCCAAAAAATTTATGTGCAAAAATAAAAAAAATATATATATATTTGAAAAATTGAAAAAACTGAATTATTTTTTTGTACAAAACTAAAAATTTTGTGTATATAAATGAGTATGATGATGGAATATCGATGCGCAAAACTAAAATAAAAATAAAAAAAATTGAAAATGAAAAAACTAATTAGTGTGTTTGGTTTTAATTTTCTAGAAATTGAGTTTTTTGTTTTTCGTATTCTTTTTTAGTGAGTATTTTTAAACAATTTTTTTACTTTTTTAGATTCATTTTACTTAGATGTATCTAAAAAGTAAAATATTTGCAAAAAATTAATAAATACATAAGAATACGAAAAATGTATTGAATTTTTATATTTTTGGTATTTGGTGAATTTTCTAAAGATTTTTTTTTCTTCACAAATATTATACTTTTTAAGTGTGTTTATGTTAGGTGTATCTAAAAATTAAAAAAATTTAGTGAAACAAAAAAAGACGGAAAATAAAAAATTTTGATTTTCTAAAAAGTAAATCCTGAAAATAGGAACCAAACAAGCTAAATAATGTTTTTAGTTTTAAAACTGGAAAAAACTAATAATATTCTCGATTTTATTGGATAGTTGAATCAAACCAATAAGTAGAAAGACAAAAACGTTTAATCCCATGCTTTTTTTTTTCCATGAACACATTACTATACAAAATTGATAATGTTCTTAGTTTTAAAAATTGAAAAAATTTGATAATATTTTCAGTTTTATTAAAAAGAATTTATTGGTTCAAAAAATCTTAGATAGTATTTGATTTACCGTAACACTTGTAAATAAAACTTTTAGATAATTAACTCATTATTTTTAATAATTAAAGATAAAAGAAAGAAAGAAAAAAAAAAATCTAAAATATCATTGCCGTGTGACGACTCCACTTATATTTTTATTTTTCTTTTTTAGAAGTATACATTATTTTCATCGCATTTGATCATAAAGGGCGAAATATTAATGCGAAGAATACTAGTAAATCAAATCTAACAAAAAAATACTAGTAAACGTAACAATAAATATATTAATCAAACATAATGCTAACTGGACATCAAGTAAATTTATATATTAATCGAATCTATTACTTTTTGTCGAATCTAATTAACTCAATTTTCTTCCTGAGAGAGAGTGCTGTCGTTGTCCATTCGCTAAGCTAATCAGAAGGTGTTTCTGTTGTAGCTGGTAAAAACCGTCGTATCCTGGGAAGTAGATGCCGGTGTACCTCCAGCACCCAACGGTGAGGCGGCGAATCTATTTTAAGGAGACTGTGGTATCACACAGGTTTCGGTTTGCTTCCTTTAACCATTTTATATTGTATCTGTATTTTATTCAGCATGTTATATTTTCTAGAATAGAAGGTTTGTTTTGTTCATCTCCTAATTTTGCAATATGCAATGTAAAATTATGTATTGTGAGTAGTTTTTCCCAACAAGCTTAAAATAGATTCGACGTTTATCATAGAATTAGATTAATAGATTCATAGGTGTGTGTAATAATTTTGCATGTAATTGGCCACTGGTAGTGCTAGCGAGTTAATTGGTTTATTAGATGCATGTACACAGGGTTAAGCTTTTGATTTTGCCATTTTGTGTATGCTACTGTTTGGTCTTCCCATAGCATGGAATAGGCCACTGTTATCAATAGGGAAGAAGAGTTCCATTGGTAAAACGTTAATTCACTGTATTTTCTAATTAATTTATGGTGTACCGGTTCATGCCTTGTATTTTTAGATTTACATGCTTCTACTTCACATGCTTCTAGTTTACAATATAAATTACATGTTCATTCGGTTTTAATTTTTAGTGTAATTTACATTTCTAGCATGTTTATTAGGTAGTAAATTTACATGTAACTTGTACCTATTAATTTTTAATTTAGGTGTGGAGTTGTAAAGTTTATAACTTGCCTATATTTAAATTCATATTAATTTCTCTAGAATTATTTGCATGTTAATCATGTCATTTGCAATTCTTGCCTAGTAATGTGATTTAAGTGTTTAGGAGTTATAAAATGTTTGTAACTTGCCTCAATTAATTACATGTTTAGTGTACCATAAGTTCATATGTAACCTTTACCAATTTAAAATATGATTTAATTATATTTAATTTTGGGTTTGTAACTTGTATAGTTAATTACATGTTTATTATGTAATTAATTTTTTACAATTTTTTTTAGTCTAGATTCTAGATGTGTAACTTAAGGGTTGGTTTTAATCTTTACTTACAGTTATTTATTATTTTGTTTGCTAGTACCCTCCCCTTCAATCACTACTTTGCCAAAAACAAAGAAAAGCTGAGGGAGGTTTTGTTGTATTTTGCTGCTAACTCTTTATTGCAGGAATACCTATGGGAATGGGAAAAATGATTAATTTGGACTAAATATGTAAAGCAAGTTTTATTTGCTTGTAATTATTGTAGCAATTTTGTTGTAATTGCTTATAATGTGATGCAATTGTAATTGCTTGTACAGTTTGGAACTTGGTGTGTTTAACCTAGTTCATCCCTTGGAAAATTTAATTCTTAAAGTTGTTTCCCATGGATTAGGAGTCAACATGCTCTTGAAAGTTTTGTCTAAGGTTAACTGGGTTTTAAGTGGGACCGGTGTGACCCCTCCAGTCTTCCTGGAAACTTTCCAGACCATGTTCGATTCTAGGTTGCGTGGTGAGACTAGTTTTGAATTAAATTTCCAATTGTGGGATTTTTTAGTGTTAAGTTTGATTTCTGGAAATACAGAATAGTGAAAATTCTGCTGTAATTTTTCAGAAATGGCAACTGTCTCTGATGCTGCTACTGCTAATGTTGGTGGGGATCCGAACCTCGGGGCGACTGGCTTGCCAACCCCTGCTGTGACGTCTGTGGTCAATCCTCCTGTTGTTACTCCGGCTGTTCCGGGAGGACCGCTCAATCATCACGAGCGCCCGGAGAAGTTCACGGGAGTGAATTTCAAGAGATGGCAGCAGAAGATGCTGTTTTATTTGACTACTCTAAGCCTTGCGAGGTTTCTGAGTGAAGATGTACTAGCCGTAGAGGAGAATGAGCAAGATAAACAAAAGCTCATGGCTCTGGACGCTTGGAAATAAGTAGACTTCTTATGCCGGAATTACATTCTAAACGGCTTGGCAGACCCGCTTTTCAACGTGTTCTATGCCAAGAAATCAGCTAAGGAGTTGTGGGATGCCTTGGACAAAAAGTACAAGACTGAGGATGCTGCGGTAAAGAAATTTATCGTTGGCCGGTTCTTGGACTTCAAGATGGTGGACTCCAAAACTGTCATGAGTCAAGTCCAAGAGTTCCAAGTGATTCTGCATGAGATACATGCAGAAGGGATGGTCCTAAGTGAGTCATTCCAGGCAGCTGCTTTGATTGAGAAGCTGCCTAACGGCTGGAAAGACTTCAAGAACTACTTGAAGCACAAACGAAAGGAGATGATAGTCGAAGAGCTCGTTGTCAGGCTCCGGATTGAAGAGGACAACAGGAAGAAAGGAGGGAGTACCTCCACTGTCAAAGCCAACATGGTTGAGCATGGCGAGTCCTCGGGGGCGAGGAAAAAACCACCGACAGGCAAAAGCTCAAAGTTGGAGGCTAGAGGAGAAATCTCCAAAAGGCCAGCCTACAAGCCAAAGGAGCCTACTTTTAGGTTCAATGGCAAATGCTTCAATTGTGGAAGTGACGGGCATTGGGCAGTTGATTGTCTGAAGAAGAAGCCCTACAGGAAAAACCCTCCGCAACACAAAAATCGGGAACATATGGCTGAAATGGAGGAATTGTCACACGATGTGGATGACATGCATCTGTTAGCCGTCGTGTCAGAAGTGAACATGGTGGGGTCAAACCCGAGGGGGTGGTGGGTGGACACTGGGGCCACTCGCCATATTTGTGCAGAGAAAAGAATGTTCACAACTTTCGAACCGGTTTCAAACGGGGAGAAGTTGTTTATGGGAAACTCTGCAACCTCAGCTGTTGAGGGTAAAGGCAAGGTGATCCTGAAGATCACTTTAGGAAAAGAACTGACTTTGAACGATGTCCTTTATGTGCTGGACATTCGTAAGAACCTTGTCTCGGGGTCTCTCCTAAGCAAGCATGGCTTTCGTATAGTGTTTGAATCAGACAAGGTCGTGTTGACCAAGGGCGGGGTCTATGTGGGGAAGGGATATATGTCAGGTGGTATGTTTAAATTGAATGTAATGACACTTATCCCTAAGATTAATGAGAAAGCTTCTTCTTCTGCTTATATGCTTGAGTCCCCTAATTTATGGCATGGTAGATTGGTTCATGTAAATTTTGACTCTTTACGTAGATTAATCAAGTTAAATCACATACCATCTTTCAAGATTAATCCACAACACAAGTGTGAAACTTGTGTAGAAGCAAAATTGACAAGGTCTTCTTTTCATTCTATTGAAAGAAGTACACAGCCTTTGGGTTTAGTGCATAGTGATGTGTGTGACTTGAAAGTTGTACAATCACGTGGTGGCAACAAGTACTTCATCACTTTTGTTGATGATTGCACTAAATACTGTTATGTGTATTTGCTTAAAAGCAAAGACGAGGCTATTGATAAATTTATTCTTTTTAAGAATGAAGTTGAGAATCAATTAAGCCGGAAAATCAAGGCATTGAGAAGTGATCGTGGTGGTGAGTATGAATCCCCATTTGCCGAGACTTGTGCTCAATTTGGGATTATTCACCAAACCACAGCACCATATTCGCCTCAGTCAAATGGTGTTGCTGAGCGGAAGAACAGAACGCTGAAAGAGATGATGAATGCAATGTTGATAAGTTCTGGGTTGCCACAGAACTTATAGGGGGAAGCAATTCTCTCTGCGAATTATATTCTTAATAGAATACCACGGAAGAAAGTGGACAAGATTCCATATGAGTTGTGGAAAGGTCACAAGCCTTCATATAAATACCTACGAATGTGGGGGTATCTTGCAAAAGTGGCGGTACCTACACCCAAGCGGGTTAGGATAGGTCCGAAAACTGTGGACTGTATATTCATTGGTTATGCACAAAATAGTAGTGCATATAGATTTCTTGTGCACAAGTCTGATATTTCAGATACACACAAGAATACTATCATGGAATCTGGAAGTGCATCTTTCTTTGAAGATGTATTTCCGTGTCGTCCCCAAGACAGGGTTCCGAGTTCTATGAAAGAAATAGAAGATGTTGATGATGATAATGATCACATAGATGATCACGAAGACGATCACATAGATGATCACATGGATGGTCAAACAGCTGATCAAATAGCTGATCAAGTAGATGATCAAGTTGATGAAGTAGATGAGCCAAGAAGGAGTAAAAGGGCTAGAACCACAAAGTCCTTTGGTCCAGACTTCTTGACTTATATTTTAGAGGGAGAACCTCGAACGTTCCATGAAGCTATGACTTCACCTGAAAGTCCTTTATGGAAAGAAGCAATTAAGAGTGAGATTGACTCCATCTTACAGAACCATACTTGGGAGTTGGTTGATCTACCTCCAGGCAGTAAGGCCTTGGGGAGTAAGTGGATCTTTCGAAGAAAGATAAAAGCAGATGGGTCAATTGACAAATATAAAGCTCGGCTAGTTATCAAAGGATACAGACAGCGAGAAGGCCTGGATTACTTTGATACGTATTCACCTGTGACAAGGATTACATCCATTCGCATGGTGATTGCAATAGCAGCTTTACGTGGTTTCGAAATACATCAGATGGATGTAAAGACAACTTTCTTAAATGGAGATTTAGATGAAGAAATCTACATGGAGCAACCCGAGGGGTTTTCAGCTCCAGGACAAAGTAAGAAAGTCTGTAAGCTTGTCAAGTCATTGTATGGTTTGAAGCAAGCTCCCAAACAATGGCATGAGAAGTTTGACAATGCTATGTTGTCAAATGGGTTTCGAATCAATGAGTGTGATAAGTGCGTATATGTTAAAGACACTGACAAAGGTTATGTCATTTTGTGTCTATACATTGATGACATAGTCATTGTTGGTAGCAATGATGAAATGATTAAAGCTACCAAAAGATTGTTAAACTCTAAGTTTGACATGAAGGATATGGGCCTTGCAGATGTCATTCTGGGTGTTAAGATCACCAGAACATCTGGTGGTATTGTACTTTCTCAAGCTCATTATGTTAATTAGATACTTGAGAAATTTGGAAAGTCAGATACAAGTATGTTTAGGACACCGGTAGACTTAAGTCTATATTTGACCAAGAATAATGGTGAGAGTGTCTCTCAACTAGAATATTCTCGGGTCATTAGGAGTTTGATGTATCTGATGAGTTGTACAAGGCCGGATATCGCCTACGCTGTTAGTAGGCTGAGTAGATACATGAGTAATCCTAATGCTACTCATTGGAAGGGCATTATGCGGGTGTTGGGGTATATTCGTTACACCCTGGATTATGGGCTGCATTATACCAGATACCCAGCGGTACTAGAAGGGTATAGTGACGCAAATTGGATATCTGATATAAAAGATTCCAAATCCACTAGTGGTTATGTGTTTACCCTCGGAGGGGCAGCCGTGTCTTGGAAATCTGCCAAGCAAACGTGTATCTCGAGATCAACGATGGAATCTGAGTTTATTGCTTTAGATAAAGCAACTGAAGAAGATGAATGGCTTCGCCAGTTTGTTGAGGATATTCCACGTTGGCCGAAACCTGTGCAAGCTATCAGTATTCATTGCGATAGCCAATCAGCGATTGGTCGGGCACAGAGTAATATGTATAATGGAAAGTCTAGACATATCCGTTGTAGACATAATTCCATACGACAACTACTCTCAAATGGAGTTGTCTCTCTAGACTATGTCAAGTCTAAGGACAACATTGCGGATCCGCTAACCAAAGGGTTAACTCAAGAGTTAGTAGAAAAGTCGTCAAGAGGAATGGGGTTAAGGCCATTAGTAAAGGTTATCGGAACGGAAAACCCAACCTAGTTGACTGGAGATCCCAAGATCTAGGTTCAAAGGGACCACCTAACTTCGTGTAACGGGTGAGTCACTGAAGAGGTAAATCCTCTTGCCCATTCCTTTATACAGTGATGCCCTGTGGGGGTGGAAGATTAAGCTAATGCTTTTAATAACCTTAGTGATGTGGTATAATGAAATACCGTATCTAGGTCACTTATGTGAGTGCGAAGTGGGGCTGCTTCTTTAAGAATTGCCAAGGCCGAATTCTTTAAAAACACTCACAGAACCAGGCTAGTGTTCCAGGGCCATACCGGACACACCAGTGAGAACAAGAACAATGGTCGGACTAACTCCTGTGTGAGGTCTATTGCCTCGGTTTACATAAACGGCAGAACAGTTCAAGACATCACGTTCACTGGTCAGCCAGTAAATCCGATAGGCTTTCACTACGAAAGGTTCAAGGCCAACAGCTACTTTTTCTGATGCAGGGTTAGTCTGTGTGCTCTCTCTCTTTCCGAGTCTTTGTTGATAAACGTTGAGTGTTTGCTGTATTCGGTCAATTTTTATTCATGTGGGGGATTGTTGGAGAAAAATGGTTGAATGAGAAATTGCCCCATAAATGTGTATATAACTCACACATTTAAGGCTCATCAGTTTTACAAAATTGATTGGGCAGTTTTGCTAGCATTAGTTAGCATTAGTTGCCAGCCTTGATGGCTAGAGGCTCCTCCCCTCTCCCCCATGATGTATAAAAGAAGGCCCTATTCCTTGAAAAGATATATAGAATTTTTCCTTGGCATCCATACATTGTCAGTCTACTTCTCCTATAATTTTCTTCCTGGGAGAGAGTGCTGCCGTTGTCGTTTCGCTAAGCTAATCAGAAGGTGCTTCTGTTGTAGCTGGTAAAAACCGTCGTATCCTGGGAAGTAGACGCCGGTGTACCTCCAGCACCCAACGGTGAGGCGGCGAATCTATTTTAAGGAGAATGTGGTATCACACAGGCTTCGGTTTGCTTCCTTTAACCATTTTATATTGTATCTGTATTTTATTCAGCTTGTTATATTTTCTGGAATAGAAGTTTTGTTTTGTTTTGTTCATCTCCTAATTTTGCTGAATAAAACTAGGAGATGAACAAAACAAAACAAAACTTCTATTCCAGAAAATATAACAAGCTGAATAAAATACAGATACAATATAAAATGGTTAAAGGAAGCAAACCGAAGCCTGTGTGATACCACAGTCTCCTTAAAATAGATTCGCCGCCTCACCGTTGGGTGCTGGAGGTACGCCAGCGTCTACTTCTCAGGATACGACGGTTTTTACCAGCTACAATAGAAGCACCTTCTGATTGGCTTAGCGAACGGACAACGGCAGCACTCTCTCTCAGGAAGAAAATTATAAGAGAAGTAGACTGACAGTGTATGGATGCCAAGGAAAAATTCTATATATCTTTTCAAGGAATAGGGCCTCCTTTTATACATCATGGGGGAGAGGGGAGGAGCCTCTAGCCATCAAGGCTGGCAACTAATGCTAACTAATGCTAGCAAAACTGCCCAATCAATTTTGTAAAACTGATGAGCCTTAAATGTGTGAGTTATATACACATTTATGGGGCAATTTCTCATTCAACCATTTTTCTCCAACAGTAAATTGGTGAAAATTACATAAATATTTGTAGTACTTCTACTATATGGAAGAGTTTTCATTACAAGGAGATATACATATTCAAGAAATGGATTTGGTGGGGGAATATCTTTTATATTTGTTTATTAACCATTCAGACTGCTCAATTTTTTAGAATAAACTATTTAATATTTTTTTTATAAAAACAAATAAAATCTAATTATGTAAATTTAATTATCGAATCAATATAATTTTTTATATGAATGATTTGCTCGAGAAAAATCCAAAACGAAACCCATCAAGACCCAATAACACTCTCCCAACTAGAGATGATCACAATTCTTTTTTTAAAAATTCAATTGGATCAGTTTAGTGTCATGACATTTTTTAAAGAAAAATAACATAAAATCTCCATTAAACAAGTCTGTGTGTCAATTTTGTGTTATGTGAGTTTGACAATAATTTGACTAGTATATTTCTCTTGTTGGCCATGTTTGGTGCACTTGTAGAATTAGGTATAATTTTTTTTTTTTTTTTTTGGAAATATGTGACATTATTTGGTGCAACTTTTACTCATAATAATTATGACAAAAATAACTTAAATAAATTGAAAGAAACTGATTTTGATTGCCTACTTTCAATTTATACAATCTACACCAAACATGCCCTTGTATCTTAAGTGAAATCTTATAAAAAAAATGATTAGTCATAATCCGCTAACTTTGATTGTATTGCGGAAAAAATTCCTAGTAGGATCCATGTATTGAAAAGAGATGACTTTAGGGTATGACTACAGATAACTACACACATTTAAGAGGAGTTTAATTTGTTAGTTGAGAGTTGTGTCAAATGATTAATCATAATCCACTAACTTTGGTTGTACCGTGGAAAAAATTGCTAGTAGGATCCACGTATTTGAAAGAGATAACTCCAAGGTCGGACAAGAGATAACTACTCCACATATTTAAGAAGAGTTTAATTTCTTAGTTGAGAGTTGTGTCAAAACGCAAGTCTTGAAAACCAATGTGCCACCACTTTGGTGAAGTTTGATGTGTACTTGTTAAATTTAATTAAGTGTAAATTATATTAGAGAAAATTAGTGATAAATATTTAAGAGCAAATTTCACTTTATCTTCCTGTGGTTTGGGTCAAGTACAGTTTATTCCTTGACATTCAAAAATCATCACATAACCCCCATATGGTTTGTGAATCAAAATGCACCGTTAACCTTTCCATCTAAGTTAATTGGCAGTGACATTGAGGGGCTGATTTGGTGAGTAAGCCATTATTTAAGACATAAATATCCTTTTCATAGCTTCAAATTTACAAAAGAATGCCATTGTTCTTTCTGTCAATTTTTTTTTTTGGATACAGATCTTTCTCTCTATTTTTTTTTTTTAAATATAGATCTTCCTCTCTACTGTTTGATTCTCTTTTAATGTCCAATTTTCACATTGTAGACTAGTTAATCCTTGTGAAGTTGATTCCCATCTTTATCTCTCTATTTTGTTTGAAACTCATTGTATATACAAGTGTATATATAAAAATATATTTATATACAGACATATGCATATGATATTTTTATATATGTAATACATATAATGTGTGTGCATATACTCTTTAGACATTTTTTATTTCACTTGCAAGCTGTATGTATATATGGATTGGGTCTGATATGTATATATATGTATGTATGTACACATAATAAAAAAAAAATGGATTTGAATTTGTATATGTGAATTGGGTTTATATATGATTAGAAAAATGGGTTTGGATTTGTATATGTGAACTGGGTTTGGATTTGTCTACAACAAAATGATCTCTCTCTTAAGAGATGCCGAATAAACCAGCCAAATCGCGGGCACGGTGCACTGGTTTGCGGCCATGAACAAATATGCTAGCTCAGCTGCTATTTTGGACTTTTGAGCATTGAAACACTCCATTTTTCTTCCACGATCTGCTCCATGGTTTAGCAGACAAGCATCCACTCTATTTGTATATGTGAATTGGGTTTGTATATGATCAAGAAAAAGTTTGGGTAGTTAACTGGGTTTGATATGTATATATGCATATATATGTACATATGATCAAGAAAATGATGAATATGAGATTGTATATGTATATATATGTATATGTATGTACACATGATCAAGAAAAAGATGAAGATGAAGAAAATAGAGAGAAGAAAAAGATGAAGATGAGGATATAATTGTCAATTTACAACTTCTATTAACAGAAGTTAGTGTGTATTTCAATCAAGTAACCACATAGGGATTATGTGATGATTTCAAATGTTGGGGGTAAACCGCACCCGACCCAAACCACAAGGGGGTAAAGTGAAGTTTGCCCTAAATACAATTTAAAGGAAATACACAAACAACCCATTTGTACTAGCAAGACTAGGACAGTTTCTTCTGTGCTTAAGCTTGCTCTAGCTTCCCTTACATCTTGTTGTGCGCCAAGATGACTGGTAACCTAATGGTTGACCAACGATAAACAATGCATACTGTTCTTTCTACACCATCAGAATATTTTGGTGAGAGGTCATTTTACTTGTTTTGAAAGGTATTTTGTATAGCGATCCCGACTTTTCCCCATCATTTATTGTATTCCGGACTCGAGTTCCATGATTGTTAGTTGTTGTCTATGTCTTGTTCCCATCCTTTAATTCCTTGTATTTGAGTTTTGGGATGTGTTGGGCGAGTTTGGAACAGGTTGGTTGTGTGTTGAAATAAATAGTTGCTGCCCAGGTTTTTCCTTCTTCACTCGAGCGAGGCTTTTTGCGCTTGAGCGAGCCTTGGGTGTCTGCCTCTTTGCTCGAGCGAAAACTCTTACGCTTGAGCGAAAACTTTGACGCTCGAGCGTGTGTCTGTTTCTCTGTGAAGACCTGAAAGTTGGTATCCTTCGCTTGAGCGAGCCTTCTTGCACTCGAGCGAGACCTGTGTTTTGTGTTCCTTCACTCGAGCAAGCACTCTTGCACTCAAGCATGCATCTGCGTGAGTGGCAGACCTGAAGCTTCGCATTGTTCGCTCGAGTGACGCTTCTTGCGCTCAAGCGAGGTATTTGTTGTGTCTGGTCGCTTGAGCGACAAGTCCCTCGCTCGAGCGAGCCTCGTATATATCAATTCACAGCAGCAGGTTTTCACATCATTTTTTCATCTCTTTTTTATTCCATACCCTAAATCCGGCTGTCTCTCTCTCTAAACTCTCTCTCTCTCTCTACAAATACACATTGTTCTTGGGTCTCTGTACCCTAGTCTCTTTGTAAGAAAGCTAGAGCATTACGTGGGCTTCACTTTGATCCAAAAAAGTGTGGATTTAGAGCATCTTGAGTTTCCTTCTCCTTCTCCTTTGAGCTTTTCCATTTAAGGTAGGGATAAACTACTCTTTTTTATGAGTTTTAACATAAATATTAGTCATTTTGCATAAATGGTGAGATTTGAAAATTTTAGGAAGTTAGGGTTTTGAATTTGAAATTATGAAAGAGGGGCTTTCTATTTTGGGGCTCCATTGAGTATATGAGGTCTTGAAATGGGGTTATTCGTGTATAATTGATGAAATTTGGCCTTGGGTGCAATATTTGAGAAAGGGGGATTAATGCCCTAATTTGAATTGAATAAATCGTTTGTTTAATTAATGAAGTCAATTATGGAAATATGAAATTGATATGGAAATTAAGGAATTGGGGAAAATTGTGATTATGTGGTGTAGTTGGATTGGTAAATCACTCACCCATGAGAAAGTTAATAAATTATCTGTTTGATGAATTTATTTATCTGTTTAGAAATAACTGTTTTGAGCTATCGGTGGAGGATAGCCATGATTGTTGTAAAAACTGCATGATGATTAGGTGAATTGGAACTAATCACTTGGTTGATGTCATTGAATATGACGGTTGGATATAATATTGAATATGTGAATTGTTAGGTCATTGTATATGCCAACGTGTTTAATACATTGTATATGTATTTTTGTGTGGGAGGAGATAGGAGATGCAGTCCATTGTTTGGGAGGAGATAGGGGATGGACTCCATTGATAATTAAGTTGGCCGGAGTGTCCTCGGTGAAAGTCTCGAAATCTTATTTATTTGGGTGCCGGTTCCCTCGGACGTAGATCCGTAAAATGAAAAAGATATGGAAGTGTATGTTTGATGTTTATGATTGAAGTGTTGATAATATGAGTTGTAGTCTCATTTTGAATTGTTAGGATAATAATGAACTATGTTAACGAATTGGTTCGGATAAATTAATGCAAGTAAATTGAAATGTGGATGTCAATGTTGGTTGACTATGTAAAGGATATGAATTGGCTTTCTAGCGTTAAACATTTATTGGATACTAATGTTTTAGTTAATTCTCATATACTGTTTAGCATATTTCTATTGGGCATTGGCTCACCCTACTTGGGACACCATTTTTCAAGTACAGGTGATATGCCACCTCTACGGTCTTAGCTTGGGGGGTTTAGGAGTTGAAGACTCTCTTTTGGTTGTTTGTTTTAATGATTACATGTATATTCAAGCCAAGGGCTTTTTATGTATAGAGTTAGAACTCTTCTTTTGTTATAACTAAGTAACAACTTGGAAAGCTGTAAACCCGTAAGACATTTACTTTGTTGTTAACATGTAATACCTTTTGTATAGAAGACTTTGATGAATGAAACTATAATATTTTCCTTATGTTTGTGGATTTATGAATGATTGATTTATACTGTAATTTTTGAGGGCGTTACATTTTGTTTCTAATTTTACCCATTGACTTTTTTATTTGTTTAACTTTTTATTAACTATATGCTCAAATTTATATTTATTTGTTGAAATTTTTTCCCTATCTGTTTAATTTTTTTTTGTGTACAGTTCAAATTATTTTTATCTGTTGAACTTTTTTATCTGTTGAATTCTTATTTGGACAAAAATTCTGTTTGTTCAAAAATTCAAAAATTTTATCTCTTCAAAAATTCTGTTTGTTCAAATTATTTGTTGAAATTCTATCTATCTGATTCAATTCCCCTTCTTACCTATTCAAATATCTGACCAAATTTGATAGCCAAACTAACCCCTTATCTGTTCAAATAACTGACCAAATTTGATAGCCAAACAAACCCCTTCAATTTCCCCTCTTATATGCTCTCTCTCTCTCTCTCTCTCTCTATCTCTCTCTTTCTCCCACTATCTATTGCAAATCATCATCATCAACAACAACAATAATCAACAATAATAATAATCAAAAAAATAAAAATAAAAATTCCAGAGCATATTTATAAAGAGGAAGTCACCTATTTTATGTTTGTATAAACAGATCTATGTTTATATATATATATATAAAACACGTCTCAAATTTTCCTTTCCTTTCCTCTTTCTTTCTTCCTCCAAGTAGGGGTGTAATTTTGGCCCGCGGCCCGTGGGCTGCCCAAAGCCCGCTCGCGACCCAAGGTGGGTCCGGTCCGTTTAGGCCCGAGCCCAAGCCCAGCCCGAGGCCTTAGGCCAGGGCTTGGGCCATTGTTTTGAAGCCCGGCCCATGGCCTGCCCATGGGCCTGCTCAAGGCCCGCCTAAAAGCCCAGCTCGAGGCCCAGTCCACCAGAGGCCCAGTGTTATTTTTAATGGAAAATAATAAAATTTTGGTAGAAAAAATTAAAAAAAAAAAAAAAATTGTTTAGGCCCGCCCAAAGCCTGAGCCCAGACCCGAGCCCAGGCCCAAGCCCAGGGGCCCGACCCACTAGCCCGTCCATAGCCCAAATACCCCTAGGCTTAGGCTTGGGTCTGGGCCTAGTTTTTTGGCCCGTGGGCCGGCCTGGTTCGATTTTTTGGCGGGAGCTCGCAAGGCCCGACATAGGCCCGGCCGGGCCAAAATTACACCCTTACCTCTAGGTGAAACGCCTCCCTATTTATAGGGAGATAAGGCGCATACGTGGCAGATTCGATAATAAATTCATAGATTCATTCTTATCCTTAATAGATATTTAAGATAATTACATTTTGACCCAATTTTTTAATATAATTATATAAATAAATAAATTCCTAATTAAATTACACTTTATCGTATACCAACATAAAATTAATTATTTATTTCACTACCACTTCCATTATTATTATTATTATTACCAATATTATTATTTATTTATTTATACTTTGACCTCTAAATTTTTGTACTAATTATATTATTTTATAAAATTACACATAATAATACAAAATAAATCGTATATTTTCTTAACTGTGATTAAATAATATTAGTATAAATTTTACAGAATAATTAAAGATCTGGGTTGTTACATTGTTGGCTTAATGGTTTGAGTGCTTATTTTTTATGTACTTGATTCCATGTTCAAGTCATCTCCACAACGTATTTTTGAAAGAAACTTTAATTCTTCAAACCTCATTGGTTCTTATGTTGACTGGTTGAACTGACAGTTATTCTGGTTTTCAAATTTTAAGTCAGTTTTGAGTATAGTTTGGGTTTGAAAGGTCATTTGGACCGGAACTAAGTCTGGTCACCGGTTCGACTGGCTAGTCTAGTTTGGGTTTGAAAACATTGATTGAGGTAATTCATATGTATGGATTTATAAATAAGAAGAGTAAAGTAATATTCACCAATAATTGAATTTTTTTTGGTGTAATTAACCTTTTAATTAACTGATCATATCGGTCACTAGTTATCATTCAATTTTGTGAAAAGATGTAATTTGTGTAGTCTAATTTGTTTAAGAATTTATTTTTAAAAATTAGAAAAATAATTTGTTAAATAATAAAAAGAATAAAAAAATAAAGAATAATTTTTTCATGTGGATATATCTTCTTTGATGACAATAGAAAAGGATCGACCCATTCTGAAAATATGGATCAATTTGTTGAATCAACCCATGGATGTGTGTCATTCAGTGACACATGTGAATTGGATTAATTCAAATTTAAATTTTAAAATTCTAGGGCCCAAATTCTCTTGATTTCAGCCAATCAAAGATTAAAGGGGAACTTACTGATAAGTCCCATGTACCAAATTCAAGATCCAGCTAATCCCAAAACAAAACACTTGCACCAATTAGTCCAATACATTTTTAATTGTTACCAAAAAATTTTTTTTTTTTTTTTTAATTTACAGACACTGTTCACATCTTACTACCGTCGGACTTCCATTTAACGGTCGCCGGAGACTCACCGGAATGTCTAGAATATTGTCGGAAAAAAAAAAACATGTTATGAAACTGTAAAATTTTACAGTTCTAAAGAATGTTATAAAACTGCAAAATTTTACAGTTTTAAACCATGATTCATTCCAGCACCAAAAAAAAATTTGAAACTGTAAAATTTTACAGTTTTCACCGCCTGTAACTAAAACTCAAAAACTACTTGTTCAGAATTCGAAAATTTTCTCCATTAGAACAGAAAAACAGAAGTGTATAGCAGAGAAAAAGAAAAGAGATCGAAGGAGAAAGGCGGATGTAGAGAGAGGATTGTACTCCGGCAACTATTTTTTGTTTAGATCTAGCCAAATCTGATGTAGATCTACTCAGATCTGATGTAGATCTGAGTAGATCTACATCAGATCTAAGTAGATCCACTCATCTTCTTCGTCGGAAATATATCATCTTCTTCGTCGGTGTAACAGCGCCGCGTGGGACCTCGCTGCTACAGTTCGAACTCCCCTTTTTTGTTTGTTGCGGTTCGTAATCTGAACCAAAGAGTCCAACTCTGGCAAATCGTTTTGAGAAAAAAACAGATTTTGAAAAGAAGTGCCAAACATGGACTGCTTTGCCAGATATAGAGTCGCCACCTAAATATTTTTTAAAATGGGAAATTTAGGAAACCCTGACTCGGTGCCGAAGGCCACGTGTCCGTCATCACCAAAGTTGTCTTGGCTCGGGAGCTTGGGTACGATCGGGGAAGGTCAGCTATGAGCACCCCCTCTCGCCCGGTCCGAAGACCGGCCCCTACTAACTGCGATATCCGATTTTGAAAGCATTACGTGTTCTTATTCCGGTTATTAGCCTAGAATTACTATGTTATGCATACAGCAAACAAGTATAGACCCAATTGCCTGAATTGGAATAAAACATTTTATATTTGTTTTGAAAAGGTTTTGCTACTCGCAAGTAGGATGAAATGCAGGTTTTGCCACCCTCAAGTGGGCTTTTAGAAAAGACGGTTTTGCCACTATCTAGTGGGCTTAAAAAAACTCTCAGTTTTAATGCATTATCCCAATTTAAGCAATTTGACCTCCATCCATAGGCATTCAAACAGTTATATCACATAAGCAGCTAGCCGCATGGTAAGCATACTGTCATGTTAACATTCACACGCATGTGAGATGCTAAAGCGTAAAAACACTCACCTAGTACTCCAAGCCAAAACAGAAACCAGTTAGTAATCATATGCATGATCCTAGTTCATGTTAAGTGACTAATGCAACACAGGCAATGGTGCAACTATAGCAGGCTCGGCTATTCTAAACATGGCATATGAGATGCAAAAGCTATCAAGTATTCAATTCGGAATTGAAGTACAATGCAGTTAGCGTGATGCGCCGAGCCTGGTGCATATAAGACAAATGTATGGATGCACGCATGCATTGCATAAGGTATGCTAATTCAAATATGCCCTAATCTACCATCATAAGCAGGTAAATAAAAGGGAAGAAAGACGTGGGGTTGGAAGACATACACACACTCACGCACACTTATTACAAATACGCCCTCACTCGGAGGGACCAAAAGAATATACAGTCCGAATAATGAATAAATAAATTATTACAAAATTTCTAATTGCTAAGTAAATAAATGCAAAAGGAAAGGAGGCCATAGCCCCCGCCTCGGGATGCGCGAATGATGCATGCTCGGATCCGACTCGCCTGGGGAAACCCGTACCATGCCACTGTTGCCTCTATTTTTACTGTCTTACTTCTCTGGAAAACTTCCAAAGTCTCAGGAAATGTTCCCTGCACACTGAGGATCATCATCGGCTGGATGAAATGGCCATCGGCCATGTAGAATGTCCATCGGCTGCTCATGAGTTCATCGGCCACACATAAATGGCCGGTCGGCACTATATACTGCCGGTCGGTAGAAAATTCCTGCAGAAGACAGTTTTTGACAGCAACAAGGACAGACAGTGCATGGCATGGAATTTTGGGCATATGTAAGCATGACCATGTTTCCTATCATGTGTTAGACTCAAGAGAGCATGGCCCTTGGTCCTTAGGCCATTAATTATGCATCTAGGTGCATGATAGCCTAAGTAGCCAAGATTGCATTTCAATGTCAATATGCATGCAATACACAAATGAGAACTAAGTCCCTATCATGTCAAGATCAAGGGCCTTAGTGACAAAGAGTTGAGACAAGTTGCATCACTTGTGGTATGAACTCCTCTCAACCCTTACACTTGGTTTGACACCCCAAACCGAGTAATGCAATGCATGTTATGCAAACATGTCTCAACAATGCAACATGATACTAAAATGCAATGGCATGCCAAATGTAATGCAACATGCAAGGTGCAAATGCAATGTAAACATGGACAATTTAGGCAATAGGGTTAACACGTAGCAAGGCCATATTGATCAAACATGCAACAAGCATTAGACAAATGCGCAATGATGGACTTAAACCATGATGGGGCAGACCTTAATCCACCCCAAAATAGTGGCCAAAAGTGCCCCAAAAGATGGGCAAATGCCCAAGTCAACATGCAACCATAAAGGCCTAAGGCTAAGGCACAAAGTGGAGCATTCCACTACCTACTAAAATGACCACTTACGGCATATATTAGGCACGCAAAAACTGAGCTCTATCATGCAAAAATACACCCAAACCCTTTGACATGGTAGTCCCAAAATACCTTAAACAAGCAAGCATGCATAAGGCCTATTCCTAGGCATAAAAGGACACATCCTCAAAGCATGAAATAGGTCACAAATGCAAACATACAAACATGATTTATGGACTGAAATACGATCCTAAACGATGCCAAATCATGAGGATGGACTAAGGTGAGCATGCTAGAGGCCAAAATACTCAAGGCTTGCAAGCCCAAAATGCACAACAACCACATCAAGCATGCCAAACATGGCAAAATCAGTGGCTCACAGCCCTTAAACATGACAAAATGAGGCTAATATCTTCATGGAGTTAAGCTAATACATGCAAGAATCATGGCCTAAACACAAGACGCATTTCTATGCCAAATAGAGGAATGCTAAGCAAGTATGTTAAGCATGCAAGAGGCCAACAAAACACCATTAGACAGAGATAAAAGGTGATCCAAAACACCCAAAAAAAGTTCTGAAATGGCGCCAAAACAAGCAAGCATGCATGTTCCCCTTTAAGCCAAAGACAAAGGCAAAAGAGGGACAAAGGGAAGAGGGGTGTCCCTCCCCTATGCAAGACTTCAAACCACCTTCCTTACCACTAAAAACCCACTGGTTTTCAGTGGTGAGGAGACCAAAATAACAAAGCAAACAAAGCTCAAAAGCAAAGGCACCAAAGAGGCCAAAATAAGGCCTAAGAGGGTGAGTTTGCACTCAAACCACAAAGTGACCTTAATGAAAGTTCAAAAGCAAGAAAATATAAGACTTTTTTCAGTTATGCACAAAGCTCAAAACACAAAGCAAGATAGGTAAAAACTTGTTGCAAAAATGGGGAATCTAAAGTAAAGTGCTCACCTTTGAAGAACACTTGAAGAACAGGTGGCATAGCCCTCTTCTATTGATCAAAACCAGTCCCAAATCTCAACAAACAACCCTCCAAGTCCCTCAATCTCGAACTAAGGTGTAATGGTGTGTGTATTAGTGCAAAAGTGAGGTAAAAACACACTATTTAGGCTTAAAACACATACACAAGGATGAGAGAGAGATATAGAGAGAGAGAGAGAGAGAGTATAACACAGATATATAGATATAGAAGCTCTGGTTGTTGCTCACAAATGGCTAACCCCTTTCAATGGGAGAGGAGGGGTGCTTATATAGGCCAAGACAAGGCCAAATAACTTAATGGCTAAGCAAAGAGAAAGGTTCAAGGGGGGCAAAAGAGTCTAGGCTTCTTGGAGAAGCTAAGACAGCTGGTCAAGCTTCTCCAAGAAGCTTGGCCAAAGGTTCAAGCTTCTAGAAGCTTAGAGGGTTCAAAGGTGCAAAGTGGTCACACTTATGCACGGGGGAATGTGATGGTGCATTCCAGCTGGCACAGCTGGCATGCACCAGGCTTGTAGGGTGAAAAGAGGTCACACCGGCCAGCCAAAAAGGTCACCGGCACAATAAAGTGCCGGTCGGCTAAACATAGTGCCGACCGGCCATTGTTTTTAAGAAAACACTGCCGGTGGTACACATGTGCGGCCAGTGATAATAGGAGAGGGCCGGTGGGGTGTGGGGATGGCTAATAAGCCATTCCCTGCCCTTCCAAGGCAAAACACAAGTGTTTGGTGCAAAACCGGACACAAAACGGTCGAGTTCGGAGATCCTGAGACAAGGCGCGTAGCCGAGAACTCCGGGAACTCCAAACGAACACAAACATGGATAATCACCGAGTGTTCAAATGGTGACGTCCAAGTCTTGAGGACGGTCAAAAATGGGGTGTCTACAGTCGGAAATATATATCTTCGCCGTCGGTGAGAGTGAAATCACGAGTTGATTTCGATGGTTGGTGGTTATCAGTGAACCTTGATCAATGGAGAAAGACATGAACACTTGCACCATCGTCTATGACGAAGACGATGAGAGAAAAATGTAGAAAAAAAGAGAAAGAGGAAAACGTAAAAAGGGAGGCAAAAACCAGAGAGATAGAGGAAAGTACTTTTGGGTGTACTCAAAAAGTTATGGGATTAAATGGTGTCCACATGTTCCACATGGGACCTGTGGGTAATTTCCCCAAGATTAAATTGGAAAATTCTAAAAATATGAAGCCCTACTAAACCTACAAACACAGGCCCATTTGTAAAAGAGGAGACAAACAAGTCTCTACAAATGTCAGAACTTAGCCAAAAAAAATAAAATCGCTTGAGTTCTAAGGTCTCGATCAGTGGTGGAGCCAGGATTTCGATTTAGGAGGGGTAACATTGAGTTAAGATCATAGTGATCTACCACAATACAAATAATTTTGATTCTTAATTGAGGATAAAACAACTAAAAATGAACATAGTTTCATATTTAAAATTTTGAAGTTATGCTCAAGTTAGTTAGTTTTTTTGCTTTATGTTTTTTTATTTTTGATTGTTTATTTATTATTAATATGAGTTACTATTTTAGTTTTGTGAACATGATGATCATTATAATTTAAAATGCGATCACATGCTATTATTAAAAATGAGAATGACAAAATTACACCAAAATACACTCAAAGAAAAAAGAGTGGAAGAGAAAGATATGAGAGAAAAGAGAGAAATAATATAGAATTTAAAAGAAAATATTTTGGCAAAATTAAATATTTAGAGTGACAAATTACAAGAATTTGCATTTTATTTTTAATTAATGAATCATGTTATAATGAAACTAATGAATTATAATCATAATGAAAATCAATACACCATATAACTAATATAAATAAATATTTTCAAAAATAAGAGAGAAAAATCATAAATAAATAATAAGGAAAATACAGTCAATAACCAGATTGAGATATTTGAACCTTTAACCTCATAATGAAAAATGCATGAATTTTGACTAATAGATTAACCATGTTGGTTTTGCAAAGATTTTGTTAAAAAAAAGAAAAGAAAATGAGATAGAAAAAATTATGACATATTTTGAATTTTAAAAATTAATTATTTTTCAAATAAGGATAAAAGTACAATTTCTAAAAATTGAGAGGGGAAGGGGGGGGGGGGGGGGGGGCACGTGACCCTCCAGGTCCCAACTTGCCTCCGCCTCTAGTCTCGATTGGCAAATTATGTGAGGGATAAAATAATTAATAAATTAAAACATCTAATTGTACTACTTTTTTTTATAAAAAATTAAAAAATTAATTAAAATAATCAATTTCAATTTTTACAAAACTTGGTGCCTCCATCGAAGAAGAAGTTCATAAAGTAATTACGCTTCATCTTCAACAAACTTGCACTTGTCTATTTTGATCAATCCATTTTTGATTTCCACTCTCAAATGGTGATCGCTGTCTTCCTCACTCAGATCTCTCCTCAGCTTCTCTCTCCGCCTGAGAATATGTACATACTAATTTCTCACCACATTTCGTAAGATCTTAATATTGTTATATACACATACACACACATATATATATATATATCTATGTATGTAGTCATTTGATGTATTGCTTTCTGATCTCATCCACTTTTATGATTTGCGTTCTCCTTTAGTGTATTGTAGATTCGATTCTGTTGCTTGATCTAACAGTATGTTTGTTTCCCTCGAAAAATTATTGATTATTTTGATGAAGTTTTGTTATAGTATATTGATCTAGCAGTCACTGCTTATGTTCAAAGATATTCACCAGTGAGATTTTAGCTAAAAATATATAGTACATTTAATTGCTAGATTATGATAAGAATATTGATAGAATTGTGGGGATTAATTATATTACGTAGGATTAGATGAGATGAAGGATTATATATTACATAAATGAAAAGTCTTGCAGCTTGTGTAACTTTCTTACAAAATTTCGTAATATTAAATATAAAAATACGCAATCTCGTTATAAATTAGTGTAACAAAATGTCTAAAATTTTGTAATTGATGTTGTAAAAGTTTGTGGTTTGGTTATGATATTTTTTGTTACATTAATTTTGGGTGAGATTACGCATTTTATGATTAATATTATAACATGTTGTAATAAAATTACATATTTGATGATAAGGTGCATTTTAGGGGTGCATACCATAACATTTTCCTAAATAAATTATAGAATCTAAGAAATAGATTGGATAGAGTGAGTGTGGTATTATATTATGTTTGGTTAGAATTGATAAAAAGAAATAATTATTTTTGATTGTGGAATGTAAGATATATATAACGCAGCGGATAAATGGATTCGGGCATACCTTATGAGTTAGAATCCAAAACGAAGAACCTTGTGGGTAAATCAGGTGCTTCACAACCATGAACTAAGAAGTCCCAGCAATGGAGTGATACCACAGTATGAGTATCACTCACTTTAATTACAATGCAAACGCTTGATTGTTATTCTAATGGGAGAGAGTTAGAGAGAGAGTATGGGAAAAAAATCATTTGTTATTTGATTCATTCCCACATCCCATATACCGTATTTGATATATAGACTGACCATCTATCCACATGTCCTAAGGATAGGATAGATATAGATACATAATGGGTTATCCTAACAAATAGGATAATTAGGAAATCAAATTCAAATTACATGGGTAATTTGAATGGGTCATGAGTCATGTCGCATGGACGCCCTAACCCGAGTTCAATACTCGGTCCAATTTCCAACATCTCCCACTCGCACATGAGTTGGCATGACACAACCATATCTCTATCTCAATCTCCCCAAATATTGAACAATCCCATAATAGCCAATGAACCGTGCGACCGCTGAGAACACCTGCATGTGGAAGCTCTATACTAGAAACTCAAAATGAGCCAGCATAGGGATATTAACCCAAAAAGAATAGAAATAGTGTCTCATATATCCCAGATCCATCTAATTACACCGGTCCAAAAAACATCTCTAATCCCTAAAGAAAGTATGTTTGACCCTCTCAATTCTTGCAATATATTCACACTCAATCCGCCTCTCATACAGAGCGATGTGAGTTGTCGGCAGTGAATGTACAACATTGATGTAATATTAGATGATCTTCCCTTTGCCTTTATGCTATTTAGTTTAGGATTGACCGCTTTCCCAGTGATGTCCCTTAAGGTCGAATCATACATGACGCAGGCAACATACCAAAGTAGTAGAACATCAACTCCTTACCTTATGACATAGTCAAAGGTCACAAAAGGGTACACAAGTGAAAGTCATATCAATAATAACACGTAAGACTCACACGGTGAGGAACAGGGATCCATTATCTCACCTCATTACTCGGTCGCTAAGCACATGTAGTATGAATATATGCTACGTTGGAGCAACTCTTCCAAAGAGTGACGTCATACTCGATACACCGTACAAATCTTAGTCTAGTCTCTTTCTAGCGCCTAACCTAAATTCTCTATTTGCTCGGCTTTTAGGCGTCAAATGAGATCTCGCATCTGGTTAATCATAATAGGCACAACATGGAAAGTAGGTACTAACATCCATGTTTGGTCTTTAACACGACCTCATCTTGGTTGTAACCAAGGCGACATGCATAGTGGATAATTTAAGCTTTTTTGGCTTCAAAATAAAATAAATCACTAGTCTCATCCTTGCTTGCTCCCAAGCGTTAAGGATGATTGCTTGTGTGAGTGAGTCAATCTTGTCTGCTGACATCATCATCTGCTAATCTTATGACACAAACCATAATAGTATCAACATTCCATAATCTCACAAAAATAAGTGATTGATTGGAAAAACACAATCACAGTTTGCGCAATTCTAGATTCCAAACATAAGCCTTATTAGCACCTTTTGCGATAAGCATATGCAACGGAATCCCCTATGTGCGCCTCTCATGAAGTGGTTCAAGATCACCACCTCTTGCACAATTACCCCTCTAAAGATATTTTGGTGACCAATTTGTGTTCATTCAAGATGCGCCAAACAAGCGCATTGAATCTTACAAAAGGCAAATATATACACTACTAGTAAAGCATCATATCCACAGTCTAATGAGCAAGGTCAAGGTCTAAACTACTCAGTTGACCATTTACCAAAGATAACACTCAACATGCTGAATATGCCCACATAGCGTACTTCAGGCTCCCACAAAAAAAAGAAAAAAAAAGAAAAAAAAGAAATATAGGTCATCTGTTTCTCCCAAAGACAATTCGAGGATTTACTCAATAGCTAAGGCTTTAGCTTTTACCGATGGGTAAGTCAATGGGTTTGCAATTTCGCATCTAGAATCATTCTAGGATATTCCTTATGTAAGTCATCAAAGACAAACCGAGAATTCTCCCAGAACAATCTCTAAGGATCTTATATCCGAGCATATAAATTACATCACCCATGTCACGCCCTCAAAAAAAGAGAGGATAATCTAATCAAGCATAACATGAAACATATTATTTTCATTCATCCGAGTTTACATTACAAAAGATATTACATGCATTACACTTTCATAAATGTTCATCTTGAAACTATAGCATATAACTCTAATTGATAACAACAAAATAATTGCCCTAAGGTCTACATCTTTCCAAGATAACACTTGGTTACTGTGGGAGCCGGATATTGTGGGGGTAATAAAGCCGAATAATGGTATGAGGACAGTTGAGGATGGAATTTGTATTCGGCTTCATCTTGGACGATCCCAAAGCCGAATCAGTAAACGTGCAATGGATTAAGGGTGGGCCCGATCCTGAGGCCCAAAAGAAAAATATAAATAGAGGAGCATTAGCCAAAGAAAGGTATATGAGAACAAATAAGATTGACTTGAGATATAAGCGACCAAGAGAGTATACACTAACTTATCCGTCGGAGTGCTAATTCCGACACCCCCAACCGGAGTGTTCATTCCTTTTCAGGTGACTAGCTGAGGATCAAGAGCGTCTTACAGGATCCAGAGAGTATTTCCAAACCACTTCTCCACAATTGGCGCCATCTGTGGGAATACTCCAGCACATCCATGGCGGGCGTGACGGAAGATCCTCCGGTAGTCGCTGACGACCTTACGCCACGAGATGATACCACTCTAAGCAACATGCTTGGGCCAGAGAACATTGCCACACGAAGGGCCTTGAACTTCGACTTAGTTGCCCAGACTTCACCCTCGACATCAACACATGAGACAATGCAAGCGATTATGGACCAGGCGAAGCAAAATGAATAGAGGTTGGAAAACATGATAGCTGAGAACAAGCGCCTTCGATAGGATTTGGCCTTGGAGGTGGCAAAATCCCAACAGGCTGCGCGCCAAGATTCAGAACGACCTCTGAAAAAGGATGGTCGATGACCTCGAATTCGGAGACATGATAGCGGCAATGATTCTGACTTATCAATGCTAGAATCAAAAAAGAAGGGACGAGTCGAAGTCTCTAGTTTTTCCGAAGGAAGTCCACGTGTACAGAATAAGCGAAGAAGAAATAATTCAGTCGAAGAGGAGCAACATGACCCCTTTGTGCGACGAATCGCAAGGGTAGTGCTACCAAAAAAGTTCAAAGCTCCATCGTTCACCTTATACAATGGAAAATCGGACCCCACCGATCACATTTGTCATTATAAGCAAGCCATGACGCTTTATGTAGACTACAAGTCCCTCATGTGTCGAATATTTCCGAGTAGTTTGGGACCATTGGTCGTCAGATGGTATTATAAATTGGAACCGGCATCGATTAAGAGCTTCCATCAACTCCAAAATTCCTTCTGGGCAAGGTTCATCACCAATGAGGTCCAGCTAAAGCAGGTTGATTCTCTCTGGGCAATGCAAATCCAACTAAGGGAAACCCTACGTGCGTATTCGGTGTGCTATTGGGAATGCTTTAATCTAGTAAATGATTCCTGCAATGACTCCATGGCCATCACCGCCTTTAAAATGGGATTGCATCCTGATAGTGCCCTCCGCAGCTCCTTGACCAGAAGGCCCCCCAAAACAGTTTGGTCATTAATGAAGAAAGTCGAGGAATACTGCAAAGTGGAAGATGACGCCCTGCAGGTCAAAGCCGGGCACAAGGCTAACAAGACGACCCCATTTGAAATCATTCAGTCGACAAATTCTGTACCATCACGGAGCCCTGAACCACGGAATCGGGCTAAATGAGACAAAATATGAGATTTGCGCCGATCAAATGACCAATGCTCACACCGAGCTAATGAACAACTTCAAGTGGATAGCAGGCGCATAAGGCGCGCGGACAAGAAATATACGGAGTTGTCAGAGCCGATCAACATGGTTATGTCTAAAGTTCAACACCTTCTGTTTTTCAAATGGCCACCCAAGATGGTGGGACCTCCCGACACGAGGAGACGGGATAGGCAGTGTGAATATCACAAAGACCACGGTCGTGATATCGACAGTTGTTATGCGTTGAAGGATCATCTTGAAGAGTTGGTAAAAGATGGTCGGCTTAAGTAACATGTCCGAAAGAATAACTCAACCAAAACAGTTGTTTTACGGCAGGATTTACCTCCACTCAACGTAATCCATATGATATACAGCTTGCCGACGGCATTCATAGTACATTACAATTTCAGTCGCATCTTAACCCCCAAAAGCAAATCACACCAGCGAAACAGCCCCATGAAGCTGCGAGTATTACTTTCGATGATTCTAATTTGGTCGGCGTAACGCTCCCCGACATTGATCCCTTGGTCATCGAACTACACGTAAACCGATTCACTGTTGAACGTGTTTCTCATTGACCAGGGGGAGTACTTCAGAAGTTATGTACTACAAGACCTTTGTCAAACTCGGCTTCACTAAGTCGGACCTGTCTCCAACTCATTATCCGTTATTCGGCTTCAACACTAATCCGGAATATTCGTTGGGAAAAATCACCGTACCAGTTCGGGCGGGCTCCCGATCAGTAGATGTAGAATTTTTGGTTATCAAGCTTCCTTCACACTATATAATCTCATCATGGGACGAACTTGGCTGCATACCATACAGGGTCGTAGCCAAGCACCTATCATCAACTACTTCGCTTTCCTGACTGAATGCGGCATTGAGCAAATTCGAGGTTCCTAGAAATCGAGACGCATGCATGTTATCTTCTTGCCGCAAAGACACCAAGAAAGTTGGAGGTGAATGCAATTGAGGTGCCGGATCGAGAAAGCCTCGACGATGTTGGGCGGCTCCCAAGTGAAAAGGCAACCGAAGCCCTGGATCGAGTTGAAATTGACGGGAATCCTATCAAGTTCTTCATGGTTGGCGCTTCCCTGAATAAAGTCGACAGGGAAGGAGCTCATTTCCTTCTTACTCGACAACCTTGATGTATTTGCATGGTCACTATATAAGATGCCGGGGGTGGATCCATTTGTGTCTCAGCACCGCTTAAACGTTGATCCCAAATGTCAGTCGATTATTCAGAAAAGCCAACGGTTCAGCCGCCGAAACACACTGCTGCTGTTGTTGAAGAAGTTGACCGGTTGCTTGATGCCGGGGGCAATCCGCGAAGTGACCTATCCTACATGGCTGTCGAATATTGTGGTTGTTAAAGAAGAAAAATGGAGCTTGGGCATGTCTACGTGGATTTCACGGACTTAAACAAAGCTTGTCCCAAGGATTGTTTCTCCCCCTCTCCAAAATAGACTAACTCGTAGATGCAATGGCACATCATCAACGTATGAGCTTCCTAGATGCATACAGAGGGCTACCATCAATTGCTATGCATTCGGAAGGACCAAGACAAAACTGCATTCCTCACCCCTAGAGGAACCTATTGTTTATAAGGTTATGCCTTTTGGGTTGAAGAATATGGGGGCAACCTACCAAAGACTAGTCACTGCCATGTTCAAGGGAGCAACTCGGCCGTACAATGGAAGTGTTCATTGATGATATGATGGTCAAGTCTAAAGAAGAGCAAACTCATCTAGCCGATCTAAAAGAGACATTCGGCATTCTTCACAAATACAAAATGAAACTGAACGCTTCCAAATGTGCCTTTGGCATTAGATCCAGCAAATTCCTTAGCTACATTGTTAACACATCGCAGAATCGAAGCCAACCCGAGGCAAATCACAGCAATTCTAAAACTCGGCTATCCAAAAGTTGATGGGAATAGGCCCGCCACACTCAACAGGTTCATTAGTTGTTCCATAGATAGCTACCGAAAATTCTTTCAATACCTTTCGGTACGGTAAAGCTTTTGAATGGACCCCCCGAGTGCGAAGCCGCTTTAGACGGTTTGAAGACTTACCTCCGATCAGTTCCACTCTTGACAATACCTTCGGCAGGTGATCCGCTCATTTTATATCTGGCAGTTTCCGACTGGGCCGTCAACACCGTATTGTTTAAAGAAAGAACTAGGGCAACAACAGCCAGTTTATTATGTGAGCAAAGCAATGGTTAACGCCGAAACACGTTACCTTCTGTTGGAAAAACTCGTCCTTGCTCTCGTCATGGTAGCAAGAAAACTGATGCATTACTTTCAGGGGCATACCATTGGGGTACTAACAGATTACCCCCTCTCCGGTTAGTACTCCCGTAGTGTAGAAGCATCAGGGCGTGTTTCAAAATGGGCTCTTGAACTCGGCCAGTACGATATTCAATTTCTGCCCTAGAACCTCAATCAAGGGGTGAGTGCTTGCCGACTTTGTGGCTGAATCCATTGGATGCCTTGCCGACTTTAAGTCTGATCAAATTTAAACCTAAGCTGAACTGGAGAATTTACGTTGGGGAACAATTTGGCAGTTGTATTGTGACGGATCATCCAACTAATGTGGTAGTGGGGGGGGGGGGGGGGGGGGGCGTAGTGATTATGGCTCCCGATGGGGCAATAATCGAGCAGGCTATCAAACTAGGCTTCGAAGTATTTGAACAATGAGGCTGAATGCGAAGCATTGTTAACCGGCTTACGGAATGCACTTCTCCTTGGAGCTCAGCGTCTGCTTATCTTCTGCGACTCAAAGCTAGTCATCAACCAATTAAAGGGGGAATACGCAGCCAAAAATGACTGTATGGCGGCTTACATGAAAACAGCGAATTCTTTGCTGGCAAAATTTGACCATCATGAATTAAACAAATAACCCGGGATCAGAACACACATGCAGACGCCTTGACTTGCCTAGCCTTCGCTATCAACTCAGAAATTAAACGGACCATTGAAGTAAGATTCATCCCTGAGCGGAGCATTGCCCCCTCAAAGTCAATTCAAATAAATATCATAGAATCAGGTCCAAGTTGGATGGACCCCATCACTGCATTTCTATCTTCCGAACAGCTCCCGACGGACAAGAAAGTAGTGCACAAACTGCGAAACAAAGCCCTGCGATATTACTTAGATCTGTACGGAAAGCTCTACAAAAAATCTCTTTCTGGTCCATACCTAGAATGCGTTCATCCGGATAAAGTCGAAGAACTCTTGACTGAAATTCATGAAAGTAGTTGTGGTGCCCATTCTGGTGGGCGTTCTTTGGCTCATCGAGCTATAACATAGGGGTACTACTAGCTGATCATGAGAGTTGGTGCCGAGTGTTACGTCAAGAAATGTGAACAATGCCAGAAGTTTTCCCCTTTAACCCATTTGCTTGCTAAGGAGTTGAGTTCGATCACCAGTCCTTGGTCGTTCGCTCAATGGGGGCTTGATATCATCAGGCCATTGCCACGGGCCCCAGGGAACAAGCGATTCTTGATTGTCGCGACAGATTACTTCACAAAATGGGTCAAAGTGGCGACACTAACACATATTCGAGATACTGATGTTAGGCGTTTTGTATAGAAAAATATCATAACACAATTCGGCATTCTAAAAGCACTCATTTCAGACAATGGCACCCAGTTTAATTGTGGCGTCTACCAAGAATTATGAAGCACGTATGGTGTTCCCTATTTCTCCACCTCGGTTTATCCACAGAGCAATGGTCAAGCTGAAACCTCCAACAAAGCCATCTTAGATGGCATCAAGAAGAGGCTGAAGAAAGCTAAAGACAGATACGTCAAAGAATTGCCTAGTGTGTTGTGGGCTCATCGCATTACTCCGAGGCGATCCACTAGGGAAACACCGTTTGCTTTAGGCTTCGGAACCCAGGCAATCATCTCCCTGGAGATCGGCCTCCCAAGCTTGAAATCGAAATTTTTTGATATGGACCGAAATGACATGATGTTGGCCTTGGAATTGACTCTGATTGAAGAACGACAAGACCGTGCCCTTACATCCATGGCACGGTACTAGCAACAACTCGCTAAGTCGTATAATCAACGTGTTCAGCTGTGCCGTTATACACTAGGAGATTGGTCATCAAGAAAGTACTTCCCGCTGCCAGGAATTCGGCTCACGGAAAACTGGGTCCTAACTGGGACATCCATTATCAGATCGATTTAATCGCAGGAACAGGGGTGTATTGGCTCAAAGACATGTCTGGGAGAAGTCTGCCACGTCCTTGGAATTTCACGTATTTGCATAAATTTATCATTAACCCGACTTGTGGGGCATGATAACTTGTTTTGAATGTTCGCCGTGTACAACTTTCACTTTTATAATGCAAGACTTCTTATCTCACTATATGAAATTTTAGTTCGGCAAATCAAAAGCCTCCGAATTCGGAGCGCCCTTTGTGGATTTCACGATTGGCCAAGATAAAAGCCTCCGAACTCAGAGCCCCATCCGTGAATGACACATTTGGGCCGAGTAAGCCTTCGGATTTGAAGCGCTCTTTGTGGATTTCACGATTGGCCAAGATAAAAGCCTCCGAATTCGGAGCCTCATCGTGAATGACACGTTTGGGCCGAATAAGCCTCCGAATTCGGAGCGCCCTTCGTGGATTTCACTATTGGCTAAGATAAAAGCCTCCGAATTCGGAGCCCCATCTGTGAATGACACATTTAGGCCAAGTAAGCCTCCAGATTCGGAGCGCCCTTCGTGGATTTCACGATTGGTCAAGATAAAAGCCTTCGAATTCGAAGCCCCATCCGTGAATGACACGTTTGGGCTGAGTAAGCCTCCGGATTTAGAGCGCCCTTTGTGGATACCACGATTGGCCAAGATGAAAGCCTCCGAATTCGGAGCCCCATCCATGAATGACACGTTTGGGCCGAATAAACCTCTGGATTCGGAGCACCCTTTATGGAATTCACGATTGGCCAAAAGCCTCTTATTCGGAGTCCCAACTGTGTAAGACATGTTTGGGCCGAACGAGCCTCCGAATTCGGCTTTGTAAACCAATTGGCTAAGGGAATAAGCCTCCGAATCCGGAGCGCCCTTCGTAGAAACCACGTTTGGCCAAGGCAAAATGCCTCCAAATTCGGTGCTCTTTTCGTGAATATTATGATTAACAAGCATAAATGCAGTTGACGACAAATAGAAGATGATCATAGCTGAATTTATAAACATAAATTGAAACAACATGCAAACATTTAAAATAATATGTTTCATTGAATTAATCAATAATACATAATTCGCTTCTAATCTACGTTAGAGCGGTACAATATGTTCAGTTTTATTCGGCATCTCCCTCGTCATCGCTCTTCTCGACTTCAAAAGCTGCAAAGGGAAAATGATGACCCTGATATAACAGTGACGCCGAATCAACGCCTGCTGCCCGGAGAGCCTCTACGGCCTGGAGAGCTTTGACCCACCCGTGCTTAAATCCACGATTCTCGCATCGACAGACCTCCTCGGCGAGCTTTTCCTTAGTTTTCTGTATCCCAACTTTTCGGCCGTCATGGAAGCCTTGTTCATAAGCCCTGGTCTTTGCAGCCTCTATTGCAAACATGCTTGCGGTATCCCGATTGGCAATCGCATGACTTATAAGCCGTTGGGTCGCCCTTTCTTCCACAATCGGGTTAGCTTGGCTGGTCGACTGTGTGTCGGCAGTTTTGACCTTTCTTAGTTCACGCTCAGCCTTTTCCGCGTGAGCTTCTAAGTGTTGAATATGTTCATCCTTATGCTCTATCTCCCGTCGTGCGGCACAAAGACGCATGCTGATTTCATAAGCCGTATACAGCCCTTTCACCGCTTCATGGATGCCCTCTTGAAACACTTCGAAATTAGGTCGATCGACCATCGACTGTTGGACTTCTGGTGGAAAAATCTATCGAGCAAACTCGACTACCACATTTGGGTCGTGAACAATTGAATCCGCTTCCATCATCGATTTGTTTCCCACAAAAACCGCAAAACTTAACGGGCGTGACATCGCACTGGTTTCTCCTCTCGAGCATGGTAGAGGGGAGCTGCCCCGTTGCTGTTTTTCCCTTATGGGTGACCTACTTCGATGATGTGGAGATTGGCCTTTTTCACGTTCCTTCGACGTCCTACTTCCCGTGCGCGTAGGCTCGCCATCTCGATTAATCTCTGCGTCCAACTCCGTCAGTGTTCTCCATTTTCCTCTACTGTTGAAGAATAATCTTCTTGCCATCCACAATCATTCACACTGCTCTTTTCCTCCCTCAATTTATTGGCTCTGAATGCAACAATGGCCCCTTCGCGCACCCAGCACCCACCCATTTTATTCCTTACAGATGCAGCACCCCCGAGGCGATCTCATCATTGCTAAATTTCAGAACCTGGTGCTGCTCACCTCACGTGCGCCAGCCACTCCATGAACTAATAGCATTCGGCGTTCCAGTTCATGCATCAGCTGCGGCAAGGGCAGATTCATCGATATAATTGGCCAAATGTCCAGGCCTGGTGCCGATCATCTCATGTGCCTAATCGCTCCATGAAATAATAGCATTCGGCGTGCCAGTTCATGTATTAGCTGGGTCAAGGGCAGATTCATTAATCTAATTGGCCAGATGTCGAGCCATTGTGCCGATCATCTCATGTGCCCAGCCGCTCCATGAACTAATAGCATTCGGCGTTCCAGTTCATGCATTAGCTGGGTTAAGGGCAGATTCATTAATCTGATCGGCCATATGTCGAGCCCTTGCGCCGATCAGGTTGTGTGCCCCAACCTCTCCATGAACTAATAGCATTTGGCATTCCAATTCATGCATTAGCTGGGTCAGGGGCAGATTCATTAATCTAATCGGCCAGACGTTGAGGCCTTGAGGCGGTTTACTCGTTATTTTATCGAATATTCATGCACCTTTCCAAATTGTTAACTGCCGATTCGTTTATTTATTCGGCTAAATAGCAAAGACAAGCATAGGATGTTTAATTGATTCAGTTAATTTATCGAATGTTTAATTTACTCATATGCAACAAACAGAAAAGCATAAGGAATTTTCATTAATAAATTGAAGACAAATAGTATATGTAGTAAACCGAAAAGCATAGGAAATTTTCATTAATAAATTGAGCACAGATAGTAGTCATTTTACACATGAAAATTACCTTACATTTAAACTGCAGTCGAAGTAAAGAAATGGAAATCTACTAATAAAAACCTACAAGAACTATGCATCTAAGATGCCTAACAAAAATCAAAATATCACCCTAATCAATCTTCAGGGTCAGACTCTAGCGGCTCAACATCTACTTGCTCGTATGGAATCAGCTGTGCCAATGTCACATTTGCGGCAGTGAGGGCTTTGAGCCAGCCGTGTTTGAAGCCCCGATTCTTGAACTTTGGCACTTTTTCCACATCGTTTTCCAAGGCAGCGTCCTTCCCAGCTTGGAACGCTTTGGAAATCTCGGAATCGACTATTTCCTTTGCCTTCCTCAACTCTTCTAAATCAGCTTCTAGCTTAGCGATCACCTCTTTGGCTAACTTGAGCGCGTCTTCGCTCGCTTTTGCCCTCTCTTCGGCAGCCAGCCTTAGTTGGTCGGAATTCCTCACGCTCTCGGCCTCGGAGTCGACTCTCGCACGTTCCTCCGCCGTTGTCGATGCCTCGGAATCGGCTCTTTGAGAGGCTTCCACAACCTTGCTCTTTTCATTTTCAATTTTGGCTTTCAACAAGCCGATCTGTTCTATAGTGTCATGTTAACGGCGACCGATTTTGGCTATCCTGCCCACCGTCTGCAAAACAAGGAAATAGAGTTACAAAAAATAAGAAAAAAAAAAAAATATATATATATATATATCTAGGCGGAAGACTGCAGGTAAGGCAAGTAATGTACTAATAAGGCCGACTGAGCGGCTAATGCAATTGACATTAGATCTGGCTTCACCCGAAATGTGGCTCTGTCAACCGGCAGGGAAATTGAGGAGGCCATGCTCAAGGCCACAGCCGGGTCCCTCAAAGCCGACGTATCAGAGGCAATCGACATATTCCTTATCTTTGGATGAACAATAAACGGAACAACCAAGTCCGATTCCTCAATGCATGGCCGTTTATCGATTTGTTCCTCACCAGAGACGGCTTCTCGCTCGGTGGGTCGCTTTTCCCCCCTTTGCTTAACCTCCTGATCTCCCTGTTCTACCTGCTCCGTCTCGGCCGTTTCGGTCTGAGCCGTTTCTTCCTCAATAACAGGTAGAGAGGACTCAACGACGGCAGCGGGTGGAGTTTTCGATCGGATAGCCTCGGCTCTCCTCCAGGCGGCCATCCTTTCGGCGTTTTTCCTCCTGGCAAGTTGCGTGAGCGACTCCCCAGCCATATTCTCAGGATACGCGCCGGGAAGGTCTTCTAAGTTTGTAAAAATGTCTTCAAAGGAGACGTCCCCTCGGCCTGAAGTAGATGGAGTGTTGGATAAATTGAGGTCGGCTTCCTCAAAGGCCAAGTTTAGAGCCTTGTCTACCTCAGCTTCCGATTGGTTTGGCTCCTCGACGACCTCTTCGGCTACTTGTTCTTCCACTTGCTCCGAATCGGAGGCTTTCAAACTAATTTGCCTTAGGTTTATGAAGTTGGGGAAGATAAGGGCCGTAAGATGCTCTTCGGCCCTCGGAATTGAAATGTTGTCTGCCGCCGAAAACGTTGCGTAAATCGGCTCGTATCTCAGAAGAATGTGGGCCGCCCTTCCCTGTTTCTGAAGGCTTGGACGGCCAAAGAACTGGAGTGCAATTTTAATTTCCACAAGTATGGCGTCATCGACTGAAACCAAAACTTTCTTCAAATCGTTGCCTATATAAAAAAAATGGTAAGTATATAGAAGGAAAGTCGAATAAATATATGATAATAAAAAAATGAGCTATACGGCCACCTGGTTCGCCTTTTCGTCTTGGCACAGGATCTAGGCGATCTTCACCCTCGCCGAATTCCTAGTTGTCTCGAACAACAACGATTACATCATCAACACGCTTACCAGAGCTGGCAAGCATAGTCACTAAGTGATGATCGGTATCCTTAACCCTGAGAAAATTGCATCCTAGCCGGCTAGAAGATTTGGCTAAGGCATAACAATGCCAAATTACAGGTATACCAAGGTTAATCCTAAGGCGTCGGTTTAACTCTATAATCCCCATTATGATTCGGAAAAAATTTACATTAGGTTGGAAAGGGATTAGACCCCAGTGTCGAAGGACGACCCTTAAAAATGGGTGAAGGGGAAAACGAACTCCGCCCTCAGTAATTGATAGGAGAGGAAAGATGATTGTACTTTCGTCACTCCTCTCCATATCAGTGGTGCTGTCTGCCACAAGTGATAGATGGACGTCGTCGGGGATAGAATAATGGCGTCGGAAACCAGAAATTCGATTCGCAGAAAGAAGTTCTTTCAAGTGTTTTGCCATCCTAGCCAGCCTAAGGATTATGCAAAACTAAAAATAAACAAGGAAATGGGATTCGAAATGAAGGAGAATAGAAGTTACAAGAAGTAGAAGAGACAGTGAGAAACAAGAAGAAGTTGTAGAGGTCGCGAAATGGAGGTATATCAGAAGGCAAACCAGAAGCTTTGAGTATTCAAAAAAAACTTACATTCGAAGGGACAACATAATTTCAAATCACATTAAATGAAGAAAGCGAACGAAGAGGCGAGAAGATGTAATGATGCCTAAAAAGCGTGTGTTCTGACATGCGTTGGAATGAGGTTAACCGCCATTCTTTCCTTGACTTTTCAAGTTCGAAACCAAACACGCCGTTTGAAACCAAACATGTCGACTAACTAGCATTAATAGGATGTTTGGGGGGCAATTGTGGAAGTCGGATATTGTGGGGGCAATAAAGCCGAATAATGGTATAAGGACAGTCGAGGACGGAATTTGTATTTGACTTCATCCTAGATGATCCCAAAGCTGAATAAATTGATCGGCTGTAGAACCAGTTGAACAAAAGCCGAATAAGTAAATGTGCAATGGATTAAGGGTGGGCATGATCCTGAGGCCCAAAAAAATATATATATAAATAGAGGAGCATCAGCCAAAGAAAGGTATGTGAGAAAAAGTAAGATTAACTTGAGATATAAGCAACTAAGAGAGTATACACTGACTTATTCATCGGAGTGCTAATTCCGGTGCACCTGATCGGAGTGTTCATTCCTTTTTAGATGACTAGCTGAGGATCAAGAGCGTCCTATAGGATCCAGAGAGTATTTCCAAACCACTTCTCCACAGTTACAACAAAAGAAAGAGTCCTAGCTCTATACATATAAAGCCCTCGGCTTGAATAAACATTTAGCACAAAACGAAATAACAAAATGGAGCCTTCAGCTCTTAAACCTCCCAAGCTATGTCATTGGAGGCGGCATGTCACTTGTACTTGAAAATGGTTTCCCAAGTAGGGTGAGCCAAAACTCAGTAGAAATATGCTAAACAATACATGAGAATTAACTAAGATATCAGCATCAGATAAATGTTTAGTACTTGCAAACCAATCTTACACCTTTTCCATGACCAACTAATATCGACATCTTTATTTCAGTCCATTTCGATTCATTTATCCAAATCAATTCCTTGATATAGTTCATTGTAATTTAAACAGTTCAAAACGAGACTACAACTCATTTATTAACACTTCAATAACAACCATTATTCAAACATTTCAATTTCAGTGCCATTTTATGGAATTCTCATCCGAGGGAACCGGCACCCATATACGTATAAGATTTCGGGGCTTTCACCCTGGATAGTCCGGCCAACTTAATTATCAATGGAGTCCATCCCCTATCTCCTCCCAAACAATGGAGTACATCTCCTATCTCCTCCCAAACAACAATACATACACAATGTATTTAAAAGCGTGCCATATACAATGACTACCAAATTCACACATTCAACAATTTAATCAAACTGTCATATTCAATGACCTAATTCATATGACTAGTTTCAATTTTTCTAGTCCTCATGCAGTTTCTACAACAATCATAGCTATCCTTCACCGATAGGACAAAACAGATATTTCTACACAGATAAGTAAATCTATCAAACAGATATTTTTCCAAATTTCCCATAGGTGAGTAATTTATCAAACCCAACTACACCATTCATTTATACATCCTTCCAATCTCATATTTCTCGCATCAATTTCATTATTTATACAAATAATTTATTTAACTCATATTAGGGCAAATCTTTCCCCTTTTCAAATATCAACCCCAAGGCTCAATCTCACCACTTATTCCCATAAAACATCATAATCAAGACCTCACATACATATATGGAATCAAATATAGAAAACCCCCCTTTCAAAAATTCAAATCCAAACCCTAACTCCACCCAAATCTTTCCAAATTCCACCATTTATACAAAATGACAAACACCTGGGTTAAAACTCATATTAAAGAGTAGAATATCCCTACCTCAAGTGGAGAAGCTCAATGGAGAGAAGGAGAAACTTTGAAGATGCCCAAAACTCAAACTTTCTTGGATCAAATGAAAGTCTACGAGTTGCTCTACCTTTTTAACAAAGGGACTAGAGTTGAGTAACCCCTAAATCAAGGTGCATTTATAGAGAGAGAAGGAGCTAGGCTAGGGTTTTGGGTGAAAGAGATACAAAAAGTGATGCAGAAAAGCTCTGCTGCGAACTGATATACGCAGTTCTCGCTCGAGCGAAGGAGTTGTCGCTCGAGCAACCAGACACAATGAGTGACCTCGCTCGAGCACAAGAAGCGTCGCTCGAGTGTAGAATGCAAAGCTTCAGGTCTGCCATAGACACATACACACGCTCGAGCGCAAGAAGTCTCACTCGATCGAAGAAGCAATTTCACCAGACTCGCTCGAGCACCAGAAGCTTCGCTCAAGCGAAGAACTTCTCCTTCCCAGAAAAACTATGTCTGGGAGAGAAACCTGAAGACCTTCAAACCTCGCTCGAGAGCAAGAAACCTCGCTCAAGCGAAGAAGCCAATTACACAAAGCTTGCTCGAGTGCAAGAAGCCTCGCTCGAGTGCAAGAAGCCTCGCTCGAGTGCAAGAAGCCAAAATCTGGGCAACAACAACTTAGACCAAGTAACAATCAACCTGTTCCAAACTCGCCCAACACATTCCAAAACTCAAATACAAAGAGTCAAAGGGGAAAAACAAGACATGGATATAATATTTAACCAAGGGTCCCAAGTCCGGGACACAATAAAGGTCAGGGCAAAATCAGGATCACTATAACCTCCCCCTCATAAAGAATTTTGTCCCCAAATTTTAGTACAAGTTTCAAAAATCATGATTTCCCAATTTTCAAAATGACTACCATTCAACTCTCATTACCATGACCCATCCACTGGTCATTCAATCTCTTCACAAGAGGACAATCCATAACATATAGCTCAACATGTATTACCAATATGCATCTTTCAAAATTTAACTAATTCCAATACATACATCTCAGATTTTCAAAACATATTCAGTGTTTATGATAAGTTTGCATTTTCAAAATCGATACAACATATACAATGTCCAAATCAACTTGCATTTCCGAAACACATTTAACATTTACAATGCTTTAATAATCCAAAAACATATACAATGTTTTTATAGTTCATCAACAAAACTAAAATTTCAACATACACTCAAACATCAACAAATAGGTTCGGATATTTTTCCCAGACTTCCAATTCACGCTCCTAAGTTGCTTCCTCAACCTCGTGATGTTTCTACAATACTTTGACCAAGGGAATTGTCTTGCCTCGCAAGACTTGGTCCTGTCTATCCAAGACTCTCACCGGTCTCTCCTCATATGAGGTATCCTCGTCTACCTCTAAGTCGGTCCAATCTAACACATGCGATGGATCTGGCTCATACTTCCGAAGCATGCTAATATGAAACACGTCATGCACCCCGGAAAGTTGTGGCGGTAATGCCAAATGATAGGCAACCTCCCCAATCCGCTCAAGGATCTTAAAAGGGCCAATAAACCGAGGGGATAACTTCCCACTCTTTTCAAATCTCATCAAACCCCGTCTAGGTGATATTTTCAAAAAGACATGATCACCCACCTCAAATGACAAAGGTCTCCTTCTACGGTTGGCATAACTCTTTTGGCAACTCTGGGTTGTAACTAACCTCTTACGGATAAGTGCCACTTTCTCCGTCATCTCCTGAACCAACTCTGGACCTAACAAAGGTGCATAACCTACCTCGGCCCAACACAATGGAGATCTACACGGTTGGCCATACAAGGCCTCAAACGGTGCCATGCCAATACTCGATTGGAAACTGTTATTGTAGGCAAACTCCACTAAGAGTAAGTGTCTCTGCCACGACTATTTAAATTCAAGGACACAGCCTCAAAGTATATCCTCAACGATCTGAATAGTACGCTCGGACTGCCGTCAGTTTGAAGATGGTAAGCTGTGCTAAAAGTCAATCTGGTGCCCAAGGCACTCTGCAAACCCTGCCACAATCGAGCAGTAAAACGCGGATCTCTATTCGACACGATCGTCATAGGGACTCCGTGCAACCTCACTATGTCCCGAATATACACGTCAACAAGGTAATCTACCAAATCTCTTACGCGCATAGGAATAAAATACGCCGACTTAGTGAGCCGATCAATTACCACCCAAATGGCATCACTACCCCGTTGAGTCCTCGGAAGACCCATAACAAAATTCATCGTGACATGCTCCCACTTCCATTCAACTATAGTCAAGGTTTTCAACAAACCCCTTGGCCTTTGATGTTCGGCCTTCACTTGCTGACAAGTAAGGCACTTCGATACAAACACTGCCACATCCTTCTTCATACCCCTCCACTAAAACTGGCGACTTAGATCATGATACATCTTTATGCCTCCCGGATGCACCGTAAGGCGTGAATGATGAAACTCTCGGAGTACTTCCTCTCGACAAGACTCCGGCACAAACAAGCGGTTACGGTATCTCACACTTAGGTCGGGATACACAGTTAAACCCTTCTCTACCTTCCCACCGGAGATCTTCTCCCGAAGGGATTCTACCTCAAAGTCACCCCTCTGCGCTTCTAACACTCGATTCACAAGTGTAGGTTGTGCAACCACAAAGAACAAGGCTGCAGACTCAACATAATCACCCAAATGCAAGTTAAACTCCCCAAGAGCACCCAACATTTCCCATTCTTGGATGGCAATACAAGTCACACTGCCGACAGATTTCCTACTCAAGGCATCGACCACCACATTGGCCTTCTCCGGATGGTAATGTAACTCAAAATCATAATCCTCTATGAACTCCATCCACCTTCTCTGCCTCAAATTCAAGTCCTTCTGTGTAAACAGATACTTCGGACTCTTATGATCAGGAAACACCTTAAGTCTCTCACCATACAGATAGTGCCTCAAAATCTTCAAGGCAAATATCATAGCTGCTAACTTTAAGTCGTGAGTAGGGTAGTTCCTCTCGTGTGTTTTCAACTGCCATGAGCCATAAGCTACTACTTTCCCTTCTTGCATCAATACACAACCCAAACCCTCTCGTGAGGCATCACAATACACTGAATAACCCAATCCTCTCTCCGGAATAATCAAGACTAGAGTGGTGGCAAGTCTAACCTTAAGCTCCTGGAATGACTTTTCACGGGTGTCACTCCACACAAATTTAACCCCCCTTCTCGTCAGCCTAGTCAAAGGCAAAGCTAATCCAGAGAAATCCTTCACAAATCGACGGTAATAACCGGCCAACCCCAAGAAACTACGAATCTCGAAAGCATTCTTAGGTTGTAACCAATCCTGCACTGCCTCAATTTTGAATGAATCTATAGTCATCCCTTCCCCAGATACCACATGGCTTAAGAACTTAACTTTTCCTAGCCAGGACTCACACTTCCCGAACTTAGCATACAACTTATGGGCTCTAAGCAACTTGAGCACCACTCGCAAGTGTTCCTCGTGCTCCTCTTTAGAAGGTGAGTAGATCAAGATGTCATCCACAAAGACGACTACAAAATGGTCTAAAAACTCTCGGAAGATGTAACAACCCCGACCCATGATTAGCGATAATTCATGTTTATGTATGCCTAATAAGTAATTAAGAAGAAATCCTGAGTTAATTACATGTGCATTGCATCATTTTGTGGTCATATCTGTTTAACGTAGAAAGATCTGTTCATGTTTTAGTTTCGGTCTGCGAATTGAAGACCTTATCGACATTTGATTCTGATATTGATTTGATTTATGTATTATTTGGAATTTTTAGAATTTTCTAGTAAGGTCAATTGAAAATTGATTTGGAACGATTAAAGTAGATTAATTAATGCTCATTAATTTAGATTAAGCCAAACTAATTAAATCAATTCCATGAATCCTATTTAAGGCCCACTTGACTTCACTAGTCCATTTTTCTCACTCACTACCTCAAATTGATGCTCTAAACGTGAGAGAGAGAAAGAGTAGGAAGATTTGGTCCTAGGCTTGGGATTTGAACCCAACTAGAGGATTTGCTGGGAATTATTGTTATTGGAAAAGGATTAGAGAGTTTAATTTCAACACTTGTGAATTTAAGTCTTTAGGTAAGGGATGAAATTCTTAGTTGTGTAATTGAGTTAGATTTTTCAAGACCTCAAGTAAATTAGATGAATTCGTGTGGGAATTGAGTTAAAGTTAAAGAGAATTGAGCCATACCATGCATGCATATCCATTTCTTCACAAATTGAGCATGATTTCAAAGAATTCTTTCATGTGTGTGTTTATCTCACTTATGTTTTGAGAATTCATCATGTTTTACATCCTCTTATTTCATTTGATCATGATTTAGAAACTTGAAGCTCAATCATTTCATGTATTTCATGTTTTTGGAGAGTTCATGAAGTTTAAGTTGAATTTGCGAACAATTGGCATGCTTTTAGGCCTTGATTTCATGAAATGATCTTTAAATCAAAATGTTTTGTGAATTTCTAAATGTTTTCTAGAACTTTGGACCAAGAGGATGAGTTTTGAAGTGTTTAGTTTGAGTTTGAAGCTTGAAGATCAAATCTGGAAATTCCAAAATTTGAATCTACGCTCTAGTGTAGAAGTTCATGCTCGAGCGAGAACTCTGAATACGTGCACTTTCGCTCGAGCGACATGATACCCGCTCGAGCGTGAAATGCATGTATCCAAAAGTTCACATGTTTTGCAGTACGCTCGAGCAAGGGTCTGAGCCTCACGCTCAAACGGGGATCGAGCGTCCATCGAGCGTGAAAAGCAAGCAACTAGTACTTTTCTGAGTTTACAGTCCGCTCGAGTGAGGGAAGTTACGCTCGAGCAAACCCTCACTTTTAGCATTTCCGCTTGAGCGAGAAAAGCCACGCTTGAGCATGGACCCTATTTTCAGCAAAATTTGAAAAATGTTTTCAAGTGCATTCTAGCATCCTCATTCTATCCTAGGTACTCCTAGACCATGTTTAAGACCCTATAATGAGGTTAAAGGCTAGAAACACACCAAGAACAAATGAAATAAGTTATGTATAATCCAAGCGTGGGTTTCAATGTATGAATTTGCCATGTTATGTAGGTCACGCGCCTCAGGATAGGTGAATTGCCACTTTGCCGTCTATTTGGAGCTACCAATTATCTATGAGTAATAACTTTGTAAAGTTATGTTCAATGTTAAATATTTTCTGAACATTATGATATGAAATGATTAGTTTTTCTGGAATGCTACATTATGTTTGAAATGAATGAATGATTGTCCAAGATTCTGAAATGCATTCGTGGCATCGTTAGCAACATATGATATGCGTCCCTTTATAGGTCATCAGGTCCCTTTATGGGTCATCGGAAACATCTCTGTGCACATGAGTCATCAGAATTCCTTCAAGGCCGTCCCTTTATGGGTCATCGGATTTGTTAGCACTAATGGATGTACCACGTATGATTATATGCAAAATCTGAATTTGAAAATGATTATGAATATGTATATGAATCCGTTTCTGATTTGGAATCTGAATATGCATAAGACTCTGTTTCTGATAAGAATCTGATTTCTAACTTTGTGATGGACATCATTCATTAAACCCTTCACTTTGTTATTATTCACTGGGCACCAGTTCACTGTTTATATATATGTATGTAGGTGATCAGGTGCATGACCAAGCTTAGAGGCATCTGCCTGGAATCAATTTTCGACATCCAACCTATGTACTTCCCCGTGGAGGTTCTGGACATGTCTAGTGGTTATGGCTAAGTGCATAAGTTGAAGTTTTGTTTTCCTGCTCAGTTAGACAAGTCTTTGTGCATTTTGTAAATAGGGCTAAGTCCCTTTTTGTCTAACTTATATATGTATATATATGATGATGTGTATATGTATGTATATAAAGTTTAAAATTTTTCTGTCTCATATAAGTCTGTACAGCTCAGTGGATGTTGTATAATTGCTATTTGCTTCCACAGCCCCTAATTATATGTTATTATGTTAAGAGGCCTTTGATAATCCAAGGATTACTGGCCGGTTACGACGCTAAACCTATAGGGACGGGTTTGGGTCGTGACAGAAGATTCGGTTCATCAACTCCATAAACACAGCTGGGGCATTGGTTAGCCCAAAAGGCATGATAAGAAACTCATAATGGCCATACCGCGTACGGAATGCCGTTTTCGGGATATCTTCCTCCCTGACCCTCAACTGGTGGTAACCCGATCTTAGGTTTATCTTGGAGAAACAACGAGACCCTTTCAACTGATAAAACATATCATCTATACGAGGCATAGGATACTTATTCTTAACCGTAACCCGGTTCAACTTCCGATAATCGTTACAAAGTCACAAGGCTCCATCTTTCTTTTTAGCAAAGAGGGCTGATACTCCCCAAGGCGAAGTACTAGGGCGAATAAAACCCTTATCTAGTAATTCCTGGAGTTGAATATTCAACTCACTCAACTCAGCTGGCGCAAACCGATATGGTGCCATGGAAATCGGTGTTGTGCCAGGCACTAGATCAATAGAGAACTCAATCTCTCGGTGAGGTGGTAAACTAAGAAGGTCCTCGGGAAAGACATCCGAGTACTCACAAACCACTCTTGGCAACTCAACTCAAACTTCATCACACTCACTACTCAAGAAGTTAGAAAGAAGACAACTAAGTTCACTCTGGCTACGCAAACCATACACCGGTGATAAGACTCTATCCACCCGGCCCCCCAAGAAATAAAAGCAATCACCACTCAAGGTACATACAATAACCCTCTAACGGTAGCAATCTATAACAACCCGGTATGACGATAACCAGTCCATACCCAAAATAACATCAAAACCAAACATGTCCATTAATACAAAAGAAAAAGGGAGCTGACGATTGGCGACCTCTATATCACAGCCCCGACACCCCTATTTCAAAACCATTTCACCCCCGACAGGTGACATAACACAAATAAGAGATGCTAACTGTGCCAACTCTAACCCCAAAATAGATGCCAATGTAGAGGAAATAAATGAATGGGATGCACCCGTATCAATCAATACATTAGCAACCGAGTTGCAAAACAAAAAGGTACCTCTCACAACAGATGGAGCCGGTACAAGATTTGGTGCAGTAACAGCATACACGCGCCCCGTAGGTCTCTGATCTACCTGCTCACCTCTCGGAGCATAAGACTGCTACACAGACTAGGCCGAAGAGGCTCCCTGATTGGCCCTCGAGGCCTGTACTGACTGAGCTGGCTAGTGACTTTGTGTCTACCTCGAGCCAGACGCACCAGGTGTGTCACCCAACTGTGGGCAAAACCTCTTCAAGTGTTCCGCCTGCCCACACTGATAACAAGTGAGTGGCTAGCCTCTACCTTGACTCTGGCCCTCAGAACGAGCCGAAGATGAAGCTGCTCCTTGCCCTTCTCCCCTCTGTGGGCAAGCTGGAGACTTGTGGCCCAACTGACCACATTTGAAACAAGTGAAACCTCCTTGACCACCTCTCCCAGAATCTAAACTCGGCACTGGAATGGTAGACCTCGGATGCGCTCCTTGGTAGGGATGGCAATTTCAACCCGGCCCGACGGGGACCCGACCCACCGACCCCGATTAGAATGGTTTTTCCCGAAAAATATCTCCATGGAGACGGAGATAGTATTCAAAATTAAATCCCCGATCAATTTCGGGCCAGGGACGGTGATAAATTTTCCGGCCCCGGCCCGCCCCCGCCCCGAAACTTCCCCGTATATATATGTGTTTAGGTTATATAATATAATATCTACTGTGTTGTGTTTAGGTTATATAATATAATATAATATCTATTGTGTTTAGGTTATATAATATAATATCTATTCTATTCTATTCTATCTCTCTCTCTCTCTCTCTCTCACTCTCTCTCTCTCGTTCTCCTCTATCTACTCTCTGAAATTGTTTTCCCTTTCTCTCATCTCTTCACTCTCTCATCTCGTTTTCCTTTACTCTCTGAAACTAATGAAGATGAAAATGTTGAGCTCAGATCTGTTGAGAAGTTAATGAAGATGAAGATGAGCATGAGCTGCAAATCTGGAAAATAATGAAAATGAAGATGAAGATGTTGAGCTCAGGTCTGTTTTTTTTTTTTTTGATAAATAAGCTCAGATCTGTTGTTGATGATCTAATATGTAAGATGATGTGTTAGATGATGAAGATGATGAAGCTCAGATCTGTTTTTTTTTTTTTTTTTGGATCAGTGAAGCTCAGATCTGCTTAATGTGTTGGATGATAAGGATGATGTTGTTGTTGTCGATGATGTTGATGTTGATGTTGTAGTTGAGTTCTTGTATTTTTTGGAGTTGATTTTTTTTTTATTTTTTATTTGTGGTCGGGGAGTTTTCGGGGTCGGGGAAGCCTGATCCCGGTTAGAGGCGGGGGGCAGGGGCAATGATAGGTTCCCCGTTGGGGATCGGGGAAATTTCCACCATCGGGGATCGGGGATGGGGAGTGTGATCCCCGGCCTCGTCCCGCCTCGTTGTCATTCCTACTCCTTGGGATTGCTGAGGGTTAGAACCCCTCTGCCTCTTACTGTCCCCCTAACTGTCCTGACTCCTCTTGGAGCCATTCATCCTCTCCTCCTCTGCATGCATAATAGTCTCCAAATGGGCTGCAACCTCCACAAGGCGCCCAAAATCCCTAATCATGGATCCGGCAACTCTAAACATGAGTCCGGTCCTTAGTCTCTTCTCGAACTCCAGACAACGGCGTTCTTCAGTCGCCACTAACTCTGGTGCAAACCTAGACAAGTTAGTAAAGCTGGCCTCAAACTCAGCCACTGGTGTATTCAACTATTTAAGCTGAGAAAACTGATCCCTCAATTTCTCCTTCACTGTAGCAGGCAAGTACTTGTCTTGGAAGGCTTCAACAAAGGCTTCCCAAGTCCCACCAATGCGCCCTCACGCATACTTCCACCACTAACTCGTGTCTCCCTTCAGCTGGAAGGACGCCAAGGTCACTCTCAAAACTCCGTCTTTGATGCCGAGCATTTCAAACGTCTTCGTCATCTGTTCCAGCCACTTATCAGCCTTCAGTGGCTCCTTAGGATCTCCCAAAAACTCGTCCGGGTTGGACCGGAAGAACTCCCTCTTTAGAAAAGACGGCCCAGCTTCAGCTACTTGGGCCTGGACTTGATTCTCAGCCCTGAGAATGTCCATAGATTCCCTTAAAGCTCCGGCCATCTCGTAGGCTAAGGTGTCCATGGCCTGCTGACCAATTGGTTCGGCCACATTGGCCTGACCCACTTCTTCCTCCTGTGCCAAAATTTCATCCGGTATAGGCATCTCGTGCCTCCTAGGCCTACCACGTGTACCATCACGACCTCATCCTGACATCTTAATAAAGGTAACAAAAGAGATTAGCACATTTACAAATGTGCCAAAGCTATCTCACTCGCATCCTAATTTGATGGACAACTGTAATTCACTCCACATAAGCACATAATCACATAAACACATACGAATTTCATTTCTGGATAATGACCGCCCCGTGACGTTGCTAGAGTTCCAGTTAGAAATGGTAGTGATCAAGTGCCTTTCCAACAGGATTCCCAGAAACCCATGGACCCGATCAACATCCTAAAAATTAAATCCCATACCCATATATTCACATAAACAAGTCATCATGTAAGCACATAATCATTCATACTTAAGTCTCTAACAAGCGAGACAAACCCATTGTGGTGCTAACCACTTCCCACGTACCTAAAGTATTCAAACCCGGTACGCTCTGATACCAAGTTGTCACGCCCTCAAAAAAAAAAAAAAAAAGAGGATAATCTAACCCAAGAGATTCTTAGGCATAATATGAAACATATTACTTTCATTTATCCGAGTTTACATTACAAAAGATATTACATGCATTACATTTTCATGAATGTTCATCTTGAAACTATAGCATGTAACTCTAATTGATAACAACAAAATAAATGCCCTAAGGGTTTACACCTTTCCAAGATAACACTTGGTTACAACAAAAGAAAGAGTCCTAGCTCTATACATATAAAGACCTCGGCTTGAATAAACATTTAGCACAAAACGAAATAACAAAATGGAGCCTTCAGCCCCTAAGCCTCTCAAGCTATGTCCTTGGAGGCGGCATGTCACCTGTGCCTGAAAATGGTTTTCCAAGTAGGGTGAGCCAAAGCTCAGTAAAAATATGCTAAACAATACATGAAAATTAACTAAGATATCAGTATCAGATAAATGTTCAGTACTTACAAACCAATCTTACACCCTTTCCATGACCAACTAATATCGACATCTTTATTTCAGTCCATTTCGATTCATTTATCCAAATCAATTCCTTGATACAGTTCATTGTAATTTAAACAGTTCAAAATGAGACTACAACTCATTTATTAACACTTCAATAACAACCATTATTCAATCATTTCAATTTCATTTCCATTTTACGGAATTCTCATCCGAGGGAACCGGCACCCATATATATATAAGATTTCGGGGCTTTCACCCTGGACACTCTGGCCAACTTAATTATCAATGGAGTCCATCCCCTATCTCTTCCGAAACAACGATACATATACAATGTATTTAAAAGCGTGTCATATGCAATGACTACCAAATTCACACATTCAACAATTTAATCAAACCGTCATATTTGATGACCTAATTCATATGACTAGTTTCAATTTACCTAGTCCTCATGCAGTTTCTACAACAATCATAGATATCCTCCACCGATAGTCCAAAACAGATATTTCTACACAGATAAGTAAATCTATCAAACAGATATTTTTCCAAATTTCCCATAGGTGAGTAATTTATCAAACCCAACTACACCATTCATTTACACATCCTTCCAATCTCATATTTCTCGCATCAATTTCATTATTTATACAAATAATTTATTTAACTCATATTAGGGCAAATCTTCCCTCTTTTCAAATATCAACCCTAAGGCTCAATCTCACCACTTCTTCCCATAAAACATCATAATCAAGACCTCACATACATATATGGAATCAAATATAGAAAACCCCTCTTTCAAAAATTCAAATCCAAACCCTAAGTTCACCCAAATCTTTCCAAATTCCACCATTTATACAAAATGACAAACACCTAGGTTAAAACTCATGTTAAAGAGTAGAATATCCCTACCTCAGGTGGAGAAGCTCAATGGAGAGAAGGAGAAACTTTGAAGATGCCCAAAACTCAAACTTTCTTAGATCAAATGGAAGTCCACGAGTTGCTCTACCTTTTTAACAAAGGGACTAGGGTTGAGTGACCCCTAAATCAAGGTATATTTATAGAGAGAGAGTATTTTAGAGAGAGAAAGAGCTGGGCTAGGGTTTTGGGTGAAAGAGATACAAAAAGTGATGCAGAAAAGCTCTGTTGCGAACTGATATACGCAGTCCTCGCTTGAGCGACCAGACACAACAAGTGACCTCGCTCGAGTGTAAGAAGCGTCGCTCGAGCGTAGAATGCAAAGCTTCAGGTCTACCACAGACGCACATGCACGCTCAAGCACAAGAAGTCTCGCTCGAGCGAAGAAGCAATTTCACCAGACTCGTTCGAGCACCAGAAGCATTGCTCGAGCAAAGAACTTCCCCTTCTAAGAAAAACTGCATCTAGGAGAGAAACCTGAAGACCCTCAAACCTCGCTCGAGTGCAGGAAACCTTGCTCGAGCGAAGAAGCCAATTACACAAGGCTCGCTTGAGCACAAGAAGCCTCACTCGAGCGAGGAAGCTAAAATCTAGGCAACAACAACTTATACCAAGTAACAACCAACCTGTTCCAAACTCGCCCAACACGTTCCAAAACTCAAATACAAAGAGTCAAAGAGGAAAAACAAGACATGGATATAATATTTAACCAAGGGCCCCAAGTCCGAGACACAATGAAGGTCAGGACAAAACCGAGATCGCTATAACACCCTTGTCTATCATGTCTAAAATAGAGGACTGCCAACCCTAGGTGACGACAACCTCATAAATTCTTGGCCCATAATGACTAAGTAAGGAAAAACTTCTTTTTGGACCATTGATCATGCCTCAGTGGTCTTCATTGACCATCGTTGGTGTATCATGGCTCAACAAAATCTAAGAACTATTACTTGGATAACTGCTTTAGGCCGTAAAAGATTTATTGGAACCAGCAATCTTTTTGCACTCCTAACTTTTCACCATAAAAGTAGAAGGTAAATCCCTACGGATCTACTTATCCAATTCTCCAGTGAAAAGTTGGGTCACAACGTCCACAAATCAAAGTTCTGAACTCATGTCAATCATAGCCTAAGTCAAAGTAACCTCACTCCCCAGGAGGAACTCGTCTCATGGTCTACACCTTCCTCAATGGTGTGACTTTTCGGTATCTAGCGAGCCTTATGCCTCAAAAAATGACTATCCAAATTGCTTATAACTTTAGAATAGTTTTGCGCCATAATGGAAAGTTAACCAAATCCTAGAAATGGTTAATCCTTAAGGACTTTATCTTAAACTGCGCAACATTGATCCACTTTTCTAAAAGTAGGGAACTAGAGAGCCTTTGGCATTGTCCTAAGCTCTTTATTATCTTGCGGAACAATCGTGAATGTTTCCCTCTCAATCACCCAGTGATAATGTAAAAAAATTTCACATTCACTACCACGCAACTAAGAATGTAGAGTATTCTTCTCTAATGGAGTAATCCACTAGTAGGTATGTCGCTCTCACTATCCCTAGGATATTGGAAATTTCTTTCCATTCTCAACTTGGCTACATAAAGCACCATACTTAGAATTCTCTATCTTATAGAGTTCCAGAACTCTATTTATGTCACCTTTAGTAAGAAAACTTTATGTGACTTAGTTACACTCCTACAAAGCTGCTTACCTATAAGCACATGACCCGGAGGGTTTACATAACTGCATATAATAATGCGCCACATGACCCTAAGTGTTTACAAGACAGCATATAATAATGCGCCATAGGACTCTAGGTCTTAACTTCTCAACCCTTATGAGAAGTAAAATAAAGATAAACTACTTGATAGTTACAGATCGCCCATAGATGACTCTCCGCTGCCCCATTACTCAAATAGAGTATAAAATTTGATATGGAGAGCACTTAGTTAGGGACATAGGCAACAAACTAAAGTGCAATTCCCAATTGGGAAACATATTACGCCATCATCCACGTAACATAACAATGATTTATTTCTTATCTCTGCTACACCACTGTGTTGATGAGTATTAGGAATAATCAATTTTCTAAGCATCAATTTCTCTTCATAGAGCTTTCTAAAAAACAACTCAAATAGATACTCGCCACCTTGGTCATAACTAAAAGCACAAAAGCTCTTATCTAATTGATCTCGACCTCATATGTGTAATGTCAAAAATCATCTCAAAACTTTTGACTTATGAGAGATCAAATAGTCTTGACTAAGATGCGTATCGTAATCTATAAATGTGTCGAGATTGGGGCTAGCTATCCTACCCTTACACATATCCAGTCACAAAAAACATAATGCACTAAATGCGCCAATATAGATGCTCTTCTGCGGCTTTCCTACTTGTGCACAACCATTGCGAACAAAGTTACATATTTACATGAGAGCAGGCTGTCATAAGCGAGTGGGCCTGAGAGGGCCTACTCAAACCATTCATGTCATCTTCTCATTAATGTGATTAAGTATAATAAGCCACCGGTTTCATGACCAATGTCATAAACTAATTCCAATCATCCTAGCGTGTGAGTTCTTAAAGACATGTGCAAAGGTTTAGGCCCAACTAGGTAATGACTCACGACTAATTCTTGTTCACTAGATCATAAAAAGATGTCATAGAGATATCAAGTGTGCCTAAGTCACAAATTTAACTAGTAAGTGCTAATCCCCTGCACCTCCAAGCTAATTTTATTCTCCATACACTTTACTACATCTAGTTGAAACGTAACGATACTCCTTTTGCGATCTCTATTTATCGCTTCATTGTTAGTTGCAATTAATTATACTATCCACAAGAAGGAGAAAATAAGCTATCAATCTATGAGAGCTCCTGAAGTAACTTAAAAGTGAATTAGGTTAAAGAGTCTAATTCAACACAATGCTCTCATGAGCTATACGTCAAATTCTTAAAGTCATAACAAGCTTGTCGGCCTTAACCCTTTCATTACTATTCTACAACTTTTGTGTTTAGTGGTAAACGTTATTCAAAAGCATTAGCCTAGCCAATGAATCATACAAAGAAGCACCTCCTCATGTCTCACACTCAAGTGTGGAAACAGTAAGTGTCCAGACTCAGACAAGTTGGCAATGCTAATAGATTTTGCAGCCACTAGGCATTAATCTTTTCACTTAGTGTTAATAGATTTTGCAGCTTCTAAGTGCTAATCTTTTAACTTCAAGTGATACTTCAACGCACACTATTATAGTGTGTGAAAGTTTGCTCCATCCATTCCCATCAGTTGGGTAGAGAGCAAAACACTGCTTATACTGGTTATTCATCTTACACTTAATGACTAATTCATTTAAGCTCGCATTTCTTGGATGACGTAACTCTTGAATGTTGTTTCATCCAATGATGCAACATTATTACAAGTCAAATTACAAAAGTCAATCTACGCAGCTCAATAGTCAATATCATATCTAGATCTATTGAGGGCTTACTCATTTCGCAACTTCAAACTCGCCAATAAAACCTACTTAGCATGTCGCTAACCATAGCGCACACATTAGTTTTTATTACGCCAAATAAGGCAAACAAAACCACAGCGACTTTGAGTAATGTTTTCTTACTTTGGCTCAATTAAGGTCTGACCTAAAGTCTCTAAGACTTTTTGTTTATCTAAAGAATAGGATTACATTGTTCACATTTGAGCATCTCTACTAAGTCTAGGTCAACCAAATTAACTTCCATAAGCCAAGTCAATTTAGAGAGAGAAAAGAAAAATGCGCATTGAGATTAATTTGATTAGCATAATATAACTTTGCTGCAAAAATCTAAATTAAATAGTGACAATATTACATAAGTCGCAAGATTGAAAATCCGTTATGCTCGTAATCATCTCTTACGCCACAAGTGACAATTATTCAAAATTTAATTTAATTCATGCTCAAAACATTAGTTTTTGGAAGTAAATCTACAAAGATTTCTCTCAACCGAACAACCTCCCACAAACTATGACATGTCTAAAGTATGATAAAATATTCTAATTCTATACAATAGCATCTTAATGTAAATTTATAATCAACTCTTGCTATATTTCATTTAATAATGGAATTTAAAATTAATCATGCTATTTTAATCACAACATATTACAAACTCTAGACAAAAAACAACAATATGATGTGTTTAATGTTCAGATTATGCCATAACAGAAAGTACATAACTTCTGAAATTTTTCTAAAATTTTTTGGAATTTTAAATAATTATTAAACACACATTAAATCAGAAATAAATATTCCAGAATATGGGAAAATGCAACAATCATATCAATAAATAGTAAACCATTACAATAGTTTACAGTAAAAATTTCAGCTACAGAAGCTTAGTCATGCAACACCAGGAAGCATTTTAAAGTAGAAATAATGAATTATCATTTTTAGGAAAAATATTTTTTATTTTCATAAAATTTTGAAAATTTTATAGTAGATAAAAAATGTAATTCTGAGTCTAACTGTACCAACCACGTTTAAAACAAAGCTATAATGAATTAATTATGACCATTTAAAGCAATTTTAAATTTTTAAAACAAACAAACAGAGCCTTACATCCAATAACCAAGCTGGTGCGAAAAACAACGCGGGCGGCTTGGCGCACGTGTGGCAGTGCACATGGCGTGCACATGGACAACGCTAACAGCGCATGTGTGGACAGCCTGTATGGCGTGTACGCACTGGGACGCGTGGCAGGCGCTATTGGAGTCAGTTGGCGCATGAGGCACATGCACTGCCTTCTGGGGTGATTTATGGTCCAATTTTGGTACTGTCGAACTTCATTTTCCAAAATAAAAATAATAGTGGACTCAAAAATGACATTTAATAGACACAAATAATGAGGTGTATCACACACTCTCTCTAATGAGAGTAGAAGTGCATAAACTCTGTACTTCATCTTCTTCCTTAAGCCACCAAAAAGCCAAAACGAACCCAAATTAGGGTTTGATTTTTCTCATCAATCGTAAGTCCAACTCTAACAAATAATATATGGTGTCGAAGGTCTTCAAACAAATATTCTAAATATGTAAGATTTGTAGACTGAAATTAAAGCATGTAAAACCATCATGTATGTAAAGTTTCAAGAATATAAAATGGGTCTTCATTTTTCTTGAAATCTAACCGTTAGATTTTCATGAAACTTTGCATCTATATTCTACATGAAATATACTACAACATATATAATTTTCAGGTTGATCGGAGAAAGTTCGAAAAAATATTAATTTTTCATGCATATATCACACACACACACACATATATATATATATAATTATATACATATTTTAATGCACAAAAAAAAGCATGAAAATACCCATTTATAGCTCTGATACCAACGTAAGATATATATAATGCAGCGGATAAACGGATTCGGACATACCTTATGAGTTAGAATCTGAAACGAAGAACCTTGTAGGTAAATCATGTGTTTCACAACCACAAATTAAGAATACCCAGCAATGGAGTGATACCACAGTATGAGTATCACCCACTCTAATCACAGTGCAAAGGCTTGATCATTATTCTAATGGGAGAGAGTTAGAGAGAGAGTATGGAAAAAAAATCATTTGTTATTTGATTCATTCCCACATCCCGTATACCGTATTTGATATATAGACTAACCATCTATCCACATCTCTTAAAGATAGGATAGATATAGATAGATAGTGGGTTATCCCAACAAATAAGATAATCAGGAAATCAAATTCAAATTACATGGGTAATTTGAATGAGTTATGGGTCATGCCTTATGAGCGTCCAAATCCGAGTTCAATACCCAGCCCAATTTCCAACCTGGAAAGAAAAAGAAAAATAATTAGGAAAGACCTAATCACCCTAATACCACAATTCCTATGGTGTTATTTAATCTACATCTTTCTTATTTAATCACCATACCAATATTAAGGTTATTCTTTTTAATACCATGATAAACAAATAACAGTCCAAAAAACATGTTTGAACCCACCTTTTATCCCCTTTCTTATACTGCAATCAAAAGACGAATTATTTTTGAGATGGACCCAATTGTTCCATCACCAGTTTAATCCCATTTGGTGAGACAATCAAACATGGTCTAAAGGAAATTGCCTTGAGTAAGTTGGCATGCGTATCATGAGGAAAAGTATAAATGTATTTGTATTTTTAAACTCATGTCAACTTTCTTTGTGTACAACTTGAATTGTTTGTGTTTGTGTTTTTTTTAATTTGAATTAGATGGATTCTAAATGGGATTGGATTTTCTCCAGTTGTCAATCCAATTCAACAAATTTTATTTGTTAGTAATTTCTGTCATAATTGTATTACTGTTGGCTTGAAACATTGGCCATTTCTAGACTTTGTAGTGATAAGACTGGCGATGGTCTCTTGTGCATTAGAACTGTCTTTTTACTGGGTTGAAAATAATAATAAGGGAAAATTATTTATAAGTCCTATTAGGGAGACTTATGTTACATGAGAGGGTAATTTATATGCAAATTGGGCCGAGCTGGGTCGTTATAGGCCTCAGTGCGAAGGGCTGAGTAAAAAGGCCATAAAGTTACTCCGGTCTTGAAGAGGCTTGAAGTTAGTCCGGTCCCAAGCCCAGAAGTTAGTCCGGTCCGAGTGAGGTGTAATGTTAGACCGGTTGAGGGATGCTTTGTAGTCAGACCGGTTTAAAGATGCTTAGAACTTATACCGGTTACGGTGCAGTATGGTTAGTTCGGTCTAAAACCTTGCTAGAAGTTAGCTCCGTTTGAGTTTACCACGGTTTATACAGGAGAAACAGAGGTAAGGGCATTGAAGGAAGAACCGAACTAACGATAGTTAGGTCTACATTATGGCTCGGCGTGGCCATGCTTACTTCGGTCATATTGGAGTTCGGCCATGGTAAAACCATCTCACTTGGTTTAAGCAGTGAGGGGGGTGTTGAAGGATAAGCATTATCTTTCAGGAGTATGAATCCTAGGAGGACTCTACATGGAGGAGTAAGAGTCCTACTTGGATTATGCCACACAAAACCTATAAAAGCTCACAAACATCACCTATGGAGAGGTAACACAACTTTGATTCCCAAATATACAGAGCTTTTGTTTATTTGCCTAGTTTGCTGACTTAGGCATCGGAGAGGTTTCCGGCACACACCCGCCGGCTAGATCACATTTGTATTTTCAGGTAGTAGAACGACGTCATACAGAGGAGCACAAACTTGATCAACAGGATTATACGAGAAGGTTTATTTCTTTCCCGTACAACTGGCGCCGTCTGTGGGAATTCAGACAAGAACAAAACCTCTTGATCAAGCTTTTCCTCTTAAGAATCAATGGCGCACAACGAAGATTTACCACAGTCCGCCATTGACGGACAAACACCAGAAGGGGGTGCGAGGCGCGAAGGTCTACCTCTCATCCCTCCTATGGCGGATTTGGAGCCACAACGACAGAATCCCAAGAGGGATACAAGGGGAAGAAGGCGGACTAACAGTCCTCGTCACTCTCGTTCACGGAGTCCAAAGAGACAAAGGCGGAGGATTGACCCTCAAGCCTTGGAAGATCGCGTCAAGGAACAGGACGAGTTGATACGATGAATGGCGGCGGACATGGAATCCCTAAAGCGCCAGATGAAGGGAAAACAAGTGGCGACAGGAGAGGGGCGCATAAGCAAGACGCCCCCTCGCCACTCGGAAGATCGTGGTAGGAATACCACACCCTCGCAAGTAGAGAGTAAAAGCCTCAGGACAGGCGATACTCAATCCAGGTCTTCCAGAACTCGTCACTCCAGGTCTGAAAGGACGAGATCTGAGAGGTCATACACGGAAGGGATCACTTATTGGCCTTCACATACGCACCAAACAAGATCCAGGCAGACGGAGTTACCCAGATCATCCGACTTACGCACCGTGCTTGAAGAGAAGGCACGATGGAAGGAGGATGCCAGGGCACGCGATCCACATAGAGTGTCTGCCTTACAGCGGTTGGCTCCTCGAACGCATGGAAGCGTCGAGGTTGGAATGCCAATACCGCGCCCTGCCTACGAACCGACGGACAAAACATTAGCAAGGCTGCAGACTTTGCCGTTTGTTCCGGCAATTGAGAATGCCCCCTTACCTTCAGGCTTCCTTCAGCCCAAATTCACTACATATGAGGGGAAGCTGGATCCCTACTCACACTTGAGCCACTTTTGCCAGGTCATGGCTGTGTACCGGCGAAACGAGGCTTTGATGTGCATCCTCTTCCCATCTAGCCTTGGCGACCTAGGCTTAACTTGGTTCGAAAAACTTCCGGAAGGCAGCATAGCCTCCTGGGCGCAATTGGCGGAAGCGTTTGTAACCAGGTTCAGAACAAACACTAAAACCCCGGTGGAGATCGACCAACTACTCTCCATCGACATGGGCGACAAGGAGACCTTGAGATCCTACAATAGTCGCTACTGGGAGACCTTCAACTAGATTGGGGACTGCCCCACCAATCTCGCCATTACACAGTACAAAAAAAGCCTTCCAGGCGGCAACAGACTAAGGGACTCAATCACCATGATGCCACCCCTCACCATGGAGGCCCTGATGGAAAGAGTGCATCAGCACATCAGGGTGGAAGAGGATGACGCTTGCGCCAAAACAAAGTCTGGCACGACTGCAATACCGGAGAAAAAGGCCTCAGCAAAGGTCAACACGGTAGACCGTCCGAACAGAAACGGACGTGGCAGACGAGACAACGGAGAGGACCAGGATAAAAGATGGTTGAGAGTCCGCACTGCCATAACCACAGTATTCAAAAAACTGATCTACCAAATTCTAAGTGAAATACGAGATGAGCCTTTCGTCAGATGGCCAGCCAAGCTAGGGGAAGCTCAGAAGGACTACGACGAAAGGTCACGGTGCACCTTCCATAAACAAAATGGGCACCGCACTGAGAATTGCACGCCATTGAGATAGCACTTGGAGGAGTTAGTGACGGCCGGTCACCTGGATAAATACATTGAAGGAGGGGCGCAACCAGCCCCCCAGGACCATAATAACCCCAACGGAATGCCAATTGACACCCCACCTCAAGGCGTGATCAATGTGATACATGGGGTCTTTGAACCTGAGCGTGTATGCGAGCTCAGAGGATCAATCAAAAAGGCTGAGCATTTAAGAGAGGTCCCAACCTGCCATCAAGAAGGGGAAGACAGAGGCCACGAACGTCATGTCTTTTTCAGATAAAGACTTGGCGAGGATATATTGCCCTCACAATGATGCCCTAGTCGTCACTCTTCGAGTCAAGGATTTTGACGTCAAGTGAATTTTGATCGACCAGGGTAGTTCATGTAAAATAATGTACTATGAAACATTCAAACAGTTGAAGTTACAAGACAAAGACTTGGCACCTGCCGTATCTCCCCTAATTGGATTCAACTCCATGCCAGAATGGCCCGTCGGCAAAATAATCCTCCCAGTCAAGGCAGAAAGTGTAACGAAACAAGTGGAGTTCTGGGTATTAAAAGTCCCCTCCACTTATAACATCATCTTGGGCAGAACATGGCTGCATGCCATGCGATCGGTAGCATCATCCTACCACCAAGTAATGCGGTTCCCCAACGACACCGGTGTAATTGAAGAGGTCTATGGAGATCAGATTATGTCCAAGCAATGTTTTGTCACGGTGAATGGCAGCCGCGCTACGAAGGGATATGTTCATTCGGTGGAGGAACCTGAGAGTAATGAACTATTCGCAGATGTCAGCAAAGCAGCTAATTAAAAAGCGGTGGAAGACTTGGTAGAGGTAAGAATAGATGAAAAGAACCCGGATAAGTTCTTTTTGCTCGGTTTGTCGTTATCCAGCACTGAGAGATTAGAGGTCTTGGAATTTTTGACCTCTAATATCGAAGTTTTCGCCTGGACACTATACGACATGCCGAGCATTGATCCCAACTTCATCTGTCACTAACTCAATGTCCATCCATTTGCCAGACCAATCATTCAGCGCACACGCAGATCGGCACTCCACCACGCCGAGATAGTGGCAGAAGAAGTAGGAAACCTGTTGGAGGCAGGAGCAATTAGAGAGGTGCACTACCCAAGATGGATCTCCAACACAGTCGTATTGCCAAAAAAGAATGGCAAGTGGCGTGTCTACGTCGACTACAAAACAGTCAACAAAGCATGCCCAAAAGACAGCTTTCCTCTACCACGGATAGATCAACTGGTAGACCTAACGGCGGGGCACAACCGACTTAGCTTTCTGGATGCATACAGAGGCTACCATCAAATTGCCATGCACGAACCAGATCAGGAAGTGACATCCTTCACAACTCCAAGAGGTCTATACTGCTACAAGGTCATGCCCTTTGGCCTAAAAAACGCAGGGGCAACATTCCAGAGAATGGTCACCAAGATGTTTGAACCGTTGTTAGGCAGAACAATGGAGGCTTACATCGACGATATGGTGATCAAAAGCAAAGATGAGAATGACCATCTCAAGGACCTAGGTGAGATGTTTGAGATCCTGAAAAAGCACAAGTTACGCCTCAACGCGTCGAAGTGTGCATTCGGAGTAGGATCTGACAAATTCCTGGGCTTCCTGGTGACCAACCGGGGAATTGAGGCAGACCCATCTCAGATCAAGGCAATTCAGGATCTGGAAAGGCCTAACTCAGTCAAAAAAGTGCAGCATCTTACCGGCATGGTAGCTGCGCTCAATCGGTTCATAAGCCGATCATCAGACAGACTACGACCATTCTTCCATGCTCTAAAGGCCAAGTTTGAGTGGGACGATGAATGTGACCGAGCTCTGGAAAGCTTGAAGGAATACATGTCTTCTCCACCACTACTTGTAACCCCAATTCCTGGAGAAGAACTCTTCTTGTACCTGGCAGTCTCACAGCACGCAATTACCGCAGTATTGGTCCGTGCAGAAGGAATCCAACATCTACCCATCTATTATGTTAGCAAGACATTACTGGGCGACGAAACAAGGTACTTGTTACTAGAAAAACTGGCCCTAGCCTTGATGATGGCCTCAAGAAAGTTGTCGCATTACTTTTATGCCCACACCATAGTTGTCCTCACAGCCTTTCCATTGAAAGCTCTCTTTGAAAGGGCGAACTTTTCCGGGCGAATTCTGAAGTGGGCAGTAGAGTTGGGACAATTAGACATCAAATTCCAGCCCAGAACCGCAATAAAGGCACAAGCTTTGGCTGACTTTGTCGCAGAATTCACCCCAGGAAGTCATCATATCTGCCCAGTCGACCTGACTGAAACAACTGAACTAGGGATGGAAGTTGACGTCGGAATAACGCAACCCCTGGCACTGGATACTCAGTCAAGTCCCAAGGCAAACCAGAGTACAGTAAGAAAGGAAGAAGCAAACCATGCTACATCAAGTCAAGAATCACCAACAAATCAAGACTTGGTACAACCAGATGGCGAGGGGCAGACAACAGGCATGAACCATGAAGAAGAAGACACCAGCAACAGGGAAGACCCCAAGGCATCATCTGATCCCTCCACTTGTTGGAAGTTGTTCGTCGGGGAGATATGGAAGCTCTTCGTGGATGGAGCATCCAACTGGCATGGAGCAGGACTGGGTATAGTCTTCATCTCTCCAGACGGCCTAGTAGTGGAGCATGCAGTCAACCTTGGCTTCCCAGCATCAAACAACGAAGCGGAATATGAAGCGCTTCTTGCCGATCTCAAATCAGCATTCTACATGAAGGCCACCGAGCTAATGGTCTACAGCGACTCACAGCTGGTGGTGAACCAAATTTCAAGCGACTATGAAGCAAAGGATGACAGAATGGCTAAGTACCAAGAGTTGGTCAGAACAGAGATCAAAAAGTTTGAAGTGGTGAGGATAGAACAGATCGGCAGGGAGGAAAACAACAGAGCAGATGAACTAGCAGGTTTTGCCTCAATGGCAGATACCTCAATCCCTCATCCACTACTAATTGACTACCTGCCTAGACCAAGCATTGAAGACCCAGAAGCAGAAGAGGTATGTTGCACCAATCTAGGCCCTTCTTGGATGGATCCCATTATATTGTTCCTAAAAGATGGCACCCTGTAACAGGCCCGCGGGGGGGCCTCGCTACAGCTCGGACTCGATTTGTTCTCACGGTTCTTAATCTTGAACCAAAGAGTCCAAATCCTGCAAATCGTTTTGAGAAAACAGATTTTTGAAAGAAGTGCCAAACATGGACTGCTTTGCCAGATACAGAGTCGCCGCCTAAATATTTTATTTTGGGAAATTTAGGAAACCCTGACTCGTTGCCTAAGGCCACGTGTCCGTCATTACCAAAGTTGCCTCAGCTCGGGAACTTGGGTACGATTGGGGAAGGTCACTTTGTGAGCACCCCTGCTCGCCCGATCAAAGATCGGCCTCTACTAACCATGATATCAAGTTTTGAAAACATTGTTGTGTTCTTATTCCGGTTATTAGCCTAGATTTACTATGTGATGCGCACAGCATACAAGTATAGACTGGATCGCCTGAATTAGAACAAAACATTTCATGTTTGTTTGTTTGAAAATGGTTTGATGGTGCTACCCGCAAGTAGGCTAAGACGTGGATTTGCCACCCTCGGGTGGGCTTAGAAAACGTGATTTTGCCACTATCTAGTGGGCTTAAAACACACATTTTAACGAATTGTTCCAATCCAAATAACCCAACCTTTACCCATAGGCATTCAGGCAGTTATATCACATAAGCAGTTAGCCTCATGGTAAGCATGCTATCATGGCAGTCACTCACACGCATGCAAGGATGCTAAAGCATAAAACTCACCGAGTACTCCAAGCCAAAACAGAATCTGATTAGAAATCCATGCATGATCCTAAGCATACAGAAGTGCCTAATGCAACACATGCAAAATGTAACTATAGCAGGCTCGACTATTCTAAACATGGCATATGGAATGCTACAACTAACATGTATTCAACTCGGAATTGAAATACAAATGCAGTTAGTATGATGCGCCGAGCCCGGTGCATGCAAAACAAATGAATGAATGCAAACATGCTATCATACTGTATGCTAATTGAAATGTGCCCTAACCTAACCATCATAAGCGGGTAAATAAAAGGAAAGAAAGACGTGGGGTTGGAAGACATACATCACACACACGCACACTTATTACAATTATGCCCTCATACAGAGGGTCCGAATAATATACAGTCCCAAATGAATAGTACAGTCCGAATAAATAATACAGTCCAAGTATGTACAAAAATCCTAATTAATTACCAATTTAACTAAGAAAACAATAAACTGGCATGCAAGCCAGGGACTGCCTTGACTCTTCTTCAGATGATGAATGATGCATATCCGGGTTGCCTTTGCGCGGAAATCCACTGTGATGCCCCAACTAGCCTCTGTTTTGCAATAATTTTTGGAAAGCGCGCCAAGCCCCGAAAGACTGCTGATTCTTGATTTGCTGCAACAGAGAGCAGGAAAGGGGCATGGCAATGTATTTTCACAAATGTATGCATGCCTCGATCCTCGTGCCACCAATCACGCATCTCGATGCATGATGGCCGAGGAATCAAATTGCACAACTCAATATGGAATGAATGCACATGAAAATACAACTAAGACCTAACTCCATCAAGGACAATCTGGAGTGTCGGTGACTGGGGAATTGAGACACGTTCCGTCACTCGGAGTACGAAACGTACCTCGTTTCCCGTGCTCGGGCTAACTCCTATCCCAAACACAATGTAATATGCATGACATGCATGAATGCAACTAATATACAACCTAACATGCACAATGCTATGAAATGGCATACACGATGCACGAGGTAACATGGCATACACAATGCGCTAACATACAACTTAGCATACACAATGCTATGAAACGAAATGGCATACACAATGCATAATGGGCTTACACCAACACAAGTGGACCTCAGCCGCACTCACATAGGAGGCCATAAGATGAAAATGAGACAACTCGAAATGCGTGCACACGTGCACGCAAACCGAGGACCGATCCTAGGGCACAAAATGCCACTCTAACAAGGCATGACAAAGCATGGAACGTGGCATGCGAGCATGCAAATTTTAGTATTGAAATTTGATGCAAAACAGCCCCGAAACATGGCAAAATGACACCCGATGGATGGAATGAGTCCCGAAACATGAAATTAGGCGCATGGAATGACCTATGGCTATGCAATGCATGCATTATTTGTACATGAAGTATGAAGACAGATTCAAGGAAGCCCCAAAAAAAGCATATTTATAGTTTTAAGAAAGGCCAAATAGTGAACACAAATGGGGCTAAGCTAGCATGCAAAAATGGCCCCGAAAGAGAGATAATGAAGCAAGTGGCAGCTTCTGTCCCTAAACAGAGAAGGTCCCTTCTACAATGTTGAAGACGGGCCCAAAATATGGTATTCTACAGTTGGTGGCCGAGCCAAAAACAGTACACAAGCATGCTCAAAATACTATACAAAATAAGGCCTAAAAAGAGGCCTAAACACAAGGAGGAAAAAGGAAATATCAAACAGCAAAAGACCCTTAATGAAATATGAAGAGGGGGTCAAAATAAGGCCATTTACAGTTTAGACCAAAGTCCAGAAACACAAACACAAGGGGCTAACAAATCATGCAAAAATGAGGCCAAAAGAGGGATATAAAGGCAAGTGGCAAATGGAAGCCACAAACAGTGATGAGCCCTTCAACAATGTTAAAGAAGAGCTCAAAATAAGCTTCTTTACAGTTCGGACCAGAGCTCAAAACCGTTTACATATAGGCCTAAAATAATATGCAAGAAAATGGCATACAAAGGAGGTAATGAAGCAAGTGCAAAAAGGGAGCCTCAAACAGTGAGAGGCCCTTAAACAAACATGAAATAGAGCTGAAAAAAATGATATTTTCAGTTAGGGTCAGAGCCCCAACATGCAAGCACAAAGAGCTAAGATATGAACCACGAAAAGGGTCAAAAAGAGGAGAAGAGGACTTACCCTTGAAGACTAATCTTTGACAGCCTTTTGGACCAAGAAATGCTGCCTCCTAAGCTCTGAGAAGACCCTCCAAGCTGCTGGAATGGAGTGGTGGTGTGGTGCTACGTGATGGTGAGGAAATGGTGTAAGAATCAAAGGGTTTTTTAAGGCTTAGAGTAGAGAGAGAGAGAGAGAGATTTAATGTGAGAGCTCCAAATCAAAATTTTATAACCCCTAAAATACAGCTGGGGGGTCTGTTATATAGACACAAGAGGGTGGAAAAGAGGGGGGAAAAATGGGGGGGAAATGAAATTCAAATTTTCCCCCAAAATTGGCCTAAAAGGGAGATAAAGGGGCAAGTGATAGTAGGAGATCTCAAACCGAAGAGAGCCCTTCAACAAAGTTGAAGAAGGACTCAAAATAAGACACTTTTTAGTTTATGACAAGCCACGAAAATAAATAAAAGTAGGCCTAAACTATCATGCAAGAAAAGGCCAAAAAGAGGGGTAAAGAAGCAAGTGGCAGTAGGAGATCTCAAACATCAAAAGGTCCTTAATGAAACATGAAAAGGACCTCAAAATATGACTATCTCAAGTTTGGGTTGGAGCCCAAAAATGTAGAATGAAGGTTCGGGAGCCAAAACACGCAGTTCGGAGCCCCGAAAGTGGGCTGTTAGGCACTGGAAGTGGTGTCCGACCACGAAGTTGGTCTCTCGGACCACAGTGTCCCTCAAAAGGGAGGAAATAAGGTGTGTGCCAAAAACCGGAGCAAACGGAGGTGGTTAAGCGGTCCCGAACCGAGGCACACGGCCGACAGCTCCGAAAAACCGGGAACCGGGCTCCAAACGGGAAAAATGGCCTACGACCACAAAACGCAGCCTACGGCCATTGAGAGATGGTCTACGAGACCTCTCCCTCCCTTTGGGAAGAGAAAACAGAGAAAACAGGGTCTGGTTCGGAAACCGAGGCAAAGCACAAAAGAGTCCGGAAGTCCGGAGGCAAGGCTCGCAGCCGGGACTCCGCAACCTCAGAACGAGCACAATATGCAATATCACCTAGCGCTTAATCGGTGATGTCTGAGTCTTAAGGTCGGTCAAAAATGGGGTGTCTACACACCCTACTAGAAGACAAGAAAGAGGCCAACAGAATAAGAGCAAAGGCGCTACGATTTTGGCTCTCCCCATCCTTGGCATTGTACAAAAAATCATTCTTAGGACCCTACCTAAAGTGTGTTCACCCTAGCAAAGTGGAAGCATTTTTATTCGAGATTCATGAGGGTGTATGCGGAAGTCATCAAGGAGGAAGATCACTGGCATACAGAGCAATCTCGCAAGGATATTGGTGGCCATACATGCAAGCAGATTCAGAGAAATATGTCAAAAAATGAGAGAAGTGTCAGAAGTTTGCGCACCAAATACACCAACCTGCCAGAGAACTTTTACCCCTCACTAGTCCATGGCCCTTCGCAATGTGGGGCTTAGACATAGTAGGGCCACTTCCAACAGCACCAGGCAACATGAAGTTCTTTCTTGCAGCAACTGACTACTTCACAAAGTGGGTGGAAGCAGAAGCCTTGGCCTCAATCAAGGAAAAAGATGTGAGAAGTTTGTTTGGCAGAACATCATCACTCGATTTGGCATACCAAAAGCACTAATCTCAGACAACGGCACTCAGTTCGACGACAGAATTTTCAGAGGCTTTTGTGAAGAGTACAAGATAGAGTTCTACAATTCTATACCGGCATATCCCCAGGCAAATGGTCAAGCAGAAGCATCAAACAAGGTCGTCTTAGATGGATTGAAGAAAAGGTTAGAGAAAGCAAAAGGCAAGTGGGCAGAAGAACTCCTTCATGTTTTATGGGCTTGCCGCACCACACCTCGACGATCGACAGGAGAAACACCATTCTCCTTAGCTTACGGCATGGAGGCAGTAATCCCATTGGAAGTTGGCCTCCCCACAATTCGAAGCGAAAACTTTGACCCAGACTTAAATGGCGAAGCCATATCATTGTAGCTTGACCTTGCGGAAGAAAGAAGAGACAGAGCATTGGTCCACATCGCCTCCTACCAACAAGAACTATCCAGAAAGTATAACAAAACTGTGCATCCAAGGCAATTCAAGATCGGAGATTGGGTGCTGCGCAAAGTGATGGGGAACACCTTGGTTCCGGGAGATGGCAAGCTAGGGCCTAATTGGGAAGGACCTTACAAAGTGGTCGGATTAGCAGGCAAAGGGGCATACCACTTAGAAGATGAGGACGGCAAAGCAATTCCACCAGTGAGGCCGGAATGGAATACTGAGGAGGGTTGTAGACCTCGGTTTCGGGCCCACAACCGAGCTGCTCCACAGCACCTCTCCAGCCGCATTTAAAAAACAAATCCTTGGCGGCCTCACATTGTGGAATGTAGAGGGCCTCCGCCTCCTTGAAACCTTCGCCTCCTTGAAACCTTCGCCGTTGGCATCATTCACTTTCTTCTTTAGTTCGGTGATCTCTGCATCTTTTTTCCCTTCGAGCTTGACTAGCTCACGAAGGTAATTGTCTTTCATCAGGGTCAACGCCTTCTGTTTGTCAGCTTCAGCCGAGGTAACTAGCCCGGTTAGACGAGCTACCTCAGCCTCTAGCTCGGTCGTTTTTTGTTGTGATTCCTTCATCTCGGTTGTTTTATCTTCGACCTCTGCCATGGCTTGCCTAGCTGTTTTCCTAAGCTCCAACACCTTTTTATAGGCAATTTGGCTCTTTTGAAGAGACTGAAACGAATGGAAAGAAATCAATGACAAAACCGAAGTAGAAGTTTGTAAAATTTGAGAGACAAGGGGGGCATCTTACCAGGATCATGGATTTGGTCGCCGACCGAATGGCCTTAAGCTCGGTCAGGTGTTTGTGTTGCTCCATATCAGGGGGCAGACACACGCTCTTAGCCAGATTGAAGGCTAGCATGTGGTCTTTGTCTGCCACCACTGAGTCAGTGTCGCAGATAGCACGGTTTTGGAAAGTTATTTTTGGACTCCATTTTGAGGAGCTAGCTCAGTCGACAGGCTCCGGTTGCGGACTTGGTAGGTGGCTTGGTGGAAGTGTAGTTTCATCTTCGTTAACAAGGCGTGGCTCGGTTGGCGTAGTCCGGGCACGCTTGCTAGGGCGAGACGAGAAGGGTTGTTGAGATGGAAGCGCCACCACGGTTTCCTGGTTTTGGCCCGGTGGTGGTACTTCGGCGCGGTTTGTCTCGGTTAGAAGGGCCCTCACTCTGTTTCTTTTGGCCATTTCTTCTTCTTCAGTAGTACGGATAAGGTTGATCTGAGGTAAAGTGGGGTCCGGCTCAGGGGCGTCCTCAAGCAGAAAGTCTGTTACTCTGGCTTTTCAGCGACCCCTGTGTCGGTATGTCGGCTCAAAATTAAGAAGTTTGGCCCAACTTCTCTCTTCAAATCGTAGTGCGACGCGAAGTGCGTCTAGGTTGGGATAACTATACAGTGACTTGAGATGGGCTATATCTGCAAAAGAAGACAACTGTTAGTTCGGTTCAGGAGGAGAAAACCGAAATAAAGAGAAGCATGCAACAAAGCCGAAGTAATTATTCCGGGGATGCCTTTATTCCAGTTTATACTTCGGCCAGGGATCTGGGCTTGGTGATCTTCAAAATTGCAAGATACCCAGAAAAAATCGTCATCGTTTAAGTCTTTATCCGATGTATCTTTTATTATTTTCTCTCGACGGCGGCGTATTCTTAAATAGTAAACCCATCCGTCTTCTTTTGAACCTATGGAGTATTGGTGGATTATTTTGGCTAAATCGAGGTTAAGTCCAGCTCGGCGGTTTAGCTCAGCTATACCCATTATTATGCGGTATGAGTTGGTGGAAAGCTGGGTTGGGCATATTCTAGTCTGCCTAAGAAATTCACAAAGTAATGGCTGAACTGGAAATCTTAGTCCGGTTTCTATTATTGATAAAAGGGTAAAGGGTACAAAACCTTCGTTCTCCCATGGAGTGACATCTTTTTTGGCTAAGGTAAGGTGTACATCGTCAGGGATGTTATACTCCCTTCGGAATTCGGCCATGCCACCATGTGTTTCTACTAAAAACCTATATTTACCCATTCTTTCTTAAGTTATAAATAAATTATACTGGTTCTAGCTCGGTCGCTGAAGTGGGCTGTGTAGCTCGGTTGAGCGCTCACAGGGGTGCTTGGGCAACCTAAGTCTGCAAAGTGGAAAACAAAGGTGTTATGCACAGATCGATGGACCGTGCTACAAAGTAAAAAGCAAGGTGGACCACAGTTTTGGAAACCTCAGCCCGAGTATTCACTACTAAGGTGGACCACTGTTCTGGTAACCTCTGCTCAGACACACTGCGTTTTCTTGGCCTCCTTCTGATAACTAGGGGTAGAGAATGGAACACTGGCTGTCCGTCAACTAGATCCTCAAATCGATTGAGCCGACGACCTCTTGTCCAAAGTGCTTGGGGAATATCTACTGGGTCAGAAGCAATTGTGCTAAAACTGTCCTAGCAAAAGATAAATAAAGCAATAAGGAAATAAACAACCAGATAAATGGACAGTATAACAACTTAAAATAAATACACAACACACGGCTGGGCATAACAACACACGGCTGATAAGCTGAATACACACTGTCTTCAAACACTGATCATTATCCCTGAATCACTGTCCCCGAAAACTGAATCTGATACCTGCAGATAACTGATTCTCAAATATTGACTGATGCCCGCAGGCCTGACGCCCAAACTCATAAACTGATACATGCATTCCCTGTAGAGACGCACTCTAAAGCACATAACAGATAAGTGAGAGCCAAAACACCCCTATGTTGGGGTAGGGTTTCCCTGTCCTATTTTGTCAGGAGCTAGGGTTTCACTATGCACGCAGCAGTTTCAAACAACCTATAAAGGGTAGGCAACCTGTCCTAGTTTGGAATGGTCACTATGGATCCGAATATGCACTAGGTCGAATGGTCAAAAGGGTGCCCCGGTAAAATCGGGGTTTGTGTTCCCATACTGGCAGAGCCCACAACCGGTTAGCCTTATGGTCATGCCTTGACAAGACAAGCCTCCGGCAAACTGTTCAGGAATAGCAGATGGCAAACACGGTGTCCTAGGCGCACCAATGCAAATGCAATGCAAAGAAACACATAAGTGTAGCCAAAACAAAATATCATGAGTTCGAGTCAAGTTCTCCAAATTCCCCAGCAGAGTCGCCAGAAGCTGTAGACGTCCCCGAATGCCCCAGGAGGATGAGTCCCGTTCTGTTCGTTTTGGGTTACTACAGCTCGGACTCAAATTATTACGGTTCGTAATATGAACCAAAGAGTCCAAATCCGGCAAATCGTTTTGAGAAAACAGATTTTTAGAAAGAAGTACCAAACATGGACTGCTTTGCCAGATACAGAGTCGCCACCTAAATATTTTATTTTGGAAAATTTAGGAAACCCTGACTCGTTGCCTAAGGCCACGTGTCCGTCATCACCAAAGTTGCCTCGGCTCGGGAACTTGGGTACGATTGGGGAAGGTCACTTCGTGAGCACCCCCGCTCGCCCGATCAAAGATCGGCCTCTACTAACCATGATATCTAGTTTTGAAAACATTATGCGTTCTTATTCCGGTTATTAGCCTAGATTTACTATGTGATGCGCACAGCATACAAGTATAGACTGGATCGCCTGAATTGGAACAAAACATTTCATGTTTTTTTATTTGAAAATGGTTTGATGGTGCTACTCGCAAGTAGGCTAAGACGTGGATTTGCCACCCTCGGGTGGGCTTAGAAAACATGATTTTGCCACTATCTAGTCGGCTTAAAACACACATTTTAACGAATTGTTCCAATCCAAATAACCCAACCTTCACCCACAGGCATTTAGGCAGTTATATCACATAAGCATTTAGCCTCATGGCAAACATGCTATCACGGCAATCACTCACACGCATGCAAGGATGCTAAAGCATAAAAACTCACCGAGTACTCCAAGCCAAAACAAAAGCTAGTTAGAAATCCATGCATGATCTTAACTATACAGGAATGCCTAATGCAACACATGCAAAAATGCAACTATAGCAGGCTCGGCTATTCTAAACATGGCATATGGAATGCTACAGCTAACAAGTATTCAACTTTGGAATTGAAATACAATACAGTTAGTATGATGCGCCGAGCCCGGTGCATGCAAAATAGATGAATGAATGCAAACATGCTGTCATACTGTTACGCTAATTGAAACATGCCCTATTCTAACCATCATAAGCTGGTAAATAAAAGGGAGAAAGACGTGGGGTTGGAAGACATATATCACACGCACGCACACTTATTACAACATTGCCCTCGCTCGGAGGGTCCGAAAGAATAATATACAGTCCCAAATAGTACAGTCCAAATAAATAATACAGTCCAAATATGTACAAATTCCTAATTAATTAACAAAATTAACTAAGAAAAATAATAAACTGGCATGCAAGCCAGGGACTGCCTTGATTCTGGTGAATGACGTATGTTTGGGCTGCCTTGCACGGAAATTCACTGGGATGCCCCAATTAGCCTCTGTTTTGCAATTATTCTTGGAAAGCGTGCCAAGTTCCGAAAGACTGCTAATTCTTGATTTGCTGCAACAGAGAGCAGGAAAAGGGCATAGCAATGTATTTTCACATATGTATGCATGTCTCGATCCTCGTGCCACCAATCACGCATATCGATGCATGATGGCCGAGGAGTCGAATTGCACAACTCAATATGGAATGAATGCAACGTGAAAACACAACAAAACCTAAACTCCATCATGGGTAATCCAGAGTGTCGGTGACTGGGGAATTGAGACACGTTCCGTCACTCGGAGTACGAAACATACCTCGTTTCCCGTGCTCGGGCTAACTCCTATCCCAAACACAATGCAGTACGCATGACATGCATGAATGCAACTAATATACAACCTAACATGCACAATGCTATGGAATGGCATGCACGAGGTAACCTGGCATACACAATGCGCTAACATACATCCTAGCATACACAATGCTATGAAACGAAATGGCATACATAATGCATAATGGACTTACACCAACACAAGTGAGCCTCAGCCACACTCACATAGGAGGCCATTAGATGAAAGTGAGACACTCGAGATGCGTGCACGCATGCACGCAAACCGAGGACCGAACCTAAGGCACGAATGCCACTCTAACAAGGCATGGCAAAGCATGGAACATGGCATGCAAACAAGAAAATTTCAGTAGCAAAATATGATGCAAAACAGCCCCGAATCATGGAAACATGGCACCCGATGCATGGAATGATCCCGAAATGCAAAACTAGGTACATGGAATGACTTACAGCTATACAAAGCATGCATTATTTGAACATGAGACCTAAAGACAGAATCAAGGAAGTCCCAAAATAAGCATATTTACAGTTTCGAGCAAGGTCAAACAGTGAACACAAATGGCGCTAAGCTAGCATGCAAAAATGGCCCCGAAAGCAAGATAATGAAGAAAGTAGTAGCTGCTGACCTCAAATAGAGAAGGGCCCTTCTACAATGTTGAAGAGGGTCCCAAAATATGGCATTTCATAGTTTCTGACCAGACGCAAAACAGTGCACAAGCATGCTTAAAATACCATGCAAAATGTGTCCTAAAAAGAGGTTTAAACACAAAGAGCAAAAAGGAAGCCTCAAACATCAAAAGACCCTTAATGAAACATAAAGAGGGGGTCAAAATAAGGCCATTTAAAGTTCTGACCAAAGCCCAAAAATACAAACATAAGGGGGTAACAAAGCATGCAAAAATAGGAGCAAAAGATGGATACAAAGGCAAGTGATATGTGGAAGCTTCAAACAGTGAGGAACCCCTTAAAAATGTTGAATAAGGGCTCAAAATAAGCAACTTTATAGTTCACAACATGCCTCAAAACGGTTTACATATAGGCCAAAATGCTATGCAAGAAAGAGGGATATAAGAGGGGTAATGAAGCAAGTGCCAAAGGGAAGCCTCAAACAGTGAGAGGCCCTTAAACAAACATGAAGAAGAGCTCAAAAAAATGCTATTTTCAGTTAGGGTCAGAGCCCAAAAGTGCAAGCAAGAATGGCTTAGATAGGATACAAAAATAAGCTTAAAAGAGGGGAAATGTTACTCACCCTTGAAGACCAAACTTTAGCAGCCTTTTGGCTTGACAAAAAGTGCCTCCAAAGCTCTGAGAAGGCCCTCCAAGCTGCTGGAATGGAGTGGTGGTGTGGTGCTAGGTGGTGGTGTAGAAATGAGTGTAGGACTTGAGAGGTTTGAAGCTTGGAAGTGTAGAGAGAGAGAGATACAATATAGGAGCTCAAAGGCAAATTTTTCTAACCCCTAAACCAGAGCTGGGAGGCTGGTTTTATAGGCAAAAGAGGGAGAGAAAAAGGGGGGAAAAATGGGGGGGGAAATGAATTCAAGTTTCCCCCCAAAAAAATTGGCCCCCCGGATACAAAATCTGGGGGAAAAAGAGATGCATATTTGAAATGTACCTGCAGCAAGGAGCAAGGCCGGCTGGTTATTGGGCTTGAAGGTGGCCAGACGGCCCTCCCCATGGCCGGCTGGCCAAGGGTCAAAAGGGTCAAGTAGTATTAGTGGCCGGCCACCACATATTGGTGGCCTCCCATCTGTGCTCAACACAGCCCTGTGGTCAAAAACTGGAGACAGTGAACCAGGAGAGAGAACAACCCACTTTTCAAAGGGGTTCAAAATGTTCAAACACAATTACTGGCCGGCCATGTGATATTTGTGGCCTCCCAGGTGTCTACAACACAAATATGAGGTTTAGGGTTCAAGAAAAGTGGCCCAAGGGTGGTCAACATTGGCTTTGAAGTGAGAAAAACGGGCGTCGGAGGGCGATGAAGGAATAAAACTGGTTGTGAGCACAATTACTGGCCTCCCACCCCTCTACGACCTTTCTAACAATGAAACAGAAGTCCCTGCCAAAAATGAACCAAAATTGATGCAAAATGAAGGTTCGGGGGCCGAAACGCGCAGTCCGAGGTCCCGAAAACTGACTGTTAGGCACCGGAAGAGGTGTTCGACTCACTACGCCAAAAATGAGCATTAACGGCGATTTTTTTAACGGCGGTAACGAAAACCGCCGTTAAAAGTACTATTAACGGCGGTTTTCGTTACCGCCGTTAATAGTACTTTTACCGGCGGTTTCGTTACCGCCGTTAAAAAAATCGTCGCTAAAAGTGTCTTTAACGACGGTAATTAAATTCACTTTTAACGGCGGTAACGAACCGCCGTTAATGCCCACTTTTAACGGCGGTAATAAAACCGCCGCTAATGCTCAACCATTACCGCCGTTAATGCCGGCGGTCTTTGCCGGCGAAGCTCCGGCGAAGCTCCGGCGGCACTCCGGCGACACTCCGGCGAAACCATCTACAAAGTAAAAGTAATGTTTAAATATTTATTTAGGTAATATATTTCATGAAAAGTGGCTGTGGCAAAGTGGTTGGTGGTGTGGGTGGATGAGAGGTCATGGGTTCAAAACTTGGGGAGTGCAAGAAGAAAGAATTATTTTTTGAAAAATTCTAACCTATTTACGGCGGTAAAAAACCGCCGTTTTTGGCCCTACGAAACCGCCGTTTTTGGTCGATTTTTAACGACGGTATTTTGCCTTTTTAGGACGGTTTTACTTTTTCCGACACGCGCATAAACGGCGGTAACGAAACCGCCGTTAAAACCGCCGTTAAAGGCTTTAACGGCGGTTTTACATCCTTTAACGGCGGTAAAAAACCGCCGTTAATGCTCATTTTTGGCGTAGTGACTACGAAGTCGGTCTCTCGGACCATAGTGTCCCTTGAAAGGGAGGAAATAAGATACATGCCAAAAACCGGAGCAAACGGAGGTGGTTAAGCGGTCCCGAACCGAGGCACACGGCCAACGACTCCAAAAAACCGGAAACCGGGCTCCAAACGGGCAAAAATGGCCTACGACCACGAAACGTAGCCTACAGCCACTGAGAGATGATCTACGAGACCTCTCCCTCCCTTCTGGAAGAGAAACAGAGAAAACCAAGCCTGGTTCGCAAATCGAGGCAAAGCACGAAAGAGTCCGGAAGTCCGGAGGCAAGGCTCGCAGCCGAGACTCTGAAACCTCTAAACGAGTACAATATGCAACATCACCAAGCACTCAATCGGTGACGTCTGAGTCTTAAGGTCGGTCAAAAATGGGGTGTCTACAGTTGCCCCTCTTTGACAGAACTCGAAAATCATAAGTGACGGGAGTGAATGTCAAAGCCCAGAGACGACCCATTTTTGACAAGGCCGAAGACTTAGACAAACAGGCGAGATAAACAGAGATGTGCCCGCAGGCGTGCCCGCAGGCAGGGGGCAAAAATGCAAAATGGAGTGCACAAAGCCAGATGTAACTCAATGATCATGCAAATGCAGCAAGCTGTAATGAAGCAAGTATTCGCAGATAGATGCAACAGTTTTAAGCAAGGATGCAAAGCAACAACTATATTTCATGCAGTTAGGAATGCGGAGAATTATCCGATTCTCGTCGCGTCTTACACGGAGAAGATACAATACCTGCGTGATTCGTCTGGTCGCACCAGCTTCAAATGAACCATACATACAATATCGTGCCTGCAAAAGAAAGAAACTCAACAAGCACAATATATCTGACGACATATGCTCAATGTGATATTGCATGCGGACAAACGCGGTGTTGATGGAAAAGTGCATCGCAATGCCGAAAGAAACGCGCGTGACAACGCGAGCTTAAGCACGGAGGCTTGGTGATGTTAAAGTGACGTGCATAACAATGCAAGTATGTGCATGAGAATGCAAGTTATGTGCATGATAATGCAGAACAAGCGTAAATCAGAGTATGTGTTTGACACAAAACAACGAGCGAGGAAGCGCGCGTTTCGGCGAGGGCGACTCGATCGTGGCCTCCGGTTCACCTCTCGGAGAGGTTACAACATGTTCAAAAAAGATATATCTCACTTTCGATGAGTAACGATGAGACACGCATCGGAAGTTGAAGCTGAGGTTCCGGTGGAGCGATTTTGCGACAGGAAGTGCACTTCTCTTGTACTTTTTCAGGTCCCGGGGACTCCAATCTTCACCAAAATTTGCAGGGAGCTTGGTGAGCACCTTGGGAACACCACCGGCCAGTTTTCTTTCCCAGGGGAGGCCACTGGCCACTTTTTGAAAAAGGAAATGGCCGGCCTGCCAGAAAAGGTGGCCGGCCGGCCACTTTGTCCAGATTCGGGGCAATTTTGTCTTTTCCACCTCTTTTCTTTAAATCCACTCATCCAAACACTTTGTGCTCACAAGTGCAGCTCCGAAATCATCCTCTCCACCTTCCCAAACCATTTTCCTCTTCAGATCTGAGCTCTGTACGCGTTTTCCAACGTCCCACGCAAGTTGTTTTCGCGAAAACTTTCAGTTTTAAGCACTTTGAACCGATTAAATTTTGATTTCGGGGCTTCTTTTCTCATTTTCGCCACTTGAGGTGAGTTTGTCTCAATATATGGAAGATTTTCTCGGGAGTTGACTTTTGTTGACTTTTTCATTTCCCGAGAGTTGACTTTTGTTGACTTTTTTCCATTTTGGCTCGTTTTTGCTCATTTTTGCTTCTTTTGCAGATTTTTTGAAATGGCAGGTCATTTTCCTCATGGTGGAGGTCCTCCGGACGTCGGAGATGATCCCGATATCATGGCCCTGCCTCCGAGGGTTCGACCCTTCATACCCAAGAGGTACGATCCGCCAGCACACATCCTTCCGCGGGTTATTTTCCGTCACTTTACCGATTTTGACGAGCGAGCGCCTGGGGATCTCCTTCTACGAGAGCCAGAGTATCATCTCTCCTATGTGGCACGGGAGGTACTTACGTTGTTGTTACCCTTTTCTGCAATGTATTCTGCTTTTACATGCATTCTGTGCCTTTGCCATGTTTGTCTGCTTATCTTGAGTACACAGCTTATTCAGAATGTTTAGTGTATGACATAGCATTCTGTTTATATTCTGAACACACAGTTCTCAATCGGTTGAATTTCTGCACACTTAACCCATAAATCGATTGTGAACACACGACACACACAGGTTGAGAATAGAACACACAGTCCAGACTCTAATTTCCTGAACACACGGTTCGAATTGAAGTTGAACACACAGTACACACTGATCGAGAGCAGAACACGCAGCCCAAACACTGATTTTCTGAACACACAGCCCAGATTGAAGGTGAACATGCAGCACACACTGATTGAGAGTTGAACACGCAGCCCAAACACTGATTTTCTGAACACACAGCTCATATTAAAGGTGAACACGTAGCACACACTGATTGAGAGTTGAACACGCAGCCCAAACACTGATTTTCTTAACACACAGCCCAGATTGAAGGTGAACACGCAGCACACACTGATTGAGAGTTGAACACGCAGCCCAAACACTGATTTTCTGAACACACAGCTCATATTGAAGGTGAACACGCAGCACACACTGATTGAGAGTTGAACACGCAGCCCAAACACTGATTTTCTGAACACACAGCCCATATTGAAGGTGAACACACAGCACACACTGATTGAGAGTTGAACACGCAGCCCAAACACTGGTTTTCTGAACACACAGCCCATTCATTACATTTGCACGCAGCTCATTCATTTCATTTGCACGCAGCTCATTCATCTCAGTTGCACGCAGCTCATTCATCTCATTTGCATGCAGCTCATTCATCTCATTTGCACGCAGCTCATTAATTTTATTTTGCACGCAGCTCATTCATTTCATTTGCACGCAGCTCATTAATTTTATTTTGCACGCAGCTCATTCATTTCATTTGCACGCAGCTCATTCATCTCATTTGCATGCAGCTCATTCATCTCATTTCCACGCAGCTCATTCATTTCATTTTAAAATGCTGAAACACGTATCCATTCTGAATGCAGGTGAGTTCTCGCACTATGTGGGGATACGGCTCTACCGCGGCGCGAGATTGGTATGCCGAGCTCCCGGAGGCTGTCCGGGATTTGGTCGATTTGGCAGGGTTTGGGCCCTTCTGTACTGGACTATCTCGCTGTCCTGCCAGGAGGACGTTGTTGGCCGCCTTGGCGGAGAGATGGTGGGACACCACTAACTCCTTCCATTTTTCTGCGACGGGGGACTTGACTATGACCCCGCTTGACTTTGCCGTGTTGACTGGCCTCAACGTGGGAGGTTGGCCCATTCCTTACGACGAGGACATGGGCGAGTGGGACGCCGCTTGGGTATATTTATTAGGGGCTCGCCCTCCTGTTGATAGGTCTTCGGGCAGGGTCTGATACACCTGGTTCTCTTCCCATTTTCATAGGGTGGAGATGGAGCCCGGGTCTCCTGAGGAGGCAGCACAGTATGCCCGTGGTTTTCTGATGTTCCTCTTCGGGACTACTTTGTTTGCTAATAGGGGGAACACTGTTGGGCTGTATCTGTTGGGTGCTTTGGTGGACCTATCACGGGTCCGACGGTATGATTGGGGTGGTGCCGGCTTGGCTACTCTTTACTGCTATATGAGCGCGACTTCCCGTGGACGGGGGGACTTACTTGGCGGCTATTGGAGAGCCTGGGAGGTACTTTCTGCCCTTTTGATTTACATTTTTGCTCCTCATTACTTGTATTTTGCACACGCGGTGCACTCTACACTCTGTATTTTTCCCTCAACACTTTGCATTTACATTCTGCACTGTTTTCCACAGTTACGGGTCTATGTGTACTTCCCGACATTGGCCCCGAAGTTGATAGTGGAGGGGCCCCTCGTGACCCCATACTCACTTGTATTTGAAGGCCAGCATCGGCCAAGACCTCGGGAGTCTCTCCTTTATCTACGACAGTATTTCGACACGGTGCGGTCGACGGAGGTATTTCAGAACTCTCAGTCCTTTCTATTTTCATCCTTGATTTGTCTTGCACTTTCCCGATTTCTGTTTGGTTTATGCATCGATTATTCGCAGATTACATGGCAGCCTTGGGCGCCCTTAGGTGAGGGTCTCCGATTCCAGTTTGCCGGAGGGCAGGGTGCTTCCCAGTACAGGATCCTATTCGAAGGGCCAGTTGGTAGGGCCTGGTTTCTGGGGGAGCGCTTCTTGCGTCAGGTATGGGGCTATACTTCTCAGGACCCTCCTTCAACACCCCCAGTTGGCATGCGGATTGCTGACAGGCTCTCTTCACGAGATGTTACTAATGCTATGCTGGGTACTGATGCCTTACTGCATCTTGAGGAGGGAGATTATGCCACTTACCGTCACATCTACCTGATGACCCCATTGACAGGAGTTCGTACCCCGGTGATGAGGCTTGCCAGCATGCCATCTTCGAGCCGGGCCCAGGCTACAGACGTCCCTTCCACCAGCAGGGCCGGTACATCTAGAGGTGGGGGTAGACCGGTTCCCCCGATTCCTCCAACTTATCATCATCCTGGATGGCCGGACATGCCGTCTGAGTTGATGGGGTGGCAGTATGGGACTACTTCTCCGATTCCGATCCCGATAGAGCCTCCGATGCCTGGCCACCGATATGTCAGAGACCCCGACTCACCACCGGTATGTTTTAAAACTCTGATTCATTACTCAGATACTTGGACGTTCATTCCTTTACTGATACCTTTGCCTTTGCATCTGCAGCCCCCCATTGAGTACATGGATCAGGTGCTCGAGATGGTAGCCTCACTTGAGGGGATGGTCCTGCGTAGAGAGGCGCAGTTGTCCATTATGGGCTTCCAGGTACCCTTTAGTTTTCTGGTAATTATCATACTCCTGATGATATGCTGATTTTGATCATTCCACTGTACTGATAGGCTGTTTGTGTAGAGCACATCTGACACACCCCGCTTACACATTGTATTTACATGCATCCACTTCATGTAGTCTTCTTGTATCTGTATCAGATATTCATGTTTGAACTGATGTATTCTTTATTTTCAGATGCCCCCGGTATATGCTCGGCCGCAGAGCGGGCCACCTAGGCCTTCTTGGGGAGGTGGGCCATCTGGGCCTTTTCGAGGAGTCGGGCCGTCCAGGCCTTCTCGAGGAGCTGGGCCATCCAGGCCTTTGCGGGGAGCTGGGCCATCTAGGCCCTTTCGGGGAGATCGGGGAGGGGGGTCGTCTTGTAGACGCTGAGCACACATCATAGAGGAGGAGCCCGGTGAGGACGAGGAGGAGGAGGTTGCAGATCGTCAGTCAGAGACATCTGCTGACAGAGAGGAGGGTTCCGGTCTTGGTTCCGGGAGTGGAGGCGAGGCTGAGGGGGATCCTGAGGATGACAGCTCTAACTCGGATGGTGCCGATGGTGCAGAGGTTGCTTGGCAGAAGAGGACGAAGAGGGCCTCTTATTCCTACACTTGAGAGCATTGATGCTGCTGTTCCTTGTTTTATTTACCTTTTTGCTAGTAGTTTGTAGCACATTGTATATTACTAGGTAGTTTCATTTTCTGTGAAACTTGTACCCTTGTTTGTAAAATGTTGTAATGATGGAATGAAACAACTTTTGAAAAAGTGTTGTATTTTATGCTCTCAGCACCATATCGCATCATTTTGCACAAAAATGAGATGGAAATGTGCATTGTGTATTTACCAGGTCAGGTAGTGAACTGACACAACAAATCAAACAACTTATCTTACTAAGAAGCAACAAAACCTTAGCAAGTTTACAACTCGATAAGCAAACAAAACAAAATTGATAAGTAAAGAGTAACAACTCAAATTCACAAATCTTGACAACTCGATAAACAAAACAGCTCGACTAACACAACGACAACTCGATAAGCAAAACAACAACTCGATAAGCAAGACTAAACAACAACTCAATAAACAAAATGTATTTCGGATGATCTGGGCGACGGAATACATTCGAAACAGAGGGAAATGGAAGCCTTCAACATACCCGGTGCATGGAAATGCTTGGAACTTCCTTCCGGAGGGTAAAACAGGATCAATGACACACACTGGAGCATGGCCGGCCACTTTTGGGAGCCGGCCGGCCAGTTTTTTGTATCTGAGGAGGAAAAAGTAGCTGGCCTGCTAGAAAAGGTGGTCGGCCGGCCACTTTGCTCAGCAGCCACCAAAATTTTGACACGTGTCCCTGAATAGTGTCTCATCTTCTTTAAAAGCCCCCAGCCTCGTGGTTGAGTTATTTCATCTTAGTTTTTCACCAAAATGGAGGCCTTTCTCGCCGAAAATCTCACAGTTTGGATGGCTTCTTTAGACGGCTCGGAAAAGTTGAATTTCCGGGGTTTCGGCTTGAATGCACTATTCACGTTGAGCCGCACTCCGCTGCACTTTCCCTTCCTCCATGCCGCGGCGAGGTTTTGGAACCCGGTAACGCATGTTTTCAGCTTCGGCGGGCAAGAGGTATGTCCAACTTTTGAAGATTTTCAAGTTTTGATGGAATCTGAACGCTGCGAAGAAATTTTGCCTCAATTTCTCTTTGGCCACGCCCAAGCTTTAGGGGAAATGTGTGGCCTCACTATGCATGATGCTCGGTCTCTGATCTGCAACGGGGAACTGGATATTCTCGGCTTGATCCATTGTTTTTCTGACGCCGGTGACCGCGACAACCATTATTGGCAAAGTTTTCGGCAACACGTCCTTTGCTTGTGTATGCTATCTCACTTTTTGCCCACTCCAGGCTTTGGTGGGTCTAGCATTCGTCTGATTGAAGTTGCTCAAGGCTTGAAAGAAGGAAAGAGCTGTATCGCCATGACATTGGCCGAGACGCAGATGGGCTTGGATGCTTTCTATTGCCGGGAGACGACCAGATTTGCAGGGAGTCCACTACTGTTGCAGGTAATGTTTCCCACCCAATCTCACATATATATTGCTTACATCACCCGGCCCTCAGGCTCGGTTTTTCTCACAAAACCCTTTTCTCACTTTTCTCTCATCGTACATCTCTCTACTCTTTATTCTCTCATTTTTCATCCCTCCCCCAGGTATGGTTGATGGATAAATTGCGGGTTGTGGACTCTTGCCCAACCTACTCAGCTCGCGGCTACTTCTTTCGCCCACGCTTAGTTGACGCCCTTGATGAGGGGTGGTGGTTCAACTGGATGTGCAATTTGTCTGCAGATTGCATTGCTTGGCATTGCCCTTAGCTCAATCTTCCGGCGATGAGCTATAGCATGTCCCGACTGGTCGGGATCCATTTGATTGGTCTGACCCACTGCGTGTTTTACTTCCCGTTCCGGTTCCAGCGCCAATTTGGCCATGATCAGACTTGCCCACCAGAGGGGATAGAGTATCCGGCTGCATTCCCGGTCCGAGGCGCTCAACTTGCCCACTATGCCACGGCATGGATGACCGAGAGCTCCTAGCCCCCGCTCCCACTTTCAGTTGTATTTTGTCTGACGAGTGCTGGGACTGGCTCAATGAGGAGGCACAGACTGGGCCCAGCTTGGCATCAGAGGCTTCTACTAGCTCCGGGAGGGGGCGCAGGGACACCTGACTTAACTATGCCCCAGATTTATTGCTTTACTAGTACTTTCAAGTTTTTTTCATGAATGTAATAAAAAAGCAACTTCAATTTGTGTGCAAGAGTAGGAGAACTCTGTTTCGAAATCAATGAAATTGAAGGTTGTGAGTACTGAAAATTTTCTGCTTTTGGTCCAAAAATGGTCTTAGTTGTAAAAAGATTAATTTGAACAAGGTCAACTTTTATTAAAACTTTTCAAAACTATTTTCGATATGGATCAGAACTGGACACGCCTGAGATCTGTCACTGAGATGCACATCCCCGGATTCTGGCAACTGGAAAGTTGCCCCTAGTCTGCAAAGCATCGCGGCACTGCACAGCAACGGAAAGTTGCCCCTAGTCTGAAAAGCACTGTACTGGAGATCGCGATGAATGCTGATGGACAAGGATGACTGAGATGATCAAAATGGACAAAGTTGATCAGGGAAAATTTTTATGGCTGAACTTCAGGATGAAGTTGCCTACGTATCCCAAAGATGGGAATCAAGCCTTACGTAGTTCAGGCTTAGGTTCGCTCGAGTATTTTTGCTCTCTTTTTACGCTCTAACTTTTGCCAAGGCAGCCCTTTGCGGGTTTTCAACCTTGCGAGCTCAGTTTTTATAATTTCAAATTTTTTTGTGCTCTGAGTTTTGCCTAGGTCGCCCTTTCGGGTTTTCGGCCTAGCGAGCCTCTCAAGGGTAATATTTCTTCAACTTGTCCATGTTGATCGGTTGGGAGAACTCTAAGCCATCTAGATCCATCAGAACCACAGCTCCACCTGACCAGATTGACTTGATGATGTAGGGACCAGTCCAATTAGGTCTGAACTTGCCCCTAGGGTCGTGGATGGGAGCTCGGTTGTCCTTGAGTACCAAATCTCCTTCCTTTAAATTCCTGGACTTAACCTTCTTGTTAAAAGCCCGAGCAATTCTGCGTTGATAGCCTTGAATGTGGTACAGTGCTTTCAGTCTTCTCTCATCGAAGAGCATGAGTTCCTCGAATCGGCTCTGCTGCCAATCTGCCTCGGCTATTTGACACTCAGCCAATACTCGCAATGACGGAACCTCAATCTCGATGGGTAGAACGACCTCCATCCCATAGACTAATGAATACAGAGTCGCCCCAGTAGAAGTTCTGATTGAAGTCTGGTAGCCCCACAGAGCAAACGGCAGCTTATCTGGCCAGTCCCGGTAGGTTTCCACCATCTTCTGCAATATGTGCTTGATATTCTTGTTGGCAGCCTCAACCGCTCCATTGGTCTGCGGCCGGTATGTAGATGACTTATGAAAAGCCACGTTGTATTTTTCCAACAAGTCAATCACTTCTTTCTTGAAGTGGGAACCGTTATCTGGAATTATCTCGTTTGGGACCCCGTAGCGACAGATGATGTTGTTTCTGATGAACTTCGCAACGTGTGAAGCCTTCAACACCGCATAAGATTGGGCCTCAACCCACTTTGTAAAGTAATCTATCGCGACCAGGATGAACTCATGCCCATTTGACCCCTTCGGAGTGACGGCCCCGATCACATCAATTCCCCAGACTGAAAACGGCCATGGTGAAGTCATGTTGTATAGTTTTGACGGCGGGATGTTCATGCGATTTGCATGAATTTGACACTTGTGGCATCGCCGGACGAAACCGATACAATCCTCCTCCATGGTGGACCAGTAGTAACCCTGTCTGAGGATCTTCCGTGCTAGCATTACTCCGTTCATGTGTGCACCACATTCTCCTCCATGGATGGCCTCCATTAGACGCTTCGACTCTTCGGCATCGACACACAGCTTATGCATTCCCAGATGACCTCTTCTATACAGCTTATCTCCACAGATGATGAACTGAACGACCAATCTCCTTATTGCCCTTTTATCCTTGGCATTTACCCCTGGCAGATATGTTTCCTTTTCCAGGAAATTCCAAATGTCATGATACCAGGGATTTTCGTCGTGAACTTCATCTATAGCAGCAATTGACTCGTAGGCTGGCGCAAACTTCTGGTCAATGATGACTGGACGCATCCGGACTCCGTATGGGATGTCTATCATGGAAGATAGAGTTGCTAAAGAATTTGCGAACCTGTTGTTCTCTCTTAGTAGATGAGTAAAGTTTAGCTTCTCAAACCGAGGAGTTAACAAATCCAAGGTCTGGTGATACATCATCATCTTTTCTTCTTTGACTTTCCAATCTCCTTTTGCTTAAGACACAACAAGGTTCGAGTCCCCGATGACATCCAACCGTCTTGCCCCTAGTTCCAGGGCTGCTTCCAAACCGGCAATGCATGCTTCATATTCAGCTTCATTGTTTGAGACTTTGAATCAGAGTTTGAAGGCTAGGGGGATACGGGAATCGTCGGGTGCTATCAGCAACACCCCTATCCCATACCCGTGCTGATTTGATGCTCCGTCAAAGTACATCGTCCAAGTCTCATCGTCTATGTGCAAAATGGCTTCATCTGGGAATAAGTACTCGACTGCTTCACCTCCTTCCACTGGATGGTCGGCTAAGAATTCTGCCACTGCTCTTCCTTTGACCGACTTGTGTGTCACATATTTTAAATCAAATTCGGAGAGCAACAGCAACCAACGAGCCAGCCTACCCGTAAGTGCTGGTTTCTCGAAAAGATATTTGATGGGATTGAGTCGTGAAACCAACATTACGAAGTGAGCTAACAAGTAGCGCCGCAGCTTCCGGGTAGCCCATACCAAAGCTAAGTAAGCCTTCTCTGACGGTGTGTAGCGAGTCTCATACTCTAGCATTTTCTTGCTCAGATAGTAAATGGCTCTCTCCATTTTGTCTTCGGATTCTTGTGCGAGCATGCAGCCCATTGTGGTTTCAGTCACTGAGAGGTACAATATCAATGGTCTTCCTGGCTCTGGTGGTGACAACACGGGTGGGTTCTGTAAGTATTCTTTAATCTATTCAAATGCTGCTTGGCATCGGTCGTCCCATTGGAACTTCTTGCCTTTCTTCAGGAGACCAAAAAGTGGTTCACAAGTCAAGGTTAATTTTGAGATAAACCGTCTTATGAATTGCACTTTACCCAGAAAGCCTCGCACCTCCTTTTCAGTCCTTGGTAGTGGCATTTCTAGGATGACCTTGATTTTGGAAGGGTCGACTTCGATGCCTCTCTGTGTAATCAGAAACCCCAGCATTTTTCCCGCTGTAACACCGAGCGAACATTTCTGAGGGTTCAGCCGCAACCGAAACTCTCTGATCCTCTGAAAGAACTTTTGCAAGGCGGTGTAGTGGCCCTCTCTATCTTTGGATTTGACAATCATGTCGTCCACGCACACCTCAACCTCCTTGTGGATCATATCATGTAATATTGTGGTCGCGGCCTGTTGATAAGTAGCTCCAACATTCTTCAGCCCAAATGGCATAACTCTATAGCAGTATGTCCCCCACGGGGTGGTGAATGCAGTCTTTTCCCGGTCTTCTGGTGCCATTACTATCTGATTATAGCCGGAGAAGCCATTCATGAATGAAAGCAACGCGTGCCCTGCTGTGAAATCCACCAACTCATCAATATGCGGTAAAGGAAAGTCGTCCTTCGGACTAGCTCTGTTCAAATCCCTGAAGTCTACGCATACTCGGATCCTGCCATCTTTCTTCGGTACCGGAACGATATTGGCCAACCAAGTCGGATATTCAGATACCAGCAGGAAGCCTGCGTCGATTTGCTTGGTGACCTCTTCCTTAATCTTGAGAGCCCAATCCGGGCGGATCCTCCTGAGTTTCTGCTTGACGGGTCGGGCCTCGGGGTCAAGAGGGATCCGATGTTGTACAATCTCAGGATCGATTCCAGGCATGTCTTCGTAGGACCACGTGAAAACATCTTTGAAATTTTTTAATAAAGCGACTAAGCGCTCGCGTTCCTCCGAAGACAACGTGGACCCGATCTGGACCAACCGCGGGTCCTCCTCAGTACCAACATTCACGGTAGTGATTTCATCCATTAGGGGTTTGACAAATCTCTCCTACTCTTGTTCAATTAAACGTTGCAAAATCGGAGGAATTTCTTCCTCGTCGTTTTCATCAAAATTTTGAAAGTCTGAGTTTATGCAATAAACCAAGGGCACAGAAAAATACTCAGAAATCACAGCTACTTGATTCTCATTAAGTTCATCCAAATCGTCCGATTCATTTAAAACAGACTCAAATGAAAAGGAAAAAGACAACCTAGACAGGATTGTGGCATCCGGGTTATCATCCCCAGGAGTACCATACTCAGACTCAGTCGAGCTGGAACCTGATTCCGACTCACAAGACTCGGTGGAATCAGATTCCGGCTCACTACCTGACCCGGTGCTGCTGGACAAAAATCCCTCCTCGTATTGCCAAGTGAGAGAGGGTGCGATAGATGCATCCAAGATAGCTGCTGGTAGGCTCACGGCCGTTTCATCCCCAATCATGGAAACCAAGAAGTTATCCCCCAAGCACTTTTGGTCGATCGGAGGATCTGAAAGTAGACATGCCAGTGCTATCCCCATTTCAACTTCAGTGCCCTCGGAGTCCACTGCCTTACACTGCTCAACCTTAGCTAATGGGTCCGTCTGCTCTTCGGCAACATCCTCCCTGGGTAACTGCAGGTAGAAGAAGATCTCGAAACCTGGTACGCGCTTCCTCTCCGCGTTCAACCATGACTCTGGGAAGCCACAAAACGGAAAGTCTTCCCCCTCCCGGACGAAACGTCCGTTCAGGGTACCCTGAATGGGCCTATGCATTAGTTCAAATGGCTTTCCAGCCTTCTTTGCTCTGGCTCTTCCAGCCATTTCTTTTCCCTTCCTCACCCAGTCCTCTTTGGTGGGCAGATAACCCAAGCCAAAGGTATGAGGGTTGTGTGGCACTTCGGCCAATGTTGCGACGCCTTTCCGGCCGCTCCTCCTTAATCCCATCCCGGGAATGTGTTGTAGCTTGTTCATAAGGTATACAGATTGAGCACTAACGTACACTCCCTCATTAACAGCCATGATATTCTGCACAACTCGAGCCTCAGCCAGAGTGAATCCTGATAAGAACACATCTTCCATACCATGCTCTATTTCCAAGACTGGTGTAGACACTTCCGGCGGCGGATGGATTGATGAGTTCCCGAAAACAATGGCCACCCCCTTCCCGTGAGGGTACTTCAACATCTGATGCAAAGTGGAAGAGACTGCCTTCACTTGGTGCAACCACGGCCGCCCCAAGAGTAGATTAAAGGTCGCAGGAATGTCCAAGACATGGAATTCAATGTTGTGTTGTCCTGGACCAACCTGGGTCTGAATTTTGACAGTCCCCATCACCTCCCTGCTGGTGTTATCATAGGCTCTGATCACTTAAGTAGTCGGCACGAAGTCCGCGGGCTTCAATCCAATTGCATATGCCGTCCTTGACGGGCACACATTAATGGCGGATCCTGTGTCGATGAGAACTACTGGCACCCACTTGTCTCTACATTCCACCGAGATGTACAGGGGTTTGTTATGATTTGTGCCCTCAGGCGGTAGTTCTTTGTCTGAAAAGGTTATCGTCGGGGAACCTCCTCCCGGAAAGACCAGTCCAACCAGCTGCTCTGGTGTGGTATCTATAGAGAGTTTGGCCTTGTCCATAGCAGATAGGACAGCTTGTCTGTGCACTTGTGAAGCCATAAGCAGTCCCCAGATGGAGATGTCTGCTTGTATCTTCTTTAATTGCTTCAGCACAGTTTCTTTTTCAATATGTTTCTCCTTCTGCTTCTCAGCTTCCTTGTCCTTCCCAGATGCCTCCGGCTGGTCCAGGTACGGGGGCTTAAAATACCGCCCGCTTCTTGTCATGTGATCAACCTCATCGAGATACCAGGTGTCATCTGGTTGATTGCTTCCCCAATCTTCGTCTGTGTAGGCAAGACATAAATCGTCGTCTTCCCACCATATCTCGTGAGTGGCCAACAAACATCTGTCTGGCTCCGACGTGATTGTACCCGCAGTACTTTCAACCCACATGCTCGCGGCATCTTCTGTCTTCGTGCCCACAACACTTTCAATCCCTTCATGGGCTTTGGCTTTCCGGATCCTCTCAGAATCCCAAAACTTCTCTTGTTCTGCCTGCGTTAGCGCAGTTTGTTGTTCAGCTTTCCCTGCATTCTCACTATCCCAGTTTTGAGCGAAATTTTTCGTACCGGCGCTCTCCGGCAATATACTCTGACTCTCGGCCCTTCCGGCCATAACTAATGCTTTCACTCCTGCCAGGCTCGATTCTGGTTGAAACTCCATAACATCCGGTTGATCATCCAGCCACCCGATGGCCTCTGCTGATTCCTCATAATCAAACCAGTTGACTGCCGCGCCCCCTGATTCTTGGTCATCTAAAAATTGGAGGTTGGCAAAGTCCTCCTCCACAGCCGTCAAATCATTTGCCCCTTGCTCAAATCCGTCCCCCCGGATTACACACAGCTCTGCCTTCTCTGACAATTCTATACCCGAACAAATCTAGCTTGCCGACAGAATGTACTCACTCGGATCATAGGCTTCCCTGGCAAGACTCGCAGACTGTTCAATCCCAGATTCAGCAATTCCCTTTTCCCCTGAAATCTGCCCTGCCCCATCTTCGATGGCCACCACCATTGGCTCCGGTTGGGTTGTGGAGATGTCCAACATGCACAAAGAGTCGGTGCAGTCGAGGAGAAGCACCTCCGGCTTAGGTAGGTGGGACGGGGTGATATAGATACTAGGATCGTAAGATACGACCCCAGTTTGGATGAAGTTGATTCTGTTGGGAGGGGGAGCTTGGTTATGTGGCGGGAGAGGGTTTGTTGTGACGTTGGGTTTGTCGGGAGGCACGATCACCTGTTTGTCAATAAGATCCTGGATCTCGTGACGCAGTCTAAAACAACGGTCGGTGTCATGACCATGCTGCTGGTGATACGCGTAGTATCTGGCTGGGTCATGAGAGGGAGGGAGTGGATTTGGTAGTGGCCTCGGCTCTAGGGGTTTCAAGTGCTTTTTTCTGATTAAGACCCCTAGAGCCTTGGACAAAGGCATGTACAGTGGGGTGAAGGTTCTTTGGTCTCTGGGTTGGTATTTAGTGGTCTGTGTATTGCTTCTGGATGCACCAGAGAAGGGTGTGGCTGCCATAGGTTTTGAAATAGGAGGGGGAATGGTGGCAACCATGCTCACCTCTGAAGCTCTTGCAGTTGCAGCGCCACTCGGGCCTACATTGTTGTTACGGTTAAAGGTCCTCCTAGGTTGTTCCCGATCTTGGTCAATCAGACCTTGTTTCATTGCATCTTCGATCTGCACCCCCATCTCGTGTAGATCTGAGAAGGTGGGGAAGGGGAGCACGATCATCTTTTGCATCAGTTTTGGTTGGAGATTGCGCACAATCATCCTGATCTGGTCCTTATCGGTGGGCCTTAAAGTCATCATCGAGGCCTTCGCCCTCCGCGGGGTTACGAAATCTGAGAAGCTCTCTTTGGGCTCCTGCCTTGTTGTTTCGAGATCACGGGTTGTAATCTCAATCTAGGTATTATAAGAGTATTGCGCAACAAAGGCTTCAGCCATTTCGTCCCAACTCCTCTTGACATCATCCTCCAGCTTTGCATACCAGATGGCGGCCACTCCCGACAGGGTCCGGCCGAATAGCGAGAGCTTCTATGGTCTAGTTAGGCCCATTAGCCGCAGTATATCAGAGAATAGTCGGAGGTGGACCATGGGATCACTGGATCCATCAAAGCGATCGATCTGCGGCATCTTGAATCTACCTGGCAATGTCACGGCCACATCGGTATATCCGTCCTCGATATCCGGAATAGCCTTTACCCCTTGGGATTTCTTAAAAAGCTTCTCGAGCTTGCTCAGTTTGAGTGCTGTGGGGTCTATCTCGAACTCGAAGGGAGAGTCCGGGTGGTTGATAGGTGTAGGTGCTTTGGACAGTTGGGGTGGAAGTGGGGGCGGAGCCGGCCCCGTTGGAAGGCCTGTGTCCTCCTATACGTTTTGGACATTGGGCAAGGTGTTCTGGGCATTTGGTAGGACATTTTGGGCAGCTGGTGTCTGCTCGGGTAGCGGGACCCCTGGTGGAGGAGGAACTGAATGTGAGGCTGACGCTACATTCTGCTGTTGCAGTCTGGTGATGAGCTCGGTCTGTTGGCCATGATTGCGGCCTTTTGTTTAGAGAACTCCACTTGGTGGGCGACGTCCTCTTGCATTTGTCTCATGCTCTCCTGCATTTGGCGCATCATTTCCTCCATTTCGGCTATGCTCCGCTGATCTTGCTGACTGACCGGTATGTGTATTTCTATGGCAGATACTGAAACCTCAGCCTGAGTATTCACTACTAAGGTGGACCACTGTTCTGGTAACCTCTGCTCAGACACACTGCGTTTTCTTGGCCTCCTTCTGATAACTGGGGGTAGAGAATGGAACACTGGCTGTCCGTCAACTAGATCCTCAAATCGATTGAGCTGACGACCTCTTGTCTAAAGTGCTTGGGAAATATCTACTGGGTCAGAAGCAATTGTGCTAAAACTGTCCTAGCAAAAGATAAATAAAGCAATAAGGAAATAAACAACCAGATAAACGGACAGTATAACAACTTAAAATAAATACACAACACACGGCTGGGCATAACAACACACGGCTGATAAGCTGAATACACACTGTCTTCAAACACTGATCATTATCCCTGAATCACTGTCCCCGAAAACTAAATCTGATACCTGCAGATAACTGATTCTCAAATACTGACTGATGCCCGCAGGCCTGACGCCCAAACTCATAAACTGATACATGCATTCCCTGTCGAGACGCACTCTAAAGCACATAACAGATAAGTGAGAGCCAAAACACCCCTATGTTGGGTTAGGGTTTCCCTGTCCTATTTTGTCAGGAGCTAAGGTTTCACTATGCACGCAGCAGTTTCAAACAACCTATACCGGGTAGGCAACCTGTCCTAGTTTGGAATGGTCACTATGGATCCGAATATGCATTAGGTCGAATGGTCAAAAGGGTGCCCCGGTAAAACCGGGGTTTGTGTTCCCATACTGGCAGAGCCCACAACCGGTTAGCCTTATGGTCATGCCTTGACAAGACAAGCCTCCGACAAACCATTCAGGAATAGCAGATGGCAAACACGGTGTCCTAGGCGCACCAATGCAAATGCAATGCAAAGAAACACATAAGTGTAGCCAAAACAAAATATCATGAGTTCGAGTCAAGTTCTCCAAATTCCCCAGCAGAGTCGCCAGAAACTGTAGACGTCCCCGAACGCCCCGGGAGGGTGAGTCCCGTTCTGTTCGTTTTGGGTTACTACAGCTCGGACTTAAATTGTTACGGTTTGTAATCTGAACCAAAGAGTCCAAATCCGGCAAATCGTTTTGAGAAAACAAATTTTTAGAAAGAAGTGTCAAACATGGACTGCTTTGCCAAATACAGAGTCGCCACCTAAATATTTTATTTTGGAAAATTTAGGAAACCCTAACTCGTTGCCTAAGGCCACGTGTCCGTCATCACCAAAGTTGCCTCGGCTCGGGAACTTGGGTACGATTGGGGAAGGTCACTTCGTGAGCACCCCCGCTCGTCCAATCAAAGATCGACCTCTACTAACCATGATATCTAGTTTTGAAAACATTATGCGTTCTTATTCCGGTTATTAGCCTAGATTTACTATGTGATGCGCACAGCATACAAGTATAGACTGGATCGCCTGAATTGGAACAAAACATTTCATGTTTGTTTATTTGAAATGGTTTGATGGTGCTACTCGCAAGTAGGCTAAGACGTGGATTTGCCACCCTCGGGTGGGCTTAGAAAACATGATTTTGCCACTATCTAGTGGGCTTAAAACACACATTTTAACGAATTGTCCTAATCCAAATAACCCAACCTTCACCCACAGGCATTCAGGCAGTTATATCACATAAGCATTTAGCCTCATGGCAAACATGCTATCACGGCAATCACTCACACGCATGCAAGGATGCTAAAGCATAAAAACTCACCGAGTACTCCAAGCCAAAACAAAAGCTAGTTAGAAATCCATGCATGATCTTAACTATACAGGAATGCCTAATGCAACACATGCAAAAATGCAACTATAGCAGGCTCGGCTATTCTAAACATGGCATATGGAATGCTACAGCTAACAAGTATTCAACTTTGGAATTGAAATACAATACAGTTAGTATGATGCGCCGAGCCCGGTGTATGCAAAACAGATGAATGAATGCAAACATGCTGTCATACTGTTATGCTAATTGAAACATGCCCTATTCTAACTATCATAAGCTGGTAAATAAAAGGGAGAAAGACGTGGGGTTGGAAGACATACATCACACGCACGCACACTTATTACAACATTGCCCTCGCTCGGAGGGTCCGAAAGAATAATATACAGTCCCAAATAGTACAGTCCAAATAAATAATACCGTCCAAATATGTACAAATTCCTAATTAATTAACAAAATTAACTAAGAAAAATAATAAACTGGCATGCAAGCCAGGGACTGCCTTGATTCTGGTGAATGACGTATGTTTGGGCTGCCTTGCACGGAAATTCACTAGGATGCCCCAATTAGCCTCTGTTTTGCAATTATTCTTGGAAAGCGCGCCAAGTTCCGGAAGACTGCTAATTCTTGATTTACTGCAACAGAGAGCATGAAAGGGGCATAGCAATGTATTTTCACATATGTATGCATGTCTCGATCCTCGTGCCATCAATCACGCATATCGATGCATGATGGCCGAGGAGTCGAATTGCACAACTCAATATGGAATGAATGCAACATGAAAACACAACAAAACCTGAACTCCATCATGGGTAATCCGGAGTGTCGGTGACTGGGGAATTGAGATACGTTCCGTCACTCGGAGTACGAAACGTACCTCGTTTCCCATGCTCGGGCTAACTCCTATCCCAAACACAATGCAGTACGCATGACATGCATGAATGCAACTAATATATAACCTAACATGCACAATGCTATGGAATGGCATACACGATACACGAGGTAACCTGGCATACACAATGCGCTAACATACATCCTAGCATACACAATGCTATGAAACGAAATGGCATACACAATGCATAATGGACTTACACCAACACAAGTGAGCCTCAGCCACACTCACATAGGAGGCCATTAGATGAAAGTGAGACACTCGAGATGTGTGCACGCATGCACGCAAACCGAGGACCGAACCTAAGGCACGAATGCCACTCTAACAAGGCATGGCAAAGCATGGAACATGGCATGCAAACAAGAAAATTTCAGTAGCAAAATATGATGCAAAACAGCCCCGAATCATGGAAACATGGCACCCGATGCATGGAATGATCCCGAAATGCAAAACTAGGTACATGGAATGGCTTACAGCTATACAAAGCATGCATTATTTGAACATGAGACCTAAAGACAGAATCAAGGCAGTCCCAAAATAAGCATATTTACAGTTTCGAGCAAGGTCAAACAGTGAACACAAATGGGGCTAAGCTAGCATGCAAAAAGGGCCCCGAAAGCAAGATAATGAAGAAAGTAGCAGCTGCTGACCTCAAACAGAGAAGGGCCCTTCTACAATGTTGAAGAGGGCCCCAAAATATGGCATTTCACAATTTCTGACAAGACCCAAAACAGTGCACAAGCATGCTTAATATACCATACAAAATGAGGCCCAAAAAGAGGTTTAAACACAAAGAGCAAAAAGGAAGCCTCAAACATTAAAAGACCCTTAATGAAACATGAAGAAGGGGTCAAAAAAATGGGGGAGCTTGGTTATGTGGCGGGAGAGGGTTTGTTGTGACGTTGGGTTTGTCGGGAGGCACGATCACCTGTTTGTCAATAAGATCCTGGATCTCGTGACGCAGTCTAAAACAACGGTCGGTGTCATGACCATGCTGCTGGTGATACGCGTAGTATCTGGCTGGGTCATGAGAGGGAGGGAGTGGATTTGGTAGTGGCCTCGGCTCTAGGGGTTTCAAGTGCTTTTTTCTGATTAAGACCCCTAGAGCCTTGGACAAAGGCATGTACAGTGGGGTGAAGGTTCTTTGGTCTCTGGGTTGGTATTTAGTGGTCTGTGTATTGCTTCTGGATGCACCAGAGAAGGGTGTGGCTGCCATAGGTTTTGAAATAGGAGGGGGAATGGTGGCAACCATGCTCACCTCTGAAGCTCTTGCAGTTGCAGCGCCACTCGGGCCTACATTGTTGTTACGGTTAAAGGTCCTCCTAGGTTGTTCCCGATCTTGGTCAATCAGACCTTGTTTCATTGCATCTTCGATCTGCACCCCCATCTCGTGTAGATCTGAGAAGGTGGGGAAGGGGAGCACGATCATCTTTTGCATCAGTTTTGGTTGGAGATTGCGCACAATCATCCTGATCTGGTCCTTATCGGTGGGCCTTAAAGTCATTATCGAGGCCTTCGCCCTCCGCGGGGTTACGAAATCTGAGAAGCTCTCTTTGGGCTCCTGCCTTGTTGTTTCGAGATCACGGGTTGTAATCTCAATCTAGGTATTATAAGAGTATTGCGCAACAAAGGCTTCAGCCATTTCGTCCCAACTCCTCTTGACATCATCCTCCAGCTTTGTATACCAGATGGCGGCCACTCCCGACAGGGTCCGGCCGAATAGCGAGAGCTTCTATGGTCTGGTTAGGCCCATTGGCCGCAGTATATCAGAGAATAGTCGGAGGTGGACCATGGGATCACTGGATCCATCAAAGCGATCGATCTGCGGCATCTTGAATCTACCTGGCAATGTCACGGCCACATCGGTATATCCGTCCTCGATATCCGGAATAGCCTTTACCCCTTGGGATTTCTTAAAAAGCTTCTCGAGCTTGCTCAGTTTGAGTGCTGTGGGGTCTATCTCGAACTCGAAGGGAGAGTCCGGGTGGTTGATAGGTGTAGGTGCTTTGGACAGTTGGGGTGGAAGTGGGGGCGGAGCCGGCCCCGTTGGAAGGCCTGTGTCCTCCTATACGTTTTGGACATTGGGCAAGGTGTTCTGGGCATTTGGTAGGACATTTTGGGCAGCTGGTGTCTGCTCGGGTAGCGGGACCCCTGGTGGAGGAGGAACTGAATGTGAGGCTGACGCTACATTCTGCTGTTGCAGTCTGGTGATGAGCTCGGTCTGTTGGCCATGATTGCGGCCTTTTGTTTAGAGAACTCCACTTGGTGGGCGACGTCCTCTTGCATTTGTCTCATGCTCTCCTGCATTTGGCGCATCATTTCCTCCATTTCGGCTATGCTCCGCTGATCTTGCTGACTGACCGGTATGTGTATTTCTATGGCAGATACTGAAACCTCAGCCTGAGTATTCACTACTAAGGTGGACCACTGTTCTGGTAACCTCTGCTCAGACACACTGCGTTTTCTTGGCCTCCTTCTGATAACTGGGGGTAGAGAATGGAACACTGGCTGTCCGTCAACTAGATCCTCAAATCGATTGAGCTGACGACCTCTTGTCTAAAGTGCTTGGGAAATATCTACTGGGTCAGAAGCAATTGTGCTAAAACTGTCCTAGCAAAAGATAAATAAAGCAATAAGGAAATAAACAACCAGATAAACGGACAGTATAACAACTTAAAATAAATACACAACACACGGCTGGGCATAACAACACACGGCTGATAAGCTGAATACACACTGTCTTCAAACACTGATCATTATCCCTGAATCACTGTCCCCGAAAACTAAATCTGATACCTGCAGATAACTGATTCTCAAATACTGACTGATGCCCGCAGGCCTGACGCCCAAACTCATAAACTGATACATGCATTCCCTGTCGAGACGCACTCTAAAGCACATAACAGATAAGTGAGAGCCAAAACACCCCTATGTTGGGTTAGGGTTTCCCTGTCCTATTTTGTCAGGAGCTAAGGTTTCACTATGCACGCAGCAGTTTCAAACAACCTATACCGGGTAGGCAACCTGTCCTAGTTTGGAATGGTCACTATGGATCCGAATATGCACTAGGTCGAATGGTCAAAAGGGTGCCCCGGTAAAACCGGGGTTTGTGTTCCCATACTGGCAGAGCCCACAACCGGTTAGCCTTATGGTCATGCCTTGACAAGACAAGCCTCCGACAAACCATTCAGGAATAGCAGATGGCAAACACGGTGTCCTAGGCGCACCAATGCAAATGCAATGCAAAGAAACACATAAGTGTAGCCAAAACAAAATATCATGAGTTCGAGTCAAGTTCTCCAAATTCCCCAGCAGAGTCGCCAGAAACTGTAGACGTCCCCGAACGCCCCGGGAGGGTGAGTCCCGTTCTGTTCGTTTTGGGTTACTACAGCTCGGACTTAAATTGTTACGGTTTGTAATCTGAACCAAAGAGTCCAAATCCGGCAAATCGTTTTGAGAAAACAAATTTTTAGAAAGAAGTGCCAAACATGGACTGCTTTGCCAAATACAGAGTCGCCACCTAAATATTTTATTTTGGAAAATTTAGGAAACCCTAACTCGTTGCCTAAGGCCACGTGTCCGTCATCACCAAAGTTGCCTCGGCTCGGGAACTTGGGTACGATTGGGGAAGGTCACTTCGTGAGCACCCCCGCTCGTCCAATCAAAGATCGACCTCTACTAACCATGATATCTAGTTTTGAAAACATTATGCGTTCTTATTCCGGTTATTAGCCTAGATTTACTATGTGATGCGCACAGCATACAAGTATAGACTGGATCGCCTGAATTGGAACAAAACATTTCATGTTTGTTTATTTGAAATGGTTTGATGGTGCTACTCGCAAGTAGGCTAAGACGTGGATTTGCCACCCTCGGGTGGGCTTAGAAAACATGATTTTGCCACTATCTAGTGGGCTTAAAACACACATTTTAACGAATTGTCCTAATCCAAATAACCCAACCTTCACCCACAGGCATTCAGGCAGTTATATCACATAAGCATTTAGCCTCATGGCAAACATGCTATCACGGCAATCACTCACACGCATGCAAGGATGCTAAAGCATAAAAACTCACCGAGTACTCCAAGCCAAAACAAAAGCTAGTTAGAAATCCATGCATGATCTTAACTATACAGGAATGCCTAATGCAACACATGCAAAAATGCAACTATAGCAGGCTCGGCTATTCTAAACATGGCATATGGAATGCTACAGCTAACAAGTATTCAACTTTGGAATTGAAATACAATACAGTTAGTATGATGCGCCGAGCCCGGTGTATGCAAAACAGATGAATGAATGCAAACATGCTGTCATACTGTTATGCTAATTGAAACATGCCCTATTCTAACTATCATAAGCTGGTAAATAAAAGGGAGAAAGACGTGGGGTTGGAAGACATACATCACACGCACGCACACTTATTACAACATTGCCCTCGCTCGGAGGGTCCGAAAGAATAATATACAGTCCCAAATAGTACAGTCCAAATAAATAATACCGTCCAAATATGTACAAATTCCTAATTAATTAACAAAATTAACTAAGAAAAATAATAAACTGGCATGCAAGCCAGGGACTGCCTTGATTCTGGTGAATGACGTATGTTTGGGCTGCCTTGCACGGAAATTCACTAGGATGCCCCAATTAGCCTCTGTTTTGCAATTATTCTTGGAAAGCGCGCCAAGTTCCGGAAGACTGCTAATTCTTGATTTACTGCAACAGAGAGCATGAAAGGGGCATAGCAATGTATTTTCACATATGTATGCATGTCTCGATCCTCGTGCCATCAATCACGCATATCGATGCATGATGGCCGAGGAGTCGAATTGCACAACTCAATATGGAATGAATGCAACATGAAAACACAACAAAACCTGAACTCCATCATGGGTAATCCAGAGTGTCGGTGACTGGGGAATTGAGATACGTTCCGTCACTCGGAGTACGAAACGTACCTCGTTTCCCATGCTCGGGCTAACTCCTATCCCAAACACAATGCAGTACGCATGACATGCATGAATGCAACTAATATATAACCTAACATGCACAATGCTATGGAATGGCATACACGATACACGAGGTAACCTGGCATACACAATGCGCTAACATACATCCTAGCATACACAATGCTATGAAACGAAATGGCATACACAATGCATAATGGACTTACACCAACACAAGTGAGCCTCAGCCACACTCACATAGGAGGCCATTAGATGAAAGTGAGACACTCGAGATGTGTGCACGCATGCACGCAAACCGAGGACCGAACCTAAGGCACGAATGCCACTCTAACAAGGCATGGCAAAGCATGGAACATGGCATGCAAACAAGAAAATTTCAGTAGCAAAATATGATGCAAAACAGCCCCGAATCATGGAAACATGGCACCCGATGCATGGAATGATCCCGAAATGCAAAACTAGGTACATGGAATGGCTTACAGCTATACAAAGCATGCATTATTTGAACATGAGACCTAAAGACAGAATCAAGGCAGTCCCAAAATAAGCATATTTACAGTTTCGAGCAAGGTCAAACAGTGAACACAAATGGGGCTAAGCTAGCATGCAAAAAGGGCCCCGAAAGCAAGATAATGAAGAAAGTAGCAGCTGCTGACCTCAAACAGAGAAGGGCCCTTCTACAATGTTGAAGAGGGGCCCAAAATATGGCATTTCACAATTTCTGACAAGACCCAAAACAGTGCACAAGCATGCTTAATATACCATACAAAATGAGGCCCAAAAAGAGGTTTAAACACAAAGAGCAAAAAGGAAGCCTCAAACATTAAAAGACCCTTAATGAAACATGAAGAAGGGGTCAAAAAAATGCCATTTACAGTTCTGACCAAAGCCCAAAAATACAAACATAAGGGGGTAACAAAGCATGCAAAAATAGGAGCAAAAGATGGATACAAAGGCAAGTGATATGTGGAAGCTTCAAACAATGAGGAACCCTTCAACAATGTTGAAGAAGGGCTCAAAATAAGCCACTTTACAGTTCACAACATGCCTCAAAACAGTTTACATATAGGCCAAAAATGCTATGCAAGAAAGAGGGATACAAGAGGGGTAATGAAGCAAGTGCCAAAGGGAAGCCTCAAACAGTGAAGAGCTCAAAAAATGCTATTTTCAGTTAGGGTCAGCGCCCAAAAGTGCAAGCAAGAATGGCTTAGATAGGATACAAAAATAAGCTTAAAAGAGGGGAAATGTTACTCACCCTTGAAGACCAAACTTTAGGAGCCTTTTGGCTTGAGAAAAAGTGCCTCCAAAGCTCTGAGAAGGCCCTCCAAGCTACTGGAATGGAGTGGTGGTGTGGTGCTAGGTGGTGGTGTAGAAATGAGTGTAGGACTTGAGAGGTTTGAAGCTTGGAAGTGTAGAGAGAGAGAGATACAATATAGGAGCTCAAAGGCAAATTTTTCTAACCCCTAAACCAGAGCTGGGAGGCTGGTTTTATAGGCAAAAGAGGGGGAGAAAAAGGGGAGAAAAATGGGGGAGGGAATGAATTCAAGTTTCCCCCAAAAAAATTGGCCCCCGGATACAAAATCTGGGGGAAAAAGAGATGCATATTTGAAATGTACCTGCAGCAAGGAGCAAGGCCGGCTGGTTATTGGGCTTGAAGGTGGCCGGCCGGCCCTCCCCATGGCCGGCTGGCCAAGGGTCAAAAGGGTCAAGTAGTATTAGTGGCCGGCCACCACATATTGGTGGCCTCCCATGTGTGCTCAACACAGCCCTGTGGTCAAAAACTGGAGACAATGAACCAGGAGAGAGAACAACCCACTTTTCAAAGGGGTTCAAAATGTTCAAACACAATTACTGGCCGGCCATGTGATATTTGTGGCCTCCCAGGTGTCTACAACACAAATATGAGGTTTAGGGTTCAAGAAAGTGGCCCAAGGGTGGTCAACATTGGCTTTGAAGTGAGAAAAACGGGCGTCGGAGGGCGATGAAGGAATAAAACTGGTTGTGAGCACAATTACTGGCCTCCCACCCCTCTACGACCTTTCTAACAATGAAACAGAAGTCCCTGCCAAAAATGAACCAAAACCGATGCAAAATGAAGGTTGGGGGGCCGAAACGCGCAGTCCGAGGTCCCGAAAACTGACTGTTAGGCACCGGAAGAGGTGTTCGACTACGAAGTCAGTCTCTCGGACCACAGTGTCCCTTGAAAGGGAGGAAATAAGATACATGCCAAAAACCGGAGCAAACGGAGGTGGTTAAGCGGTCCCGAACCGAGGCACACGGCCAACGGCTCCAAAAAATCGGAAACCGGGCTCCAAACGGGCAAAAATGGCCTACGACCACGAAACGTAGCCTACGGCCACTGAGAGATGATCTACGAGACCTCTCCCTCCCTTCTGGAAGAGAAACAGAGAAAACCAAGCCTGGTTCGCAAACCGAGGCAAAGCACGAAAGAGTCCGGAAGTCCGGAGGCAAGGCTCGCAGCCGAGACTCTGAAACCTCTGAACGAGTACAATATGCAACATCACCAAGCACTCAATCGGTGACGTCTGAGTCTTAAGGTTGGTAAAAAATGGGGTGTCTACAAAGGGTAGCTCGGCCTAAATATAGTTCGGCTGGAAAGGCTTCATAGTCATAGCTCAGTTGGGAAGGTTCCAGAGTTTTAGCTCGGCTGGAAAGGCTAAGTGGTTTTTTTGCTCGGCTGGAAAGGTTAAAACTTTAGCCCGGTTTGTAGACAAGTAATCCCTATCATGCTGTGCAGATGGAATTAAGGGGCAATTGAGAGGGTAATTTATATGCAAATTGGGCCGAGCTGGGTCGTTATGGGCCTCAGTGCGAAGGGCTGAGTAAAAAGGCCATAAAGTTACTCCGGTCTTGAAGAGGCTTGAAGTTAGTCCGGTCCCAAGCCCAGAAGTTAGTCCGGTCCGAGTGAGGTGTAATGTTAGACTGGTTGAGGAATGCTTTGTAGTCAGATCGGTTTAAAGATGCTTAGAACTTATACCGGTTACGATGCAGTATGGTTAGTTCGGTCTAAAACCTTGCTAGAAGTTAGCTCCGTTTGAGTTTACCACGGTTTATACAGGAGAAACAGAGGTAAGGGTATTGAAGGAAGAACCGAACTAACGATAGTTCGGTCTACATTATGGCTCGGCGTGGCCATGCTTACTTCAGTCATATTGGAGTCCGGCCATGGTAAAACCATCTCACTTGGTTTAAGCAGTGAGGGGGGTGTTGAAGGATAAACATTATCTTTCAGGAGTATGAATCCTAGGAGGACTCTACATGAAGGAGTAAGAGTCTTACTTGGATTATGCCACACGAAACCTATAAAAGCTCACAAACAATAATAAGGGAAAATTAGAACTGTCTTTGTAGTGATGAGACTGGCGATGGTCTCTTGTGCATTAGAACTGTCTTTTTACTGGGTTGAAAATAATAATAAGGGAAAATTATTTATAAGTCCTATTAGGGAGACTTATGTTACATATGGTCTTACTAAAAAACTTATATTTCCATAAATCCTATGTGAAGTTTGTTGACACATTTACCCTCAATATTAGTTGTTAATATCATAAATAATGGTAAAACCATATATAGGAAGTTGAAAGTTACCATAGATTAAGTTTGCGAAACGTAACGTGACACCTACATAAACGTAACTGTAGATAAGCCCGCGGGGGGGACCTCGCTACAGCTCGGACTCGATTTGTGTCACGGTTTGTAATCTGAACCAAAGAGTCCAAATCCGGCAAATCGTTTTGAGAAAACAGATTTTTAGAAAGAAGTGCCAAACATGGACTGCTTTGCCAGATACAGAGTCACCACCTAAATATTTTATTTTGGGAAATTTAGGAAACCCTGACTCGTTGCCTAAGGCCACGTGTCCGTCATCACCAAAGTTGCCTCGGCTCGGGAACTTGGGTACGATTGGGGAAGGTCACTTCGTGAGCACCCCCGCTCGCCCGATCAAAGATCGGCCTCTACTAACCATGATATCTAGTTTCGAAAACATTATGCGTTCTTATTCCGGTTATTAGCCTAGATTTACTATGTGATGCGCACAACATACAAGTATAGACCGGGTCACCTGAATTGGAACAAAACATTCCATGTTTGTTTTTGAAAGATGGTTTGCTATTCGCAAGTAGGCTTAAAATGCAGATTTTGCCACCCTCGGGTGGGCTTAGAAAAAGATGGTTTTGCCACTATCTAGTGGGCTTAAGACTCACAGTCAATGATTTGTCCCAATCCAAATAACCCAACCTTCACCCACAGGCATTCAGGCAGTTATATCACATAAGCATATAGCCTCATGGTAAGCATGCTATCATGGCAGTCACTCACACGCATACAAGGATGCTAAAGCATAAAACTTACCGAGTACTCCTAGCCAAAACAGAAGCTAATTAGAAATCATGCATGATCTTACATATACAGAAATGCCTAATGCAACACATGCAAAATGCAACTATAGCGGGCTCGGCTATTCTAAACATGGCATATGAGATGCAACAGTTAACAAGTATTCAACTTGGAATTGAAATACAATGCAGTTAGTATGGTGCGCCAAGCCCGGTGCATGCAAAACAGATGAATGAATGCAAACATGCTATCATACTGTATGCTAATTGAAACATGCCCTAATCTAACCATCATAAGCTGGTAAATAAAAGGGAGAAAGACGTGGGGTTGGAAGACATACATCACACGTACGCACACTTATTACAACATTGCCCTCGCGCGGAGGGTCCAAATAAATAATATACAATCCCGAATAAATACAGTCCGAGCAACTACAAAAATCCTAATTAATTTACAAATTAATCTAGGAAGGCTATAAACTGGCATGCAAACCAGGGACTGCCTTGACTCTGATGAATGATGTATGTTTGGGCTGCCTTGCGCGGAAATCCACTGGGATGCCCCAATTAGCCTATGTTTTGCAATTATTCTTGGAAAGCGCGCCAAGTTCCGGAAGACTGCTAATTCTTGATTTGCTGCAATAGAGAGCAAGAAAGGGGCATGGCAATGTATTTTCACATATGTATGCATGCCTCGATCCTCGTGCCACCAATCACGCATATCGATGCATGATGGCCGAGGAATCGAATTGCACAACTCAATATAGAATGAATGCTCATGAAAACACAACAAGACCTAAACTCCATCATGGGTAACCCGAAGTGTCGGCAACTGGGGAATTGAGACACGTTCCGTCACTCGGAGTACGAAACGTACCTCGTTTCCCATGCTCGGGCTAACTCCTATCCCAAACACAATGCAATATGCATGACATGCATGAATGCAATTAAGATACAACCTAACATGCACAATGCTATGAAATGGCATACACGATGCACGAAGTAACGTGGCATACACAATGCACTAACATACAACCTAGCATACGCAATGCTATGAAATGAAATGGCATACACAATGCATAATGGACTTACACCAACACAAGTGGACCTCAGCCACACTCACATAGGAGGCCATTAGATGAAAATGAGATGCTCGAGATGCGTGCACGCATGCACGCAAACTGAGGACCGATCCTAAGGCACGAATGCCACTCTAATCAAGACATGGCAAGGCATGGGATATGGCATACAAGCACGCAAATTTCAGCGCTAAAATATTATGCAAAACAACCCCGAATCATAGAGACATGACACCCGATGCATGGAATGAGACCCGAAACATGAAATTAGGTACATGGAATGACCTATGGCTATGCAAAACATGCATTATTTGAACATGAAGTGTGAAGACAGAATCAAGACAGTCCCAAAACAAGCATATTTTCAGTTTTAAGAAAGGCCAAAAAGTGAACACAAATGGGACTAAGCTAGCATGCAAAAATGGCCCCGCAAGAGAGATAATGAAGCAAGTAGCAGCTGCTGGCCCTAAATGGCCAAGAGCCCTTCAACAAAGTTGAAGATGGGCTCAAAATGAAGCACTTTACAGTTTGCAACAAGCCACAAAAATAGACACAAGTATGGCTAAACTATTATGCAAGAAATGGGCCAAAAGGGAGACGAAGAAGCAAGTGATGGTTTCTGGCCTCAAAAAGGGAAGGGCCCTTCAACAAAGTTGAAGAGGGGCCCAAAACATGGTATTTTAAAGTTGGTGACCAAGCCCAAAACAGTGCACATGCAAGCTTAAAATACTATGCAAAATAAGGCCAAAAGACACAAAGAGCAAAAAGAAAACCTCAAACAATAAAAGACCCTTGATCAAACACGAAGAGGGGGTCAAAATAAGGCTATTTAAAGTTCGGACTAGAGCCCAAAAATATAAGCACAAAGGGCTAACAAAGCATGCAAAAATAAGGTCAAAAGAGGGGTAAAGAGGTAAGTGGCAAAAGGAAGCCTCAAAAAGTGAAGAGCCCTTCAAAAATGTTGAAGAAGGGCTCAAAATATGCCACTTTTCAGTTTATGACCAAGCTCAAAACAATATAAAAATAAGCCTAAAATACTACGCAAGAAAGAGGCACACAAGAGAGGTAATGAAGCAAGTCTAAGAAGGAAGCCTCAAACAGGGAGAGGCCCTTAAACAAACATGAAATAGAGCTCAAAATAATGCTATTTTCAGTTAGGGTCGGAGCCCAAATATGTAAGCAAGAATGACTTAGAAAGCATACAAAATAAGCTCAAAAAGAAGAAAAAAAAAATGGCTCACCCTTGAAGACCAAACTCTAGCAGCCTCTTGGCTTGAGAAAAGGTGCTCATTGCCTCTGGAAATGGCCTCCAAACTGCTGGTATGGGGTATGGATTGGTTGGCTTGGAGATGGAGTAGAAATGGTCCAAGAATAAAGGGTTTTTGATGCTTGGAATATAGAGAGGGAGAGATTGGATGTAGGAGCCTTAAACCAAATGTTTTAACCCTCAAAACCAGCTGGGAGTGCTGGTTATATAGACAAAAAGGGTGGAAAAGAGGGGGGAAAAATGGGGGGGAAAACAATTCAAGTTTTCCCCCAAAAGGCCAAACCCTCGGACATAAGGCCTAGAGGAAAACAAAATTCACTTTTAGGACACACTTGGGGAGGGGGTTATGGTCGGCTAGCTAAAAAAAGCAAAAAAAGTCATCCACCAGGTAAGTGGCCGGCCGGCCGAAAAAAGTGGCCGGGCCGGCTAGGTCAAAGGGGGAAAGTGGCCGGCCACCTCCTAGGATGAAGCCCCAGAAGTTAGCTTTCCAATGCCGCAAACCTTGCATCAAAATTCCTATTGTGGAAAAAGTTATGCCAGTTTCCGTGAAGCCGCGCAGATTCGGTCCAACCGGACTTCAACCAACCATATCTTCTCCACCCGGACTTGGACTTAGGAGATTCTTCAGTGAAAAATGAAGCCCCGGAAGTAAGCTTTCCAATGGTGGTGGCCTCATATCTTAATTCCTCTTGTGCAAAGAGTTACGCCCGTTTCGGTGAAGCCACGCAGATTTTTCTCCTTCCCAGATTCATGCTGAACTACTTTTGACCCAAAAAAAGTTGGCTTTTCAGAAAAAATGCTGGCCTCCCACCCTCCTACAAGATTTCTAACAATGAAAATAAGGTCCTTGCCAAAAATGGACCAAGACGAATGCAAAACGAAGGTTCGGGGGCCAAAACACGCAATTCGGGGCCCCGAAAACAGGCTGTTAGGCACCGGAAGTGGCGTTCGACCATGAAGTTGGTCTCTCGGGCCACAGTGTCCCTAAAAAGGGAGGAAATAAGGTGTGTACCGAAAACCGGAGCAAACGGAGGTGGTTAAGCGGTCTCGAACCGAGGCACACGGCCGACAACTCCGAAAAATCGGGAACCGGGCTCCAAACGGGGAAAATGGCCTACGACCACGAAACGTAGCCTACGGCCACTGAGAGATGGTCTAGAAGACCTCTCCCTCCCTTCGGGAAGAGAAAATAGAGAAAATAGGGCCTGGTTCGCAAACCGAGGCAAAGCACAAAAGAGTCCGGAAGTCTGGAGGCAAGGCTCGCAGCTAGGACTCCGCAACCTCAGAACGAGCACAATATGCAACATCACCAAGCGCTCAATCGGTGACGTCTAAGTCTTAAGGTCGGTCAAAAATGGGGTGTCTACAGTAACGTAACGTGATACCTACATAAACATAACGTAACGTGACACCTACGTAAACAACTTACTAGGTTTTTGATTTTTTAAATTGAATTACATAAACGTAACGTAACGTGACACCTACATAAACGTAACGTGTCATATTACGTTTCGCAAACCTACTAGGTTTTTGATTTTTTAAATTGAATGTGAAAATGTTACTTGTTCGTGTATTTTGAAATTCACATTCATATAGATATGATCTATGGTAACATTCAATTTTCTATATATGGTTTTGCCATTATAGTGTATAATAGTATATTAATACTATTTATTTATAACTTATAAGATCTTGTGGAATACATTCCTGTCTAAATAGGACTTGAAACTCTATAAGAAATTACACAGGACTTAACATAGCATAATTGTCCGAAATATGACTTATAAATAAGTCTCCTTAATAATAATAATAATAATAATAATAATAATTAGCTTGTTGGTGGATTTTCAAGATTTACTTTTTAGAAAATTAAAATGTTTTTTGTCATATCTTTTTTTTTTTTTTCACTAATTTTATTTTTAATATTCTAAGCAATATTTTTTAAAATTTTTAGATACACCTAACATAAATACACTTAAAAAATATAATATTTGTGAATTTTTTTTTTAGAAAATTTACTAAATACCAAAAATATAAAAAAAAAAGGAGAAAAATACGAGAATTCAGTACATTTTTCGTATTCTTGTGTATTTATTAATTTTTTACAAATATTTTACTTTTTAGATACATCTAAATAAGATGTATAAAAAAAATAAAAAAAAATTCTTAAAATTCCAAAAATACTAAAAATAAAAAAATACGAAATATAAAAAACTCAATTTTCAGAAAATTGAAATCAAATACATCTAATTGGAGAGAAAAAGAAGTTAGACAGAAAAGCGAAGGTGAAAGTATGAAACAGTTGAAGTGGAAGAAATAAGAGAATGATCTGCATAAAGAGAAAACACCCAAAAAATGGTGAAAGACAAACCAATCAATGTGTTTGATTTTGATTTTCTAGATTCAATTTTTTTTTAAATTGAGTTTTTTATTTTTTATATTTTTGTATTTTTAGTGAATATTTTTAAAATTTTAAGTAATTTTTTTTACTTTTTTAGATGTACTTTACTTATATATATATCTAAAAAGTAAAATATTTTTTAAAAATATTTTAAAAAATTAATAAATACACAAGAATACGAAAAATCTATTGAATTCTCGTATTTTTTTATATATTTTTTTGGTATTTGGTGAATTTTTTAAAGATTTTTCATAAACATTATACTTTTTAAGTGTATTTAAGTTAGGTATATTTAAAAAAATTGCTTAGAATGTTAAAAAAATTCAGTAAAAATAAAAAAATATGAAAAATAAAAAAATTTAATTTTTTACAAGGTGAATTCTGAAAATAAGAACCAAACAAGCTAAATAATTTTTTTTTGGAAGTAGAGTGGGTAATATGTTCGTTACACAAAATTGGGAAATGGGGTCACTGCTGTGCTAAAGGTACAACAGTGACTGTTGTGCCTCAATTTGAGATGTATTATGGGCTTATTTTTATGATCCGAATCGTTCATTTTATAGGGTTTGTTGAGTAGTTCATACCTATCAAAATTCATATCAATTGGATATCAATAACTATATAATCGATAACCAAAAAAATAAACAATAAGTTTTTCTTTTGAGAAATAGTATAGAAAATATGCAATTCAATCATATAGTTATTGATATCCGATTAATATGATTTTTGGTAGGCATGAAATGCTCAACAAACCCTACAAAATGACGGTTCGGATCATAAAAATAAACTCATAATACACCTCAAATTGAGACACAACAGTCACTGCTATGCATTTAGCACAACAGTGATCCCACCTCCCCAAAATTGTGGTCCATGTTACCTTATTTTTTTTGACAATTTTAGAATAATTTTTCAAGCTCCATAGCAATTCTTCTCTAAAAAGTACATCGATTTTAACATTGAAACTAAAAGTAAAATTATTGAGTACAAAGAGAAAGATTTTCCTTGATATTTTACATGTCAAACTTGAAGCTCTTGCAATTGTTGCAAGAACCTATCGATATAACTAGTCATGAAGCCTTCACTTGCTAGGGTTTATTTACACTTGATATGGTTTTGCTTTACCACTCCACCCACCTCACTATGTTCATCCATTACAGAGTTAACAGCCTTGCACAAGCTCTCCTTTGAAATCCAGCCATTTTCATCTCTGGCTACGTCCACTGCAACCTTGAGTTCATTAGACATTAACCTAGTATTGATGATTTGATCATTTAGATGTGGTACAAGCACTATCTGAGAATTGCTCATTAGATACTCCCACATTGATCCAAATCCACAATGACTCACAAAACGCCCAACGGATGAGTGTCCTATTATCTATGGCTGTTGTACCCATCCCCCATAAACAACTCCTTTGCCTCTAACCCTCTCTTTAAACCCCTTCGGTAATGCTTCTTCCACTGTCGCCGCCCCGATTAGCGGTTTTAGGGCTGTAAAAAGGGTCACCCTGTTAACTCTAATCCTAGAACAAGTTCTTGAAATTGGTTCATTTCAAGGTTCGATTGGCTTCCAAATGCACAAAACACAACTGAGCTAGGCTCGAACCCCTTTAACCACCTCGCCCACTAGTCTTCAAGTGAAGTTTTTGCCTGTTCGAGCATGTTATGAAAGTAGAGAGAGAAGAAAAAAGAGAAACTCTATATTGGATTATATTAATGAAATACAAGAAGCCTGTATTTATAGGCTGAAAAGAAACCTAGATAAGTATAGAAAAGGAGATAGAGATACATCGAAGATAAGTCTAGAAAAGGAGATGAGATACATCTACAATACAAATAGATAAGTATAAAAGAATAATATATATGTAACATCCCCCCCTCAAGCTCAAGGTGGTAAGTCAGATATCAACTTGAGCTTGGAGAGAAGATCAGAAAAGCGTCTTGGAAGATGAGCTTTGGTGAAGAGGTCGGTGGTCTGATTAGCAGAGGTAATAAAGCGAAGACGAACATGGCCACTAGTAACATGTTGTCATATGAAATGGAAATCAATCTCAATATGCTTGGTGCGATCATGGAAGACATCATTATGTGCAATCTGAATAGCACTCTGACTGTCTCAATAAAGATTGGTGGTGGCAGAATAAGAAACACCTATGTCAGAAAGAAGCCAACGAAACCACACAAGCTCCTGAGTAGTGTCAACAAGAGCACGATACTCAGCCTTGGTACTAAAATGAGCAACAAGGGTTTGCTTCTTACTACGCCAGGAAATGAGAGAGTTGCCCAAGAAGAAGTAAAACCCAGTAGTGGAACGACGATCAGTAGGATCCCCTGCCCAATCGACATCAGAAAATGCATGCAGTTGTAGAGAAGAGTGAGGGGAGTAGTGAAGACCATGAAACAAAGTTCCTTTGAGATAGTGCAAAATGCGAACTAGAGCAACATAGTGTGGAGAGCGAGGAACAACCATAAATTGACTGATAATGTGAACAACATAAGCAATATCTAGACGAGTAATTATGAAATAGACAAAACTGCCAACTAGTTGACGATATAAAGTGGCATTAGACAATAGGGGACTGTCAAGGGGTGTAAGACAAGTCTAAGGATCAACTGGAGTAGTGACAGTCTTGCAATCGGTAAGCCTAGCACGAGCCAAGAGATTAGAAGTATACTTGGCCTAGGTAAGAAAATAACCAAAGGAATCTTGAGAAATTTCCAAGCCAAGGAAGTAGCTAAGCGAACCCAAATCTTTCATCTCAAACTGATGATGGAGAAATTGTTTGAGACTAGAAATATCCACTGTGTCATCTCCAGTGATAATCATATCATCCACATAGAGAAGAAGGAGAATAGTACCACCCTCCGTCTTACGTATAAACAAGGTAGAATCATAGGCACTAGAAGAAAAACCAAAGTCACGAATGGTAGAGTTGAACTTAGCAAACCAGGCACGCGAAGCTTGTTTCAAACCATACAAAGCACGACGGAGTTTGCAAACTTTGTTTGATGAAACATAAGAACCAGGAGGGGGTTGCATATACATTTCCTCAGTGGGATCACCATTGAGGAATGCATTCTTGACATCCACATGATAAAGACTCCAGTGGCGAGTAGCAGTGACGGCAAGTAAGCTGTGAACTGAAGTAAGATAAGCAACAGGAGCAAATGTTTCCTCATAGTCAATCCCATATTTTTGACAAAGCGAGCTTTGTAACGCTCAATGGAACCATCAGAATGAGTTTTGATCTTGTAAACCCATTTGCAACTAACAATACGTTTTCCAGGAGGAAGATCAACCACATCCCAGGTATGAGTTTGATTGAAAGCCTGCAGTTCATCAGTCATAGCTTGCTGGCAAAGAGGGTTAGAAGAAGCTTCTCGATAAGAAGTAGGTTCATAAGAGCAAAAAGCAGTGGAACCAACAATATAATCATGGAGAAGAACAGAAGGTTGCCTTACCCGTATAGAATGACACTTAGGTGGAGGAGGAACCTCAATGGGAGGTGGGGATGGAAGAACCTCCACTGGAGCTGGAGGAGGCGTAGGCTGTCAGCAGACATTGGATCCTCAGGATGGATGACAGGCGTAGGCGGCTGTGGAAGCATGGGGCCAGAATCTGCATCAAAGTAATCAGAAAGGAGATCTATAGAAATATCAGTAAAGACCGGTGAGTGGGTGGATTGAGGTAGGTGAAACTTGGAAAGAGTGAAGAACATTTTGTGTTCCCAGAAGACCACATGGCAGGAAATATGAAGACGCTTGGAGATAGGATCCCACCAATAATGCCCTTTATATTCTATACCATACCCTAGAAAACAACAAAGACGAGAACGAGGTTCTAGTTTAGTGTGTTCATGAGGCTGAAGTAGAACAAAACAAGCAGAACCAAAAACATTAAGAGTGGTATGGTCAGGAGGAGAACCATACAAGCACTCGTAAGGAGAAGTGTTAGCTATTACAGGTGTAGGGACACGATTGATGGTGTAGATGGCAGTGAGGGCAGTTTTCCCCCAAAATTTTTCAAGACAAGAAGAGATGAGAAGAGCCCAGGTAGTGTTGAGAATATGACGATGCTTTCTTTCGGCTCGTCCATTTTGTTGAGAGGTGCCTACAAAAGATCGATGGGATAGGGTACCATGAGCCCAAAGAAAAGAAAGAAAATCAAAATCCAAGTACCCCTTAGCATTATCAGAACGAAAAAGCTTAATAGTACGAGAAAATTGAGTGTGAACCATAGTAGAGAAATCATAGTAAATCTATTTAAGTTCATAGCGATTTTTTAGAAGAAAAAGCCAAGTATAGCGAGAAAAGTCATCAAAAAAAATCACAAAATGTCTGGACCCCCCCCCCCCCCCCATGGTTGGTGTGAGGGAAGGTTCCCAAATATCTGAATGCACAAGATCAAAAGGAGCAGTAGAAATAGAATTACTTTGATTAAATGGTAAGACAGGTTGTTTAGCGATTTGATAAGATAAACAATCGACATCTTCAAGACGGGCACAATCTAACTGACAACTAGAAACTAAAGTTTTCAAATGACTAAAAGAGACATGTCTTAAAGGACAATGACAAAGATGAAAAGAAGACATAGTAGATGCAGCAGCAGCAGTAGATAATTTGTGTGGATTGCGAAGATGGATAAGCTCGAACAGACGTCCATGCTTACAGCCTATCCCAAGGATCTATCTCGTCTGAGGGTCCTGTACCAAACAACCATTAGCAGAAAAGGTAATAGTTAGACCAAGTTCACATAACTGACCAACAGAGATAAGGTTCAATTGAAGAGCATGAATATGGTAAGCATCAGAAAGAGACACAGTGGAAGTAAAGATTTGGCCAATAAGACTAACAGGCATATAAGAACCATCAACAATATGTATAGTGGGAGCAGAAGATGATGATGATAAAGAAGAAAATAGAGTGGAGTCAAAAGTTATGTGATTACAGCATATAGAATCAAAATACCATGAAAAGTTACCTGAGGTTACTAAAAGAGCAGTAGAGGGATGAGTACCAGATTTGGTGAGCACCTGGTGGATAATGGACTCAACATCATCCATAGAAAAGAAAGGAGCAGAAGAATCCTCAGAGGCAATAGCAGCAAGGCAAGAACTGTGGCTAGATTTGGACTAATACTCAGAATGAGAAACCCCATTCTTGGATGAAGTAGTGGAGGGAGCTCGAGGACAATTACTTTGGAGATGGCCTGGAGCAGTCTTGTGACAAGTCAAGCATTTGCGAATCTAGCAGTGAACAAGAGAATGATTGGCTGGCAGGCCTCGGTTGCGACAATAACTGCAAATGATTGGCTGTGAAGATGAGGGACTTTGAGAAGATGGCTGAGCAAGAAAAGAATCCATGTTTTGAGATTTGAGAATCCCAAAACGAGTCTCCTCTAATAAGAGCTCAGTAATGGCTTGCTCTAAAGTAGGCAAGGGCAAACGATGGAGCAAAGAAGCACGCACAGGCTCAAAAGTGCTATGAAGAGCCATAAGAAACTATAATAGTTGCTGATGATTCCGATAAGTAATAACTAGCTGTGCATCCTCAGAATGGGCCCATAAAGGTTCAGAAAGAGCGAGTTGGTCCTAAATAGACGACATCTGGGATAAGAAGTCATTAAGAGACTGACTGGGTGCCTAGTGCATGTGATTAAGAGTCTGCAACAGTTGATATTGATGAGCATGTCCAGTGGTTTGATAACGTTCCTTCAAGAAATCCCAAATTGTTTTGGTAGGAAAGGCAAGAGAATCATCATGTAGCTCGACTTTTCGTGCCCCACTTTCAAAAGTCGAATAAGCCCTACAGTATCAGACTCCAGCGGTTCTGAATCTGATCTCACAAGTGCAATGTGAAATAGATAAACACCAAAGAGTCCAAATCCGATAAATCTTTTCAAAAATCGATTTTGAATCAAATTGCCAAAATGGACTGTTTTGCCAGATATAGTGTGACAACCCTCACCCCCGATTAATGTTAAACTGTGTTTGAGTATGATAAGTAATCGATTAGAATGAAATCTTGAATTGACTGCATGAGTGCATCGTTTTAAATGCATTTCTATCTGTTTGATTACTGAATGATCTGTTCGTATTGTTATTTCGAATTGTGAATTGGAAGCCTTATCGGCGACCGAACCAAAAATTGATTAGTGTTTTATGCTAGTTAGAATTTCTGTGATTTTACGGTAGGTTTAATTAAACTTTGATTTGGAATGATTAAATTAGATCAAATAATGTTAAATTACATTAGTTCAAGTAAATTACCAAATTGCCATTGAGTGGATAATCCTAGGCTAACTCCTCCCCACTTCATACACATTTGACATATCATTTCTTCAGCCACTTTCCTAGACCAAAAACGAGAGAGAGAGAGAGTTAGAGAGTCGGAAGAAAATTTGACTTCACCTAGATTGGCTTGAAACTTAGAGGAATTGAAGGAGATTTGCAAAATTGAGCTTCCATACCTAGAATCCAAGACCTAAGGTAGGAAATCCTTTCTCTCAACTGTGAATTTGAGCTATTTCTTGCATGGTTCATGGAAAATTGGAGTATAGAGTCAAGAATTGGCTTAAGGTGTTGGTTCAAGAATTAATTCATGCATGCATGCCCATATCATGGAATTTTGAGGTTATTTTCATGAAAATTCTTACATGCGTGTTCATGTCTTGGTAGGGGTCCATGAATTGATCATGTTCTCGAGCTCAAACTTGCATTTGATCTTGTTTTGGAACATTAGAGTTCATGGGAACTCATGCATATATGATTTTGCATTGTCCTTCATGTTACATTTAATTTGGTGTTCAATTGGCATACTTTTGGGCTTGATTTCATAAATTGATCTTTGAAACATGTTGAAATGTGAGTTTTCAAGTGTTTTCCAGAAAATTAGCCCAAAAGAATCGAGTTTGAAGCTTTAATGGTTGAGTTTTGTGCTTGGGGATCAATCTGGAAATTCCAGATTTTTGATCCGCGCTTGAGCGGAGGACTTCACGCTTGAGCGTACACTTTGAGTACATGCACTTTCGCTCAAGCGTAGGAAGTCACGCTCGAGCATGAAATGCATATGCCCAGAAGTTCAGGTGTTTTGCAGTTTGCTCGAGCAAGGGACTTCACGCTCGAGCGAGGGTCTAAGTCTTACGCTCGAGCGTGGGTCGAGCATCCATCGAGCGTAAAAAACGTGCATCCAGTACTTTTCATGAGTTTGCAGTCCGCTCGAGCAGGGAAAGCCACGCTCGAGAGGAGCTTCTTTGTCTGCATGTCCGCTCGAGCGTGGACCCTTGTTTTAGCAAATTTTGAAAAGTGTTTTAAAGTACATCTTTGCATCCTCATTCCATCCTAGGCATTCCTAGGCCAAGTTTAAGGCATCTTAATGAGGATAATGTTATAGAACCACACCAAGTCAAGTTAGGGGCTAAGCTATTAATCCCAAGTGTATAACTTAGTGTATGTTCGTTCTACAACTGTGTAGGGTTGGCACTCGAGGACGCTGACTAGCCTACCTATAGCCCAGTACTCTGTGAGTAACAATGTTGTAAAGATACGGCCAATTACAATTATTTCTGAACGATTGACTGTACAGCTTTCTGAAATGATATTACGTACTGAATGAATGTTTGTCATATTTGTAAACTGTATTCGTGGCATCCATAGCAACTTACTGTTACTGCTACTGTTACAGAGATCTCTGTCGGTTCCAATGCTTGGAACTACTACTGTTTACTGTTATGATGGCCATCAACTGACTATTCAGTCTGTTAAGACCTACCGTACTGGTTTGCTATTGGATGTACCACATATGACTATTATGGTTTCTAAATAACTGTTATGGCATGAAATATGAGCCACTGATTAAATAACTGATCTACTGATACAATTGACTGTTTTAATTACTGAAAGGACATTCATTCTTAACCCCCTTTACGCATATGTTATTAACTGGGCTTTAGCTCACTGTTTATATTTATATGTAGGTGTCCAGGCACTAGACCGAAGCTAGGAGCGTCAAGTTAAGCTCCCGTTTTGTCAAGCCAACCTTCGTGCATCACTTCGAGGTTCCAAGTCTGTTCAAGCTAAGGCTGATTTTGGGGTGTCCCAGTTTCACCATTTTTGTCTCTGATCTGTAATGAGTGTTTAAGACTTGACCGTACAGTTATGGTGAAGGGATTTGGTCCCTAACCTGCATATTTGTATATGACGTATATATATATATGTTTTGATTACGAATGTGGCTTGTTATTAAAAGTCTTTTCGTATTCAGATTGTCACAGCTCATTGGACATCTCTTTTTATTACTGTTTGGCTTCCGCTAGCCCCTTACTCTGTATTACTGTCATTATTGTTAAGCAGGCCTTCGATAATCTCGGATTACTGGCCGGTTGCGATGCTAAACCCATAGGGGCGGGTTCGAGTCGTGACATATAGAGTCGCCACCTAAATATTTTTTGGGAAATTTAGGAACCCATGACTTGTGCCAAAGGCCACGTATCCACAGGAGGGTCTGAATTAACTAACTAGTTAACTAATTACCTAGCTATTACAACAATAAATGAATAAGTTAGCGAAACTACTTAACTAATTATTACAAACCGAATGAATTAATTAATTAACTAATCTAGCTAACTAAAATAATTACAACACGAAACGAATTAACTATTCTAACTAATTATTTACAAAGCCACTATTTTAATCACAACACTAATATATTTATAACACGGATCTCGAGGATCAATGGAGGGCTCATGCATGAATGCGGTTTCCACTCGAAAAAGTCACTGTTTCTACTGCTGAATGCCTCTGTTGCATAATAGAACATTTGCATTGATTTTCACCTCCAAACCAACTTTGTTCTACTTCAAAAGGACACTGCTTGATTTTGCACTAGTGGCTGGCAGAGGGCCTACCGTCCATTGATGATGGCCTGCTGGCCACAAAAGATGGCTTGCCGGCTACCAACAGTGGCCTGCCAACCACTGCTGCCTGGGTTGTCCTGTTGCAACAGAGAGCAAATAGAGCAGAGGCAGTGTATTCTCAAGGGTTTGTTTGCACAATTTACCTCTCCTTATCATTTGAACAGCTCAAAGGAGTAATAAAACTTGATTCATGAACCATCAGTCTATGCAATTTCATTGCATGATGGCTTATGAACCAAACTGTGCAAGTTCGTTGAATGTAACAAAACAAGACTCTCAAAACCACCTCCCTATCATGAAAGATCAAGAGAAGTAGTGGACAATGAATCTTGAACTATTTTCATCACTAATGAGTATGAAACGACTCAAGACTCAAGGGTTCAATTAACATCCAATTGAACCCTAACCAATTATTATCTTGCACCTTTTTTGGCTTCTATTTTATTGCTTCATTTTAGATTACCATCAATTCTTTAGTCAATTGAGTCCAAAGGTGAATTTAAGTCCTCTAATGGAAAGAGGGCTCAAACCAAGAGTTGCTTTAGGCATGAAAGAGACATCATATCGTTGGTAATAAACCTCCAAAGGAATTAAACCATTAAGCATGACATCTCAATCTCATGCTTGAAAAAACAAGTAGTTTGAAATCACTTTCAAAGCAAAACAAAAACCAAGACGAGGAAAGAAAACACAGCTCATGATTGCGTTTCACGTATCCTGAGAAAAAGAAAAATGAAAATCACTCATGGTCACGTTTCACGCATCCTGAGATAAAAAAACTGCTCAAGGTTGCGCTTCACGCATCCTGAGAAACAGATAAACAAAAACCGCTTAGGCTCGCGCTTCACGCTTCCCGAGAGAAAACACGAGAGGTGTACGATAAATGCACAAAGTGAACAAGTTAATACAGTGACAACGGATATTCCATGCATGATAGACAACTGACGTATGATGTTAATTGAAGGCATGTTCTATGCAAGAAACAAAGGCATATTCTACGCATGAAACAAGAGTATATTCTATGCACAATTGACAGCGTGTTCTATACATGAATCATAAATGATGCAAGACATGCGTGCAACATGCATATATGTGAAATGCACATTCTATGCAACGGAAGTGAACAAAGACAGAATTTGACAAAACGAATAAAACAATATCTGGTGACAACCTCCGATTTACCTCTTAGAGGAATTATAACATGTTCAAAAGGATACACCTCGTTCATAGTAGCAAGTAGGACACGTTCACATCGGAATACAACTGCAAGCTTTTGAAACAGAACCTTCCAGACACTACTCAAGAAGTAGAAGCACAAAATAGCACCAGGACCCATCTAAGAGTCACCGACTACCTGCCGGCCATTTGTAGGCTACTAGAAGACCTCGCTGGCCACAGATGTGGCCTGCCGGCCACCGATGGCAGATTTGGGGCAAAATAGACCTTTTGCTTTGGGTCTTTAAGTATAGGGCTCAAGCCTTCATTTTCTCACTTCTCCAAGGCTGAAAATCCTCCCCTCTCTCTCTCTAGACACTTTCTCTCTCTAGATTTGTGCTTTATACGTGTTTTCCAATGCCCTACGTAAACTTTTTTCATAAAACCCTCTTAGTTCTCTACATTTTGAATCGATTAGATTTTGATTTCGTCACTTTTTCTCAGATTTTCACCACTTTAGGTTTGTTCCCCTCAAGTTTCTCTTGGGTTTCGTGAACTTTCCCGGGCTTTGACTTTTTCTCTCATTTTCTCTCTCTTAGGGTTTACTTTTTCAAAGTTTACCCTATTTTCTCCATTTTTCTTCACTTTTCACCTACTTTTCACCCATTTTCCAAATGGCAGATGAGATTTCTCACAACAGATCTCCTCTAAAGGTTCCACCCATGTTTCCACCTGTTGCCAAGGTAGAGAAGACGACAGTTACTGAGGCTGGTGAGGTAGCTTAGGGCATTGAGGCTAACCTTGAGGCGAAGTTTGCGCCAGAGGTCGAGCCAGAGCCGTTACCATTGAGAGTGCGACCCTTCAACGCAGCAACATATCATCCCTGTACGCACATCTTACCGCCGGAGGCAATAGACGTTTCAGTGACTTTGCTTACGATGTACCAGAGGACCTTCTGCTAAGGGAACCGGCCTCCCATCTTTCATCCAGCGCTACTGAGGTATGAACTCTATTTTCATGCATTCTTGCTTTTCTTTTAACTGTATTTCTTGCACTGCCTTTCATCCGATTGTACTTTTTCACTGCCTGATCTGTTTCATCTATTCTTTGCCACAGGGAGACTCCCATGCCTATAGGGGGTACGGAGCGACGACAGTGATGGATTGGTACTACGAGCTTCCTGTCAAGGTCCGCGACATCATCGATGAGACTGGTTTCAGCCTTTTCTACTCTGGCCCGACACGCGTCATAGCGAGCTGCCCCCTTTTAGAAGCGCTAATGGAGAGGTAGTGGGACACCACCAACTCTTTTCACCTCTCTATTGTTGGGGAAATGATGATGACTCCCTATGACTTTGCCATGATCACAGGCTTAGAAGTAGGGGGCGATCCGATCCTCTTTGACATAGACATGGGGGAGTGGGAGGCTGCTTGGGTCGACTTGTTGAGAGTGGGCCCACCTCTGTACCGGCTAGCCACGATGAGATACAGTTGGTTCGCCGAGCAATTCCGTAGGGGTGAGCCCGAGACGCTGGAAGAGATGAAGCAGTATGCCTAGGGCTTCTTGATGTTTGTTCTTGGCACCACCTTGTTTTTGAACAGGTGGAACACCGTGGGTTTATATATGTTAAGTGAACTGGTGATCCTTTCCCAGGTACGCTTCTATGATTGGGGTGGAGCTGGCCTCACCACCCTATACGGCTATATGAGCTCCACCTCTCACCTGTGGAGACAGCGCATCGGAGGCTATTGGCGAGCCTGGGAGGTATGTATTTCAATTTCCTCTTTGCACTTTACACTTCCTACTTCACATTTTCTGCTTTATATCTATTTAACACTCGTGCTTTCTACTTTGCACTTTCTATATCTGTCCATGTTGTGTGCTTTCTGCTTTGCATTTTCTATATCTATTCATACTCTATGCTTTCTGCTTTGCATTTTCTATATCTATTCATGCTCTGTGCTTATCTCTGTACTTTCTATTTCTATTCATGCTCTATGCATATCTCTGCATTTTCTTCGTAGCTATGGGTTTATGCATATTTTCCAACCCTCGCTCCAAAGCCCATGGAGGAGCTCTCCCTGGTGGTTCTCTACTCGAGACGATATGATGGTCGATGTCGGCTCTGGAGTTGCGAGACCTTTGCCTTCTTTTGCCATTACTTTGATATTGTGGCCGTCCACGAGGTAACCCGAAACACAATCATTTTTGCTTTACTACTGTTCTGATTCACATTTTAACAACTAATGGCAACTAACAATCTGTGCATTCTCTATTTGCAGATCGCGTGGTAGCCCTGGGCCATGATACCAGTGGGGGTGCGGGACCAATACTCGGGAGCGTGGGGTATATTGCGTTTCCAGATTCTGCTAGAGGGCCCAGTCTACCAGGCTTGGTTTTTGAGCGAGAGATTCTGTGGGCTTGCTTAATCCGGTTGTTCTGATACCACCCCCGAGTCTATGAGGACAGCGGACAGCCTATTTGTTGACGCAGTCATACAGTTCATGGTGGGCTTAGACGCTGACTTCTTCAGAGGAAAGGGTGATTACATGACCTTTATTTAGACCCACCTTATGCCTCCTCTGACGGGGCTCACGCGGGCGAGGAAGTAAGGGCTCCTGTGGCGGGCAAGATGACTCGGGTGTAACAAGTCCGCGAGGGACCTCGCTACAGTTCGGACTCGATTTGTGTTATGGTTCTTAATCTGAACCAAAGAGTCCAAATCTGGCAAATCGTTTTGAGAAAATAGATTTTTAGAAAAGAAGTGCCAAACATGGACTACTTTGCCAAATACAGAGTCGCCACCTAAATATTTTAATGGGGGAATTTAGGAAACCCTGACTCGGGGCCAAAGGCCACGTGTCCGTCATCGCCAAAGTTGCCTCGGCTCGGGAGCTTGGGTACGATTGGGGAAGGTCAGCTATGAGCACCCCCTCTCGCCCGATCCGAAGATCGGCCTCTACTAACCGTGATATCTTATTTTGAAAACGTTATGTGTTCTTTTTCTGGTTATTAGCCTAGAATTACTATGTTATGCGCACAGCAAACAAGTATAGACCAAATCGCCTAAATTGGAACAAAACATTTCATGTGTGTTTTTGAAAAATGGTTTGCTACTCGTAAGCAGGCTAAAATACAGATTTTGCCACCCTCAAGTGGGCTTTAGAAAAGATGGTTTTGCCACTATCTAGTGGGCTTAAAACTCACAGTTTTAATGCATTATTCCAATTTAGGTGATTCAACCTCCATCCACAGGCATTCAAGCAGTTATATCACATAAGCAACTAGCCTCATGGTAATCATGCTGTCATGTTAACATTCACACTCGTGCGAGATGCTAAAGCATAAAATACTTACAATGCACTCCGAGCCAAAACAAAGAACATGTTAGCAATCATGCATGATCCAAGTCCATGTTAAGTGGCTAATGCAACGCATATAGAATATCACTAGAACAGGCTCGGCTAATCCTAGGATGGCATGTGAAATGCGCAGATAGCATGTATTCAAGTTAGATTTGAAATACTTATGCAATTAGCATGATGCGCCGAGCCCGGTGCATGCAATACTGATGAATGATGCATGCATGCATAACATAATGTATGCTAAATTAAACATGTCCTAATACTAACCATCAAAGCAGGTAACTAAAAGGGAGAAAGAAGTGGGGATTGGAAGACATACACACACGCACCCACGCTTATTACAAATTCGCCCTCGCTTGGAGGGACCAAAAGAATATGCAAATTAATTAACCTACAAGCTAATTAAATATTACAGACCATTTAAATTAATTAAGCAAATTAATTAATCTAAGAAAGCAGTAAACAGTAGCCTCGGGGAGAGGGCTCAATGCATGCGCGCTCGGTTCCACCCGGGAATCCACTGCCATGCTCAAGATGCCTCTATTTTCCTTGCTCTGCTCCTCTGATAGCTGCCCAAGTCCCAGGGTTTGCTCTTTGGATGCTAAGGAACACCACCGGCTGAAGGAGAACACCACCGGCCATATAGAATGGTCACCGGCCAAAAATTTTGTCCATCGGCCAACAATGATGGCCAGTCGGCACTGAAGATAGCCGGCCAGCCAAATCTTCCTGCAGAATCTGTGTTGACAGCAGCAGAGGACAATACTTGGCATGGCAATGCATTTCAAGCAATGTATGCACCAATTACATCCCTTATCATGTTTATGACTCAAAGGGACATGGGCCTCGATTCTCGGACCACCAATCACGCGTTTTCGTGCATGATGGCCCAAAGAATCAAGTGTGCATTTTAATATGGAATGCAATGCACATAATCAAACAATAGGGCTTAACCTCTATCACAAGCAATTCAAGAGGCCAAGCATGCATGCCAATGCAATGCAATCTAAGCATGCGAACTAGTATGCAACATGGACAATGCAAGCAAGCAAAGCATGTTAGGCATGCAACCTAAGTAAAGAAGCATGAAAGGCATGAAGCAATGCAACCTGCAAGTAGGTAAGATACAATGTGGGTGTTCAAGCATGCAAGCCAACATGTGACTCCATTCAATCATGCAAATTCAACCATGCAACAACTCACCGATATGTTACAACATACAAGGAGTGCATGCAACAACATGCAAAGGAGGGACTTACACTAATTGGACAGCTCTATACTAAGCCCAAAACAGTGGCCGATGCTATAGAAATGAGGGCCAACACACACACACACATATGCGCATGTTAATGAGCCAACACTTAAGCACACAAAGGCAACTTTCAAGCACACTTAAAAGAGGCTAAACATGGACTAATGACATGCAATATGAGCTCTGAAATTATGTTAGAAATGGTGCCATACCAATTAAACAAAGGCAAGCCAAGCATGCAACATGGTCCAAAATCAAAGGCTAACAAGCCAAAATGCAAAGGGGCTATGCAATGCAAGCCTCGGTAGACCAAAACAGCCAAGGATAGACCTTAAGCATGGCAAAATAAACATAAAAGCTTCTTGAAGCTAGGCCTAAAACATGCTTGAACAAGGGTTAAAACCTAGATGCATGTTAAGGCTACAATATGGCATTACAAGACATGTATGCTAAACAAGCATGGTGTGTCCAAACCAACTAAAAACAGAGGCATATTATGACATAATAAGCATGAAAATCAACTAAGGCATGGCCAACACACGCTTAGACTAGATGCTTCCTTAAGAGGCGAAAATGGCCCTTTTCAAGGACAACAAGGATAGGGGGTGGCCCTCTCCTTCCTAGGACCTCAAGGCACCATCCTCACCTCTGAAATCCCTCAAGATTTCAGTGGTGAGGAGGCCCAAACTCAATGGTCCCGGAGCTCACTTAAAAAGGCACAAAATGGAGCCTTACAAGGCTTAAGAGGGGTCAAACAACCCCAAAGCTTAAAGCAACCTTAACCAACTATTTAGAGCACCAAAAAAAAAAAAAACTTTTATATGTTATACACTAAGCTCAAAAACAGTTGTAAGGTAGGCAAAAATACAATGCAAAAATGGGGAATAAAGGGACAAACTTCTTACCCTTGAAGGCCCTCTTCACCAATGGAGTTCCAACAGCTTCTTTAGGTTGAAATCAATCTAAAACCTCCAAAATAACCCTCAAGGGCCTCAGCTCCAAGGGATAGTGTGATGGTGGGTGTTTGTGTGCAAAACCAAGGCAAAACACACACAAAATACACAAAGAGAGAGAGAGATATAGAGATAGGATATGAACAAACCCTAACCCTAAAACTCAAACCCTAAAAAGAGCTGTCTAAAATGTCTAACCCTGGACAAGAGAGAAGAGCCCCTCTTTTATAGAGCTTTAGTCTTGTAAAGCTTACAAGACAAGCTTCTAAAGAGGGAGATCCCTCCATACACGTGTATGGAGGAGAGCTAAGTGCATGCCAGCTGTGCCAAAATATCTGCAAAAGCAGATGTACAGTAGTCGGCCAGCCAAAGATGCAATTGACCAAAAAAAGATAGGCGGCCGGCCATCTATAGTGCCGGCCGGCCAAAAATTTAGCCGGTGGCAACAAAACATAGCCGATGGCCTCAAGCCATGGCCGGTGGAGTGTAGGGATGGCCCACAAGCCATTCCCTACCCCTCCAAGGCAAAGCACAAGTGTTTGGTGCAAAACCAGACACAAAACAGTCGAGTCGAGAGATCCTGAGGCAAGGCGCATAGCCAAGACCTCCGAGAACTCAAGATGAACACAAACATGAATGATCACCGAGTGTTCAATCGATGACGTCCAAGTCTTGAGGACGGTCAAAAATGGGGTGTCTACATCGGGCAACTAGGGCCTATGATAGAAGGGCTCTCCCGTGATGCAGATTATCTGTTGGCCAGAGCTTCTCACTGCACTCACATGTTGGCGGCCTACTGGGACTACTTACCAAATCCCGATCGAGCCAGCAGAGGCTAAACACGAGCTTGTCGGAGTTCGAGGCTCATCTTAGGTATGGACCACACTTTATCATTTGCACCTCCACATTTCCATTTCAGATATGTTTATCCCAGACGTTGATCACCTAAATGCATTTGCAGGCATCTATACAGTATACGGGAGAGCCTCCTCGAGCTGGTGGCTTCCCTAATGGGTATGGTGCAGAGGAGGGAGACGCTGCTTGGTCTCCACAATATCTAGGTAATTTCCTTCAGTTCAGCATGCATTTCATTACTAATTCTGTTTGCGTTTCATACTATCATATTTCTACTTATACACATGTATTTTAACTGTAGTCTTTTCCAAACAGCACTGATACACTGCATTGGCACACTGCACTAACACACTGTACTCATACTGTATCTGATTTCTGCATACCACTTATTCTGTATACTATACTTGCATCTGATACACACACGATAGCTGATATGTTGACAATTATTTTTTTCGAAGCCCATTTGCACCGATGGCACCAGCGGCAGCACCAACACCAGCACCAACACTGGCAGTACCTCCTCCAGTAGCATGGAGGAGAGAGAGAGAGAGACAGGCCTCAGCTCGTGGCCAAGATGTGAGTCGCGGTCGAGGCAGAGATAGGGGCAACCGAGGTCAGAGCAGTCCTTCAGAGCCTATTTTGAGTAACGACGATGCAGAGACTAGTGACTCCAAGGAGGCAGTGAGTCGGCATTCTGAGTCATCTGAGAGTGGAGATGATGATGCTGGCTCGAGGTCCGAGAGCGGAGATGACGCCGAGGTGGACTTTGAGGCAGAAAGCGGAGACGATATCGACTCTGGTTCAGAGTCTGATTCTGACAGCGATACCGATGGAGATAGTGCCCCCGAGTCCTCCCCTCCGAGAAAGAGGACGAAGAGGGTCTCTCGAGCCTGAGGCGACTGGTGCTGATTTTTGTACTTATACTTTTTTTTTTTTGGTAGCACTAGCACATGTATAGCTTCAGATAGGTTTTATTTTTGCTTTGAAACTTGTACACCATTTTGTAAAAACCCTGATCCAAATAAAACCCCGCAGTTTTTATGAAAAGTGTTGTTATTTTTGCATCATGAGCACCATATTTGCATGGAATGGACATGGAATTGAATTGGCCAAGAACGCGCTTGATTGAAACAATGTTCTTAATCGGGTAATGAGTCGACCAACAATCGAAATACAAAATACAAAATACAACTCGATAAACAAAGCAAAAACAACTCAAATACAAATAAACACACTTGCTGAAACCAAAAAGACTCAAAACAAGACCTTAAACATTCAAAAATTGAGACAGAACACATGTTGCCAACACTACCCAGTATGCAGGTGGATGGCAGGCCAGAAAGAGGGACTGCTGGCCACAAAGAAAAGTTGTCGGCTAGAGGGGAGTGGCCTACCGATTACAAGAGGTGGCCGACAATGTGAGTAACCTCCAGATTGTTGACAGTTAGCTTCCACTCATAGCCTTATCTTCTACAAAAGGTTTAGCTTCGTGATTCCTTCTCCAGAACCTCATTTCAGCTGCAATTTCTTTCACAAATGGAGCCATTTTTTTGCCGAAAAGCTCATGGATTGGATAGCTGCTTTAGACGGCACAGAAAAGGTAAATTTTTGGGGTTTCGGCATACATGCACTTTTTCCGTTGAGCCGTACTACATTTGGTTTTCCGTTCCTCTATGCCGCGGTGCCCTCAAAATATAGTATAAATCAACCCAAGAGATTCACAAGCATAATATGAAATGTACTACTCTTATTCATCAGAGTTTATATTACAAAAGAGATTACATGCATTACACTTTCATAAATATTCATTCTGAAACTATAGCATGTAACACTAATTAATAACAACAAAACAAATGCCTCACAGGCTTACATCTTTCCAAGAGATAACTTGGTTACAACAAAAGTGAGAGTCATGAGCTCTTTACAATTAAAGCCCTCGGCTTAAGAAGAAAACATATAAACACATAGGTAACAAAAATAGAGCCTTCAGCCCCGTCCTCTCAAACTATGCCCTTGGAGGTGGCATGTCACCTATACCTGAAAATGGTTTCCTAAGTTGGGTGAGCCAAAACCCAGTAGAGATATGCTAAAACAATATACGAGAATTAACTAAGATATCAGCATTAGATAAATGTTTAATACTTGCAAACCAAATATCGACATCTATATTTCAGTCCAGTTCTATTCATTTATCCAAATCAATTCATTGATATAGTTCATTGAATTCTAAACAATTCAAAACGAGATTTTCACCCTGGAATACTTCCATTTTCTTGCCATTTTATGGAATCACATCCGAGGGAACCGGCACCCATATATATATAAGATTTCGGGATTTTCACCCTGGACACTCCGGCTAACTTAATTTTCAATGGAGTCCATCCCCTATCTCCTCCCAAACAATAGAGTACATCCCCTATCCCCTCCCAAACAATGATATATATTCAATGTATTTAAAAGCGTTGTCATATACAATGACTAACCAAATCACATATTTAATAGTTTAGTCAAACCGTCATATTCAATGACATAATTCCAATGATTAGTTTCAATTCACCTAATCCTAATACAGTTTCTAAAACAATCATAGCTATCCTCCACCGATAGCCCAAAATAGATATTTCTAAACAGATATACAATTTATCAAATAGATAATTTATCAAATTTCCATAAGTGAGTGATTTAACTAATCCAACTACACCATTCGATTATACACCCTTCCAATTTCATATTCCCATGACAATTTTATTATTTATTTAAAATAGTCATTTAACACAAATTAGGGCAAAACCTTACTCTTTTTCCAATATCATCCCTAAGACCCAATCTCACCACTTGTTTTCATATAACACCATAATCAAGCCCTCATCTACATTTATGAAGCCAAATATAGGAAACCCCTCTTTCAAAATTCAAACCCAAACCCTAACTTCACCCAAATATTTCCAAATCCCACCATTTATACAAAATGACAAATACCTAGGTTAAAACCCATATTAAAGAGTAGAATATCCCTACCTCAAGTGTAGAAGCTCAAAGAGGAAAAAGGAGAATCTTGAAAATGCACAAAATTAAGCTTTACTCGGATGGAATGGAAGCCCACAAAATGCTCCACCTTTTTCTCAAGGGAAGTAGGGTAGAGGTCCTTGGATCTTGGAGTATTTGTAGAGAGAGAAAGAGGCTATCGGATTAGGGTTTTGAGTGAAAGGAGATACAAAAAGTGATACAAAAATCTTCTGCTGCGAACTGATATACGCAGTCCTCGCTCGAGCGAAGAAGTCGTCGCTCGAGCGACCAGACACAACAAGTGACCTCGCTCGAGTGCAAGAAGCGTCACTTGAGCACAGAATGCAAAGCTTTAGGTCTGCCATAGATGCACACGCACGCTCGAGCGCAAGAAGTTTTGCTCGAGCGAAGAAGCAATTTCACTAGACTCGCTCGGGCGCAAGAAACTTCGCTTGAGAGAAGAACTTCCCCTTCCCAGAAAATTGCGTCTGGGAGAAAAACCTGAGGACCCTCAAACCTCACTCAAGCGCAAGAAACCTCGCTCGAGTGAAGAAGCCAATTACACAAGGCTCGCTCGAGCGCAAGAAGCCTTGTTCGAGCGAAGAAGCCAAAATCTGGGCAACAACAACCTAGACCAAGTAACAGCCAAGCTGTTCCAAACTCACCCAACAAGTACCAAAGCTCAAACACAAAGGGTCAAAAGGGAAAAAACAAGACATGGATACAATATTCAACTACGGAACCCGAGTCCAAAACACTACCAAGGTTGGGGCAAAACCGGGGTCGTTATACGTGGCCCGATGCTAGGACCCAATTACACATATCTTTCGCTTCGTGGGACAAGAAATATGCCTGACACTTGAAGAATTTCAGACACTAATGGAATCTCGGCGCGATGAGGAAATCATGCCTCAGCTTTGGCCACGCCCAAGCTTTGGGACGGATCTGTGGGCTCACTCTGCATGAGACTCGATCTTTGGCCCACAACAGAGAGCTAGACATACCTAGCTTGATTCATCGATTCTCTGATATCGGTGACAGAGGCGACCTTCTCTGGCGGGATTTTTGGCAACATGCCCACTGCTTATGTATGCTTACACATTTCCTTCTTACCCCTAGTTTTGGTGGGTCCAGCATTCGTTTGATCGAAATGGCCCAAGGTCTGAAAGAAGGTAAGAGTTGCATTGGTTTGGCACTGGCCGAGACCTTGATGGGCTTAGATGCCTTTCATCAGCGAGAGATTACCAGATTCGCAGGGAGTCCACTACTTCTTCAGGTATTGTTTCCCATCCTTCCTCATATATGTTTCTTACATCACTTGGCACTCATGATCTATTTTTCTCTAAAAGCCCTTTTCTTATTCTTCTCTTAACATACATCTCTCTATTCTTTAATCTCTCTTTTCTTTCATCCCTTTTTAGGTGTGGCTTATGGATAAGCTGAAGGTAGTGGACTCTTTCTTTGAGTACTTAGCTCGAGGTTATTTTTTCCGCCACCGACTAGTGGATTTCCCGAATGAGGGATAGTGGTGCAACTGGATGTACAACAGGTCTGTTGCTAACATAGCTTGGCATTGCCCCTAGCTTAATCTGACCGAGATGACTTACAGCATGGCTCGGCAATCTGGCATACAATTGATTGGCCTCACGCATTGCATGTTCTACTTCATTTTCTGGTTCACTCGTCAGTTTGGGCATGATCAGACCCGCCCAGAGGAGGCGGTAGAGTACCCAGTTTCATTTCCCATTCATGGTTCACACTTGGCTAGGTACCTCACTGCTTGGAGGACAAGAGAGCTTCTAGCCCCTACCCCTAGTTTCAGTTACGCCCTTTCTGGCGAATGCTTGGCTAGGCTCGAGGATGAGGCACAAACCGGGCCCACTTTGGCTTCAGAACCTTCTACAAGCATAAGCAGAGGATGCAGGAGCACCTGACTCACCTATGTCCCTAGTTTATTGCTTTGACCTTTCTTTTCAAGTTTTTTTGATTTAATAAAAGCAACTTTGATTTGTATCAGAGAGTTGGAGAACTTTATGTTGAAATCAATGAACTTAAAGTTGTGAGCATTCAAATTTTGAACAAAATCAACTTTTATTAAAACTTTCCAAAACCATTTGCGAAAATGATCACCAGTTGACACGCATGAATTAATCCTTAATATGTACAACCTCGAATCAAAAGATTAGAAATACTCCTGATTGAACACCACTACTCTGTATTGTAACTAGATCTTCTCTCAAAGTAAAGATCACAAACGAACTCTCAGGTAAAGGACAAACAGAGATGACCTGATCAAACACATGGACAAGACAGTTGAGTTAGGGTGATTACGGCCGAACTTCAGGATGAAGTTGCTTACGTATCCCGAAGATGGGAATCAGGCCTTACGTAGTTTAGTTTAGGTTCACTCGAGTATTAACTCTCTCCTTTTGCGCTTTAACTTTTGCCAAAGTTTCCCTTAAGGGTTTACAACCTTGCAAGCTCAGTTTTTCTTTATTTCTAATTTTTCAGGCTCTAACTTTTGCCTAAGTTGCCCTTTCGGGTTTTTGGCCTAGCAAGCCTCTTAGGGATAGTATTTCTTTAACTTGTCCATGTTGATCGGTTATGAAAATTCCAAGCCATCTATGTCCATGAGAACAATAGCTCCACCCGACCAGATAACTTTGATAATGTAAGGACCAGTCTAATTGGGTCTGAACTTGCCCCTAGGGTCATGAATGGGAGCTCGGTTGTCTTTCAGCACCATATCTCTCTCTTTAAGATTCCGAGACTTAACTTTCTTGTTAAAAGCCCTAGCAATTCTACGTTGATAGCCCTGAACATGAAACAATGCCTTTAGCCTTCTCTCATCAAACAACATCAACTCCTTAATCTACTCAATTGCCAATCTGCCTCTTCTATCTGACACTTAGCCATAACTTGTAGTGACGGGAGTTCTATTTCAATTGGAAAAACGGCTTCCACCTCGTAGACAAGAGAATAAGGAGTTGCCCTTGTAGACGTCCGGATTGAAGTTTTATTACCCTAGAGTGCGAATGGCAATTTATCTGGCCAGTCTTTGTAGGTCTCAACCATCTTCTGCAAGATATTCTTGATGTTCTTGTTGGCGGCTTCAATAGCTCCATTGGTTTACGGCCTGTATGTAGACGACTTATGGAAAGCCATATTGTATTTCTCCAACAAGTCTATTACCTCTTTCTTGAAGTGGGAACCATTATCTGATATGATCTCGTTTGGGACTCCGTATCGGCAAATGATATTGTTTCTGATGAACTTGGCTACGTGTAATGCTTTCAACACTGCATAAAACTGAGCCTCCACCCACTTTGTAAAGTAATCAATTGCCACCAAGATATATTCATACCCATTCGACCCTTTTGGTGTGACTGCACCGATAACTTTGATTTCCCAGACTGAGAAAGGCCATGGTAAAGTCATGTTGTACAATTTTGATGACGGGATATTCATGCGATTGGCATGGATTTGGCATTCGTGGCATCGCCGAACAAAACCAATACAATCCTCCTCCATGGAAGACCAATAGTAACCTTGCCTGAGAATCTTCCGGGCTAGCATCACTCTGTTCATGTGTGCTCTACACTCTCCTACATGGATGGCCTCCATCAGGCGCTTTGATTCCTCTTCTTTGATACATAGCTTGTGCATTCGCAGATGACCTCTTTTATACAGTTTACCTCCACAGATGATAAATTGGATGGATTCGCCGTATTCCCCTTTTGTCCTTGGCATTTGCCCCTGGTAGGTAAATCTCCTTTTTCAAGAAGTTCCAAATATCGTAGTACCAAGGGTTTTTGTCTTACACTTCATCTATTACGGCAATAGTTTCATAAGCCGACATGTATTTCTGCTTAATGATAATTGGACGCATTCGGACTCCAAGCGGGATGTCTACCATAGAAGATAGAGTCACTAAAGCATCAGTGAACCTATTGTTCTCTTTTAGTAGATGTGTGAAAGTCAGCTTTTCGAACCTAGGAATCAGAATGTCTAGGGTCTAGTGGTAAACCTTCATCTTTTCTTCTTTGACTTTCCAGTCTCCATTTGCTTGAGAAACAACTAAGTTTGAGTCCCTAATAATATCCAACCTTTTTACCCCTAGTTCCAGTGTGGCTTCTAAACCAGCGATACACGCTTCATATTCTGCTTTGTTATTAGACACCTTGAACCGGAGTTTGAAAGGTAAAGGTATATGGGAGTCATTGGGTGCTATCAGCAACACACCTATCCCATAATCGTACTAATCGGATGCTCAGTCAAAGTACATCGTCCAAGTTTCTTTCTCAACTTGTAGAATGGCTTCACCTGGAAACAAGTATTCCACCGCCTCATCTCCTTCTACTAGGTGATCTGCTATGAACTCCATTACAGCTCTTCCCTTGACCAACTTGTGGGTGACATATTTGAGATCAAATTCGGAGAGGAGAAACAACCAACGGGCTAGCCTACCAGTAAGCGCTGGTTTCTCAAAGAAATATTTGATGGAATCTAATCTCAAAACTAGGATTACAGAGTGAGCTAACAAGTAGTGCCTCAACTTCCTGGTAGCCCATACCAAGGCTAAGCAAGCTTTCTCTAACAGAGTATAGCGGGTCTCATATTCCAGCATTTTCTTACTTAAGTAGTAGATGGCTTTCTCCACCTTATCTTCAGATTCCTGAGTGAGCATGCATTCCATGGTCGTGTTTGTCACTGACAAGTACAGAATCAAAGGCTTCCTTGGCTCTGGCGGTGACAACATAGGCGGATTCTAGAGGTACTGCATAACCTCCTCAAAGGCGAATTGACATCGATCATTCCATCGGAATTTCTTCCCTTTCTTCAGGAGACCAAAAAGTGGTTCACAAGTCAAAGTTAATTTGGAAATAAACCATCTTATGAATTGCACTTTACCTAAAGTGCCTCGCACATCATTTTCAGTCCTTACTGGTGGCATTTTTAGGATGGCCTTGATTTTGGAAGGATCTACTTCGATACCTCTCTATGTGATCAAAAAGTCCAGCATTTTCCTTGCTGTTATGCCAAAAATGCATTTCTGCGGGTTCAACCTCAACCTGTATTCTCTGATCCGTTGAAAGAATTTCTCCAAGGCAATGTAGTGGCCCTCTCTTTCTTTGGACTTGACAATCATGTCGTCCACGTACACCTCGACCTCTTTATGGATCATGTCATGCAGAATAGTGGTCACAACCCTCTAATACAGCCCTGGCATTCTTTAGCCCAAACGGCATAACTTGGTAGCAGTAGGTACCCCACGGCATAGTGAATGCAGTTTTCTCTCTATCCTTGGGCACCATCAGAATCTGGTTGTACCCGAAAAACCCGTCCATAAAGGATAGCAATGCATGGCCTGCAGTGAAATCCACTAACTCATTAATGTGCGGTAGAGGAAAGTCATCCTTTGGACTAGCTCTGTTCAAGTCCCGGAAGTCTACACATACCCGGATTCTACAGTTCTTTTTTGGCACTGGGACAATGTTGGGCAACCAAGTCGGATATTCATATACTAACAAGAAACCTACTATGATCTGCTTGGTGACCTCTTTTTTGATTTTCAACGCCCAATCAGGACGGATTCTACGGAACTTCTACATGACGGGTCGGGCCTCGGGGTCAAGCGGGATCCGATGCAGTACAATCTCAGGATCGATTCTAGGCATGTCTTCATAGGACCACACAAAAACATCTTTGAAATCTTTTAATAAAGCGACTAAGCGCTTGCGCTCCTCCAAAGACAACGTGGACCCGATCTGGACCAGACGCAGATCCTTCTCAGTACCCACATTAATAGCAATGATTTCATTAGCACAGGGCTTAACAAACCTCTCATGCTCTCGATTAATCAAGTTTTTCAAAACCAGAGGAATTTCTTCATTTTCGTTTTCATTAAAATTCTGAAAATCTTGGTCAATATAACAAATAAGCGGCACAGATAAATACTTAGAATCAGTAATGTTCTCATTCATAAGATCTAGATTTTCAATTACAACCGACTTAAAAGCAAAAGAAAAAGAGGACCCGGACAAGACTTTGGTATCCGGGTTACCACCCCCGGGAATACCAAACTCAAACTCAGAAGAATCGGAATCTGATTTTGACTCCACAGACTCAGTCAAATCAGATTCTAGCTCATCACCTGACTCAGAACTAGGCAAATAGCCTTCCCCTAGCTGCCAGATAAGAGATGGTGCCTCTGATACATCCAAATGCTACTGGATGGGTTCACACTTGGTTCTTCCCCGATCATGGAGATGGTAAGGTTATCCCCCAAGTTCTCTGAGTCAGCCGCAAGATCTGTAAAGAGACATGCCAGTGCTGCCCCTACTCCAAGCTCGTTGTTGTTTGAGTCACTTTCCATGCTTTGTTTAGCTTCAATGCTTGATTTAGGCTTCTCCTCGGTATCGCTATCTTGCAGCTGCAGGTCAAAGAAGATTTCGAACCCGAGGACACGCTGCTTCGCGGAATTCGTCTAGGGCTCAGGAAAGTCACAAAAGGGGAAATCTTCTCCCTTCCAAACAAAGTAGCCATTCAGCGTTCCCTAGATTAGCCTGTGGCTGAGCTCATAGTGTTTCCTGACTTGCTTGGCTATGGCTCTGGCTCTGGCTCTGCCTCTGATTTTTTCTCCTTTCCTGACCCAATCCTCTTTGGTGGGCACACAGCCCAAACCAAAGGCATGTGGGTTGTGCGGCACATCTATTAATGCAACAACGCCTTTCCAGCCACTTCTTCCAAGTTCCATTCCTTGTACATGCTGTAGTTTATTCATGAAATAGATAGACTGGGAGCTAACATACATGCCCTTATCTGCGGCTAGAATGGTCTGCACTACCCGGGCCTCAGCCAGAGTGAACCCTGAGAGGAATATATCCTCATCGCCATGAGTGATCTCCAACACTAGTGTAGTTACCTCTGGCGGCAGATGGATGGATGAATTCCCAAAAACAATCACCACTCATTTTTCGTAAGGGTACTTCAGCATTTGGTGGAGGGTAAAGTAGACAACTTTCACAAGATACAACTAGGGCCTCCTTAGCAGTAAGTTGAATGTGGCTAGCACATCCAGGACATGGAACTTGACATCTTGCTGAGTTGGGCTCACCTGGACTCTGATTTGCACCATGCCCATGACCTCCCTACTCGTATTATCATATGCCCGAATTACTTGCGATGTGGGCACAAAGTCTGCCGTTCTAAGGCCGATGGCATAAGCTGTACGGGAAGGATAGACATTGATAGCCGAACTGGTGTCTATCAACACCACCGATACCCATTTTCCCCTACACTCAACAGATATGTATAAGGGTTTGTTGTGAGCTGAGCCTTCTAGCGGCAATTCTTTGTCAAAAAAGGTTAGGGTTGGCCCGACACCACCTGAGAAGACCAATCCCACAAGCTGTTCAAGGGTAGTGTTAATGGACAATTTAGCTTTGTCCATTGTTGACAGCACTGTTTGTCGATATACCGAGAGGCCATGAGAAGACCCCAAATGGAGATGTCAGCTTGGATTTTCTTAAGTTGTTTTAACATTGCCTCTTCTTCCAGCTACTTCTCTTTTTGTTTCTCAACCTCTCTGTCTTTTCCAGATGCCTCAGCTTGATCTAAGTGTGGTGGCTTAAAATACCACCCACTTCTTGTCATGTGATCTATTTTTTCTGCATACCACGTATTATCTGGAAGGCACTCACCCCAGTCTTCATCGATGTGGGTCAGATGTAGATCGTTATCATCCCACCATACACCTTCAGCAGCTAACAAGCAGTTGTTCGGCTTCGTTCGGATTGCTTTCACATCACAGGTATCCCCTACAGGGTGTTGGGCCAACACTACTTTCTGGTTGTCTTCAACCCTCTCTCATTCAAACTTCTTCAATGTAATTTTATGTTCTGTGTCTACTGTGCTCATAACGTCCAGTTCCTGAGCTGAATTTTCCATTCAAGTGTTCTCCGGCAGTTTTCCTTTTTTATCGGCCTTTTCGGCCACTATAGCAATTCCTACTCCCTTTTTCTCCAATTTTATTTCAGTTCCTTCCTCCTTATCCGGCTCATCATTCAGCCACCCAGAGTTGTCGATTGATCCATTCAAGTCAAACCAGCCAATCTGCACATCCCTTTGATCCTGCTCGTCAAAGAACTGCAGGTTGTCTAAATCCTCATCGAGTTCCGCCAAATCATCCAACCTTTGGCTCGGGCCATCCTTCCTAACCACATTAACCTCTACTACAGTCAGCAACACTAATTTCGGCTTCACTTGATCAATTGGCACAATGTAGCAGCTTAGATCATACAACCCCCTTAGGCAAGTCCTCAAAGCTCTCCGGCAATAGACTCATACTTTCCTCTAAGGCTAGCCTCTCTTTTACTGCAACTGTCACCACCACAGGCTTAGGTTGAAGTGTGGACGTGTCCATCATGTACAAATCTGTGCTTTTAGGAATGAACAACGTCGGTCTTGGTAGGTGGGAAGGGGTAATATATACGTTGGGGTCATAAGAAATGGCCAGTGTATGGATTAGGTTTAGATTTTGAGGTGGGGGGACTTGATTGTGGGCTGAGAGAGGGTTTGTAATTACATTTGGTTTCTGGGTTAGTGCGATCACTTTGTTGTCAATGAGGTCTTGAATCTTATGACGCAGTCGGAAGCATTGGTCGGTATTATGACCATGCTGCTGTTAAAATGCACAATACTTTCCTGGGTTGTGTTTGGGTGGAAGAGGATTAGGTAATGGGAGAGGCTCTGATGGTTTGAGGTCCCTTTTTTTTACCAACACCTTCATGGCTTAAGACAAGGTCATATAGAGTTGGGTAAAGGTCCTTTGGGATCGGGTAGGGTTGGTTGAAGTTTGTGCAATTGTCTTGGCAAAGGGATTGGCAGTCTTGGTTGTGGTGGTGAGAACACTCACATCTGATGGCCTCGCAGCTGTGCTACCACTAATGGTAGCATTGGAACTGTGCACAAAAAGCCTTTTTGTCTACTCTTTCTCATCTGTTATCATCCCTTGTTTCATGGCGTCTTCGATCTAAACTCTCATCTCATGGAGCTCAGTGAATGTGAAAAGAGATAGGACGATCATTTTTTGCAATAACTTCCCGTGCAGATTGCGGACTACCATCCTTATCTGGTCTTTCTCGGAAGGCCTTGTGGTCATCATTGAAGCTTTAGCCCTCCACCTCATTACAAATTCTAAGAAACCCTCTTTCGGCTCTTGGCGTGTTGCCTCAAGATCACGAGTTATGACCTCGATCTGCATGTTATACGAGTACTGAGCAATAAAGGCCTTAGCTATTTCCTCCCAATTCTGCTTAATAGAATCCTTCAACTTCGCATACCAAATGGCTGCTATACCAAACATGGTACGGCCAAAAAGAAAGAGCTTTTGTAATCTGGTCAGGCCCATCGGCCGCAGGATGTCTGAAAATAGCCGTAGATGAACCATGGGATCTTCGGAGCCATCGAATCGATCAATGTGCGGCATTTTGAATCGATCTGGCAATGTCACTGCAGAATCAGTGTACCCATCTTCTATGTCGGGAATGGAATTAACACATTGTGCTCTCTTAAATAGCTTCTCCAACTTGTTGACCTTAAGCATAGTTGGGTTAACCTCAAACTCAAATGGAGCCTCAGTTTGATACACAGGTGTTTTGGAGGCTTGTGCTAGGATCGGCTCTGCTGGATTGCCCTGATTTTCTCGGACATTAGAAGTATGGGCAGTGGCTCCAGGTGTTGGGATGCCCGTAGGAGGTGCATGGGATACAGAAGTCGTTGCTAGCTGTGTTTGTTGTTGTTGTAGCCTGTTTATTACCTCAGCCTGACGGGCTGTGACCTCGGCCTAACGAGCAGCATCTTGCTGTAGGGTTTTAACTGTTTGCTGAAGATGATTTATTAAATCTCCATATTGATTGGGGGATACTGTGTCATCGGAATAGGTGAGTGATCTCGTGCTGGACTAGAAGTAGAAGATTGTCCCTGAGCCTGACTGGATGCAGGTGAATTGAGGGGTGACTGCTATAAAAACTGGACCGGTGAACTCTGCTTGACTTTCCTTCGTCTCATAACCGGTGGGAGTGAAGTAAACACGGGTTATCCTCTAACAAGATCCCCGGCTTTGCAAAGCCTTCTGACTCGGTTCCAAAGCACTTGGGGGATATTTGAACTTTCTAAAGCTATGGTGTTAAACTACCTAGCAAAAGAAATAAAAAAAAGAGAAAGCAGTAATCAGAAACTGCACAACACCTCAGCTAATGATGTTACCAACATAGATGTAATCAAAGTTGTAGGACTGCACTCAACACTGAATTCTGCCTCCCCAAAACGGATACCAAACTTGCAACTAATATGCACATTCCTGTACAGTTTCACTGTAAAGCACATACTAGTTAAGTGAGAGCCAAAACACCCCTATGAGGGGGTAAGGTTACCCTATCCTAGTTTCTACTAGGATTCACTATTCAAACAAAGCGGTTTCATGCAATCCTGTATTCGGGTGAGCATCTTGTCCTAGTTTGGAACAGTCTCTATGGCTTTCCATATGCAACTAAGCCAAATGGTTAGAAGGGTACCTCAGCAAAACTACCTAATATATCTCTCACTCCGAACACGGAGAAGTGAAAGGAGGATCAAACGGTACAACGGTAGTCTAGATCCAAGGGTTGTGTTCCCATCATGGCAGAGCCCGTGACTGGTCAGCCTTTTGGCAAGCTTTTCGGGCAAGCCTCTAGCAAACCGTCTAGGAATAGCAAATGGCAAACACAGTGACTTATACGCACCAATGCAAATGTAATGCAAAGAAACATATAAATGTAGATAAAATTTCACATCATGAAGTTCAAGTCAAGTTCTCTAAATCCCCAGCAGAGTCGCCAAAAACTGTAGCTTGAGTTTTCGTGCCCCCTTTCGAAAGTCAAATAAGCCCTACAGTATCGGACTCCCATAATTCTGAATCTAATCTCACAAGTGCAATGTGAAATAGATAAACACCAAAGAGTCCAAATCTGACAAATCTTTTGGAAAATCAATTTTGAATCAAATTGCCAAAAATGGATTGCTTTGCCAGATACAGAGTCGCCACTTAAATATTTTTTGGGAAATTTAGAAAACCCATGACTCGTGCCAAAGGCCACGTGTCCGTCATTACCAAGATTGTCTTGGCTCAGGAACTTAGGTATGAGAGGGGAAGGTCATGAATTGAGCATCCCCGTTCGCCCTATCAAAGATCGACCTCTACTAATCATGATATGAATCTTATATACATTACATGCTCTAGTTCCGGTTATTAGGCTAGCATTACTATGTGATGCACGCACACACACAAGTATAGACTAACTTATAAGAATTAGAACATTTGATTCATGTTTGTTTTTGAAAAAGAGTTTGTGAATGTGCCACTTGAAAAAGTGGATTTAAATGTACATGAATCAATCCCAATTCAAGCAATTAGCCTTCATCCACAGGCATACAAGCAATTATAGCAATTAAGCATTTAGCCTCATGGCAAGCATGCTAGATATGGCAACAATCACGCTCATGCAATATGCCAAAGTGAGTAAAAGCTTACCTAGTACTCCAAGTCAAAAAGAAGATGATATAGTTAGAAAAATGCGTGATCCTAACTAGGCAATATGACTAATGCAACACATGCAATATGCAATTACTAGGCTCGGCTACTAATATGGCAATTGATAGCATGCAGTCTAAGCACATATTCAAAGAAACACTAAACTAACAATGCAAGTTAGAATGATGAACCGAGTCTCGGTGCATACAAAACAAGTGGATGCAAACATGAAGTATGCTAAACAAAACATGATGCCCTAAACTAACCATCATAAGCTAGTAAATAAAAGGGAGAAAGACGTGAGCCTAGATGTCACGACCCAAACCCGCCCCTATAGGTTTAGCATCGTAACCGGCCAGTAATCCGTGATTACCAAAGGCCTGTTTAACAATAATGACAATAATACAATATAAAAGGGCTGGCGGAAGCTAATCAATAATAACATACATCGTCCAATGAGCTGTGAGGACCTGAATGGAAATAAATTTTCATATACATAGTTATATCCACGAACACTTAAGTCCATAAAGCACATATACACAAGACAAAACACAAGTTAGGGAATTAAATCCCATTATCAAAAATAGTATTAACAAAAGTTATAAAACATTCTTTTCACTTAGCAATATCAAAAGGGTGAATTTGAACCACCCAAAAAGCCTTGACACATATTGGTTCAGAACCTCGTGAGGAGGCGCAATAGCTGGCTTGACAAAACAAGGGTTCAGGTCGACGCCACTAGCTTTGATTCGGTGCTCGATCACCTACAAATATATAGTAAACAGTGAGCTAGAGCCCAATAAATAACAGTTGTGTAAAGAGGTTAGAATGATGTCCTTACAATATTTGAAACAGTCAATTATCAATAGATTAGTTGCAATCATATCTTTTTGTCGATCAATCGTTCAATCGTACAATTCAATCAATCATATTCATATAAGTCATACACGGTACATCCAATAGCAACAATACAATAGGTCTTAAAGACCGAACAATCAATTGATAGCCATCAGACAATAGACAATAGCTCCAAGAATTGGAACTGACAGAGATCTCTGTATCAATAATAATAACAATATCAATAACAATAACAATATGCTATGAATCCCACGAATACAGTTTAGAAATTAGGATCATCATTCAATCAATAAAAAAAAAGAGCATCATTTCAGGAAACAACATAATTTATCAATCAGAAAATAAATACGATTGAACATATCTTTACAACAGTGTTACTCACAGCGGGCTCCTAAAAAACACGTGCTAATCGTTCGGCGTCTGACCTAAAAAAAATAAGTCAAGCACAACACGATTACAATTACACTCTTACAATTTATTTAATTTGGTTACTTGTTTGTCTTTCGATTTCTCTCATTTGATTCTAATTTTTCATTCGGTTATTCCTATTTATTTTTCTTCCATTTCTTTTAAATATGGATGACTAGTATTAGGAATAAATTAGATTATTAACCTTCAATTAAAATATGTTTAGCTATGTATTAACCAAACTAATTAAATATAAATAATCTAATCATAAACCAACCCTTATTAAGTTCACTAATTACACAATCAAACCTAAATTAGGCTCATACACGTTAAATTAAAATTATTCAGTCATGTTTAAATTACTAAATCAGAAACTCATAAAAATGTACATTTTGCAATTTCAACTCCATTTTCAAGCAAATCAAAAACCAAATAATTAATCTTCACATTTATTTCCATAATCTTAAGCCTAACTTAATTTCAATTGAATTTAATTAATTCTTAATTATGACTTAATTTGACTACATCTAATTTTATGAACCTAAATCAAATTTTTAATTGAATTCTTATAAGGCTCTAAATATCAAATTAAACCCATTGTTCCATTTTTGAAACTCAATTTCATGAAACATCCATTTTCTTGAACCCAAACTCTAATAAATGCTTAATCTCTCCTTAAACTCCATGAATCATGTTTGAAAATAAGTTTAGAATCATTGTTCTCTTGAAAATATGTCATGCATGTAAGGATTATGAGTTAAATTGATCAATTCTTCAATTTTTTCACATGCATGCCCTAAGCTCTCAATTACATGAGCAAATCTCCTATTTAAGGACAAATTCAATTCATTTAAACTCATATCTTGGAAGATGATGTGTAATAGAGCTTCAATATCAATAATTTGGAATAATTTCTTACTAATTGATGCTTCAAGACCAAAATTTTAGCTTTCTTAAGATTCCTCTTCTTCTTCCTTTCCAAGTTCTCTTCTATGAGCTCAACTCATTCTTTCTCTCTACGTGGGTCTGTGAGTATGTGAAAAAAGATGACTAAGGCAACCAAGTACTCTCTCTCTTAGTCTATGTTTATGAGATGAGTAGACATATAATTTACTATTTAGTTTTTCAATTAGTTTGTTAAATTGAGGTTCCAATTAAATTAAATAAAAATAAATAAATAATTAAAAAAACAACACTCATTTCTACCCAAATAAATTAATCCTCTATATTAAATAATCTCAATTATACTAATGTGAATTAGGCTGTAATTCCTATCCACTTGTTGTTTTCTAACTTGTTAAAATTAGCGAATCAGACAGGTTTAACTTCTATTCTCACCTATCTATTCAATCAAGCAATCAACCAAGTCAATAATTATCAAGACAATCAATAACAGTTAAGCACATAAGCACTCAGTTAACAATAAACAAATAATTAATTAATTACATTAATTTTAACTAAGGAGGTGGTTGTCACACTAGAAGACATACACGTTATTACAACATTACGGGTCCGAATGAACTAACTAGCTAACTAATTACCTAGCTATTACAACAATAAATGAATAATTTAGCTAAACCACTTAACTAATTATTACAAACCAAATGAATTAATTAATTAACTAATCTAACTAACTAAAATAATTACAACACGAGACGAATTAGCTATTCTAACTTATTATTTACAAAGCCACTATTTTAATCACAACACTAATATATTTATAGCACGGATCCCGAGGATCAATGGAGGTCTCATACATGAATACGATTTCCACTCGAAGAAGCCACTGTTTCTGCTGCTGAATGCCTCTATTGCACAGTACAACATTTGCATTGATTTCCACCTCCAGACCAACTATGTTCTACTTCAAAAGAACATTGCTTTATTTTGCACTGGTGGCCAGCAGAGGGCCTGCCGGCCATTGAAGGTGGCTTGCCGGCCACTACTGACTGGGTTGTCCTGTTGTAACAGAGAGCAAATAAAGTAGAGACAGTGTATTCTCAAGGGTTTGTTTGCACAATTTACCTCTCCTTATCATTTGAATAGCTCAAAGGAGTAGTAAAACTTGATTCATGAACCATCAATCTATGCAATTTCATTGCGTGATGGCTTATGAACCAAAGTGTGCAAGTTCTTTGAATGCAACAAAACAAGACTCTCAAAACCACCTCCCTATCATGAAAGATCAAGGGAAGTAGTTAACAATGAATCTTGAACCGTTTTCATCACTAGTGAGTATGAAACGACTCAAGACTCAAGGGTTCAATTAACGTTCAAGTGAACCTTAACCAATTATTATCTTGCACCTTTTTTAGCCTCTATTTTATTACTTCATTTTAGATTACCATCCATTCTTTAGTCAATTGAGTCCAAAGGTGAATTTAAGTCCTCTAATGGAAAGAGGGCTCAAACCAAGATTTGTTTTGGGCATGAAAGAGACATCATACCGTTGGTAATGAACCCCCAAAGGGATTAAACCATTTAGCATGACATCTTAATCTCATGCTTAAACAAATAAGTAGTTTTAAATAACTTTCAAAGAAAAACAAAAACCAAGAATGGAGGGAGGCTATAGATGTGATTAAGAGTGATTATAAGTATGGAAAGCCATAAATAAACACTATCAACTCAAATAAGATGGTGTCCAATACTTAAAACACCAAGTTTATGAGGACAATTACACTACAAGTATGCAAAACAAAGCTTAAATGCAACAAACACTTAAAAATAGTCCTAAAACAGTCCTAAATAAGTCTTAAAACATGTTGGAATTAAGACAAAAATAGCTAGAATAATAAGCTAAAACATAGATCATGCTAGGCTAGTAAGCAAAACACAAGGAGGGGAGGCTAACATCTCCAATTTTGGACTTCAAACCATGATTTTAGCCACTAAAATAACTCTAAAAATCAGTGTTTAAAAGCTCAAAAAAAAAAGTAGTGCAAAGGTAGCAAACACAAGGGTAAAGGCCTTAAGAGCAAGGTGTAAAGAATGGTGAACCACCCCTCAACCTCTATTGGCCTTAAAACCAAAATTTTAGCCCAAAAATACAGAATTTTTATAGCCCAAAAACTATTGGAAAATAGTGAGAAAAAGAATAAATACAACAAGTAAAGAGGCAAAGCCTTATACCTCTTGAAGAGTAGATCATTTCCAAGCAATAAAACAAGGAAAACACACCCTCAAGAGCTCCAACAAGGCTCAAAGATACCTCAACTCAAAGATGGAGAGGTTTGGTTAGGAGTGTATAGGCGAAGGTGAAGAAATTTGCAAAAGAGAGAGAGAAAGAGAATTGTAGAGAGAGGAAAAATTTTGCTCCAAAATTTTTCTAACCCCAAAGCAAGAAGGGAGGTTCTCTATATATAGAAAAACATGAATCTCCGTCAAAAACATCCAGCCATACACGTGGGAGCAGATGCAAGCATTTGTGCAAACAGCTGGCACAACTATCACAAAATATCTGCAAAACACATTGGCGGCCAACAACCAAGAGCAATGGCCGGCAGCCCCTATGACAAGCCACCAGAGGTTACAGGCTTGAAAATCCAAGGTTTTGGTCCAAAACAAGGCAATAGGGGTGTAGGGTTTGAAAGGCTCAAAGCTGTGGCATTCCGCTGAGAACTTCGAGCACTTGACAAGCATATGGACTCATCATTGGATCTGCAAGTGATGACGTCCAAGTCGTAAGGGCCGTCAAAAATAGGGTGTCTACACATCATCCTGAAAGCATCCAAACTAAAGGTTGATGGAAGGAACTGAGGTTGCCCAGAACCATGTGATAATTTGATAATTCTTACTTTCCCATTCGTCCAGATGGTCATTGAATGCAGAGTTAGTCTCATCCTCTTTCTGGTTGGGTTTGGGAAGAGCACCAGTAATGATCCGCAAAAGGCGTTTTCTTTTGATGAAGCTAGAGAGAGCTTGGGCCCAACTAACATAATTGGACCCATCAAGTATAACAGAAACATATTGGATGTTCTCAGTACGATCCATAATTTCCAAAACAGAGGTCACCAATAGATTCGGAAGACTGCAAAACTCTAGGGACAGATAGGGCTAACGTCAGCACTGTGCTGTGATGATGTCAGCAGCTTAGGCAATGGCTGAGTAGGGATGACATCAGAGGCTAAGTGAGGCTGATGTTAGCAGCTGAAGAACAGGCAAACGGCTGGATGAGCCAGGCGGAAGCTGGGGCAACGGCACCCGGTTAAGAGAAGCCAGGCGGAAGCTAAATGGGAATCGGCTGATGCGGAATCCAATGGGCAAGCCGAGGTCGAATCGACTAAAGCAAAAGTCGAGCAGCCGAAGCCAAGAGAAGCCAATTGAGAGGACGCGTATAGGAGTATGGTGAGAGTGAGACCGAGGTCAACTGACGCATGGGTCTTTGGGAGGCGCGTGAAAGCGCGTAGCAAGTCCGATGAAGGTGAGTCTAGTGGCGTTGGCTTCGTCTTGAAGAGACGAAGAGGTTGGTATTGTACAAACGTTGAAATAGGGATGGACTAGATACGCAGAAACCAACAAGGGACAGAAAAAAAAAGTGAGGAAGAAGAAAATAAGGGTAGGAGAGAACCCTAGGCTCTGATACCATGTTATGAAAGTAGAGAGAGAAGAGAAAAGAGAAACTCTGTATTGAATTATATTAATGAAATACAAGAAGCCTGTATTTATAGGCTGAGAAGAAACCTAGATAAGTATAGAAAAGGAGATAGAGATATATCAGAGATAAGTATAGAAAATGAGATGAGATACATCTACAATACAGATATATAAGTATAAAATAATAATATATGTATCTAACAAGGCAAAACGGATCCTGTTAGAAATACATGCTTTCCATACTGGCTTGCTATATGGTCACAAAATTTTCCCTTTATTTCTTGGCATGTTCTAATAGAGATTGCACCACATTCTTTCATAGAGGTTGTGAAATGATCGTAGAACGTTATACCGCTACCAAATTCAGATGATATGTCTGGTGATGCAAGAGCTTTATGTACGTGCAACACCACGGTAGAAGACGGGTAGTCTGGTGGTGGCATTGCCATTTCGGCCTCCATTAGCATCTTGTCTTTAAAAACTTTACATGCAGGGACTAAAAGCATCGCCAGTGTTGCTGCAAAAACAACACTACAGAACACTGTCTTCAAGAAGCCAATCTTTGATTCTAGTTCTGCCACCCAATGAGTAGCGTCAAAGAAAACAAAATCAGGTTCCAATTCTCGTAGCAATGTTTCCACTTGATCATAAGTGAGGTTCATGGTGGTCGCTAGGTGAGTGGTTAAGACAATGGGTATGTCAGAAGTTGTCTCGGCATCCAGAGGGAGGCCTTCAACGTTTGAGCCGGTGAGGGGGTGGCAAGTGATGAGGTTGAGATGGAGATTCGTAGCTTTCCATTGAATTTGAACCTTGTTTGGCAACAAAAAAGAGATTTTGTGGCCTCTTTGAGCAAGCTCGTTGGAGAGATGGAGGTATGGAGTCAAGTACCCCAAGGAAAACCATGGAAACATGGCTATGTGAAACTTTGAGTCCTTTGTCTGAGCCATTAATTCCCACTTCAATCGACTTCTTTCTAGCTAGTCTCTTATGTATGGTGTATTTGTGTCGGCGTTGCTGAAGTGGGTTTGCAAGTGCCTCAATATAAACACTATAGCGATCCCGGTTTTCCCTCCATTGATTATTGTATTCCGGACTTAGGTTCCGTAGAGTTGATGTTATGTATCTCTTGTTTCTGTCCTTCTATACTTTGTATTTGAGTTATAGGGTGTTATGGGCAAGATTGTTACAGGTTAGGAGTGAATGGGAGCAAATGGTTGCCGCCCAGAATTTTGGTCCTTCGCTCGAGCGAGACTTTTGAGCTCTTTGTTTTGGATCCTTCGCTCGAGCCAGGGTTTGTTCGCTCGAGCGAGAGTTGAGTTTTGTTTCTGGTGGCTCGAGCGAGAAGTCCTTCGCTCGAGCTTGCGTCTGCATCTGGTTCTGGACCTGAGAGTTGCATTTCTTGGCTCGAGCGAGACTTCCTTCGCTCGAGCGAGCGAGGTGTATGTTTTGAGTTTCTTCGCTCGAGTGAGCATTCTGTCGCTCAAGCGTGCTTCTGGGTTGTAGACCTGAAGCTTCGAATTGTTGGCTCGAGCGAGACTTTCTTCGCTCGAGCGAGGGTTCTTTGTGTCTGGTCGCTCGAGCGACCAATCCTTCGCTCGAGCGAGCCTGTGTTATATCAGCAGACAGCAGCGGGATTACACTTCACTTTTTCATCTCTTTTTAATTTCAAAACCCTAGATCCGAGCTCCCTCTCTCTCTAAACACCTTCTCTCTAGGGATTGATCTACTTCCATTGAGTTTCTAGCCCACTCTCTTTGCAAGAAAGATAGAGGGCGTTGAGAGCTTCGCTTTAATCTGAAAATTTGTGAGTTTGGAGCACTTTGGATTTTCATCATCTTCTTCATTTGAGCTCTTCATTTTGAGGTAGGGATACCCTACTCCATCTGATGAGCTTTGTCTTTGATTTTAGTCATTTTGATTAGTTGGTGATGTTTGGTAATTTTGGGAAAAGTTAGGGTTTAATTTGTAATTTAACAAAAAGGGGGTTTTTTATATATTAAACTCCATGTGTTTGTAAGATTTGGAAAATGGCATTATTAGTGTCAAATTGAGGAAATTGAACCTTAGGGTTGATTTTTGATAAAGGGTGGAAATGCCTTAATTTTGGGAATAAATTAATTAGTATAATTAATTTGGGAAAATATGAAATTGAGTTGACATCCATGAAATTGGGAAATTATGGGATTGAATGGTGTAATTGGATTAATTTATAACTCACCGATGAAATTGTTGATATTGTATTAGTTTAATACATTTATTTTCTGTTTAGAAATAACTACTTTGGGCTATCGGTGGAGGATAGTCTCGATTGTTGTAGACACTGTATGTTGATTAGGGAAAACTGAAACTAATGACAGTGAATATGTCATTGAAGTGTATTGATTGATCCCTTGTGTATGATAATTCCTTATATACTTGGAATATGTGTATTGTGTGGGAGGAGATAGGGGATGTACTCCACGGTTTGAGGGAAGATAGGGGATGGACTTTCAAACCAGTTTGGGAGAAGATAGGGGATGGACTCCATAGATACAACAAATATGTGTATCTTTATGAAATGTTTGTACAACGAATATGTGTACTAAATGGAAGTGTTAATACAGCAAATATGTGTATTACGTGAAGTATTGGAAGTGTTTTAATATGAGTTGTGATCTCATAGGAATTGCAAAGTATGAAACTGATAAAATTTGAGATGTAATCTCTTTTAAGTTATCTGGCCAGGTTCTGAGCCATGTTTATGAAATGAATTGATAGGTAAAGGAAAGTGAAACGTAACATGGACATAAATGTCATGGAACTGTGCTGTGATATAACTGGTTTATAAGTGTTAACCATCTATCAAATGCTATTGTTTTAGTCATTGTTTATATTTGGTTTAGTATATCTCTATTGGGCTTTGGCTCACCCTATATGAGACATCATTTTCAGGTCCAGGTGATATGCCACCTCCAAGGACATAGCCTGGAAGGTTTTCGGAGTTGAAGACTCTTTTTGCTGTTTTGTTTACCTTTTTGCGTATTACATGTAATTTCAAGCCAAGGGCTTAATGTGTATGAGTTAGTACTCCTTTTTATAACCAAGTGTTGGCTTGGAAAGTTGTAAACCCATAGGACGTTTACTTTTGTTGTCAACATGTAATACTTTTGTAATAAACACTCTGATAAATAGAAATATGTTTTATTCTCTTATGTCTATGTATGTCAAGAATGATGGGTTTTATGTATTAAAATAAAGGCGTTACAAACACGAATAATTGAGATTTCACTTTTTGGTAGTTTGGTGCATTATTTGATTGTACGAATTGTGGTCCATAATTGTTTGTGGGAAAATTTTATTTTCACACACCTAATTATCTCAATTCACATCATTTCTTAGTACACACACTTTGTAATTTAATTATTAATCAATTTGCTCAATCTACACAGCAAATGTATCAATTATACCATTCACTCAACTATTGTACACACACCCCCTCAATCCTCCTTCCACACACTTGTCCCTCATTCCATATATTGGTACGATTTGGAAATTTGTAGGGCCACAACACTACAATAGTCAAAGTGAAGACCCAATTGAAGAACACAGTCAAAATGAAGACTACATTGAAGAACCAAAGTCCTTGTTTTTTGAATCCGTACTGCTGATTGTGAGCTTTCGGTGGTAGTTTTCCGAAATTATGTATTTATTTCAAAAATTTACTTCCGAATAAAAGTGATTAGTTCGATAAATTTGTTCAGAAAAAAATATAAAAAATTTGGCAATTGATGTCCGAATATAATGAAATAATTCGGCACTGGTTGTCCAATTAAAAAACGTGAAAGGAAAAAAAACGTTTTGCATGAAAACTAACATTTTCATCACTAATAAAGTATAAACCTAGATATTAAAACAACATGAGAGTTATTATGAGAGTATTACTTTGTAAGCAATAGAGGAGTATAGAGTGTGTAGCAAGTAAAGTGACAACAATAGAAAAACTAGAGTTTATTTTTATTTTATTTTTTTTACTCAAAAGATGTACATTGAGATTTTTTTTATTTTTAAAAAATGTGTATAGAGTATTTTCATATAATATTATGGGTGTTAGTAGATGTCCATTATGGTCATTTTAGTTTTGGGTATAATTGTCATTAAAATAATATTTCATTAACTGTGTGCACTAAGATAACTAAGTGTGTGGAAATATAATTATTACTCTTATTTGTTGTCTTGGGGCAAGGCGATGTTGTGTTCTAAATTGGTTTTTATTGATTGAAATTGTGAGATCCAATCACCATGTTTGATTTTGATTATTTTTTAAAAATTTGAATTTTTTATTTTTTATGTATTTTTTAAAAAAATTTAAAGTAATTTTTTAAAAAAAAATTTAGAAGCACTTAACCTAGATGTACCAAAAAGTAAACTGTCTGTGAAAAAATATTTTTAAAAAAATTAATAAACACATAAGAATATGAAAATGTACTTAATTTCTGAATTTAAAAAAAAAAAATTTGTAGTTAGCGAATTTAAAAGAAAGTTTTCACAAATAATATACTTTTTAACTATATTTATATTAGGTGTGTGTATCTAAAAATTAAAATAAATAATAATTAAAATATTCATTTAAAAAATCAATGGAAACAAAAAATATAGAAAAAAAAAAAAAAAACTCAATTTTTAAAAGGGCATTTCTACACAAGTCTTAATTTATAAACTTATATTCTATTAAGTCCTAATTAAGATTTTTTGAACCTTCAAGTCCCATTAAATTTTTAATAGTGGGAATTGCTCTTCAAATAATAATTGTTCATCATTTATGATTATCTATAAAGGAATATGATGATTTGACATTTATTTTGATTTTCAATACTTTAAAACATCAACTTTCAAATTAAAAAAAATTTCTTAAAAACAATTATGTGCAATAAACAAAAACTAAGGCTGTGTTTGGTAAGGTTTCGAAAAGTTGATTTCACCCGTTAGTTTGAGTGTAGTGTTTGGTTAGCGCTTTCAAAAATTGATTCTCCACCCACTTTTCAAAACACATCAACTTGGTCATTCCCCGGACGTTCGGCCGATTGATCGGAATAGCATTCGATTTTTATTTTTTATTTTTGCACCTATTATTTTTATATTTTAAATAAAAAAATATTTGTGGAATTTTTTTAAAATTTTTTATGAGTTTTGAATAGAATTTTGGATTGTGTGTTTGGTTATGAGTTGTAAATTTTTTAATTAAATATTATATGTCACATCATTCATTTTAAACTCAATTCAAAATTCTTTTCAAAACTCACAACCAAACAAATTTTTCACACTCAAATCATAATTCCAAAACTTACAAACTCAAAATACAACTATATTCTCAAATCATAATTCTAAAACTCTACAAAACGCTACCTAATTTTTTTTGAAAAATTTGAATCAAAATTGAAAATTTTGTATATATAAAGGAGCATGATAATGAGAAATTGATGCGCAAAATTGAAGGAAAAGAAAACACCTTTAAAAATAAAAAAAATTTGATAATATTCTCAGTTTTAAAACTTGAAAAAACTGATAATGTTTTTGATTTTATTGGATAGTTGAATCAAACCAATAAGTAGAAGGCAAATACGTTGAATCTCATGCTCTGTTTTTTTATTAGTTAGTAAAACAATTATCTGAAATATTACTATACAAAATTGATAATGTTCTCAGTCTTAAAAATTGAAAAAAACATATAATATTTTCAGTTTTACTAAATAAGACTTATTGGTTCAAAAAATTTTAAATAGAACCTGAGCTACCATAACATTTGTAAATAGGATTTTTAGGTAATTAACTCATTTTAAAAAAATAAGAATAAACCAAACAACACTTTTTTTTTTGCTGATTTTTGAGAAATATTAAATAGCATGGAGTAATATTCTAAGACCCCTAAATAATTTCTCCAAATAAATAGTTAAAATATTATTTTTGATAAGTAAAATTGTTAAAAATATATATATATATTAGTAATTAAACTCAATGTAGATTTACCATTGAGTTTAATAACTAAGTTACATTTTTACAGATAGTTATACTTAACAAAAATAGACAAATAATTTAGATTAAATATAAATCAAACGATTAGAATTTAAATGAATAAAATTAAAAATCAAAAATTTATTTTGTTGTACTAGCACTACAAAAGTGTCTGTTTTTAACCGGAACTCTAGTAATGCCTCGGGACTATCATTATCCAGAAAAGAAATTCGTAAGTGCTTATGTGATTATGTGCTTACGTGGAGTGAATTACTGTTGTCCATTGTATTAGGACGCGAGTGTTATAGTTTCGGCACATTTGTGATTGTGCTAATGTTCTTCGTTACGTTTATTAGGATGTCAGGACAAGGACGTGGTGTCAGGTGATGTAGGCCTAGGAGGCAGGAGATGCCCATACCGGATGACATTCCGGCACAGCAGGAGGGTGTTGGCCAGGCCAATGTGGCCAAGCCAGTAGGTCAGCAGGCCATGGGCGCCTTAGCCCGCGAGATGGCAGAAGCTTTGAGGGCATCTGTAGACACCCCATTTTTGACCGTCCTCAAGACTTGGATGTCACCATTTGAACACTCGGTGATTATCTATGTTCGTGTTCGTCCTGAGTTCTCGGAGGTCTCGGCCACGTACCTCATCTCAAGACCTCTCGACTTGCCTGTTTTGTGTTTGGTTTTGCACTAAACACTTGTGTTTTGCTTTTGAGGGGCAGGGAATGGCTTGTTGGCCATCCCCACACCTCACCGGCCATGGCTTGGGGCCACCAGCTCTGTTTTGTTGCCACCGGCCATTGGAAATGGCCAGCCGGCACCCTTTATGGCCGGCCGACCATTGTTTTGGTCAAATTGTCATTTTTGGCTGGCCGACTACTGTACATCTGCTTTGGGCAGATATTTTGTGCCAGCTGTGATAGCTGACAGCCACTTTGCACCCCCTTCATATACATGTATGGAGGGATTTCACTCTTGCTTAGCTTGTTTTGTAAGCTTTGCAAGAGTGAATCTCTATAAAGGAAGGGCTTCTCCTCCCTCCTCAAGGGTTACAAAAAAATTCCAGAGGGTCTTAGATTAGGGTTAGGGTTTATGTATACATCTATCTCTATATCTCCCTCTCTTGTGAGTTTTGTGTGCGTTTAGGTGTGTTTAGTCTTACTTTTGTGCACAAACACCTAGTGCTACACCTTCCCTTAGTTACTGAGGCATCAAAGGGTTGTTCTTGGAGATTTTGGGTGGATTCAAGCTTGGAAAACCCGCTGGAGCATTGTTCTTGAAGAGGGTCTTCAAGGGTAAGAACCTTACCCTTTTATTCCCCATTTTTGCATAGGCTTTTAGCCATCCTTACATCTATTTTTATGCTTAGTCTATAACTAACAAAAGTTCTGATTTTGAGTGCTTAAAATAGTTGTTTAAGGTTGTTTTAGTGTTTAGGGTTGTTTGACCCCTCTTAGGCCTTGTTTGGCCCCATTTTTGTGCTATTTTGGTGAGCTCCGGGACCACCTTGTCTTGGCCTCCTCACCACTGAAATCCAGAGAGATTTCAGTGGTGGGGATGGTGCTTTAAGGTCCTAAGAAGGAGAGGGTCATCCCCTCTCCTTGTTGCCTTCAATATGTGCCATTTTAGCCTCATGTGTGAGCACCATTGTTGAGATCATGTTGGCTATATCTTAAGTAGTATTTGTGCTTATTTTTCCATGATATAGCACTGTTTTTAATTGGTTTAGACACACCATGCATGCCTTGCATACTTGTCTTGTAATGCCATTATTTGCCTTAACATGTACTTAGCATTTAGACTACTATGCTTATTTGTTTTGGCCAAGCTTTATGAAGCTTTTGTGCATGTCTTAGTGTGCCTAAGGTCTGATTGTGGTTGCTTTGGTCATGCTTGACATGCTTTGCATAGCCGCCTTGCATTTTGGCTTGTTAGCCTTGAGTGTGTGATGTCATGAGCATGCTTTGCTTGAGCTATTTCAGTGGTTTGGCACCACTTACCGTGTCATTTCAGTCCATTTAGAATGCTTGTATGCTTGCATTTGATGTTACTTTAAAGCCTTAAAGAGTTTGTGTTTCATGCTCCATGAAAGTGTCATTGCGTATGCCATCATGTTTAGGCCTCTAGGATGCCATGTCAATGTGTTTTTGGCTTTGTTTTAACATGCTAAAACTCTGATTTTGGTTGTTCAAATCATGCCATGTTTGGTTTTGCTAAGTGTAGTTCAATACCTCTTTGGTGAGCCTTAGGTTTTGGACATAATTGCATGCTTTGCTTGTCTTGTTTAGTTGGTTTGGCACCATCCTTAACATGATTTTCAGAGTTTGATATGCATGCCATTTGTCCATATTTGTTTCCTTTTAAGTGTGCTTAAAAGTTGCTTCTTTATGCTTAAATGTTGGACCATATGTACATGCATGTTTGTATGTGTTTTGGCCCTTATTTCCATAGCATTTGGCCGTTATTTTGGGCTTGTTAGAGAGCTCCCCAAACTAGTTTAAGACCATCCTTTGCATATTGTTGCATGCTCGCCTTGTGTGTTGTTGCATACTTGACCTATCGCATGTATTGCATGCTTGAATCGTATCGCATTTGGTATGCATTCTTCCTTTTTGTCTTGGTTGCTTAACATGTTACGTGTCTTGCATGTTTGCATGTTGGCATTGCATCTTGCATGCTTGTTATCTTGCATATGTTGTTGCATGCCTTGTATGCTTGTTTGCTTAGGTTGTGTGCATAGTACACATTACTAGCTTGCATGCTCATATTGTACACTTAGCTCACATGCCTAGGTTGCATTTTGCATGCATGTCTTGCCTCTTCAAATCACCATGATAGAGGTTGGGCCTTATGTGTTTGTTTGGTTGTGCATTACATTTGAAATCTAAATGCACAACTTGACTCATTTGGCCATCACGCATTGAAATGCGCGATTGGTGGCCCGAGGGTCGAGTACCATACCCCTTTGAGTCATAAACATGACAAGGGGTGTGGTGGTGCAAAAATTGCTTTGAAATGCATCACCATGCCCTGTTTTGCCCTCTGCTGCTGTCAAAACAGGTTTCTGCAGGAAAACATGGCCGGTCGGCCATCTCCAGTGCCGGCCGGCTATCCATTGTTGGCCAATGGCTCAATAGATGGTCGATGACCACTTTACCATGGACGGTGGTGCTTTCTCTTGGCCGGTGGCATCCCACAGTGTTCAGAGAGTGTTCCTTGGGACTTGTGCAGTCTTCAGAGGAGAAAAACAGTGCAAACAGAGGCAGCTTGTGCATAGTGGTGGATTTTCGAGCGGAGTCGAGCACGCATGCATTGGACCTTCTTCCCGAGGCTGTTTTATCGCTTTATTAGCTTAGTTAATTTGCTTAACTAGTTAATTGGTTTGTAACTATTTAATTAGCTTGTTAGTTGATTAAATTGTATTATTCTTTCGGTCCCTCCGAGCGAGGGCGAATTTGTAATAAGCGTGCATGCGTGTGATGCATGTTTTCCAATCCCCACTTCCTTTTCCCTTTTATTTAACCGCTTACGATTGTTAGATTTAGGGCATATTTAATTTAGCATCCTTATGCTATGCATGCGTGCATCCATTCATTTGTATTACATGCACTAGGCTCGGCGCATCATGCTAACTGCATAGTATTTCAAATCTAACTTGAATACGTGTTATTTGTTGCATTCCACATGCCATCCTACGATTAGCCGAGCCTATTCTAGTTACATTTTGTATGTGATGCATTAGTCACTTAACATGAACTAGGATCACGCATTGATTACTAACTAGTTTTTGTTTTGGCTCAGAGTATTCGATAAGTGTTTATGCTTTAGCATTCTTGCATGCGTGTGAATGATTGCCATGATAGCATGCTTACCATGAGGCTATATGCTTATGTCATATAACTGCCTGAATGCCTGTGTGTGAAGGTTGGGTTGCTTGAGTTGGAATAATTCGTCGAAACCCATGTTTTAGCCTACTTGCAAGTAGCAAACTTCAATCCATTTTTTCGAAACAAACGGATATACGATGCTTTGTTCCAACTTAGGCAATCCAGTCTATACTTGTTTTGCTGTGCGCATCACGTAGTAATTCTAGGCTAATAACCGGAATAAGAGCACACAATGTTTTCAAAACTAGATATCATGGTAAGTAGAGGCTGATCTTCAATCGGGCGAGCGGGGTTGCTCACGAAGTGACCTTCCCCAATCGTGCACAAGTTCCCGAGCAGAGGCAACTTTGGTGATGACGAACAGATGGCCTTAGGCAACGAGCCAGGGTTTCCTAAATTCCCCCATAAAAAATATTTAGGTGGCGACTCTGTATTTGGCAAAGCAGTCCATGTTTGGCACTTCTTTCAAAAAATTTGTTTTCAAAACAATTTGCCGGATTTGGACTCTTTGGTGATTTATCAATCTCGCATTGCACTTTGCGAGATCAAATTAAGAACCATGACATTGAGTCCTGAACTGTAGTAAGCCCAAATGAATAGAACGGACGGGATTCCCTCCCGAGATGTTCGGGGACGTCTACAGCATCTATGGGCATTCTCAAGGCTGAGAATCAAGTTTAGGCCCAGGTTGTTGATGCAGGGCCTTCCTTCTTGAAGAGGGAGTTCTTCCGGTCTAATCCGGATGAGTTTGTTGGTGATCCGAAGGAGCCACTTAAGGCGGATGAGTGGTTGGAGCAAATGACGAAGATGTTTGAGATGCTAGGCATCGAAGACGGGGCTTTGAAAGTGACCTTGGCATCCTTCCAACTTAAGGGGGATGCGGGTCAGTGGTGGAAATTCATGAAGGGCCGTATTGGTGGCACTTAGGAGGCTTTTGTGGGTGCTTTCTAGGAGAAATTCTTATCTCCAGCTATCAGGGAGAAGCTGAGAGACCAGTTCTGCCAGCTTTTGCAGCTAAGTTCTTCAGTGACCGAGTTTGAGGCTGCATTTACTAGTTTGTCCAAGTTTGCACCTGAACTTGTGGTGTCTGAGAAACGCCGTTGTATCGAGTTCGAGAAGAAATTGAGGCGCGGCCTCAAGATGAGAGTTGGCGGGTCTATGACTCGAGACTATGGGCGTCTGGTTGATGCTGCAGCCCATATGGAGATCATGATGCAGGAGAAGGAGGGGCAGAAAGGCACCAAGAGGAGTCAGGATGGTCAGGGTGATGGCAGGAGACAGAGGGGTTCACACCCTCAACAGTCTCAGGGAGGTTTTGCTAGATCTACCTTTCCAGTGCCGAGTGCAGGCTCTAGAAGAGGCAGTCAGGGAGACGTGACTTGTTTTAAATGTGGCCAGCTGGGTCACAAGTCTCCAGCTTGCCCACAGAGGGGAGGAGGTCAGAGAGCTATTTCATCTTCAGCTAGACCTGCAGAGCCAGAGTCAGGGCAGGGGTCAGCCACTGTCTTGCTATCCTTGCATGCGTGTGAATGATTGCCATGATAGCATGCTTACCATGAGGCTATATGCTTATGTAATATAACTGCCTGAATGCCTGTGGGTGAAGGTTGGGTTGCTTGAGTTGGAATAATTCGTCGAAACCCGTGTTTTAGCCTACTTGCGAGTAGCAAACTTCAATCCATTTTTTCGAAGCAAATGGATATACGATGCTTTGTTCCAACTTAGGCAATCCAGTCTATACTTGTTTTGCTGTGCGTATCACGTAGTAATTATAGGCTAATAACCGGAATAAGAGCACACAATGTTTTCAAAACTAGATATCATGGTTAGTAGAGGCCGATCTTTGATCGAGCGAGCGGGGGTGCTCACGAAGTGACCTTTCCCAATCGTACCCAAGTTCCCGAGCGGAGGCAACTTTGGTGATGATGGACACGTGGCCTTAGGCAACGAGTCAAGGTTTCCTAAATTCCCCCATAAAAAATATCTAGGTGGCGATTTGTATCTGGCAAAGCAGTCCATGTTTGGCACTTCTTTTAAAAAATCTATTTTCAAAACGATTTGCCGGATTTGGACTCTTTGGTGATTTATCAATCTCGCATTGCACTTTGCGAGATCAGATTAAGAACCGTGACATTGAGTCCTGAACTGTAGTAAGCCCAAATGAACAGAACGGACGGGATTCCCTCCCGGGACGTTCGGGGATGTCTACAGTTTCTAGTGACTCTGCTGGGGAGATTAGAGAACTTGACTCGAACTCGTGATATCTTGTTTTGATTTCACTTATGTGTTTCTTTGCATTACATGTGCATTGGTGCGCCTAAGTCCCAGTGTTTGCCGTCTGCTATTCCTGAACAGTTTGCTGGAGGCTCGCTTCGAGAGGCGTGCCATAAGGCTGACCGGTTATGGGCTCTGCCACGATGGGAACACAAACCCTGGTTGTCACCGGGGCACCCTTTTGACTATTCAACCTAGTGCATGTTCGGAATCCATAGTGACCATTCCAAGCTAGAACAGGTTGCTACCCGATTATAGGTTGTTTGAAACCGCTGCGTGCGTAGTGAAACCCTAGTTCCTGACAAAATAGGATAGGAAAACCCTACCCCAACATAGGGGTGTTTTGGCTCTTGCTTGCTTGTTATGTGCTTTTTGAGTTGACCTCTACAGGGAATGCATATATTAGTTTGCAAGTCTGAGTATCAGGCCTGAGGGCATCAGTATCGGAATTTGAGAATCAGTTATATCTGTGGGTATCAGATTCAGTTTTCAGGGTAGTGATTTTGGGGAATAGTGATCAGTAGTAGAGTACAGTTATTCAGCTATGCTTGTGTCTATTCTGATTGGGCTGAAATGCTGCGTGTTTTCTCTTTCAGTTCAGAGATCTAGTACAGAATAGCTAGTGTTCTTCTTTGCTGAGGCAAGACAGACACCTGATCTGTCAGTCGCCGTTCAGTTTAGCGGACTTATGATGACGCAGAGTTCAGAAGAAACAGTGGTTATGGCAGCCGCATTGGACCAAGGAAACATCTTGCAGGATGAGGCCAATGTTGATGTACCACATCCGCCCAGGTCGCCTGTTGTGCACCCGATCTAGACACCCCAGTTGTATCAGGCTCATGAGCCCACCATATTTGAATTGATGGGAATGATTGGCGACCTTCAGAGGTCTATGGCTGATCTCGCCTACGGAATCTCGGCTTTGCCACCAACCACATCGTATGCCGGGAATTTTTTACCACAAGAGCCCCCGCTACTAGGACGGATTGTGATCGAGCTCAACCAACCTGAGGTTGCCCCAAGCTATAGCAACGATGTGTCAGCAACAACCGGGTTTCGCTCTGATGCAGCAACCCAAACCCTCGATCAAGTGGAGGCTAGAGGTAAGAACAAAGTGAGAACAGATGCTGATCCCGTTGAACAACTGCTGTGGGCAGTCGAGGCTTTGAAAGCCAGAGGATTGAGTAAACAGCAAATATTCGCAGTGGTGGCTAAAACTGTGGATGATGCTTTTCCCCACTCTAACCGAGGGGAGTTCTACCCAGACAGAAAATCGAGATAGGCCCCATCATGCCAGAACAGTTCCTTCCATTCCTAACTCTACACCTGGGAAAGATCAGAAAGTCAAGGCAGTGCTTGCCGACCCTTTCGCTAGCGCGTCTAGCAAAAATTCTCAGACTTCAAAATACCTGCCTTGAGGCCGCAGGGTCTTTCATGCTCTCTACATGCCTTTGTCTAAGGCGCTCCAGATCCTTGCTGAAAGGGGGCATCTTAAACCCCTTGAGCCTCGGCCTCTCCCGAAGAATCTCCCTCTCACGCATGATGCTACCTTGTACTGCGCGTACCACCAGCAAACTGGTCACAGCACCGACGGTTGTTTCCGCCTTCACCATGAAGTGCAAGATTTGATCGACAATGAGGTCATCCTCCCACCCACCTCAGCAAAGTCTGTCACCGCTGAATTGTTAGATTTCGAGGATACTGCGAGTATGTGATCAAAAGTTGGACCACCTGCGGGCGGCGCCCGGTGTATTCCAGATGTGGCGTCTGGCACGCACTTTTTTGAGCATCTGTGAATGCTAATTTTGTAGTTTCTGACTTGGGTGTTGAGTCGGCTCTGTGGTCTTGTTTTGTGTCTGTCTCATTGTTTTGAGTTAGTCTTTTTACTTAAGGGTCTGTCTTGTTGTGTCGAGTCAGTCCCATTGTATAGAAGTTCGGTGATTTCAGGGGTGTTGCCTCGGATATCACTATTTTATTTTGTGTTTATTCTTTTGGCTTTCTCTTGAGTCTGTTACTGTTATGGAGCCAGTTGCAACCCAGAAATTTGAATGAAACAGTTGCGGCTATCATGTTTCCGTGCCTATTGCTACTTTGAGCCTGTTGTGCCAGCAAGTTTAGAATGAAATGGCAGCACATTTTACCTGCTCTTTTGTGCCTATAAGTCATTGTATTGACCTAAGTTTTTCAAAACTTTTCGAACAATGTAATGAAAACGAAGAGGAAGGTCTTCCTTGGGTTTTGCAAAATTTGATCAATTGAGAGAAAGAGAGGCGTGCTAAGCCCTTAATGAATGAGATCATGCTTGTTAGTGTGAGTACTAGGAAGGATCCTGGCTTGATCCAGATTGGTTCCGCACTCTCTTCACCTCGAGCGATTTGTCGCTTTCTTAAAAGCTTTCAAAAAAATATTTTGCGCAGTCCTGCGAAGACTTGTGTGGAATCACTCTTGAGATTGTGCAGCTTAGGATCGCTCTCAGCCCCGAAACTCGACCCCTCACTTTCAAACCTTGAACTTGAATTCAGAATGTTCAACGGTCAACTACAATGTGAGGCCTGTGTGGCCAGATTCGAAGCACCCCTCGAACAAGGGGCAAAAGACACCAGAGAATGTACTCGAAGAGTCCACGACGAAGGACGGCAAGAATGCCAAATCCCAGAAGGGAGGAAAGAAGAAGGTATCACTGAAGGACAACTGAGTTCCGATCCACAACACTAGGGGCAAATTCAGCCCCCCCCATCGGATGGACTCTTGCATCGTCAGCGAACAGCAGCCGTTCACTTGGATTCAGATGACTTCAGGATCTCAAAAAAACCATTTGGCATAGACAAAGCTACACTTTTACCCTTGAGAGGCTCGCTGGGCCGAAAACCCAGAAGGGTGACCCAGGCAAAAGTTAGAGCAAGAAAAAAATTCAAAAAAAAGAAAGAAAAAAAAAGAGAAAAAAAGAAAAAATACAAAAAAGAGAAAAATGCAAAAAAGAAGAAAAAAAATGAAAAGAGAAAAGAAAAACAAAGCTCGCAAGGTCGAAAACCCAGAAAGGGCGGCCTTGGCAAAAGTTAGAGCGCAAAAGGAGAGGTTAATACACGAATGTACCTTAACCCGGAACTACGTAAGGCTTGATTCCTATGTTTGGGATACGTAGGCAACTTCATCCTGAAGTCCAGCCACCAACACTTTCAAAGTGACTGTGTCCATATATTGGTTTTAACCATCTTCGTCTTGTCAGTATCTGAGAGTTCGGTTGTGATCATCACTAATGAGAACTGTTCACAGTATGCTGCGGCGTTATCCAGACAAGGGGCAACTTTCCGTTGCCATGAGTCGTCATTCAAACAAGGGGCAACTTTCCGTTGCCATGCAGTTCTTTTCAAGCAAGGGGCAGTTTTCCTTCAGATCCGAGGTTGCGCATCTCGAGAGTAGGTTTCGTGCTCGTTGAGCACTGGCTGTTTGCCAAAACGGTTTTTGAGAATTTTTACTGAGGTTGACTAATTTCTTGAAAATTATTCCATCTTTTCCAAAACTGAACCATTTCTTGGACCCAAAAAAGGAAAAATTTTCAGTGCTCATAGCCTAACTCGCATGATTTTGAATCAGAAAATCGAACAAGTATGTTAATCTAACTCTCATCTTGGTCACAACTGTTTTAGTAGAAAACGAAAACAAAAAAATGGTCAAAATGATGAACTAGGGACGCAGTTGAGTCAGGTGTTCTGTCTTTCCCCCGTCGTCAACATACTTGCCAGAAGGGCACTCTATCTGCCAACGAAGGGCACAACTGAGGTTAACAACAAAGGGCTGAAAGCTCTCAACATCCTCTGAGCAACGAGGTATCGAACCAAGTGCGAAGCACGAATCGGAATGAATCAAGATACTCCATTCCCTCAACTGGCGCATCGACTAAACGCTACCAAAAAAAAAAATAGCTGTGAGCTAACAGTGTTGGGCATGAACCCACTACCTCTTGTTTATCCACCGACCATATCTAGGGAGGGATGAAAAATGAGAGATTAAAGAATAGAGAGGCGTAAGTTGAGAGAAAAGTGAGCAAAAGGGTTTTGAGAAAAAAAAAAAAACCGAGCCTGAGGGCCGAGTGATGTGAGAGTCACAAATCAGAAAGGGTGGGGAACAAGACCCGGAGAAACTGGCTCCTCATGATCTGAGGTCTCTCGTCTCGGTAACACGTCTGTGTGTCGTGTCTTTTTCTTTGTTCGTCTCGATTCTTGTTTGGAGTCATATCCGAGCGTATCTCGTTGTGTTTAGGTTGTTTACCTTTTGTTTTTCCGTTGTTGAGTCGTTTCGCTATGTTCAGTCGTAGGCTCAATACCTATCGAAAACCCTTTTCTAAAATCATTTCGTGCGCTTAGAGTGCTGTGCCATTCTCCACATTTGTGCAAAACATGATTTGGTTCTTTTGTAAAACCATAGGGGTTCAACCCCGGGTCACTTGGAAACAGTGAACGTATGGGTTCCGGATTACGCCCGAGTGTGTTTCAGCTTCAGCAGATTCCACCTCTGTATCCCGTCTTTTCAAGATTGAATTGTTTGTTCATAATGGGCCGTGTGCAAATGAACAGAATACTGTGTTATGGGTTGTGTGTTCAGAATGAGCAGTGCATTGTATGAGTTGTGTGCAGATTGAACTAAGTGTTGTGTTATGGGCTGTGTGTTCAAAATAAGCAGTGGGTTGTTTGAGTTGTTTTGCTGTTGGCCGGTTCATTATCTGGTTATTACAATACAAGGGTTTGATTTTAGACAGGAGATCGATCTCATTTACATTGAGGTGTAATATGATGCAATGCAATATGAAGTATGAAATGTACAAATGTAACACTTTTTCAGACAAAAAGTTTGTTTCATTTCATCATTTTTCAAATACATAGCTTTGGAGAAAACAAAAACCTGCTTGGGGCAGTACAAGGTACTCAAGCTATCAACAAAAAGTAAAGCAAAACAAAAAGAAGAAAAGCAGTAAAAGTTTGGATCAGCATCGATCATCTCAGGCCTACGGGTCTGTCCTCGTCCTCTTCCTAGACGAAGGTCCAGGAGCATCATCGTCAGCACCATCATCTGAGCCCGAGCCCGAGTCATCTCCGGTCTCCTCTTCGGACGACTCTGCCTCTGCCTCTGCCTCTGCCACTGCCTCGGACTCATCATCATCCAGAACTGGTGCCTGTGAGCTACTCCCAATATGAGTACGCCCCACTTTAGTGCGGGGAAATACTCTGCCACCCTACCCCCCTCCTCGAGTAGGAACAGAAGGCCCAGCTAGAGCACCTCCTGCGGCAGGAATCTGGAATGGAGGCTGAAAAGCACAAATGGCAAATGCATCAGTATGCTACGCAAAACAGAGTATGAATGCTGTGAGCAGTGTATCAGTACAGAATGCAGTGTATAAATATAGAATGTAGTGACTGAGTGCAGTGTATGAATGCCGTGAGTAATGCTGCGAACAGTCTGTGGGTTACAGTGTATCAAATGCCGTGAGGGCCGTGTATCAAGTGTTGTGTTGATAGTTCGATGCATCAGATTATGTGAAATAGTTTATGTAGAGTTTGAGACTGTGGTCAGAAAAGCGTACCGGGATACCGTAAATGGCCAGCAAGTCGAGGCTCCGCTGGAGCATCCCCATCACAGAGGCGGTCAACTCCAGGGACTGACGAGTGTACTCGGAGGAAGCCTGCAAAAGTGTTAGAAACGTCAGTATTCTGTGGAATATCAAACGAAATGAAATGAAATGACAGTGCAAAATACAAAATGCAATAATACATACCGGAGGCAAGTCGTAGAACACGACTAGCTCGTGATCAGCCGGAGGGAGAGCGATGGGGATCTGGTAAGTCTCCCCACCCTGCCCTCTACATGTCATCATCGTGGGCAGTGCTCGCCAACTAGCCCCCCGTCCTCTCCGGGACCTAGCTCCCTGCTCTCTCCGAGACCCCCGGGACCCACTCCCGCCTCAGGCCTGAGGTGCCCGCGACGCTCCTAACCTTGCTACTGGTGCCGCTGGTATCTCCCTCTCAACTCGGCGAGCACCTATCAGTGGCCGCATGATGTAGGTCTGGACATACTCGGCGTAATCGCCCTCGCCTCTGAAGCGATCACACTCCCAGCCGATGGTATACTCCGTCAGCTCCCGCAGAGTGTACCTCTCGGTATACCTCACGTGAGTAGGGGGCGGACCCAGAACTGTCTACTCTAGTAAACCTAAGGTCTGGCGCAGGAAGCGCTCACCCAGGTACCATGCCCGACAGATCGAGCCCTCTAACAAAATCCTGAAACAGGAGGTCTCCTGAGCGCCCTCATACCGCTCCTGTACTGCGATGGGCAAGGAGGCCCACGGCTGCTAGGTGATCTGCAAACAAAATACAGTTTGTTATCTACTACTATTGAAAATGTAATGCAAAGCGAAGCTTAAATGAAGTGTAATGTTTGACATACCTCTGCGGCGGTAATAGTATCGAAATAACGGCGGAAGAATATGAAAGACTCCCAAGGCCTCCGCTCGCACCTCACGTCGAAGCGATGAGAGAATGGGATCATGAGAGGCATCTCCTCCTCTGGTGCTGGGTCAAGCCTCGGGAAGTAGGCGTATACCCACAACTGTACAGAGTGTAACAGAACATATATCAGTATGCTTATCAGATAAAGTAAAATGAAGAAGAAAGCAGACAAATCAGAAAACAGTGTGCGATGTGTCGTGTGCAGTGTATGCAGTATACAGTCAGTGTAAAGTAGATTGCATGTTTGCAGTGTATACAGTATACAGAGTACAGATAATGTAAAGCAGAAATGTAAAACAGAAGAAAAAGACGTACCTCCCAAGCCCGCCAGTAGCCTCCGAGCAGCTGTCCGCTGAGGCAAAAGGATGAGCTCATGTAGCCATAGAGTATGGCCAAACCTGCGCCACCCCAGTCATAATGGCGAATCCGTGTGACGTCTAAGCACTCAGCAGACAGAGGGGCACGGTGTTCGCCCGGTCGGTGAAAAGGGTCGTCCCCAGCAAGAACATAAAGAAGCCACGAGCATACTGCTCCTCCTCCTCCTAAGTGGTCGGCGCCTGAATCCTGAAGTGGTCCTCGAACCACGAGTATCTGACAAATCCTGGGCGGGCAAGAGGTGGCAATTCGCCAAGCAAGTATATCTGGGCAGCCTCCTCCTCATCCATGTCTGTGTCGAAGGCGATGTTGTGTTTTAAATTGGTTTTTATTGATTGAAATAGTGAGATCCAATCACCATGTTTGATTTTGATTATTTTTTAAAATTTGAATTTTTTATTTTTTATGTATTTTTTAAAAATATTTAAAGTAATTTTTTTAAAAAAAATTTAGAAGCACTTAGCCTAGATGTACCAAAAAGTAAACTATCTGTGAAAAAATATTTTTTAAAAAATTAATAAATACATAAGAATATGAAAATATACTTAATTTCTGAATTTAAAAAAAAAAATTGTAGTTAGCGAATTTAAAAGATAGTTTTCACAAATAATATACTTTTTAACTATATTTATATTAGGTGTGTGTATCTAAAAATTAAAATAAATAATAATTAAAATATTCATTTAAAAAATCAATGGAAAAAAAAAAAAAAAAAAACACCTCAATTTTTAAAAGGGCATTTCTACACAAGTCATAATTTATGAACTTATATTCTATTAAGTCCTAACTAAGATTTTTTGAACCTTCAAGTCTCATTAAATTTTTAATAGTCGGAATTGCTCTTCAAACAATGATTGTTCATCATTTATGATTATCTATAAAGGAATATGATGATTTGAAATTTATTTTGGTTTTCAATACTTTAAAACATTAACTTTCAAATTAAAAAAAAAAATTTAAAAATTATGTGCAATAAACTAAAACTAAGATTGTGTTTGGTGAGGTTTCGAAAAGTTGATTTCACCCCTTGGTTTGAGTGTAGTGTTTGGTTAACGCTTTCAAAAATTGATTTTCCACTCACTTTTCAAAACACATCAAATTGGTCATTCCCTGGACGTCCCCCAGACGTTCGGCCGGTTGACCGGAATAGCATTGATTTTTATTTTTTATTTTTGCACCTATTATTTTTATATTTTAAATAAAAAAATATTTGTGGAATTTTTATTAGTTTTGAATAGAATTTTGGATTGTGTGTTTGAATATGAGTTGTAAGTTTTTAAATCAAATATCATATGTCACATCATTCATTTTAAACTCAATTCAAAAAAAATTTCAAAACTCATAACCAAACAAATTTTTCACACTCAAATCATAATTCCAAAACTCACAAACTCAAAATACAACTATATTATCAAATCATAATTCTAAAACTCTACGAAACGCTACCTAATTTTTTTTGAAAAATTTGAATCAAAACTGAAAATTTTGTATATATAAAGGAGCATGATGATGAGAAATTGATGCACAAAATTGAAGAAAAAGAAAACACCTTTAAAAATAAAAAAATTGATAATATTCTCAATTTTAAAACTTGAAAAAACTGATAATGTTTTCGATTTTATTGGATGGTTGAATCAAACCAATAAGTAGAAGGCAAAAACGTTGAATCTCATGCTCTGTTTTTTTATTAGTTAGTAAAACAATTATCTGAAATATTACCATGCAAAATTGATAATGTTCTTAGTCTTAAAAATTAAAAAAAAAAAACAGATAATATTTTCAATTTTACTAAATAAGACTTATTGGTTCAAAAAATCTTAAATAGGAGATTTGGTAAGAGCATGTTTGTTTTGAGAGATAAGGGGGTGGGATTGGACTATTAGTCCCACCGGACTAATAATCCATTGTTTGTTTAAAAAATTTTACTCCGGACTAATAGTCCCCCCGGACTATTAGTCCCACAAATGCGAGACTATCCTATCTCATGGGGGGTGTGGGATAGAAACCATGGGATTGGTATCCCATGGGATTATTTTGTGAAATGTCCATTTTACCCTCCATACTATTACTTAGTAAACAATTAGAAAATGGTAAAATAGTCTTTTGAACATTTATAAATTATTTTTTTAGTGTTGTTAATTTAAAACTATATATTAAATAAAAAATTTAAATTATAAATTAAATTTAATTAAAAATAATAAATTATAGATTATGGCCTTATAAATTAAATTTTTTTAGTGTTGTTAAAAAATTAAATTTACATATTAAATAAAAAAAAATTTAGTATTGTTAATTTAAAATTATATATTAAATAAAAAATATAAATTATAAATTAAATTTATTTAAAAATAATAACTTATGGCCTTATAAATTAAATTTTTTTAGTGTTGCTGAAAATTTAATTTATATATTAAATAAAATTATTTTTTTATTGTCGTTATTTAAAATTATATATTAAATAAAAATATAAATTATAAATTATAAATTTAATTTAATTGAAAATAATAAATTAAAAATTGTGGCCTTATAAATTAAACTTTTTTAGTGTTGTTAAATTATAAATTATAGATTATAAGGGTAAAATAGTCTTTTGAACATTTATCCTTATCCAGTCTGTCTAACCAAACATTGGATTTACTAAAAATAGTCTAATCCAGACATCTAATCCCATGACTAAACAAACATAGGATACAAATCCAATCCAACCAAATAGTCCCGGGACAATGTATCCCGAGACTAACAGTCCGATGGATTACAATCCCTCCTTATCTAGTCCGTCCAAACAAACACACTCTAAGTGTTTGTACATTTTGGGAATTGTTTTTGAACAAATAAGCTTCATATATCTATACTATTATTTTTTTCTGTCCAACAAAATTGAACAGATGTTTTCAACAGATAGGAAAACAAAATTTAAATAGATAAAAAAACAGTTGGACAAAAAATTTATGCAAACAAAAAGTTGAATAGAAAATTTTTTCAAAAAAAATTTAAACAGATAAGTTTAAAAATTGAACAAATAAAAAAATATGTTTGATTTTTTTGATTTTCTTTCAATTTGTTCCATTTCTTGTTCAATTTTATTTTATTGTATTTACTTATTTATTTTATTTTATTTTATTTTATCTTTCTTTTGGGGAGCTAAGAAAAAAAATTAGAATAGTTGTTGAGTGATTTGAAATTTGGCCGATGGTGATATGTTGAAAAGTCCAATTTAACATATTAAATATCTGTTGAAGCTGGTGTTGATTTATCTATTGAAGCTAGTGATGATATGTGACTAATTTTGAATTGTTATTTTAACAAATTAAAAAGAATTTTGAACATAAAGAAATTTGGCTTGGTGATGATCTGTGACAGATATTTGAACAGATAAGTGAAAAAATTGAACAAATAATGAAATTTGGATAGGTATTTGAACAGATAAAGGAAAAAATTATATAGATATAAAAATTTATACAGATAAAATTTTGATAGAAAATTTGTATAGATAAAAATATTGAACAGATAAAAAATTGGACACATAAAATTTGGACAGATAAAAAATTTATACAGAAAAAATTTAAACAGAAAGAGAAAAAAATGGACAGATAGAAAAAAATTTGAACAGCAATATGAAAATTTTGAATAAATAGAAAATTATTTGAACAGATAGTCAAAAAAAATTCAACAGATAAATTAATTCAACAGATAAATTAAAGGATAATATTGAAAACAAAATGTCTTTCAAAATAAGTAAAAGGACCTCTTACGAAACTATTTCACAAATGGTGAACCTCTCACCAATAAAAAAAAAAATACATTGGACCTAATGCCTTAGACACTCGGGTAAATTACATACACACCCCTTGAGGTTTACTTAAATTACAAATTATCTCATGTGATTTTGGAAATTACATTATGCCCCCTATGGTTTTTAATTTTATAACAAATAAGTAATTTTATGAATAAATCATCAAGTTAATTAACAGTTTTTGATAATGTTAAAATTTTATTTCAATTAATAATTCAGATAATTTTATTATTGTATAGGTGAACAGTTAGAAATTTTATTTTTTCAATTAATTTTGTTAAATAAAAAATTTTGACAGGGAGGTATTTGTAATTTTTCAAACTACATGGGACAATTCGTATTTTAAGCAAATCTCAGAGAGTGTATTTATAATTTATCTTAAATTTTGTATAGTTCTATTTCTATATATTTTTATTTGCCAAATAAATATAAAAATAAAAATAAAATTCAATAATAAGAACCACTTTTAGTTTTATATTAGTAATTATCTTTCAAATTTAACTATTATTTTTAATATCAAAATAAATATTTATTTTACTATCTCATAATTTAATATATATTGTATAAAATCATTATATGATAATTATATTTTTATAGCATAATAGAACTAAAATTATCAAAATAAATAAATAATTTAACTAAATTTATTAGATATAAGCGTTCAAGTAATATTTTATAGAACGCTAAGGTCAAAATTATTGAAATAAATAATTTAAATTAAACTTTTATGTTAAATTAAAATTAATATTATTCTTTTGTAACATATATCATAATATGAAATATCATTATATTAACTAAAGTTAACTCCATTGTGATTTTATGTTAGACATCATATTTCTAGGAATAATTTATATATACGTGTAACGTCCAATTTGATATTGATTAATTAAAATAATAGAGCTCAATACTTTTTTTGTTCAGTTTTAGAAGATAAATTGACAAGTGTTAAATGATAAATAGTGTGAAGTATTATTTTTAAGAAAAATGATTCATCGAAAATTATTGTTTATATTTAAGACACCTATTGATGTTTCTTGAATAATTCTTAAATAAAAATTTTGAATTTATAGTATTACTAATAATACACCTTCATAAGATTGCTAGAAATATATGTAAAAAGATAAGGAGCGTGTGTCATATACACCTTATAAGAAAATGGAACAATTCCATACTTTCTAAGTCATAAAAGAAAAAGAAAAAAAATATATATATATATATAAAACCAAACAAACGTAAATCTTAACCAAATATCTTGAAATAATATTATAATTAAAGAAAAAAATAATTATAATTAAAAAAATGATATAATTAAAGATGTATATGATATGCTTGTCTGTATAATAAAATTCAGCAGTGTTAGGGACCTCAATTGGGACATGCTACAGACCCCCAGTACGGGGACCCCCAGTGCCGACCCCCAGTGACGTGTCGCACTGGGATTGGCCGGAAATCCAAAAAAAAAAAAAAACAAAAAAAAAAAAAACAATGTTTTTGCCCAATACGAGCCGTCCCCCAGCACCCCCAGCTGGGGGTCCAAGTCATTTTTCGACCTCAATTTCTAAGGCTCGAATGCGCCTCAAATTCTTCTTCTTTTTTTTTTTTTTTTTTTTTTTTTTTTTTTTTTTTTTTTTAAGAATGGTGGTTATGTGTAAGGGTGTGTCAAAAAACTAGACATCCTGTACCAATTTATTAGCCTAACTGATTATATGGAATTAATAAATTTTAGTGTAATGACCCGGAACAGTATGACGTCATCATTGGAACCTAATTATGTGTTTATATGATTTAATTGACGATTATCTGTTGGAATGACAACTTCGGGACTGAAAATAATGACCAGAATGGGTTCAGAAAATTAAATTGAAAATACCTATGAGACATCGGGAATGTTTAGAACAATCTGAAACGATAAATTGAGGACCGAACTTTATCTGATTCGTTATGCCTTGTTTGGCTTATGTTTTGGCTTAAATGGATTATTTGATTTATATGGATATATGTATGGTATAAGATAAGGATGGATCACTTTTTACCTTTTTGATTCAACAAAGAGAGAAAATATCTGAGAGAGGGAGAGAGTTCGTGGAGAGAGAGAGACCAATGAGGAAGAAGGGAAGAAGATAAAGGAAAAAGGGGAAAATCAAGTGTAGAGTCTCCAAATATAAGAATCAAGGTATGATTTTCTTGAAACGAGTTGTTGATTTTGATCTCTAGTATTTGAACTCAAAGAATTTGGCTTAAGAGTTATGAATCATGTTATTTGGTATGTTTTGAGGGTGACCTCCATGGAAGTTGAAAAATAAAGCTTCAATGTGTATGTTCATGGTTATTCATTCTACTTCATGGGTTAGATGTTGTATATGGTTCATGTGAGTTTTGTGTAGGGTTATAATGTTCAAGATAAGTTGGTTTTCTAATGGTTTTGAGGGTTGGATTTCATCAATGTGAAGTGGGTTTTTGAAAAGGTGGGATTGAAGCGTGGAAGAAGAACAGATTTTCGGAATTTTTCACAGTCCGCTCGAGCGGGGGTTCGGCCGCTCGAGCGAGGATTGCATGCATCCAGTATCTCTGCCTCGTTTACAGTCCGCTCGAGCGGGGGTTTGGCCGCTCGAGCGGGAAGGCCATTTCAGGGAAAATTTTGGGAAGTGTTCTAATGCATGTTTTGGGCATTCTCATATCATTTTTATCATTCTAAAGCCTTAATTAAGTTAAGATAAGAAGACTAAGAGAATGCATGACTATAGAGTGAATGAAAAGGAAATGTTATGTCATGAATTAAAGTGAAAGAAAGGAAAAAGAGGTAAGAATGACTTCATGTTTGAAATGAATGTTAAGAAATGTTTAATAATGTTAATTGCAGGACAAAACGTGAAGACCGTATAATCGGTTCCGGAAACCCACTGTAAGTAACATTTCTGTAAATGATATGTTCTTATAAAGTATGTTCAAAAGTGATATGTTATGATATGTTTCGAAATGATAAAGTTTTCTGTGAACGAATGTCTTGTTTGCAAATATAGTATGGCATCCATAGACAATGTTAGGCCATGGGAGCGACATGAACATGCTGGCCCATGACCTGATCAGTTGTGGGTTTTAACATGAAGATGAAGGCCCATGGTTAGTCACGAGATCTCGTTTGACTGCAGAATGTAAATGGAAGATTATGAATGTTTATGAATGAATCCGTGGAATATGCCATTATTGAATGATTATGTTATGAATGTTTATTATGGATTTATAAAATGTTAGACATCGTTCACTAACCCCTTTACTTAAATGCTACTTGCTGAGCTTTAGCTCATTACGTGTATTTATGTATTATAGGTGAGCCTTCAGGTAGCCAAGCCTAGGCGGAGTCTCGAGCCGAGCCGCCGTTTTGAAGCCTAACCTGGAGTTTTGTATGCCTCTGAGCTGGGGCCAGGCCTAGAAGGCCGTGTGGGAGTCTTGTCTCTTGTTTTTGTGACTTGTACTTATGTAATGTTTTTGATCATGTTATGTAACATAAGATGTAATTATCATTTTTGGGCATGTATATACACTTGTTCATATAAATGCACAGCTCTTGGACTATAGTTTATGCATGTGCTTCCGCGAGCCCTTTTTTATTTACGTCATGTATAGAAAGGCCTGTGGTAATCCACGGATTACTGGCCGGTCTCGTCACCAAACTTCTAGGGGCGGGTTTGGGGCGTGACAGAGTGGTATCAGAGCGCACGAGTTATTTCCCCACACACGTGTCCATATGAGCTGTAGGATGCATTAGAAAAGGAATAGGGCATGGCATAAAAACATGTGCATGTGTGAGTGTGTTTATGAGAAATGAGAATTGAGAAAGATGAAGCAACAAAGGAATGATGATGTTAAAAATGAGATGTTATATCTGTTATGACTTATATAGACCAATGGAAGACGCCAATGCAAGAAATGTAAATGAAACAGAATCCTCAGATGCAAGAATGAATCGGTTAGAACAAATGGTAGAAGCTTTGACTGGGCTTGTTAGACAGCAATTAGAACAAAACCAACCACCACAACAGAGACAACCTTTTCCACCTCCTCCTCCACCACCTGTGCAAATGGAACTGAACCCTAATGATGATATTATCACCCTTACCCAGAAATACAAGAAACTGAAACCACCAGAATTTGAAGGCGGAATTGAACCGTTAAAGGCAGAGGCGTGGATACTTGAGACAGAGAAAATTTTTGAGGTGTTTCCGTGTACAGATGCCTATAAAGTTTTACTGGCAACATTTACTCTGAAAGAAGAAGCGAGACGATGGTGGATGCTGGTTCGAGATGCGAATAGAGACTTGACTTGGGACCGATTCAAAGAGACGTTCTATGAAAAATATTTTCCACAGTGCATGCGGGATAGAAAAATTTCGGAATTTGAACAGTTAAAGCAGGGTGCTATGTCTGTAGCAGAATATGAGAGTAAATTTACAGAATTAGCTAGATATGCTCCTCACATGGTTGATTCAGAGTATAAGAAAGCGAGAAAATTCGAGGGTGGCCTACACGTTGAAATTCTTGATAGAGTGAATGTGTTAAAACTAGAGAAATATGTTGATGTCCTTGATCGGGCTTTAATGTCTGAATCCAATATTGCTAGTTTGAAACTGTCCAAGTCAACAACAATGATTGAAGCCGAGAGTAAGAAAGTCAAGAAACAAAAAGTGGACATAGTTAGTGAATCAATGGCCTCTAAGAATGAAGATTTGAATTCAAGTTTTAGTGATAGCATCAAAATGGAAAGTAGTGGAAGTGTTGGTAAGCCTACTTGCCAAGAATGTGGGAAGCGACATTGGGGTGTTTGCCGTTTTGGGACTGGAACGTGTTACAGATGTGGGCAGAAAGGGCATGTAGTCAAAAATTGTCCACAAGCCTATCCACGTACTGAAAGACCAGCTACCAGTGGAAGTAATTCAATAGTGACACCACAGACAATTGCAACATCTGCTCCTCAGGGGAATGTTTTGAGACAAGGAAGGGTTTTTACCCTCGTTTCGGAAAAGACACAGAATAATGGGAAAGCGAAAACAGGTATGACTTTATCATCTATTTGATACTAGTAATATTACCTATGCGATGGAGTATGGAACACGTGAATGTGACAGAACAACTTACCTATGCTATAATTATGTCAGGAATGGTTATCTTACATGACTTCTTTTTGAAATGAACATTGACATAGAGAAATTAATATTATGTGCTTGTTATTTCTGATGTGAAGTTAAGTTTGGAGGACCAAACTTTTTAAGTTGGGGAGAGTGTAATGACCCGGAACAGTATGACGTCATCATTGGAACCTAATTATGTGTTTATATGATTTAATTGACGATTATCTGTTGGAATGACAACTTCGGGACTGAAAATAATGACCAGAATGGGTTCAGAAAATTAAATTGAAAATACCTATGAGACATCGGGAATGTTTAGAACAATCTGAAACGATAAATTGAGGACCGAACTTTATCTGATTCGTTATGCCTTGTTTGGCTTATGTTTTGGCTTAAATGGATTATTTGATTTATATGGATATATGTATGGTATAAGATAAGGATGGATCACTTTTTACCTTTTTGATTCAACAAAGAGAGAAAATATCTGAGAGAGGGAGAGAGTTCGTGGAGAGAGAGAGACCAATGAGGAAGAAGGGAAGAAGATAAAGGAAAAAGGGGAAAATCAAGTGTAGAGTCTCCAAATATAAGAATCAAGGTATGATTTTCTTGAAACGAGTTGTTGATTTTGATCTCTAGTATTTGAACTCAAAGAATTTGGCTTAAGAGTTATGAATCATGTTATTTGGTATGTTTTGAGGGTGACCTCCATGGAAGTTGAAAAATAAAGCTTCAATGTGTATGTTCATGGTTATTCATTCTACTTCATGGGTTAGATGTTGTATATGGTTCATGTGAGTTTTGTGTAGGGTTATAATGTTCAAGATAAGTTGGTTTTCTAATGGTTTTGAGGGTTGGATTTCATCAATGTGAAGTGGGTTTTTGAAAAGGTGGGATTGAAGCGTGGAAGAAGAACAGATTTTCGGAATTTTTCACAGTCCGCTCGAGCGGGGGTTCGGCCGCTCGAGCGAGGATTGCATGCATCCAGTATCTCTGCCTCGTTTACAGTCCGCTCGAGCGGGGGTTTGGCCGCTCGAGCGGGAAGGCCATTTCAGGGAAAATTTTGGGAAGTGTTCTAATGCATGTTTTGGGCATTCTCATATCATTTTTATCATTCTAAAGCCTTAATTAAGTTAAGATAAGAAGACTAAGAGAATGCATGACTATAGAGTGAATGAAAAGGAAATGTTATGTCATGAATTAAAGTGAAAGAAAGGAAAAAGAGGTAAGAATGACTTCATGTTTGAAATGAATGTTAAGAAATGTTTAATAATGTTAATTGCAGGACAAAACGTGAAGACCGTATAATCGGTTCCGGAAACCCACTGTAAGTAACATTTCTGTAAATGATATGTTCTTATAAAGTATGTTCAAAAGTGATATGTTATGATATGTTTCGAAATGATAAAGTTTTCTGTGAACGAATGTCTTGTTTGCAAATATAGTATGGCATCCATAGACAATGTTAGGCCATGGGAGCGACATGAACATGCTGGCCCATGACCTGATCAGTTGTGGGTTTTAACATGAAGATGAAGGCCCATGGTTAGTCACGAGATCTCGTTTGACTGCAGAATGTAAATGGAAGATTATGAATGTTTATGAATGAATCCGTGGAATATGCCATTATTGAATGATTATGTTATGAATGTTTATTATGGATTTATAAAATGTTAGACATCGTTCACTAACCCCTTTACTTAAATGCTACTTGCTGAGCTTTAGCTCATTACGTGTATTTATGTATTATAGGTGAGCCTTCAGGTAGCCAAGCCTAGGCGGAGTCTCGAGCCGAGCCGCCGTTTTGAAGCCTAACCTGGAGTTTTGTATGCCTCTGAGCTGGGGCCAGGCCTGGAAGGCCGTGTGGGAGTCTTGTCTCTTGTTTTTGTGACTTGTACTTATGTAATGTTTTTGATCATGTTATGTAACATAAGATGTAATTATCATTTTTGGGCATGTATATACACTTGTTCATATAAATGCACAGCTCTTGGACTATAGTTTATGCATGTGCTTCCGCGAGCCCTTTTTTATTTACGTCATGTATAGAAAGGCCTGTGGTAATCCACGGATTACTGGCCGGTCTCGTCACCAAACTTCTAGGGGCGGGTTTGGGGCGTGACATTTAGCCAACAGTCTAATTGATCAGTTAATTTTATCACCCAACTCACTCATCTTATCAAACCACACAAACTGAGTTGGTGCAAGATATCTAATTTTTTGACACACTCCTACACATAACCACCTTTGAAAAAAAAAAAAAAAAAAAAGCATTTCATTTTCCTCTGAGTTTTCCTTATTTGAAATAAAAATATTACAAGGACTCATAAAAAATTATATGGAATTAACAAATTTTAACCAACAATCTAAATGATCAATTAATTTTATCATCCAACAGTCTAACAGATCAGTTAATTTTATTATTCAATCAGTCCAATACACTCCTACACATAACTACCTTTCAAAAATAATAATAATAATAATAATATTTCAATTTCCTCCCATTCTTGATTTGAAATAAAAATATAATAGAAACTCGTACAAAACTATATGGAATTAACAAATTTTAACCAGCAACCTAACTGATCAATTAATTTTATCACCCAACAGTCTAATTGATCAATTAATTTTATCACTCAACCCGTCCAACTCAACTCACTCACTCACTTTATCAAACAGGACTTTTCTTAAGTGTGCAAGTTGCACACCATATGCAACCTCACAAAAGGTGTAAGTGTAAGGTATATGTGTAAGTATAAGGTTTAAGTGTAAGGTGTAAGGTGTAAGTGGGTTGCACACCATATGCAACCTCAAAAAAGGTGTAAGTATAAGGTGTAATTTTAAGTATAAGGTGTAAGTTTAAGGTATAAGGTGTAAGGTGTAAGTTGCACACCATAATAAGACCCATACAAGTTAAGTTAATGTGAAATATCTAATTTTTTGACACATTTCTATACATAATCACCCTTAAAAAAAAAAAAAAAACCAAACTAACACAACTACCAAAAAAATAAAAATAAAAAAATCAAGCATTCGAGCCTCAACCATTCCAGACGTGAAGTTTTATTAATAAAATTATCCTCATTTATAACATTTTTTTTAAAAAGAAGATGTTACAATTGGTGAATATTGACAGTTATGAAACCAACCCATCATGTCCTCTGTTAACAATTATTGCGGGTGGTTGGGAAGTGCTATTTTAGTAAATTATTTTAATTTTTAATTATTTTAATATGTTAAAATTTTTATATTTAGAAAAATGATTAGATTTTTTTTATAATTAAATCTAATGTTTGTAAGAGAAAGAATAGAATAATTATAAATTTGATATAATATTTTATCTTATTAACTATTTTAACTTATTTTATCTTTTTTATAAATTTTAACTTAAATTGAGCCCAAAACAGCCTCATTGATGCCGTTGCTTATAAATGCTGAAAAATGGATCTAAACAGGGACAGGTCAAAAAGACAGAGAAAACACTTTTTATCTATTAGTGTGTGGTGCTTTATTTTAAATGTAATTTAAAGGTCATAAAACTTTCATAATTATTTTCATAAAAGGTTTTTCATAATACCTAGCATTGCTGTTTAGATATGAATTTGTTAGAGTAGAGTAATTGTTAGATAGGATGTACTGTGTACTAAGCATTTCCTTTTCAAAATTTATCTAATTCTTTTAGGATAAATTACGGGCTATTTTGAGAAGATTGTTATAATCAACTTTTGGTAAAAAAACTGTTTATAAGCAGTTTATAAGCAGTTTTTTTTTAGAGAGGAAGTGGGTTATAATTTGGGAAGTGGATTGTAACCCACTTCCCAAAATAGGCCTACAAATACATTCTTTAAAATTTACTTAAATTACAAATTATTCCCTGTAATTTTAAAAATTATATTATGCTCTCTAAGGTTTTTAATTTTATAATAAATAGGTCATTTTATTAATAAATTATTAAGTTAATTAACAGTTTTTAATAATGTTAAAATTTTATTTCAATTAATAATTTAGATAATTTTATTATTATATAGGTAAATAGTTAAAAATTTTACTTTTTCAATTAATTTTGTTAAATAAAAAATTCTGATAAGAAAATATTTATAATTTTCTAAACTACATAAGACAATTTATATTTTAAACTTTAGGAGATGTATTTATAATTTACCTATTCTTTTTATTATTATTATTATTATTATAGTTACTGAAGTATCCGTTTGTACCTGGTTTAACCTCAACTCTCAGAGTTCAATCCTCTTTAATGTCAATTATTTGGGTCAACACTATTCAGTATTTGAAGTGTGGGCGAATCTAGTCTATTTTTGAGTTTTTGACTTACCGCTATAAAATTAAGGAGTTTTATGTATAAGTTTTAATAAATAAATTTATTGTCAAATAAATTATATGATAATTAATGATATTTTTTATTAAACATTATTAAAAAACGTCACTAATTGTTAATTTTTAACAACAATTTAAAATTTGTCACAAAAAATACTAATTATAAGTTTTAGCGACAGTTTAAAAAATTTGTTATAGAAAAATGTCACTAATTATAAGTTTTAGCAATAATTTATAAAAATCATAATAAAAAAGTCACTACTTATCAATGTTTAACAACGTACGTAAAAAATCACCACAAAAAAATATTTTTAGCGATGATTTTATTAGGATTTGTTTTCAATAGGACTGGATAAAAATTAAGTCCAATTATTAAGACAAATTAGTAATTTATCCTATAATTAAGTGGTCTTGTTATGTACCATCACCTAAAATGACCTCTGGAATTAAGACTTCCTTAAGTCTAGCCTCACATATCACTCTTTTGTAATTGAATAATACTATATACACCAATTAGTATACTGATTAATGTACTAATAAATGATGTGACATAATTTTAGAAATTTTGAGTATTTATAATTTGTATAATAGATAGGGTTATAATTTTAAAACAATAATATCATTACATATATTAATTTACTAATTAATACATGTAATACCACCATTTATAATTAAACCTTGTTTCTCGCAAAGAAGTTTTTGAATCTTCAAGGCAAAGCAGAATCATTACAATTGCTTGATCTTTGATCATTTGGTAAATCCTTAGCTGCCTATCGATAGGGTGTTAGAAATTTATCAATAATAGGTCGCATCAAAAATAAATTTGATATAAAGATTTATTTTTCGTATTTTAAAACTAAATATTCTTTTACAACTAGAGGAGGTAGATCTTAAAGGTCATCTCCTTCCGCGAGAAATTTAGATAGTGTTTGGTAGAATTTTCTAAATATAATTTGAAAATATAAGTTACATTTTGAGTTTGTAAGTTTTGAAATTCTGATTTGGGTGTGTAAAATTTGTTTGGTGAATAAATTTCGAAAAGAGTTTTGAATTGAGTGGAGAATTTTTAATATGACATATGATATTTGATACAAAAATTTACAATTCATAACCAAACACACAACTCAAAATTCTACTCAAAGCTAATAAAAATTTTTTTAAAAATTCTGAATTTTTTTTATTTAAAATATAAAAAATAATATGTGAAAATTGTAAAAAAACAAAATACATTGTTCCAGTCAACTGACCAAATATCCAGAAGGACGATCGATTAGACCTTTCTTACTTTTAAAAGAGTTTTCAAAAATTAACGTAAAATTAATTTTTAAAAACTATAAACACGCATCACGTACAAATCCAAGAATGGGCCTAAAGTTTTAAAACTCTACCGAATAGGGCCCTAGGAGCCTCCACTAGAGAAAGTTACTACAGGAGAAAGTGAGTACGTCACATCAAGTCACATATTTTATTTTTTAATAATTTATCGATTAATTTTTTCAAATTGCGTACCACGCTTTCTCATGAAAATACATAAATAACATTGACAAACTAGAATCTCAAAAAAATTACATCGCACACACCTGAAGATCATGGAATTGCAATTAGATCAATGTGAGACTCTTAATATAGAGACACATCAATCAAATAGAAAGCTCATGCAATTGTTTTTCGAATCTATCTATATTGTCAGTTATGAAGCCTTGGCTTGTTAGGGTTTCTTTCCACTTGAGATGATTTTTCTTTACCAATTTGCCCATCTCGTTATCTTTATCCATTACGGAGCAAATAGACTCGCACAAACACTCTTTTGAAAACCAACCATTTTCATCTCTTGCTACCTCCACAGCTACCTTCAATTCCTCAGCCATTAACCTAGTGTTGAGGATTTGATCACATAGATGTGGTACAAGCACTATTTGAGCATTGCTCAATGGAGACTCCCACATCGATCCAAATCCGCAGTGATTCACAAAACACCCAACAGATGGGTGACCTAATATTTGTGGTTGTTGCACCCATCCTCCATAAACCACTCCTCTCCCTCCAACCCTCTCTTTAAACCCCTTCGGCAACGCTTCTTCCACCGTCGCTGCTCTTGCAGGCGGTTTTAAGGCTACTAAAAATGGTAGCCCCGTTAACTCAAACCCAAGAACAAGTTCTTCGAATCGGTCCTTTTCAAGAATCAATTGGCTCCCAAATGCACAGAACACAACGGAGTTGGGCTCGAACCCCTCCAGCCACGTCGCCCACCGGTCTTCAAGCAGCCTTTCCATTTTCATCACTTCATGCAGGACAGGTCCTGTTAGAAACACGGGCTTTCCATACTGGCTTCCTATGTAGTCACAAAATTGTCCCTCAATTTGTTGGCATGTTCTAATAGAGATTGCATCGCATTCTTTCATGGAGGTTGTGAAACGACCATGGAGCGTTATTCCAAGGCCAAATTCAAATGATATGACCGGCGGTGCTGGAGCTTCGTGTCTGCGTAACACCACGGTGGAAGATGGGTAGCCTGGTGGTGGCTTTGCCATTTCGGCCTCCATTAGTGTCATGTCCTCGAAAACTTTACGTGCAGGGACTAGTTGGATTGCCACCGTCACTGCAGAAACAGCACTATAGAACACGGCCTTCATGAAGCCAATCTTTGATGCTAGCTCTGGTATCCAATGAGCGGTGTCAAAGAGAACAAAATTAGGTTTCAATTTGCGTAGCAATGTTTCCACCTGATCACGAGTGAGGTCCATGGCAGTCCCTAGGTGAGTGGTTAAGAGAATGGGTATGTCAGAAGCTGTCTCGGCGCCTAGAGGGAGGCCTTCGACATGTGGGACGGTGAGGGGATAGAAAGTGATGAGGTCGGGATGCAGATTTGTAGGTTCCCATTGGATTTGGACCTTTTTTGGCAACAAAAATGAGATTTTGTGGCCTCTTTGAGCGAGCTCATTGGAGAGATGGAGGTAATATGGAGTCAAGTGCCCAAAGGCAAACCATGGAAACATGGCTATGTGAAGCTTTGAATCATTGTTCTGAGCCATTAGTTAGCTCTTCAATGTTGTTTCTGGCTAGTCTTTGTGTATTTGTATTTGTGTCTGTGTGGTGAGCTTGGTTTGCAAGTGCCTCTATATACATAGTCAAATAATGGAAATTTCAATTATTATTTATTTACTTGCGGTAGTTTGTTGTTATAATACATATTTCCCTTTTACAGTATATGATTGTCGGATTGATGAAGATAGATAGCTGTGCTGATTAAAAATTTAATAATAATAAAAACAGTAATGATAAAGACTCCACAAAATACAACCCTCACAATTTTCAAAATGATCCGAATGACTCATATCACTGTCAGACACAACTCTAAAAAAAAATTCAAACACATCAACAGTCAATATATCAGTGGGGTAGTGGGAGTCCTCCTTTGTAGGGATTCTAAACATTTTCTTAATAAAAAAGAGTTGTCCTAAAAGAGATGATTATTATCCAGTTAACAAATACTATAATATTACAAATTCATAAATTTCACTCAAAAATTATTTAAAAATATCCTTATGTGAATTTAGATTCATTACCCACCTAGAATTCACAATATACACACATTCTATCTCCATTGTTGTCCTCAATCTAAAAAAAAAAATGCCTCCTTGGTTGCCCAATATACCGCCACCTGAGCAGGTGGGGCCCACGTCCTCCAAATGGGCTTGCTCCCTTTTGTCAGTTGAAAAACACGTATTTTATTTTGTTCTTGCAAAATTAGAGATGACAACCAGTGTTAGGGTTTGGTTATGGTGTGCAACTTATACCTTACACCTTATATCTTACACTTACACCTTATACTTATACCTTTTGTGAAAAATTAAACCTTACACTTACACTTTTTTTGAGGTTGCACACCATATGCAACCCACTTACACCTTACACCTTACACTTATACCTTATACTTATACTTACACCTTATACTTATACTTTTTGTGTAAGTGGCACATGGTGTGCAATTGCACACTTAAAAAAAGTCCCGAGAGTTAATAGGGTAGATATTAATTCTTTTTCTTCATTCTTTTATAATAATTTTTCTTTATTCCCCATTCACTATTCTCTATGCATACTACTCTTTCCATCTCCTAATGAGTTTAGATTTTTTCCAACCTAATTTGACTTTTATTTTTTATTTCTTTTAAGATTCCCAACTAAAACTAAATATACATTCAATCTTATTTTATTTTATTTGGTTTAACAAAAAAATCAATTACACATTAATTAATTAATTAATTAAAAATTTGTTTTAAAATAATCAAATATATAATTTTGAGAAAATCAAATAAGTTTTTCATAATAATGTAGTATTTAACTAAAAAAGCATTTCAAATAAATATTTTTTTTTTATTTCACAAAAAAAAAAGAAAAAGAAATTGCTAAACGAGGCACAATTTAAAGTGAAGAAGAGTGAGAGTGAGAGTGGATAAAGGACAGTGTGACATGTCCGCATTTATTTATCAATAATGATACATACTTCTAATACTAGAGCTCTAAATGGAGCTTTAGAGAGAGAGAGAGAGAGAGAGAGAGAGAAAAGAGAGATAGAGAGATGAGTGTGGGTTCTACTTTCACATGGGCACTCTCCACATCATTAGAGTTGCATTAGAACTCTTAAATTAGAGCTCTCAAACATTATTCTTTTCCATCTCACTAAAACTTGATTTAGAGCTCTAGTATTAAAGGTATGTACCATTACTGCATAAGTTGTCGTTTCCCTCTTTCTTTCATTATAGCCCTCAACTTTATTTCTCCACTACTCTCTCTCTCTCTCTCTCTCTCTGGTTTGATTCAGTTAAAACTTTCTGGAATTAAAGAATTGACCAGCTACATTTCGATTCTTCCACTTGGAAAAAGGAACAGAAGAACGGAGATTCCAAACACAACATATAGGGAAATGGGCGGATATTCATTCCCGACCCATATCTTATGAATATTTATAAAATACCACTTAATCGACCAGACGGGTATGAAAAAAGGAAAAAAATTCATATATTTGGGTCGGATCTCCACGGGTACCCATAGGGTAGGATCTCCATTGCCATCCCTATGCAAAATGTTATAAAACTTTTGTGTTAGTGTGTACACTTTAATATAGTGTTTTAATATTGTGGTTGGTTCATTATAATCAATGACTATTCTTTTACAATGATAAATAATTATTCTATTTATAATACATGTTTTTATTATTTTTTAATGATAATTCTTCATGTTTTATTTTGTGAACCATCCTCTATGCTCATAACGATAATTTGAACCATTCATTCGTAAATTTTATAGTGAAAATTATTTGTACAAAAATTTGCTTTATTGAATATTAATAAATAAATGAACAAATTGTATTTTATTTTATAAATAGACTATTCAACTTCAAAATCATAATTAATGTCTATTTTAAAAAATAAAATTTAATTTGTTCATATATTTAGTAATGCCTGATAAAAATGATTTTTGACACAATGTATTTTATTCTTGATAACAATGATACATCTCTCTAAAACTAAAGCTCTAATTGATCTCTAGTGAGGTGGAAAATCATAAAAAAAGAAAAGAAAAGAAAAGAAAAAATAAGGCCAAAATATCACTTCAGATGGGTTCCACATACACATTAAAGATATTAAAGCTCACAAATTAGAGCTCCAAAACATTTTTGTTACTCTTGAGCTTATGTGATGACCGGCAACATAGAGACCTTTTTTGGTAAAACAAACATACAGTTTGTTTGGTTTTGATTTTTATAAAATACTTTTCAAAACATTCTATGGTTTTATTTGCCATATTTTTTTTGTTTTCAATGAATTTTTTAATATTATAAGAATTTTTTAAAATTTTTAGACACCTAACATAAATACACTTAAAAAAGTATAATATTTGTGAAAAAAAATTCAAAAAATTCACTAAATACGAAAAATACAAAAAAAAATATAAAAATTCAGTACATTTTTCGTATTTTTGTGTATTTATTTTTTCATAAATATTTTACTATTTAGATATATCTAAGTAAGGTACATCTAAAAAAAATTAAAAAATTACTTAAAATTTTAAAAATATTTACTAAAAAAAATAAGAAAAATAAAAAATTTAGTTTTTAAAAAATTGAATTCAGAAAACTGAAATCAAACACACTGATAATTATTTTATTATATTGTAAAAGTGAACAGTTAGAAATTTCACTTTTTTTTTAATTAGTTCTGTTAAATAAAAAATTCTGACAGAGAGATATTTGTAATTTTCCAAATCATATGGGGCAATTCATATTTTCAACAAACATTAGGGGATGTATTTGTAATTTACTCTTTTATTTTATAAGATTTGTTGTATGGATTATTTATATTGAAAATTAAATTGATTAGATCACATTTGTCTAGAAAAATATAGATAAATTGTATGCATTTGAAGATAGTGTATTTATTTTATTTTAGATAAACATGATTCGATTAAATAGTCATTGATTTTCGATCAACTTAATTTTTTATATAAATAATTATACTTAATGAACCCTACAAAATGAACTGTTTGAATCGTGAAACTGGGATTAGTTAATTTGAACCAGACAGGAGGTCAGATTAGATCTCTCCAAGGGAAAAGGAGCTGAAATCGTATCAAGAGGAAGTATTTAAGTATAAGATAAAGGAGGGTGTTGTCACAGCAATTGAGGTTTTTCATGATTTTATTTTGATCATTCGAACCATTCATATTATAAGATTTGTCGATTATAGCATTTATATAAAAAACGAAGTCAATTCAACATGTATAACTCCATGATTGGGCCATAATTGTTTCTAAAAATATTATTAAAATTATGTTAATAGTTTATTTTATTTAAACATAAATGTGATCTTATAATGAGTTTCAAATGTCTAATTGATTTGATTTTTTACATGAATGATTTACACGACGACCCTACAATATAAACCGTTCAAATCATCAAAATAGATTCGCACCCTCCCAGTTCACAAATATATTACGTTCAGGATTGTAAACGAGCCGAGCCGAGCCGAGTTTTAATATGTTTGGACTTATTTACTAAGATTTTAACAAGTTCGAGTTCTAGCCCAAGCTCAATAAAAATAACTGAGCTCGAGCCTAGTTGATTTAGGCTTCATTCAAACTCGAGTCTGTTCATGAGCCTTAATGAACCAAAGAAATTATAAATTCATATTTATATATAAAATTATAATTATAATTGAAAATTTGATAATACAATTAATTTTATATATATATATATATAAACATATTAAAAAAAATTAATATCTTATATAAGGATTTGGGGTCACTGCTGTGGCGCTAGCACAGCAGTGACTGTTGTGCTCCATTTTGTAGTGTATTATGAATTTTTTTTTATAATCTGAACCGTTTATATTGTAGGGTTTGTTGAGTACTACATGCCCACCAAAAATCATATTAATCGGATATCAATAACTATATGATTGATAACCAAAAAAATAAACAAGAAGTTTTTCTTTTGAAAAATAGTATAACAATATGCAATTCGATCATATAGTTATTGATATCCGATTAATATGATTTTTGGTGGGCATGTAATACTCAACAAACCCTACAATATTAACGGTTCAGATTATAAAAAAAAAAATTCATAATACACTACAAAATGGAGCACAACAGTCACTGCTGTGCTAGCGCCACAGCAGTGACCCCAAATCCCTTATATAAATGTATTATCTATAGGTAGCTATTATTAACATATAAATAAATTTAACTATTATTTACATTTATATTATTTAAATATATAAATAACATATTTATCTTTTTTTTGTACATATTTTTACATTATTTAATATATAAATACTATATTTATTTTATTATTTAAATAAATGTTAAACGAGCCAACTAACGAGCTGAGTTTTAGTATATTTAGACTTATTTATTAATATTTTAACGAACTCGAATACCAACTCGAACGTAATAAAAATTTAACGAACTAAGTTTGAATAAGTCTTTACCAAACTGAACTCGAGCATGTTCAGAAACAGTTCTGTTCATTTGCAACTCTAAGTGGCATTACCATTCTAGTGGGAAAAAAATCACAAAAAATGTTGAGAATTTCAACCATTTATCTAAAAATCTGAGATAATTTCTGAATATTTTCATTGATTGATAGACTTATTGTATTTAATGCGTATTCACAATGAATCAAACAATTATTATTTTATTTTATTTTTGTGATGTGGTCAGGGACAAAATCAGGATTTTATTACCGAAGGGGCCAGAAAAAAAAATCACCAAATACAGAAACACACATGTATGTACAATATGATATATAAATTATATATACATAGAAAACAAATTAAATACCATAGAAGCAATTTCTAATAGGATGAATAAATTTTTTTTAGTGTAAAATAGAAAAAGAAGGCAAGATGGTAGATGAGAGGGTAATTTATATTCATGAATTGGGCCGATCTAGGTGTTGGGCCGAGCTAGGTCTAAGAACGGCAGATGGTAAATACACCGGCCGAAGTGGAGTAGTGCGGATAGTTCGGTTGCCAAACGGGCGTCCGTAGTTCGGTTACGGCTGTTATCAAAATAGACCGGTCAGAGAATCTAGGTCGGTCAAAGGACATTTCGGAGAACTGACCGGTCTTGGATTGACTCCGGTTTGGACGCGGTAGTCCGGTTGGGTTGCACCCTAGTCCGGTTGAACTCTCTTATGGTTGGCTCGGTTGTGCATGAGAAACCGAGGTAAGAGAGGTAAAAGCGAAATCCGGACTATGGGTTACTTCGGTCGTAATGGAGTTCGGCCATAATGAAGCCATCTCACTTGGCTTGTGCAGTGAGGGGGGTGTTGAAGATAAGCATTATCTTCCGGGAGGAGTATGATTCCTAGAAGGACTCTACGCATGGAGAAATAAGAGTCCTAGGAGGACTCTTTGCATGGAGAAGTTAGAGTCCTACTAGGATGGTGCCACTCGAAACCTATATAAGCTCACCAATATCACCTATGAAGAGGTAATGCAATTTTTGCTTCCTGAATACTCAGAGCTTTTGCCTTCTAGTCTTGCTTACTAACTTAGGCATCGGAGAGGTTTCCGGCACACCCCCGCCGGCCAGCTTACGTTTGTGTTTTCAGGTGGTGGAACGACGACGTATTGAGGAACGCAGACTTGGTCAACAGGATTATACGAGAAGGTGAATCTCTTTCCCGTACAATTGGCGCCGTCTGTGGGAATAACAGACAAGAACAACCTCTTGATCAAGTGTTTTTCTCTCAAAATTCGATGGCAAACAATGAAGAACTGCCTCAGTCCGCCATTGACGGACAAACTCCAGACGGAGGTGCAAGGCGAGAAGGCCTACCTTTGGTCCCTCCCATGGCGAACCTGGAACCACAAAGGCAAAATTCCAGAAGGGATGCAAGGGGACGAAGGAGGAATAGCAGCCCTCATCCCTCTCGTTCGCAAAGCCCAGAAAGACAAAGGCGCAGGGTTGATCCTCAGGCTTTGGAGGATCGCGTCAAAGCACAAGACGAGTTGATACGGCGGATGGCAGCAGACATGGAAGCTCTCAAACGCCGGGTGAAAGGAAAAGAAGTGGCGACAGGAGAGGGGCGCATGAACAAGACGCCCCCTCGCCACTCAGAAGGTCGTAGTAGGAATTCAACACCCTCCCAGGCAGAAGAGAGAAGCCTCAGGACAGGCGATACGCAATCAAGATCTTCCAGAACTCGTCACTCCAGGTCTGAGAGGGCGAGATCTGAAAGGTCTTACACGGAAGGAAGCACATACTGGCCTTCGCATACACACCAAACAAGGTCCAGGCAAACGGAGTTACCCAGGTCATCCGACCTACGAACCGTGCTAGAAGAAAAGGCACGACGCAGGGAGGAGGCCAAGGCGCGTGATCCACATAGAGTTTCGGCCTTACAGCGGTTGGCTCCTCGGACGCATGGAAGCGTCGAGGTTGGAATGCCACAACCGCGCCCGGCCTACGAACCAACGGACAAAGTATTGGCAAGGCTGCAGACCTCACCGTTTGTCCCAGCAATTGAGAACGCGCCTTTACCGTCAGGCTTTCTACAGCCGAAGTTCACTACATACGAGGGGAAGACGGACCCCTACTTGCACTTAAGCCACTTCCGCCAGGTTATGGCTGTATACCGGCGGAACGAGGCCTTAATGTGCATCTTGTTCCCCTCAAGCCTTGGTGACCTAGGCTTGACTTGGTTTGAGAAACTCCCAGAGGGCAGCATAGCCTCCTGGGCGCAATTGGCAGAAGCATTTGTCACAAGATTCAGAACAAACACTAAGACTCCGGTGGAGATCGACCAGCTACTCTCCATCGACATGGGTGAGAAGGAGACATTAAGGTCCTACAACAGCCGATATTGGGAGACCTTCAACCAGATTGGGGATTGCCCAACCAACCTGGCCATCGCGCAGTACAAGAGAGGCCTTCCAGTCGGGAATAGACTGAGGGACTCTATCACTATGACGCCACCTCTTACCATGGAGGCCCTGATGGAGAGAGTGCATCAGCACATCAGGGTGGAAGAGGATGGCGCTCGCGCCAAAGCAAAGACTGGCGCGACCATAACACCAGAGAAGAAGACCTCGGCAAAGGTCAATACGGTAGATCGCCGAAACAAAAACGGACGGGGCAGACGAGATAATGACGAAGACCAGGACAAGAGGTGGTTGAGAGTCTGCACCGCCATTACCACAGTGTTCAAAAAACCAATCTACCGTATACTTAGTGAGATTCGAGACGAGCCTTTCATCAAGTGGCCAGCCAAGATTGGCGAGGCCCAGAAGGACTACGATGACAGATCCAGATGCACCTACCACAAGGAAAAGGGGCACCGAACTGAGAACTGTATGCCATTGAGGCAGCATCTGGAGGAGTTGGTGGCGGCAGGCCACCTGGATAAATACATAGAAGGAGGGGCGCAGCCAGCCCCACAGGACCACAACCTCCCTAATGGAATGCCGAACGACGCCCCACCGCAAGGCACCATCAACGTAATCCATGGAGTCTTTGAACCAGAGCGTGTATGCGAGCTCAGAGGTTCAATCAAAAAAGCAGAGCACTTGAGAGAAGTGCTAAGTGCCCAACCAGTCGTCAAAAAGGGGAGGACAGAAGCCACAAATGTCATGTCCTTTTCAGATAAAGACTTGGACAGAATATATAGCCCACACAATGATGCCTTGGTCGTCACTCTCCGAGTCAAGGATTTTGACGTCAAGCGGATTCTGATTGACCAAGGTAGTTCGTGTGAAATCATGTACTATGAAACTTTCAAGCAACTCAAGCTGCAGGACAAGGACTTAGCCCCAGCCGTATCCCCTTTGATTGGATTCAATTCTATGCCGAAGTGGCCAGTCGGCAAAATCATCCTTCCAGTCAGAGCAGGGAGTGTGACAAAGCAAGTGGAGTTCTGGGTGTTAAAGGTTCCATCCACCTACAACATCATCTTGGGCAGAACGTGGCTGCACGCCATGCGCTCGGTAGCATCCTCCTACCACCAAGTGATGAGGTTCCCCAACGACACCGGAGTAATAGAGGAGGTTTATGGGGACCAGATTATGTCCAAGCAGTGCTTCGTTGCAACGAATGGGAGCCGCGCTGCCAAAGGGTATGTTCATTCGGTTGAAGAACCAGAGAGTAATGAACTGTTCGCGGATGTTGGCAAAGCGGCTAGTCAGAAGGCAGTGGAGGACTTGGTGGAGGTCAGAATAGACGAGAAGAACCCGGATAAGTTCTTCTTGCTTGGCTCGTCGTTGTCTAGCACTGAGAGGCTAGAGGTCTTGGAGTTTTTGACCTCTAACATCGAAGTGTTTGCCTGGACTCCATACGACATGCCAGGCATTGATCCCAACTTCATCTGCCACCAACTCAACGTCCACCCATCTGCCAGGCCAGTCATTCAGCGCACCCGCAGATCGGCGCTCCACCACGCCGAGATAGTGGCAGAAGAAGTGGGAAACTTGTTAGAAGCAGGGGCAATCAGAGAGGTGCACTACCCCAGGTGGATCTCCAACACGGTGGTGGTGCCAAAGAAAAATGGCAAGTGGCGCGTTTGCGTCGATTACAAAACTGTCAACAGAGCATGTCCCAAAGATAGCTTCCCCCTACCAAGGATCGACCAACTGGTGGACCTAACAGCTGGTCACAACAGGCTTAGCTTCCTTGACGCATATAGAGGCTATCACCAGATCGCAATGCATGAACCAGACCAGGAGGTCACGTCCTTCACCACTCCAAGAGGACTATACTGTTATAAGGTCATGCCCTTTGGCCTGAAGAACGCAGGGGCAACATTCCAGCGAATGGTCACCAAGATGTTTGAGCCGTTGTTAGGCAAAACGATGGAGGCTTACATCGATGATATGGTGGTCAAGAGCAAGAGTGAGAGTGACCATCTCAAGGACCTAAGTGAAATGTTTGAGATCCTGAAAAAGCATAAGTTACGCCTCAACGCGTCGAAGTGTGCTTTCGGAGTAGGATCAGGTAAATTCTTAGGTTTTTTGGTGACCAACCGAGGTATAGAAGCTGACCCTTCTCAAATCAAAGCAATTCAGGAGTTAGAGAGACCTAACTCAGTGAAAGAAGTGCAGCACCTTACTGGCATGGCAGCAGCACTTAACCGATTCATCAGCCGGTCTTCTGACAGATTGCGTCCATTCTTTCAGTCATTAAAAGCTAAGTTTGAGTGGGACGAAGAATGCGACCAAGCCCTGGCGAGTCTGAAGGAATACATGTCTTCTCCACCATTACTTGTTACCCCCAAACCTGGAGAAGAACTCTTCCTCTACTTGGCAGTTTCTCAGCACGCAGTAAGTGCAGTGTTAGTTCGAGCAGAAGGAATCCAACACCTACCCATCTTCTATGTCAGCAAGACATTGCTGGGAGCGGAAACAAGGTACTTGCCTCTCGAGAAGCTAGCACTGGCATTAATGATGGCATCCAGGAAATTGGCGCACTACTTTCACGCCCATACCATTGTCGTCCTCACAGCTTTTCCATTGAAAGCTCTGTTTGAGAGGGCCAACTTTTCTGGGCGAGTTTTGAAGTGGGCAGTAGAGTTGGGACAATATGATGTAAAGTTCCAACCCAGAACCGCGGTAAAGGCCCAATCTTTGGCAGACTTCGTCGCAGAATTCACTCCTGGAAGCCACCAAGTCTGCCCAATCGACCTGACTGACACAACCAAACTAGGGATGGAGATTGACGCCGGAATAGCGCAACCCCTAGTACAGGCTACTCAGTCAGCGCCCAAGGCAGACCAGAGTAGAAAAGGCGAGGAGGAATCCAACCTTACTACACCAAGTCAAGATTCATTGGCGACTAATGACTTGGGCCCATCGGAAGACAAGGGGCAAACTGCAACTATGGACTCTGAAGAAGACATTAGCAATCTGAAAGACCCCAAGGCATCGTCCGATCCCTCCACCTGTTGGAAGTTGTTCGTTGGGGAGATGTGGAAACTCTTTGTGGATGGGGCATCCAATCGACATGGAGCAGGACTTGGCATAGTCCTCATCTCTCCAGACGGCCTAGTAGTGGAGCAGGCAATCAACCTTGGCTTCCCAGCATCGAACAATGAAGCGGAGTACGAGGCGCTCCTTGCAGGGCTCAAATCAGCAGCATACATGAAGGCCACCGAACTAATGGTCTACAGCGACTCACAATTGGTAGTGAATCAAATTTCAGGCGATTATGAAGCAAAGGATGAAAGAATGGCTAAGTACCAAGACTTAGTCAGGACAGAGATCAAGAAGTTTGAAGTCGTCAGAATAGAACAAATTGGCAGGGAGGAGAATAGCAGAGCAGACGAACTTGCGGGCTTCGCCTCAATGGCAGATACCTCCATCCCTCATCCACTATTGATTGACTATCTGCCCAGACCAAGTATTGAAGACCCAGAAGCTGAAGAGGTATGTTGTGCGGAGTTAGGTCCTTCTTGGATGGACCCCATCATACTGTTCCTGAAAGACGGCACTCTTCCAGAAAATAAGAAAGAAGCAAACAGAATAAGAGCCAAGTCGCAACGATTTTGGCTCTCTCCATCCTTAGCATTATACAAAAAGTCATTTTCAGGACCTTACTTAAAGTGTGTCCACCCCAGCAAGGTAGAAGCATTCCTGTTTGAGATACACGAAGGGGTTTGTGGCAGCCATCAAGGAGGAAGGTCATTGGCATACCGAGCTATTTCACAAGGATATTGGTGGCCCTACATGCAAGCGGATTCGGAGAAGTATGTCAAGAAATGTGAAAAGTGTCAGAAGTTTGCGCATCAGATACACCAACCTGCAAGAGAACTCCTACCTCTCACTAGCCCATGGCCTTTCGCAATGTGGGGCTTGGACATAGTGGGACCGCTCCCAACAGCACCAGGCAACAGGAAGTTCTTTCTTGCGGCAACAGACTACTTCACAAAGTGGGTAGAAGCAGAAGCTTTGGCGTCAATCAAGGAAAAAGATGTGAAGAAGTTTGTCTGGCAGAACATTATTACTCGTTTCGGCATACCAAAAGCACTGATTTCAGACAACGGCACTCAGTTTGATGGCAGAATTTTCAGAGGCTTTTGCGAAGAATACAAGATAGAGTTTTACAACTCCACACCGGCATATCCCCAAGCAAATGGTCAGGCAGAGGCATCAAATAAAGTTGTCTTGGACGGATTGAAGAAAAGGTTGGAGAAAGCCAAAGGCAAGTGGGCGGAAGAACTCCCTCATGTCTTATGGGCTTATCGCACCACACCGCGGCGGTCAACAGGGGAAACACCATTCTCCTTAGCATATGGCATGGAAGCAGTCATCCCCTTAGAAGTCGGCCTCCCCACAATTCGGAGTGAAAACTTTGATCCAGACCTAAATGGCGAAGCAATAGCATTGGAACTTGACTTGGCGGAAGAAAGAAGAGAAAAGGCGCTAGTGCACATCGCCTCCTATCAGCAAGAGTTGTCCAGAAAATACAACAAAGCAGTACATCCAAGGCAGTTCAAGATTGGCGATTGGGTACTTCGCAAAGTGATGGGAAACACACTGGTCCCAGGAGATGGCAAGTTAGGGCCCAATTGGGAAGGTCCTTACAAAGTGGTTGGATTAGCAGGCAAAGGGGCATACCACTTGGAAGATGAGGACGGCAAAGCAATTCCTAGGCCATGGAACACTGCCAATCTCAAGATATTTTACTTTTAGCTTTTTTCCTTTTTGAGTATGTGTAATTTTTCTACTTTCTCAATAAAACAAGTCGATTCTTTTCAGTATATTTGTTTTCCATAGAAAGTAGCTTTAGTAAGGTAGTAGCATTGTAAACATAGTTGGCCGGAATACCCAACTATCAACCTTTCCTAGGTCCAGGATAAGGATCCAGACTGCAGGACGTTTGGTCGGAATAACCAAGCATTTTATTCTAAGTTGGCCGGAAAAACCAACTTAGAGGTTGGCTGGATTAAACCAACACTTAGCCAAAGTATGGGAATGGCTAAATTAACACTGAGCCAAAGTATGGGAATGGCTACACGAGTAGTTGGCTGGATTAAACCAACACTCTGTACTCCTCAGCCAAAGTAAGTGTATGGCTGAAGAGTGGTTGGCTGGATTAAACCAACTCTTTGTACTCTTCAGCCGAAGTAAGCTATATTGGCTGAAGAGTGGTTGGCTGGATTAAACCAACTCTTTGTACTCTTCAGCCGAAGTAAGCTATATCGGCTGAAGAGTGGTTGGCTGGATTAAACCAACTCTTTGTACTCTTCAGCCGAAGTAAGCTATATCGGCTGAAGAGTGGTTGGCTGGATTAAACCAACTCTTTGTACTCTTCAGCCGAAGTAAGCTATATCGGCTGAAGAGTGGTTGGCTGGATTAAACCAACTCTTTGTACTCTTCAGCCGAAGTAAGATATATCGGCTGAAGAGTGGTTGGCTGGATTAAACCAACTCTTTGTACTCTTCAGCCGAAGTAAGCTATATCGGCTGAAGAGTGGTTGGCTGGATTAAACCAACTCTTTGTACTCTTTAGCCGAAGTAAGCTATATCGGCTGAAGAGTGGTTGGCTGGATTAAACCAACTCTTTGTACTCTTTAGCCGAAATCAGATATATCGGCTGAAGAGTGGTTGGCTGGATTAAACCAACTCTTTGTACTCTCCAGCCGAATTAATTTATATCGGCTGAAGAGTGGTTGGCTAGTGAGTTATATAGCTAACCGAGATCACAGTTGTAATTTAGCAGATTCAAATTTGTCACATAGGCAACCAAGCAAGTTCATAACCGTAATACAAGTTATTCAAGTTCAGAACCGGAATGCAAGTCGAAAGATTTTTTCATTCAAATCGAAAGGAAGTACAAACGAGGGGCCGTAGCCCGGTTACAGACACCCAAAACCGAAATACAAGAAAGAAAAAAAAAAGAAGCAAAAAATACAAGTCATCCTAGGAGTGCATCTAGTTCGGCATCGAACTCCGCTTCAGCAGCCGCCTGGAGATCGGTTTGAGGAGGGAGCCCGGTTTGAACCGTGGTATCCGCTGGCGGGGAAGAGTTAGCTGGTATCTCGTTGGTTAAATCCACGGTTGGCTCCAACCGAGCTGCTTGATTGTTTTGTTGACCGGTGACAACCGGAGTCAGAGATGGCTCCCCCTCATCATCTTCATCGTCGTCATCATCTTCATCGTCTTCTTCGTCATCAGACGCTTCAAGGAATGCCTTTTGAAGATCGTCCGCATATTGCTTAAGTGAGGCCGGAATAAAGTACGGTGGAGCGTTGTAAGCGTCGGTGTCAGGAGTGCAACCGAGCTTCTCCACCGCACTTCGCCAACCGCACTTGAAGAATAGGTCTTTTGCAGCGCCACATTGAAGGCCGTATGCAGTTTCAGCCTTCTTGAATCCTTCCTTTCTGGCCTTCTTTACTTCGGCGTTCAGTTGGGCTATCTCGGCGTCTTGTTTGGTCTGCATCTGGGACATCTCCCTCAGGTAGTAATCTTTTACCTCGGTCACGGCCTTTTGTTTATCACTTTCAGCCGAGGTAACCAGTCCGGTGAGACGTGATACCTCGGCCTCCAGTTCGGCCGCCTTGTTCTGGGCCTGCCTTAGTTCGGTAGCTTTGGCCACGGCGTCCTTCATGGCCTGCCTCGCGGTCTTGCGAAGCTCTATCACCTGCCGGTGTGCAAGTGTGGTTTTCTGAAGAGCCTGCACAGAGTATGGTAGATTTTTTAGTTGTTGACCGAAGTGGAAGTTAGTCAAATTTTAGAGACAGAAAGGCCAGTGTTACTTACCACGATCATTGACTTGGAAGCAGACCGGAGTGACTTTATCTCGGTATTGAGCTTCTTGGAATGGTGCTCCATGTCTTTCGGAAGGCACACACCTCTGGCCAGGTTGAAGGCCAGAAGGTGATCCTTATCTGAGACGACGGAGTCACCCTCGTCGATAGCCCGGTTGTTGAAGACTAGGGGGGGAGCCCACTGGGGATTTTCAGATCGGTTCGATGGTTCCGGCTGGGGGTCCGGTTGAATAACTGCTGGTGGGTTTGGTGGCAGGACGTTCTCCTCTTCGTCGACAAGTCGTGGCCCGGTTTGTTCAGTCCGGGCACGCTTGTTTCGGCGCGAAGCAGAAGGCTGTTGGGATGGAAGAGCCACTACGGCCTCGGTTGAATGGCCGGTCTGTGGTACCTCGGCTGGGTTTGTGTCGGTGAGCATGGCCCTCATTCTGTTTTTCTTCGCCATCTCTTGTTCAGGAGTTAATCGCACAAGGACGACTTCGGGCAAGTTTGGGTCCGGTGCTGGAGGGTCCTTGAGGAGAAAATCTGTGACTTTTGCTTTTCGACGACCGGAGTATCTGTAGGTCGGCTCGAATTCAAGAAGCTTTGCCCAACTCCTTTCTTTCACCCGGAGTGCGGCACGGAGTACGGCGAGGTTGGGGTAGTTGTAGTTGGAGATGAGATGAGCTTTATCTGCAAGGCAAAAGAAGACAAGTGTTAGTCCGGCTCGCTATGTTAATGAAATTCATGGGAAAGACAAAATGGAAGCCGAAGTACTTATACCGGGCTCTCCTTTCTTCCAGTTTATTCTTCGGCCTGGGATTCGGGCTTGGAAGTCCTCGAAGTTCCCAGAAACCCAGAAGAAATCATCATCATTGACATCTTTGTCCGGTGTGTGCTTTATTATCTTTTCTCTACCTCGGCGCACTCTCAAATAGTAGCACCAGCCTTGATTTTTGGAGCCTATGGAGTATTGATGTAGTATTTCGGCCAAACCCAGGTTTAGACCGGTTTTGTGGTTCAGGGCGGCTATGCCCATTATTATACGGTACGTATTGGTGGATAGCTGAGTGGGGCAGAGTCTGGTTTGTCTAAGGAATTCACAAATTAGTGGCTGGACTGGGAATCTGAGTCCGGTTTCTACTATGGATTGGAGGGTGAATGGGACAAAGCCTTCTTCATCCCATGGGTCGACTCCTTTTTTGGCTAGTTTTAAATTTACATCGGCTGGAATGTTATATTGTTCTCGGAAATCGGCTAGGCCGCCTGGGGTTTCTACCAAGTGTCTGTACTTCCCCATTTATTTTATAAGTTAAAATATAATTTATCTCGGTTGGAGGAGCGTGCTCAGTAGTCCGGTTGGACGCACAGAGGGAGTGCCTGGACAGCCTAAGTCTGCAAAGTTGAAAAAACAAGGAGTCAAGCACAGATCAAAGACCGTGCTACAAAAATAAAGCAAGAAAGGTTGGTCTTATTTCGGCTCTACAGGGTGCTTAGTTGTTTACGTCGGCTTGTAAAAGGTTCTCCTTATCTCGGTTGGCACGTTGTGTTTGTTATTGTGGTTTCACTTAAAGGGTTCCTTACTTCGGTTAAGCCTCAAGGGGCAGTTTTTTTTTGAGTTCGGTTTTGGAACTCAGGGAGCTGGCTTGGCCCCGGAAGCTAAGCTCGGTTAGAGGCCTAGCTCGGTCTTGGGCCGAAATACCTATCTCCAGTCAATTTTGATTTCGGCTAGTGAGAATCCGTTGATCTACTGGAGTTACTATGATTTGCACAAGTTCCAGTTCGGTTGTATACAGATAAGATCTATCTATAGCGCAAACACTATCCTAGTTCGGCTGGGGCATGTGCCAAGATCAAAAAGGTGTTCTTCGTGCTGTTTCGTCAAGTTCGTGGTGTTTATGTGCAGTTCTTTTCAGAAACATGGCATGAAAAGTGTTTTGCGAAAACACACAGATACATACTACTATGAATCAAACGGAAGCAAAAACAGAAGGAAATAGGCAAGTTTGGGCAGCATACCTGGTGAAGGAGGAGCTGAAAGTGGACGAAACAGCAGTGAAATGCACGAGCTTCTTCAAGAATGCAAAGAGGAATGCCAGAAAACACGAAGAGAGAGGATGAATAGTATGAGACAATGACTCTGAAATGAAGGGTTCTTTTGGTGTAAGGAGTGCAAAATGGAGGGAACTGTTTAAATTTTGTGAAACCCGATGACGGCGCTACAGCTGGTGGGAGTCAATCGGAGGCTGCCACGTGTCTGGGAAGGACAATCGATTCATTTGCTATAAATTGAAGAGACGTTTTGACCGGACGATCACGGCTCGGTTTAAGTTTAGCTCGGCTGGATAAGCTGAATGTGTTTTAGCTCGGCTGGATAAGCTAAATATGTTTTAGCTCGGTACGGACTTAGCTCGGTTGGGAAAGGTAGAAGGTCTCAGCTCGGCTGGAAAGGCTTGGGGGTTTCTAGCTCGGCTGGAGAGGCTAATGGATGGTTAGCTCAGCTGGAGAGATTAAGAACTCTAGATCGGTTGATAAACAAGTAATCCCTATCACGCTTTACGGATGGAATTAAGGGGCAATTGAGAGGGTAATTTATATTCATGAATTGGGCCGATCTAGGTGTTGGGCCGAGCTAGGTCTAAGAACGGCAGATGGTAAATACACCGGCCGAAGTGGAGTAGTGCGGATAGTTCGGTTGCCAAACGGGCGTCCGTAGTTCGGTTACGGCTGTTATCAAAATAGACCGGTCAGAGAATCTAGGTCGGTCAAAGGACATTTCGGAGAACTGACCGGTCTTGGATTGACTCCGGTTTGGACGCGGTAGTCCGGTTGGGTTGCACCCTAGTCCGGTTGAACTCTCTTATGGTTGGCTCGGTTGTGCATGAGAAACCGAGGTAAGAGAGGTAAAAGCGAAATCCGGACTATGGGTTACTTCGGTCGTAATGGAGTTCGGCCATAATGAAGCCATCTCACTTGGCTTGTGCAGTGAGGGGGGTGTTGAAGATAAGCATTATCTTCCGGGAGGAGTATGATTCCTAGAAGGACTCTACGCATGGAGAAATAAGAGTCCTAGGAGGACTCTTTGCATGGAGAAGTTAGAGTCCTACTAGGATGGTGCCACTCGAAACCTATATAAGCTCACCAATATCACCTATGAAGAGGTAATGCAATTTTTGCTTCCTGAATACTCAGAGCTTTTGCCTTCTAGTCTTGCTTACTAACTTAGGCATCGGAGAGGTTTCCGGCACACCCCCGCCGGCCAGCTCACGTTTGTGTTTTCAGGTGGTGGAACGACGACGTATTGAGGAACGCAGACTTGGTCAACAGGATTATACGAGAAGGTGAATCTCTTTCCCGTACAGTAGAATAATAAGATATGCATTTTCTTATACTAAGGGGCCATTTTATGTATACAATGATATATATATTTTTAAAGTGTTATGACAAACAATATTTTTCACAGAAACAGGGGGGCCATGGCCCCCCATAATCTTCTCCTAGTTCCATCTCTGGATGTGGTGATGCATGAGTCTATGTTGAAAGCTACAGTTTGACTGCTTCTGTTTGGTTTATTTGTGATTGCTTGATGGGTACTGTTCGATCTAATTATTTTTTACAGTGAAATGAAGGAAAAAAATAATCTGTGAAGACATAATTCCTATAATATTACAATTCTTATATTATTATTTAATTTTTTATATTAGTATTATAATTATTCTATGTTTGGCTTTGGCTTTTTTGGTTAAAAAAGCACAAAAAATAAAATTAGTTACGTAAGCCAATAAGACAAAATATCACATCTAAATCATAATCATTACATTTTTTCTCTCACAAAAATCAAAAAAGTCAAAAATAAAAACCAAACGAGACTAAAAAAGTCAAGCTAAAATAACCAAAATGTCAAAAAGTCAGCTATTTTAACTCTTCTCAAACAAAGACTCAGAGTTTTTAATACTGTGATAAAAAAAAAAAAAAAAAAACAAAGAATTAAAAAATAGAGTTAATTACCTAAAAGTCTTATTTGCAAATGTTAGAGTAGTTAGGTCTTATGTAAAATTTTTTGAACCAATAAATCTTATTTGGTAAAACTGAGAATATTATTAGTTTTTTTTTTTATTTTTAAAATTAAAAACATTATCAAATTTGCATAGTAATATTCCAAATAATTGTTTCACTAACTAATAAAAAAAGCAGAGTATGAGATTAAACGTTTTTATCTTTCAACTTCTTGATTTAATTCAATTATCCAATAAAATTAAGAACATTATCAATTTTTTTCAGTTTAAAAACTGAAAACATTATTAATTTTTTTTTTTTAAAAGCTTTTTTATTTTTTTTAGTTTTGTAAATCAATGTTCCATCATCATACTATTTTATAAACACAAATTTTAAATTTTGCACAAAACATATTCCAGTTTTTTAAATTTTTTTCAAAAAAAAAAAAAATTTCAATTTTCTGGAAATTAATTTTTTTTGTTTTTCGTTTTTTTTTTAGTGAATAATTTTTAAATTTTAAGCAATTTTTTATTTTTTTAGATGCACTTTATTGAGATGTATCTAAATAGTAAAATATTTGTGAAAAATATTTTAAAAAAACTAATAAATACGCAATAATACGAAAAACGTACTGAATTTTCTTATTTTTTGTATTTTTGGTATTTAGTGAATTTTTTAAATATTTTTTCACAAATATTATACTTTTTAAGTGTATTTATATTAGGTGTATCTAAATATTAAAAAAAAATTGCTTAAAATATTTTAAAAAATCCATTGAAAACAAAAAAAATACAAAAAATAAAAAAAATAGAATTTTCTGAAAATCAAAACCAAACAAGCTGATTAGTTTTTTTTTTTTTTTTTTTTGCACATAAATTTTTGTTGTTTTTGGGTTTTTTAAATTTGAAAAATCTTAGCCGTTAATTATAAATTTTGGACTGTTTTAAGTTTTTTTCTTGTCTATAGAATTGAGGTGTGTGTATGCTGGGTGTATCTCTCAAATCACTCTCACCTTTGACACACCTTCCATATCGCGATCCCGATTTTCCTGGTCATTTATCGTATTCTGGACTCGAGTCTAGTGATGGTATGTTGTTGTCTGTGTCTTATTTCCATCCTTTGATTCTTTGTATTTGAGTTTTGGGATGTGTTGGGTGAATTTGAAACAGGTTGGTTGTGAATTAAAAGAAATGGTTGCTATCCAGAATTTGGCTTCTTCGCTCGAGCGAGCCTTTTTGCGCTCGAGCGAGGCCTGGGTATTTGCTTCTTCGCTCGAGCGAGCTTTCTTACACTCGAGCGAGTATGGTGGGTCTTCAAGTTTCTTTTTCAAACGTAGCTTCCGCTCGAGCGAGTTTTCTTGCACTCGAGCAAGCTTTGTGTCTTGTGTCTCTTCGCTCGAGCGAGCAGTCTTGCGCTCGAGCATGCGTCTACGTCTCTTTTAGACCTGAAGGTTGGTATTCTTCGCTCAAGCGAGCTTTCCTACGCTCGAGTGAGCAAGCCCTATGTTTTGTGTTTCTTCACTCGAGCGAGAACTCTTGCGCTGAAGCGTGCTTCTGTGTTGCAGACCTGAAGCTTGGTATTGTTCGTTCAAGCGACGCTTCTTGCGCTCAAGCGAGATTCTTTTGTGTCTGGTCGCTTGAGCGACCAATGATTTGCTCGAGCGAGACCTATATATATCAGCTCGCAGCAGCGGGTTTATACATCACTTTTTCATCTCTTTTTCATCCCAAACCCTAGATCCGGCTATCTCTCTCTCTAAACACTCTCTCTCTCTACAAATACACCTTGTTCTTGGGTCTCTCTACTCTAGTCTCTTTGTAAGAAAGCTAGAGCATTGCGTGGGCTTCACCTTGATCCGAAAAAGTTTGCATTTGGAGCACTTTCAAGTTTCTCTCTTTCTTTGAGTTCCTTCATTTGAGGTATGGATAAACTACTCATCTTATGAGTTTTGACATAAATTTTAGTCATTTTGATTAAATGGTGAAACTATGGAAATTTTGGAAAGTTAGGGTTTTAAATTTGAAATGTATAAAAGATGGGTTTTCAATTGTTGAGTTCCATGTGTATGTGAGACCTTGGAAAATGAGGTTATTGGTGTAAAATTGATGAAATTGAGCCTTGGGGTTGAAGTTTGAGAAAATAGGGAAAATGCCCTAATTGAGTTTAAATAATTAATTTGGTGAATTGTGAGAATATGAGATTGGGTTGAAAATCTTGAAATTTAGGGAAATTGTGATTTAATGGTGTAATTGGATTGACGAATCACTCACCGATAGAAAATGTAATAAATTATCTGTTAGATAGATTTATTTATCTATTTAGAAATAACTGTTTTGGGTTATCAGTGGAAGATAGTCTTGATTATTGTAGACACTGCATGATGATTAGGGAAATTGAAACTAATCAATTGGGTTATGTCATTGAATGTGACGGTGAAATTAACACATTGAATATGTGAATTGTTTGGTCATTGTATATGACTATGTGTTTAAATATATTGTATATGTATGTTATTTGGGAGGAGATAGGGAATGTACTCCATTGTTTGGAAGGAGACAGGGAATGGACTCCATGGATAATTAAGTTGGCCGGAGTGTCCACGGTGCAAGTCCCGAAATCTTTTATATATTTGGGTGCTGGTTCCCTCGGACGTAATTCCGTAAAATGGCATATGAATAGACGTGTTTAATGATGTTTGCTATTGAAGTGTTGATATATGAGTTATAGTCTCATTTTGTTTAAATTGTTTGGATAACATTGGACTATGTCAATGAATTGATTTGGATACATAATGGAAAGGAAATTGTATGTAGTGTAACGTTGATTTGCTACAAAGTTGATATATATGATTTAATAAGTGTTAAACATTTATTAGATGCTAATGTTTTAGCTAATTCTCATATTCTGTTTAGCATATCTCTACTGGGCTTTGGCTCACCCTACTTGGGACACCATTTTTCAAGTACAGGTGATATGCCGCATCCAAGGACATAGCTTGGAAGGCTTAGAGGCTGAAGTCTTCTTTTTGTTGTTACCTTTTTGTGTTACGTGTAATTCAAGCCAATGGCTTTATATGTAAAGAGTTAGAACTCTTCTTTTGCTGTAACCAAGTTATACTTGGAAAGATATAAATCCATAGGGCATTTATTTTATTTGTCAACATGTAACATCTTTTGTAAAGAACACTCTGATAAATATATACTATTTCTCTTATGTTTATGGATTATGTGAACGGTTGTCTTGTACTGTATTTTGAGAGCGTTACATTCCATGCACACACCTCACATGCACACGTCTCAAGACACTCTCTCTCTCACGTTAGAACATTCCTCACTTTAAAAAAAAAAAAAAAAAAAAGAAGAAAAAAATAAATAAAGTAAAATTAATTTTTTTATTTTATTTGGATAAAAATGTATATAATTTTTAGTATATATCTGATTTTTATAAAATTAATAATGCCATTCAAAAGGTATTAATGAAATCTTTAAAATGAGACTCAATATTTAACATATAGTGTATTTAGCTTTTGTTTTGAAAGAACTTTTTAGCTATTTTAGACTGGCTAAAAAAGTTTTCGTTTATGATGAATTTTTTATTTTTGGTAGTTTTGTGAGAGAAAATATAAAATAATTATAGATTGAATGTAACATTTTATCTTATTGATTTTTTAATTTATTTTGTCTTTTAGTTAGCTAAATTAGTTCTAACTATCTTACCAAACAAGACCTTAATTTATGAAAGGGCTAACAATGTCCAATCCACTTACTCAACATACTTCAAAAAATAAATGATTCAAATCATTTAAATAGATCCAAAACATCTATTGCACCTATGTACGGCAACCACCCAAACCCAAAGTACAGGGACAAAACTAGAATTTCATTACCGGAGGAGTCAAAAGAAAAATAATTTTTTTCACCATATACACAAAGTACACATATATGTATATATGATATATAGATTATATATACATAAAAAAAAAATTAAATACTATAGAAGTAATTTCTAATAAGATGAATAAATTTTTTTTAATATAAAATAGAAAGAGAATTCAAGATGGAAGAAGAATGACATTTTTTTTTTTATACTGGGAGGCCATTTTATATATAAAATGATATATATATTTTTAAAGTTCTATGACAAACAATAATATTCACAAAAATAAGGGGCTACCCTCCATAATTTTCTCCTAGTTCCGTCCCTATCAAAGTGCATGTGAACACCTTTGCTTTGAGTGTAGTGAATAAGGTTTTGTTTGCGATTTTTTTTTTTTTTTTTTAAACCTATAAAAAGTCAAAAATTCAATCTAAAAAACAAAGGGTTACATCGATTCACACAGGAAGTCAGCTAGTAGTGTGAAAAGACCAATATAACCTCAGTTTTACAACAAGGCTAATCCAAACCTTGATTTTTTTAACTAGACAAAATGAGAAATGTGGGGATATATTTTCTAAGTATGAACACGTAGCAAGGTGACACCGACGTGTTAGCCGAGGTGCCACGTGTCTTGGTCATGACGCCGAGGTTATCTCGGCAAGGCCGAGGTTACCTCCGAAGATGTCGGAATCCGAGATAAGCGGATAAGGGACAAGAGTCCTAGTATGAAGAAAGACTTCGAGATGGATAAGGATAGTATTCTTAGGGAGTCTGTCCTTATCTCTTGTAGAGTCCAAAGTAAGCACTGAATAGGAGTCCATAGAAGTCAGGCTTCTAGTAGGACTAGGATTGAGTAAACTATAAAAAGAGAGGCACCCCCGTGGGTCTAAGTGTCACGACCCCAACCCGCCCCTAGTAGGATGGTGCCGTGATGGCCAGTAATCCGCAATTACCGAAGGCCAACTTGTCAAAAGTCACAGTCAATCAGAGTATAATGTACGGGGCTTACAAATGCGGAAGCAATAAATCAAATACAAATGGTCCATAAGAGCTTGTGCATAGATCAAATGAGACAACGTATACCATATGATTTACATCCAGTCCAAAAATAACAAAATACATATTTACAACTTGATCAAAAGGCTTCTCGGCCGACAAGAACAAAATACAGCAATTACAAGCCAAGAAGCATGATTTTCAAGAGTTGCCGACGTAAATACAAAATGCCGACATAAATGCAAAACAGCCGATGTAAGTACAAAACTGCCGACGTAAAAGAGTCAAGCCGACATGTCAAGAGTCCAAAACAAGCCTTGCAAAATAGACTAGGCGTCGCCGCCGTCCTGCTCATCACCTACATATATATAGAGAGGGTGAGTTTGACAACTCAGTGAATGGTACGAATAATAAAGGTTTTTGCATGAATAGCCGAGGTCCTTCTGAAGCAGAATTCATCAAAACTTTACCAAATCAAGGGATGAACCATATTCATCTTATGAAGTCTTACCCTATTTCAAGAGATGCTTACCAACATCGGCATAACACAAATCAAAGCTATCAAATCAAGTGATGAACCGTATTCATCTAACAAGTCTTACCATATTTCAAGGGATGCTTACCAACATCGACGAACAAGGGACTGTACGATCCGTAATCGATTTATCAAGGGTACTGCGAAAGTTTATAGTCCTCCAGCCAAGGGACTTGTGTTACTTAGGCCCGTAGCCCTTTTTAACACGTTGGCTTTTCCAAGAAAGGACCGTATCCTTTTTAACACAAGAACTAATGTCACTTAGGCCCGTAGCCCTTTTTGACGAGGTGATGCTGCGAAAGTTTAGAGTCCTCCAGCACAAGGGACTTTCAAGCTTGGTACTGCAAAAGTTTATAGTCCTCCAGTACAAGGGACTCTCACAAGTAGTGCTGCGAAAGTTTATAGTCCTCCAGCCAAGGGACTTTCACACTTAATATCAAAACCAGGCTTATAATTGACACATTCGAAATAGGCTAATCATTCATGCTTATCAAAGACTTTCATCAAAACAAAGCAAGACAAGATTTTATCAAAACATTATAACATAGCTTTATTAAAAGCACCACTCACCTAGATCTTCAGGTGCAGGCTCAAAGCAAAGATCAAAGTCCTGACAATCACAAGGCAAACCACATTCTCAAAACAAGCTTCATATGCACATAAGGATCTCGGCACTCTCACCGAATCCAAGTCAAAAGTAAAGCAAAGCATGACAAGGGTCAAAACGCTGTTTTCCATCTCATGGAAACACACAGGGTACTACCCAGGGCTAGCCGAGGTCCCACACCTCCTTGCCGAGGTGTGAACCTAATGGCCACATACAAAACGAAATCGGGAAAAACCTGGGTTCCCCTTTGAGGAATGCAAAGGACAAAATAATCAAGAACATCAAGAATCATGCATGCTGGAGTTCATAACTAGTACATTCAAAATCTGAGGTCCCATACAAAGAGCTCAAAACATGGACCTGGGTACTCGTACAAGGAAAACATGCAAGAACAAACACAAAAACATGGTTCTTGTTCCAAACCTTCGGATCAAAACGAGACTTTACTCAAGAACACATGAACATCAACTTCCTCTTTCAAAACCGACTTCAAATCGTTGCATGGCATGCAAAACAAACACAATCATGCAATGCAGCTTGATAACTAATAAGAGTAATCAAAATAGAGCAAGAATCTAACCTCAAAACTCAGATCCAACGGTTGGATCGCCAAAGATCAAGATCGAAAATCAACTTCTCACTCTAAAACCCTTTCTCTCCTCTTTGAGAGTTTCTCTCTCTAGAAACAAAGATTTGAGACAAAATGATTTGTCTCCAGGTCTGCCGGCTGTCTATACACACAGCTCAGCGACACGTGGCTCAACCGGGTTGGCTCAGCTTAAAAGGTGACTGATTGATAAGACAAGTCTCTGACAAAGCGTACTCAACAAGCTAGATGGCAAGACACATCGGCAAGCAAGGACATCGGCTAAAGTCGAACTTCGGCAACGGGGTAACAAAGACATCGGCTAAGGAGGACGACACTTGACTAAGTTGTGCCACGCTCGGGCCTGGGTCATACCTGCCCAAGGGCAAAGACCACAAGTACAAAACATCTCGGCCTTGGTTCCAAGCACCTCGGCCCAAAGAGTATCATCTCGGCAAACATGCCGAGGTGTAGATGGAGGTCAACAGATGGCTCCAGAATAGTTCTAAGTGCAGAGGTTCAAAAGTGGACTACACTGAGCTGACCTCGGCCACACACACCAAGCAAGGAACAAGATCAAGCAAGCACACATAACAAAGCAAGCCGAAACAAGATTAATAAGATTGTAACACATCAAGACAAGGTCTTACATGAATGTATGCAAGTATAGCTAAGTCAAGAATGAGGGTTGTTACACTAAGCTACGCAATTTATGCTTTGAGCAGTGAATTTAGCACTTGATTATCTTTGAGAGATATACTAACTTGATCATCGGAGTGCCCCCGGGTGGACGAACCACTGTCAGAATCTTCTCTTTCTGTTGCAGGTTAGCCAGGTGTCATCTATTCTGCCGATACTCTCTAGCTAATTACTAAACGGGCAGTGTGATCAGAAAATCACTCACACAATTTGGCGCCGTCTGTGGGAAGAAAAGAAGGATAGATGGCCAGTAACGGACAACAAGAAAAGATTGGGGATGACAATCCTGCTAGGAGTGGGAGACCTATTGACCTTGATGTCGAAGAAGACAGGTCCAACACAGAAACTCATGAACAAACTCACGGAGTAAAAGACGTCGGCCAGACTGGCGACGTGTACCAAAGAAACCTGATCAAAGCGGGTACTACAACGAAGGCGACCTCCAGGTATGGAGGGACAGGTGCCTACGAAGGGACGAAAAGGTGAAAGAAATGGCAAACAAATTGGCAGACCTGCAATCAGTCGTCAATTTTATGATGCAAAACAATGTCATGCAGCCACCGTTCCCACTGCAAGACACGCCGATTCCAGCGGCTAAAGCCCAGAAGGGAGGGCAGAGAACAATCCCCGTAGCCCCTCAGCACAATGGGAGCGAAAGACACTCTCACCGACCTTGCAGGGAGGTCGGACGAAGGGAGCCAAGAAGAGAAGAATCACAAAGGACGCATCACACAAAGGAGGCAGACCCCAAGGGACATCGGCATGTTCAGGGGCAGGCGCTGTGCTTCGACACAACTCATGGAGAAGGGTCGAAGAGGACTCACCACGAAGCCGAAAGTAGTGCACCGAAAAGACTGAAAGCAAGAGATAGCCGAGCTCCTGGGAGGACGAAAGAGGACTTGAGATATTACCTCAAGAGGAAGCAACAGAATGACTACGCCGAGGTAACTTCCCCAGATAAGCCGAGGACACCATTCTAGGTGGAATTGGATAGGTTTGAGGCACCGAAAAGATTCAGTATGCCGAGGTTTCAAATATACAATGGTAAGTCAGACCCCAACTTCCACGAGCTGTTGCTCTGCAAAGTGTTCCCTCATCCTTCGGGGAGATTGCATCAGATTGGTTCCACAAACTACCAAAAGGAAGCGTAAAGACTTGGGAAGGCCTGGCCGAGATGTTTGCGGCCAGGTTCGTGACAAATAAACTACAACCATTAAGGGTTGACGCATTGATGGCTCTGAAGATCGGTAAAGATGAAGGCCTTAGGGCCTATGCAAAAAGATACTATGAGGTATTCAACCGAATACCAGAGTGTAATCAAGAAGTGGCGGTCGTGTCATTCAAGAACGGCTTAAAAGACAACTACCCACTATGGAAATCTTTGGCAAAAACTTTGCCAAAAAGCATGGAAGAGCTCATGGCGAGAATTGAGAAGTATGCCAGAGTCGAGGAAGATACGTCGGGGGCCAAAGAGATAAAGCAAGAGAAAGGAAACGGCTCGCCAAAACGAGGCCAAGGTAACAACGGGTCGAACAAGCACGAAGCAGAACTGAGGGCTATCCAGGCAGTGACAACTGTGTTCCAAACTCCAATTCACAAAGTCCTGGATCAAATTCTGAACCAGCCCTATTTCAGAGCACCAGCAAGGGCATCAGGGGAATTCATGGAGAGGAACGTTAGCAGGCGTTGTGCCTACCACAATGAAAAGGGACACACAACTCAGGGTTGCAGAGCCCTGAAAGCACACTTGGAAGACTTGATAAGGCAAGGCCATCCGAGAGACCTGGTCGACGAGGCTAGAACAAGAGAAGAACAAGCAAGATTGCCTCAAGCACTAGCAGCTCTGCCTCCCCTAGTACAGCAACCTCAGACAGGAGGACCTTGGGTAGTCAATGTGATTCACTCAAAGGTCGACGAGAATGAAATCAGAGAGGAGACCCAGAAGGTAAAACACCTACAACATGTCTATCAAATCGGGGAGAAAAGACATCGGGCAGAAGAATACTAGGGACCAACGATAACCTTTACTGAAGCCGACCTAGAGATGGTCCAGCATCCGCATAATGATGCCTTAGTAGTATCTCTCCAAGTTGGGGAGTGCCAAGTGAAACGCATCCTGATTGACCAAGGCAGCTCTTGTGACATCATGTACGTCCGATGTTACAAGGAGCTCGGCCTTCACCCAGACGATATGGAACAATCCAATGGCCCAATGGTTGGATTCAATAGAACGCCGACATGGCCACCGGGAGCAGTAAACTTGGAGGTGCAGGCTGGCACCAGGAAGATCAAGACAGAGTTCACCATCATTGAACACACCCTCCCCTTACAACATCATCTTGGGAAGGCCATGGTTGCATGCAATAGGGGTAGTTCCCTCAACATTGCATCAACTATTGCGATTCCCAACAGAACATGGGATAGAGGAAGTCAGGGGCGATCAGCTGCAGGCAAAGAATTGCTCCATGGCAGCAATGAAGTCTACCTGCAGCATACGAGAGCCAAAAAAGGCAGAAATTGAAGATGAGGACATGGAAGTCCTAGAAGACGTCGGCAAGGCACCAGCCGAGAAGAGCGAAGAGGCACTGAAGAAAATCCTCGTCCAGGATGGGGATGAAGAACGGTTCTTTCTTCTTGGCTCGGGCTTAGCCGAAGAAGAAGAAAAAGAGTTGGAAGCTTTTTTAAGAGCCAATATTGAGGTGTTTGCTTGGACACCGTACGAAATGCCTGGCATTGACCCTGAGGTCACTTGCCACAAACTGAATGTTGACAAGTCGGCCAAACCTGTAATTCAACGAGCCAGAAGACCGACGTTGATGCACGTCGAAGCAGTAGAGGAAGAAGTAGACAGACTTCTGGAGGCTAGGGCCATTAGAGAAGTTCACTACCCGACATGGCTATCCAATACAGTGGTGGTAAAGAAGAAGAATGGTAAATGAAGGGTCTGCGTAGACTTTACTAGTTTAAACAAAGCCTATCCCAAGACAGCTTCCCTCTACCCAAGATTAACCAGCTAGTGGATGCCACTTCGAGACATGGAAGGATGAGCTTCCTGGATGCCTATAGAGGGTATCACCAGATAGCTATGGACCCTACGGATGAAGAGAAGACTGCATTTATCACCCCTAAAGGGCTATACTATACTGCTACAGAGTGATGCCCTTCGGGGTAAAAAACGCAGGAGCCACTTACCAAAGATTGGTAACCAAGATGTTCAAGTACCTAATTGGCTGAACAGTAGAAGTCTACATCGATGACATGGTCGTTAAGACCAAGGAGCCTGAGGGACATCTCGCCGATCTAAAAGCAATCTTTGAAATCCTTAAGACATATCGGCTCCGACTCAATACATCGAAGTGTGCATTTGGAGTTAGATCTGGTAAGTTTTTAGGATACCTGGTGACAAGGAGGGGCATTGAGGCCAGCCCAGATCAGATCAAGGCCATTTTAGAGTTGAAGAGCCCGACGTCGGCAAAACAGGTACAGATGCTAACTGGAAGGGCCGCAGCCCTGAACAGGTTCATAAGTAGAAGCTCAGACAAGTGCAAACCTTTCTTCAAGTTAGTGAAGAAAGCCACAGACTTTCTTTGGACAAAAGAGTGCGAAGAAGCATTAGCCGATCTGAAGAAGTACCTGACCACAACTCTAGTTCTTTCGAATCCCTGAACTCGGGGCGGAGTTGTTCCTGTACTTGGCACTTTCAGAACATGCGATAAGTGTAGTGTTAATCCGAGAAGAAAAAGAGGAGCAAAAGGCTGTTTACTATGTAAGCAAAACCCTAGCCGACGCAGAAACGAGGTATCTACCCTTAGAAAAATTGGCACTGGCCTTAGTAATGACTTCAAAGAAGTTGAACCATTACTTCCAGGCCCATAAAATTGTGGAACTGACAGAACATCCATTGAAGTCCCTATTGCAGCAGGGAGACTTAACAAGAAGAATAGCCAGATGGGCAGTCGCCCTAGGCCAGTATGATCTGGAATACAGGCCTAGAACTGCAATCAAAGGCCAGGTTTTGGCCAACTTTGTGGCCGAGTTCACGCCAAAGTCCATCGAACATCGGGCTCCGTTGAGCCAAGATAAACAATGTCCAAACAAGCAAGAAGAAGCCCAGCCAAAGACAAAAGAACAAAGAAAAGAAGAGAAACTCAGACCCTGCAGCATTTACATCGGTGACTCCTTTCAACTGTTCGTTGAAGGGAGTTCAAACCGACAAGGAGCGGGGGCAGGAGTAGTACTGATATCTCCAGATGGAGAAATATTGGAACAGTCCATTCGATTGGGGTTCAAGGCCTCAAACAATGAGGCAGAATATGAAGCATTGATTGCAAGACTGAAACTGGCAGCAATAGTACAAGCAGATGAGGTAATAGTTTTTTGTGACTCACAGTTGATAGTTAACCAAACAACGAGCGAGTTTGCAGCCCGAGATGAAAGAATATCGGCCTACGCAAAGAAGGTCATCAGGCTGGCAGCCTTATTCCAGAACTGCAGGCTGCTTCAAGTCAGCCGAGATAATAACAACCATGTCGATGCATTGGCCAACCTAGCCAGTGCAATACAACCAGGAAAAGCAAGGACACTAATGATTGAATACTTGTCGGGCCCGAGCATTGAACCAGTAACCACAGAGCGTGAAGCAATGTGCGTAAACATGGGACCAAGCTAGATGGACGCAATTGTTGCATTCCTAAAAGAAGGAAAGCTGCCAGATGACTGAAAGGAGGCACACAAGATCAGATTAAAGTCGGCAAGATTCAGTCTGACAGCAGAAACACATCTCTACAGAAGATCCTTCACTGGACCCCTTTTAAGGTGCGTACACCCTCTGTAGGTTGAAGATTTTTTATATGAAATCCATAAAGGAATTTGTGGAAGCCACGCTGAGGGCAGATCACTAGCTCACAGGGCCATTACCCAGGGATATTGGTGGCCCTACATGCAAAAAGATGCAGAAGCCTACGTGAAGAAGTGTGAACAATGCCAAAGGTTTGCACCTTTGATACACCAGCCAGCTGTTGACTTAAACCCTGTATCCAGTCCTTGGCCATTTGCCCAATAGGGGATGGATTTCGTTGGGCAATTGCCCCAAGCAACTGGGCAAAGGAAGTTCCTGCTGGTAGCAACAGATTACTTCACAAAGTGGATAGAAGCAAAACCTCTTGCCAAGATCCGAGATGTGGATGTCAAGAACTTCTTATGGAGAAACATCATCACCAGATTTGGGATTCCAAGAGCAATTGTTGCAAACAATGGAACCTAATTTGACAGTAAGCTAATCAAGAACTTCTGTTCAAAGTTCAAGATCAAGAACTACTTTTCAACCCCAAGCTTTCCACAAAGCAATGGACAAGCAGAAGCATCCAACAAAGTAATTCTGGATGGGATAAAGAAGAGGCTGCAAACAGCAAAAGGGAAGTGGGTAGACGAATTGCCCAATGTACTCTGGGCATATTGGACTACGCTGAGAAGATCAACAGGGGAATCCCCTTTTGCCATGGCTTATGGCACAAAAGCAGTCATTCTATTGGAGGTCGGCATCCTAGAGATCAGAACCCAAGGAGTTGAGAACGGGACTAATGATGTACTCTTAGCCCGAGATCTGGATCTTCTAGAAGAAAGAAGAGAGAAAGCTGTAATACAGCTTGCAGCATACCAACAACAGCTTGCCAGAGCTTATAACAAGAGGTTAATCCAAGGGAATTTCAAGTCAGCGACCTAGTCCTGAGAAAAGTCGTCGGCAACAAGAAGGATCCCAGGGAGTGCAAGCTTGGCCCAAACTGGGAAGGACCCTACAGAATCACTTCGGTATTAGGAAATGGGGCATATCGGCTTAAAGATAATGAGGGCAAAACATTGCCAAGACCCTGGAACACTTGTAATTTGAAATTTTTCTATCACTAGATGTTACTTTTTTTTTTTTTTTTTTTTTTATCAACGACATTAATAAAATCTTAGAAGAATTCTTCAACACTTATGACTGATAAAAATGCATAGTGTGGTTTCTGGAAGACATGAATAATGAGAACCCAAGTGGAACTCAGGTTCACATTAGGAGGCAGACAGAAGACAGAGATCATCGTTTAACACTTGTTGAAATTTGTAGCAATTTACAAGTTGAAGTTAAACCGATGTTATGTTTAACACTTGTTGAAATTTGTAGCAATTTACAAGTTCAAGTTAAACCAATGTGATGTTTACACTTGTTGAAATTTGTAGCAATTTACAAGTTGAAGTTAAACTGAGATCATTGTTAACACTTGTTGAAATTTGTAGCAATTTACAAGTTGAAGTTAAACCGAGATCATCGTTTAACACTTGTTGAAATTTGTAGCAATTTATAAGTTAAAGTTAAACCGAGATCATCGTTTAACACTTGTTGAAATTTGTAGCAATTTACAAGTTGAAGTTAAACCGAGATCATTGTTTAACTTGTAGCAATTTACAAGTTACCCCGAGATCATTGTTAACCGAGGTAAGTTACCGCGAGAAGGTTGCACAAAGAAAGAAGAGTATATTAAAGACATGCAGAATATTCTAAGTATAGAATCATGCAAAAGCAATAAAGAGAAGATAAAGATTCAAGCATTCAGGGAAAGCAGATGCATTCATACACAAAAAAGGGCACATCAGCCATATGAAAAGCTTACATTGATTCAAAAGTACAAAAGACAAAAGAAGAAAAAACATCAAAACTAAGATTCCTCAGCATCGGCAACAGGATCAGGCTGGACCTCGGAAGACTATTGAGAAGTCACCTCGGCCGCCTTTTTCACAGCGAGCTCGGCATCGATTTGGGCAAGGGTTTCATCAATACTTTTGTCGGCTAGAGGGACATTGGATGATACCTGCTCAAGGGCAGCTTCCTTGGGAACCTCCTCAACCTCCTCATCTTGAGTCAAGTCAAGAACTTGTTCGTTTTGAGGAGGGGACTTGGCCCCAGCAGCCTCCTTGGATTTCCTCACCAAGGCCTCATCCTCATCTTGATCCTCAGATTCAAAATCATCATCAGATTGAGCTGGAGGTGGCGGCAGAGGGAATGGAAGAGGAATAGTGTCGGCACTCCGAAGAGGCGAGTCCTCGGGGACATTGAGCTTTTTTTAGAAGGGACATCCAATCAAGGGAAAAACCCCTGTTGCATGCCTGCTTTACTTGTTGCTTATAGGCCTCTGTGACATCGACCATGCCCTGAGCATACGCCTTTTCGTCGACCTCTTTAATTTCGGCTTCTTTAGTGGCCAAGGCATCCTGAAGCTCCTTCTGGGCCTGGGCTACTTTGTCCTCAACCTCTTTTAGTTGGGCTTGAAGAACTTTGTTTATTGCCTCAGCGGCACTGACTTTTTCCTCGGCATTGTCCTTCTCTTTGATGGCAACCTCAGCCTGATCCTCCAGCATCTTCATCTTTGATTGCAGGCTCTTATTGGTTTTCTGGAGTGTAGAGACCTCCCTTTTCTTCTCGGCAAGCTTCTCACGATTCTCAAAAGATTGCATCGAGAAAAAATGGGCATGCTGGATGGCCTGAAAGGAAACAGAAGTATCAGAAAATATTCTAAGTGTGCAATGAAGAGAAAGAAAGAAAAAGTACCAAGTGACAACACTTACCTGAACAGAGTGTTGAAGCATGAGAGCGTAGTTCTCATACTCACTGAACCCGGCATTTCGCTCCAGGTCGCCTGGAAGAAGCAATGCAGTACTGAGAGCAACGCCGACATTGATGTTGTCGGCACTATCACTAGCCATAACAAGCTTATCTTCCAAAGTGATTTCGGGGGCGCAGGGGGCATCAGGTTTTTTCGACCCCGAGGTCGTTCCAGAGGATGACCTCGGCCTTTTGGATTTGGTGGATTCAGAAAGAAGGGTTTCAGCGGACCTCTTCGCAGGGACAGAGGCAGCCTTTTCACTATGAGCCAGTTTGGAAATTGGTAAAGTATCCTCAGACTCAACCTGAGTTACCTTCACCTTTGGCTGAGCCTTTTTTACTCGCTTTGGCTTTGGTGGAAGCTGGGTCTATGTTGGTTGAGCTTCAACATCAGAAGGAAGGCTGGTTAAAAGGTCTTTTGCAACTGGTTTTGGGCGGCCCATCCCGGCAGTAAGGACAAGTTGTCGCCGACGTTTTTTCTGGGATATTAGAATCAGGTATTGAGCCGAGGTCGATGGCTGATTAGCTGGATCAGATGTTGATCCTTGATCTGTCCAAGATGTGGACGCAATTTGTGGAGTTGCGGCAGAGGGAGGAGATAAGCTCTTCTTCTTTTTTCTCCTGGGAACGTCGGGAAGAGCTGATTTGTATGTTGGAATGAAATTAAGGAGCAGAGGCACCTTCCGTTTATGGACTGGCACGTCTAAGAGTTTCTTCAAATCCTTGCTGGGAATGAAGGATTGGCAAAAGTTCTTTAGTGGCTGATGGAGAGCTGCAGGGGAAAACAGACATTAGAAACAGGTAAAATATTAAGGACTTGAAAAAAAACAACCAAGTATTAACGCTGGGCTCTTACCCTTGGCCTCTAAAATTGATCAAGTAAGAGGGTAGAGATGGTGGTCCTCATCTGGAGCAAACTCTCAATTTCCTGAGGTAATGAAGTAATCATCTTCAGCCCCCTTGTTGGAGTCTGGGAGGTCGGCTACGATTTTGAACTTTGTGGACCTCGGCTTAAGGTAATAAATGTAGCCTTTTTCTTTCAAATTAAGGCTGCACATGGTATAGCAGTATTGAATATCGGCTAAGGTGATCCTAGCGTTTTCCTGTTTAGCTAAAACTATGATACCATTGATCACTCGATAAGAATTGATGGCAAGTTGCATAGGGTTCAACTTATAATAATGGAGAATCTCACGAAAAAGGATGTTTAGTGGAAGCCGAAGTCCACACTTAATAAAGGCAACTACAGGGAAGGGCATGGAGTCGTTAGTAGGCATGATGGAGTCATCATCCCCAGCCAACCTCAGATGGACGTCGGCTGGGATTTCAAACTCCTGTCTAAAGTATTCTAGTTTGGATGGGGTGTTTATCCTATGTTTCCACATACCCATGATATCCTGTCACGCCCTATATTTCATAACTCAGATAACCTTACCAATATTCATTAATTAAGTCCATTTACAAATAACATTTCATCATTGGATGAAATGATGAATAATTAAATATACATATTCCCTCTCATTATACAACAATGACATTTACATACAAATAAAAGAAATGCCCTGAGGCTTACAATAAAAGAGAGGACACTACTCTTTACAAAAAGGTAGCACTCAGCCAAACAACAAATGAAGTAGTACAATCCATTTCTACATTACACTTATGAAATGGTAAAACCCATTGTTTGGTCTTCAATTCCAAAAAGCATTCCCTGTACACATGTACAGGCAGGGGGTGAGTAAAACTCACCGAGCAATCCCATATTAAAACATTAAAAGATATGCGAGTACAAAGATACTTATAAATTTTTCGTGACATTATATCATGTCAAAATCATAAGGTTTTATCACATAATCTCTTAAATCCATTTTATTTAATTAACCACAACCAGTTAACTTAAATAAATAAACATACTTCAATAGTAACATGACATTCTTTTTAATCCATTCAATTATCTCATTATCAATTGAATCATTAAACAATTCATCAAATCCATTTTAATTACATGACAAATGTATCCATGTTTCATAACAATTTTCATTTCTTAATTCATAATCCTGGCTCAGAACCTGGCCATACCCTTTACATCCTTTCAAAAACATATTTCAGTTTCATGACATTAAAGTCCATGTTCCAGTTCATTTTCCATTTCCTTTCAACTTTGAGTTTGAAACAAGACTCAACACTTAGCCAAATAATTTAATGAGATTGTAACTCATCTTTTAAACACTTTCGTAATTCATAATGGATACACATTCTGATGCTGTATCAAAAACACATAAACCACTTCCTTACTTTACCGAAGATACACATTTTGGTGTTGTATCAACATAACATAGAAACACTTCTATACTTCACAATTGATAACGATATACATTTTAGTGCTATATCAAATCAATTTAAACACTTCCATAATCCACACTTGATACACATTTTAGTGCTGTATCAACGGAGTCCATTCCCTATCTCCTCCCAAACAATATCCGGTTTAGAGGTCCATCCCCTATCTTCCCCTAAACCGCGGAGTCCATCCCCTATCTCCTCCCAAACAATATCCGGTTTAGAGGTCCATCCCCTATCTTCGCCTAAACCGCAGAGTACATCCCCTATCTCCTCCCACACAACACATGTATATAAACATAGATCATATACAATCAATCAATACATAAAGTTGATGTATTATTCCAACCGCTATATTCAATAGCATACTCAATTGATTAGTTTTAGTTTGCTTAATCATCATACATTGTCTACAACAATCAAGACTATCCTCCACCGATAGCCCAAAGTAGTTATTTCTAAACAGAAAATAAATACACCAAATGGTATAAAATCAACATTTCAACTAAGTGAGCGATAACTTGTCCAACTACACCCTTTAGTCCCGTACATTCCCAATTCCAACATTTTCAATTTTATTTCTCATTTCTCAAATTAATTTCACAAATTAATTTATCAATGTAATTAAGGCATTATTCCCAAAAATTACATAACAACCCTAAGGTTCCATTTTCATCAATGTTTCAACATTAATCCCATTTCTCCATGCCAAACATGCATATTGGTTGTATATATTTAAAACCCCAACTTTTATAAACTTACACAAAGGCCCAAACTTTCTCAAAATTTCATAACAACTTCTAACATATCAAAATGCTAAAATTTAAAGACAAAGCTCATAAAGAGGAGTAGGATATCTCTACTTATTAAATATTACCATTTTTATCAAAATCCTCATTTAACTGCAACATGGTAAATTTTCACCGATAGCCGAAATGGTTATCTCTAACATATTAATACATGGGCATATAATCCAACATATAACTATAACTTGGAATCTCCCATGATTCCCAACATTTAGAAACAAATCATATTCCTCATTTTATCAAAGATGAACAACTACACTAGTTTTCATATCACAATCACGTCCGGTAACCTCTCAAGGTCCATTTCTAACCGTGTCGGTTTTATTCCAACAAATACATTAAGTAAAATAATACCGTTAATGCCCAAAAAAACATCATTTTCTTTCCAAACTCATTCTCCAAGCATTATTCAACTATGACATCCTATTTTAATTGAAAGCCCCGAAAGTTAAACGTAATTCCTTTATTTTCTTTAAAAAAAGCTCTTTTGGCCACAAACCGGTAAAAATTTCAAAACCAATCGAATCGAAGTCCGTTTTTGTTCAAAATAAAAACATAACTCTTTCATAACCTCACAAACATATTCCAAGTTTAAACTTTCACAATTTAGGCATCAACTTTTTATTTTTTTCAAAATTTCTCTTTTAAGCAAATAAAACACAAAATTTTCAAAAATTCTAATTAAATCATATACAACTCTAAACTCCATATAATCAAACAAAAGTGCATAAAGAAGTGTAGGAAAAATCTCTACTTAACACTTTATACAATATTCATCAATATCAATTTATTTTTCTCAAAAAAATAAATTCCAAAACTCAAGGATGAGATAAATATTTCAACCTTAATTTCTCAAAATAAATTATCTAACCATAATATGATGTAGATATAATCCATACAACTATTAAATTCTATTTTCAGATTTCTTTTACAAAATTAACAACACAAAATGATTTTTCCAAAATCAATTTCAAAATACCAACATTCTTAACATTTCAACATAATTTTTCTTCCAAAAATTACCAAACAAAAATCTGAAAATATACCTATATGCAATACCTCTTATAATGATATATTTTCTTAAAATAATCCGAATATAGCTTTAATGTAAAAATATGAAGAAAGTCCCTACCTCAAATATGAAGAAAAATAAATCTGAAAATGCAAATGTCGCCCGATCATGAATCCGAGAACACCGTTGCAAAGATCACGACGAGTTCTCCAACTTTCATTTACAACACTCTTGCAAAATCTCACTCTAAGGACTCCCACTCTAAGTTCAAAGCTTGAGCAACAATGGTGAGCAACAATGGAGGAGGAGAGAGAGAAAAAAGAGAGCCGAGAGATAGAGAGAGGGAGAGAGAGACGGTGAGAGAGAGAGATGGAGTTAGGTCTCTGCTGAAGCAAAAGAAAAAGAAAAGCAAAAGAAGAAAGTAAGAGAGGCATGGGGGACAACCCCGTGGGTTTTGCCTCCTCACCAACTAAACATCATATCAATTAATACAAAATATATAACTATTATACCTCCAAAATTTTGTAACATAAATTACAAAATAATATAATTTTTTTTTCTCACCACAAAATATAATATTTTGCTCACTATGAAATATACTCCCATTTCATTCACTGTAAAAATATATAATTTTTCACCATATGGGACACACCATAAAATCAACTATCAAATATTTAATATAATCCTATATAATAAATAATAACAACTCCCAAGGTGGTTACTACCAATCATATAATTAAAAAGGACCAAACACCCAAAACTCACTCTCAAATTCTGCTATACACTAGACCGAACACCGATCAGTCTGCGAATTTTCATAAAATAAGTACTCATCAATAAATTCTGAAATTTTTACCTGACGTGATAGACTCGTATGTGAACAACATACAAAAATTTCATCCATTTTCTGAGATCAGTAACTATTTTTAAAAAATACAAAACCGAACTGTTTTCGCACAGAATTTATACAGCACTCAAATTCGAAAATTTGCTCAATTAAATTATACATTGGCTATTTTTTAAAAAAAAAAAAATTCTGGTTCATTACATATCGGCTTAATCAAGAAGGTTGGGTTTCAGAAGAAGTTTTGAAAGGGTTGTTGGTGACCCTCGGCAAACACTTTGGAAAGTGCAGGTTTCAGTTTTTTCCTAAGTTGTGGGTTCTACAAACAAATCCCAAACCTAAGTCTATGAAAACAAAGATTGAAAGCACAAATCTAGAAAAGACACAAAAAACAGAAAACAAGAACGAGTTTCAGAATCAAGAACAAAGGTGGGCTATCAAGAGCATAGAAAGTACAAGGGGTACAAGGTCAAGAAAAGTGAAAAAAATGCAAGAAAGAGGTGAACAGTACACATTCAAAACATGGGCAAGAGCAAAGCCATTGAATAAATACATTCAAATATATTATTCGCAAAATCAAATGTTGAACAAAGCAGTAATGGCAACAAATGATGAAGAGCATCAAGGAATTGAAAAACAAAAGGAACAAAGGCTTACCAGAAAACGTGAAACCGGTGAGAGGATCGCCGAAGTCAGGTGACGGTTACAGAAGTAACAGAACGGCAAGAGCTTCACCAGAATGAAGGGAGGCAGGCAGTTGCAGAGCTCGAAACTAGAACAATGGCGGATTCAGGAAGAAAAGGCAAGAGAGAGAGAACTCGATAGTGCAAAGTGAAGAGACGAAAAAGAGGGAAAAGTTTTGATTAAATTGAAATGGCGGCAATAGAAATCATTAATGCAAACCTAGACAAAACGTATACGTCAGACGGCGCACGTGAGAAACAAGACGGCTTACAGACGCGTGTCTAGTACGATCCAGTAAGAAAAAGACGCGTGGCTGGAAACGGTTGAATTGTTATGAGTAAACAGCTCATGCACATGAGGGAGCTCTTGGAGTTCTTGATCTTTTAGAAGACATGTCGGCCTATGATGATGATCTCGGCTGAGATACCTTAAGCCGACGTACTGGAAGGAACTACCGATGTAGGTTCTATCACCTCAGAATGCCGAGGTAATAGAACCTAGGGGGCAGTTGTGGGGATATATTTTCTGAGTATGAACACGTGGCAAGGTGACGCCGACGTGTTAGCCGAAGTGCCACATGTCCTGGTCATGACGCTAAGGTTATCTCAGCAAGGCCGAGGTTACCTCCGAAGATGTCGGAATCCGAGATATCGCGGATAAGGGACAAGAGTCCTAGTATGAAGAAAGACTTCGAGATGGATAAGGATAGTATTCTTAGGGAGTCTATCCTTATCTCTTGTAGAGTCCAAAGTAAGCACTGAATGGGAGTCCATAGAAGTCAGGCTTCTAGTGGGACATAGGATTGAATAAACTATAAAAAGAGAGGCACCCCGTGGGTCTAAGGTACGCAATTTATGCTTTGAGCAGTGAATTTAGCACTTGATTATTTTTTAGAGATATATTGACTTGATCATCGGAGTGCCCCCAGGTGGATGAACCACCACCGGAATCTTCTCTTTCTGTTGCAGGTTAGTCATGTGTCATCTATTCTGCCAGTACTCTCTAGCTGATTACTAAACGGGCAGTGTGATCAGAAAATCACTCACACAAGAAATAATAGTATTAATTAATCATGTTTTTTATATAACTATCTATATAATTTGAAAATTTATTTTTAAATATATCAATATTTTTCATCTTATTAAAAAATTATTAAAAAATGAAAATTCCGAACAACACTCGCCATGCACACCCATGTTCATGACGTTGATGGTTGGTACTTTAAATTTGACATGTTCGTGGACAAAGACATGTGGATGGGATTCTAATGTTGGACCGTGATTGGTAGCTCGAAAATCAACCCCCTCGAATTGCCCGAAATATTCTCTTACCGGTAAGAGAATATGAAAAATCTCCAAAACGACGTCGTTTTGGTGGTTTTTCATATTCTCTTACCGGTAAGAGAATATTTCGGGCTATTCGCGCTCTCGCGCATTTTCCGTCCTGATATTTGCTTCATTTGGGAACTTAATTATTTTAATTAATAATTTAATTTTTGGGAACATGTGGGTGGGATTATTTTAATTTTTGGTTATTTTAATAAATTAAAATTATTGTGTTTGGATAGAGAATTATATATATTTTTTGTAATTAGATGTGATATTTGTGAGAAAAAAAAATGATGACATCTTATTAATTATTTTAACGTATTTTTATCCTTTTTTAAATTTTAGCTAAAAAAAAAATCCAAACCTAACTTGTCTTACAGGGCCATTGTCACACAACAACAACCTAGAGGATATGATCTAAAAGTTAGTATGTTTGATTGGGTTTTTATAAATTTTTAAATTTTAATTTTATAAAAAATAATAAAACTAAAATACTTATTATTTTGGGAGAAATTCAAAAAAAAAATAAATGTTAAATAAAAATTCCAATTAATGAAGGTACAAGATTTATTTGAATAATGAATGTATAAATCACTTGTATTTTTATCATTTTATAATTGTTTTTTCACTCTCCACTTTTTTTATATTCTCCCTATTAGTTTTATATAATTTTTCTCTTTTTGGGTAGGAGTAATATTTTAAAAAAGTCAAAAATAACACCTATATTTTGTTGAGGTTACAAAATTTTTAATTTGACAAAAATAAATATAAAAATATATATTTTTGAATTTTTAAAATTAATTATTTTCTAATGAAGATAAAATTATATGAAACTAATGAGTATTCTTACTTTTTTCATATTTTATCAAAAACACTAAAACTCAACTAAACATTTGCTTTTTCTAAATTCTTGAACAAAAATTCTAAAAAAATCATGAACAAAGAACGATTGCAATGAGCTTAGTATTACAATTGTTGGAACAAATAGTCTTGAAATCTTCAGTTGGTAGGTCTTCAAATCTTCAAAATTTGGTGATGATCTTGTCTATGTAGGACAGAAATTTGGTGCTTCAAGTCGCATTACTAAGTCGCTTTCCCTAAAGATAATATTTGCATCCCAAAAGGTTGTGTAGGGGGTTGCAGCAAATTTGCCTCTAAGATACAATGAAGCCTGGTCTAAAGATCAAATCTACAGGCGTCTGCACTGACGACAATAGATTAGAATACTTTTGATATAATCAAGAAAATTAAGACACTAATTAATCAAATCTACAGAACTTGATTACCAGTAAGAAAAAACAAAATTTTGCTTAGAAAACTCTTGATCGAAAACTCAAAATCAAGAGAGAAAGAGAATTGCAGAAATGCTTCTGAATATTTTGGATGGAATGAAATGGCTAATTTCGTAGCCTATTTATAGGCCTTGATGCACTTGATCGAATGGCCATGTCCCTTTATTGCATCCGATCAGATCTGACCATTGGATCGACGATCTACGATGCAGATAATTCTCACACCGAATTGACGCCTTGGCTAATCACATCCGATCATGATTGGGGCCATCTCATCTGTACGATCGCGTGTATTTCCAATCAATGGCTATGATCAACCAGCTCCAGATCGGACACACAACCGTTTGATCGGTTGGTTGACTCATGGCCAATGGGCGACACGTCACTGCCACATGGAGCTGATTGTATTCTACGACCATGCCACATCGGATCCACGTCATCGCTCCAACCTGTCCAATGTAAATAGGAAAGTGCCCTCATAGCGCCTTACGCCGATGCGTCCATACAAAGTGCGCCATTAAACGCCATACAGCCCACTGCCCATGCCACGCACGTGCACGTATGCTTGTGCAGATGGTGCAGAGCACCATCCTTGCAGTATGAGTGCATGCACGCTAGCTTTTACCTCACAATTCCATATTCAAAAGAATATTCCATGTAGCACTTTATTAAGTGCTTCATGTTTCCTTCTCTTTCCGATGTGGGACAAAGTCCCCAAGCTTAATTAATGCTTTCCAAAGAAAAACATGAAAGGTTTTTAAAATACCCAAAACTAAACTATAAATTTGAAAACCCATTTTGAAAATTCCCCAACAACAATCAGCTTAATGCATGCTATAAAGAGAAGAAATAAATAAAGCTTTCATTTTTATAAAAATGTATTTTGGGAAGAATGTATAAGAATTTTAAATTTTATTAATTAATGTCCTTAGAATATTTTTAACAATATTCTTTAATAAGTATAAAATAGGTGGTAATTAAATTTTTTAGAGGATTCAAACAAAATATAATTTTGAGTTTTATTAGAAATTGGTTTTAATTTTATTCTTTTGAGTCGCAACGACAACTTATATTACCTCTAATTATAATACCAAATTCCCTTTCTAAATAAATAAATAAATACCCCAACACTCGTACCACATTGGGGTGGCCATCGGCCCAATGACCTACTTAACCCAGCTAGTTTAGCCTGATATTTTTAGGAAATTGTTTTTCCCATAGGATCAGAATGGGCTAACATTTTATGCTTATTTGGGTTAGGGTTGGATAAAAAGTGCTTACTTAGCTTAGCTTGGCTTGCTCATATAGCATTGGGCTTGAATGGTTACCTTAGGCCTGATGTCAAGTCAGACTAGACTTGGATTGACACCTATCCTCTATATAGTGCAAGTCTGGGCCAAATTGAGATTTTTTTATCCCTATGCCAGTGCCTTCGATCTTTCATTGTTAGCAACAACTCTTCGACAATATTTTCGAACAACTTTCCGGGCTACCTATTTTGGGAAAAGTTACTCACCCTTTTAACAAAAGGGAGCAAACATTTTATTAAAAATGAAATGAAAGGAACATAAATTTATAGCAAATTGCAAAAAAAGTGATTTCAAAATATCATGGTTTAAAACAGGAGTTAAGTTGGGAGGGGCCTCCCAGTACAAACTATGAAAAGGTAACCAAGGAATTTTCCTTAGCCAAAACATTTGTTACTACATTTACCTCCCTGTACACAAAAACTAAATATGAGATTATGAAACTTGGATAATAGTTACAGGCAGTCTTGTAAAGATGTTGATTCATTTGCTTGTTAGTTTGTTGCCTTTGAACGTCACAAAGAGTTTACAAGATGTCTACTTCTATATGCAAATCTAAAAGAACAGTTTGAATAATAATTTGTAAATTACACCTGAACATCCAAAGTTCAGCCACATTATTCGTAGTAATTCCAATGGAACAAGCAAAGGCATGAAGAAAATTTGCATGTAACTATCGGGCATGCATTCCCTTTAGCGGACCAATTAATATTCAATTTAGGATTATTTTAAGAATTAGTTATTTCAATTAATTTTTTTAAAAAACTATACAAAAAATTTTTTAAAAATTTTTAATAGTGATTTTTTTTACTTTTTAATTATTTTAATATATTGCAGAACATATCTTTTAGGGCGAATTATACTAACGGTCCCCTATAGTTTAGGGTTTGTGTCACTTTGATCCGTAATCTTTCAATTGTGATATATTTGACAATAAATTTTAAATCTCATTCCAAATAAGAACAATTAAAGATATTGCTACTCCATTTCAAGGGCAAAATTGTCAATTTAATAAAATATAAACTACCTTGGCAAAAATAAATCTCAAAAAATTATTTTTAAATATTTAAAAGGGTTTTTTTTATTCATAAATCTCACTTAGAGGTGTTTTTAACCCAATAAGTCCATCAAGGAAAATTATAATCTAGTCAGTCCCATGATTTATATTTTTATTCCATGAGGTCCTTTTTTCCTAATTTGTATTGTTTGTTAGACTATTATACCCTTATATCTATTGTTGATATGTATTATATAGAAAAATGATATATACATTTTCTTTTTATTACTACCTCTATTTTGATAGTTACCATTATTCACGTTTTTCTTTTGATCAGTTTCATTCACATTTGTGATTTGTTTCATTATGTTAGGGTTTAGAAACTCTAGTTTACACAAGGTGATGAAATAATATATGTTCTTCTATTGTTGCAGTGAAACTTTGTGTTTCTTCATTGTCACTTTGCGGTCAAAATTCTGTGTTCGTCCATTATTGCTCTGTGTTCGAAACTCTATATTTCTCCATTGTTGTAAGTCGAAACTCTATTTATCTCCAGCCAATTTCGTTATAAACATATTTTTCAAAAGTGGGTTTGGTTTGCAACCCAGATTGCTGCCCCGAAATTGGGGGCACTAATGCCCCGAAATTTCCCAAATTAGAAAAACAGAAAAACAGTTAAGGCAAAAAAAAAAAAAAACAATTACCCAAATTAGAAATTAGGGGCATTAGTGCCCATCTTTTTAGTGCCACAAATCATTTTTGGTTTGGTTTGAGTTGAATGGTGGAATAGTAAAATTGCATAGATTGTTAATTATTGTGATAATGATGAAGATGAGGATGTGAGTGATATTTTTGTTTTTTGTTTTTTGAGTGATTGAGTCTTTTTGGATTTCTAATTCTATTGTTACCATTGTTTCTATTTTTTTTGTCAATCAATGTGAATGTTCATATTTCACATTGTTTGAAAAGTCTAAGAAATAAGTGTTGAAATATAAATATGGACATAATTATATATTTTACAAAATGTGAATGCTCACATATTATTGGTTATTTGTTACTATACTTGTTGTTTGAACAATCATTTTTTATTACCATTAAACAATTGAAATAATCTTTTTTTTTCCCTTTCAATTTTGTTTCATGTTGCAGTGTGAATGTTCACATTGATATGAATTTAGTTTTTCTAAGTCCTCGTTTGGGAATAGACATTGTTAGTAAATTTTTGACTTTTTGACTAAAATATGATATAAAAAAAATTAGTATGTTTTGGATGACTTTTTAATTTTTTACAAAAAGATATGTAAAAAGTGGAGAGAAAATGAAATCTTTGATTTTTTGGTATAAGTTGTCAGCATTTTGATTTTTTTAGTGACTTTTTAGTTTTGAGGCTAAAAAGTAATATTACCAAACAATAATTGTACGTTACTATACTTGTTGTTTGAACAAAAAGTTACATCAATTTACACAGGAAGTCACCTATTAGTTTGAAAAGACCAATTTAACCTCAGTTTTATAACAAGGCTAATCCAGGCCTGGATTTTTTACCCCAGACAAAATGAGAAATAATAGTAAAAATTAAATTATACACATTAATTAATCATGTTTTTAATATAACTATCTATATAATTTAAAATTTTATTTTTAAATATATTAATATTTTTCACCTTATTAAAAAATTAGCAAAAAAAAAAAAGAAGATTCCAACGAGACTCAGCATGCCACCCCATGTTCATGATGTTGATGGTTGGCACTTTAAATTTAAGTTTACATGTATTTTTTGAACAGAATTTAATTGGGGAACTGACCCAAAGGTCCAAGCCCAACATATCCTACCCCGTTTAAGCCCAAAACAATTTTAGTACTCCATTAAGTCCTCAAATTAACAATAAGATAAAAATACCCACAATACATCATCCAATTTACACGCGCGCAACCATCACCCACGTCCCAAACATCTCAGACTGATCAGTACGCTGTCACGTCTCCGCCGTTCGAAATCGACTCCTCAGTCCTCCATCTCTCTTCCGTTCAACTCCATCGCCTCTGAAAACCCTAACCCTAACCAGAAAACGTAACAGTTCATCTTCATCACTCACAATCATCTCAGTCTGATCAGTACACTATCACATCTCCGCCGCTCGAAATCGCATTCTCAATCCTCCATCTCTCCTCCGTTCGATTCCATTCCCTCTGAAACCCTACCCTAACCACAAAACCAAACCGTTCATCTTCAACACAAAACCAAGCCGTTCATATTCTCCAATCGGCGACTGTCAACAACACGAAGAACCATCACCACTGTGAAGAGATTTCATAGTTCCTGACTTCAAATTCACAAAAATGGAGAAAAAAAGTAACATCTCTCTTCACCTATTCACTATTTTTCATTCACATTTGTACATATTTCTTATATACACATTTTACATACTTCAAAATGTATAAACCCTCTTTTATATATAATCCCCTGTTTTCAAACATTCTTCTCCCCTGTTTTTCAACATTCTAAAACGCTGTTTTTACACATAAATCCCTATTTTTACACATTCAACACCTTATTCTTATTCTTGTTGTTCAATATTGGTGTCTCTTATTCTTATTTTTGAATTTTTAATCTTCTCATTGTTATTGTTGCTTTTTACAAAATACAAAGGGCTGTTACTATTGTTCATACTGTTTATAAACTGCAACATCATAGTGTTTCATTTCATCACTACACAAGTAACATATCTCAATTTATTCAAACTGCAAATGAAACTGCAAAATTACACAGTTTAACCACTACTCAAAACAAGTAGATAACTTATTATAAAGTGCAAATCAAACTGTCAAATTATACAGTTTCGTAACTGTTACCAACAAAATACATATAACTTCATATGAAACTGCATATAAAACTTCAAAATTATACAGTTTTGTCACTATATTACTCATACCGTGCTGTCGCTTTCATTTTTTCAGAAACAGCTGTTGGAAGATATTGGAAGAAACAAACCCATATGCCCACAAATCCAATCAGGGATTTAACCATCTCCCCTTTTGAAAGTTCATCTCCTGTATCCATTGAAATGCCACCACCATCTCCCCATCCACAAAAAACCAAACCACCACACCCAAAAACAACCAAATCCAACAGACCCCACCAAAAAACCCACAAAACAACCACACCACCAACAAGAAAAAGCCCAAGAACTGCACCACAGACCCCACCCACACAACAAACACCAACCACACCTCCAACCACAACAAGAACAAACAAAAGAAAGCCAACAACAAAACAAGAAGCTCCTCCGACCAAAAAAAGAAAGCTCCAAGAAAGCCAATCAACTCCCAAAACAAAAACCAAGGCATCAAAAGAAAAAAAAGCAGCAGTCCCTGCAAAGAGAGTCCAACAATTTAATTATCGTTCCAACATCGGAACAGTAATCAAACTGTTGAAGGGGGTCAAATTCACAAAAGCCCAACAGACAGAGCTGCAAAAAGCCCCTTTTTGGCACCTCATAAATGCTCTCTCCTCAACACAACTGAAGGCCTCTTGGTGCAGATGCTACAACTCCATTGTAGCAGAAATGACAACACTCTACAACAAAAGAAAAAGATCATTTCTACTTGGCAAAAAGCAAATGAAACTCAGAAGCAGTGATGTGAAGCTCATTTTTGGTATTGACTGTGGAGAAGACAGCATCACCACCAAATCCTATGCAACACCAAAGGATTTTGAGCTTCCATTTTACAAACGAAGATGCAAATCAGTCAAGAGATTTGATGGCAAGTCTTTGGCCAAAATGTTTCAACAAACAAAAAAAGGAAAATCAACCAATGATCGTCAAGATCTTGCAAGGGTAATCACCCTTTACTTGTGCTTGAAACTTCTCATCCCCACAACAGGCCATACACTCAGTTGGAGTTTCCTCAACTATGTCGACAATCTCAACAACATCAAGAAATACAATTGGGTTGAGGCAATAAAAGACACACTGATGAATTCAATGGCAAATGCAAACAACAACCCAAGGCATGTCACTGGATGCGTCATGTTACTCTTGGTAAACACATTGCTCAACTACTTCCCACAAAAATATCAGACATCCACCTATTTCTAACTATCTAACATATTTCAAATTTTTTTTTTAACAGTACTGGTACTGTGAGCACAGTAAACTCCTCCAACCATCCAACAAAGAAGGCTTCCCAAGGTTTGTGAAATGGAACCTTGGTAGAATGTACTCCAAGTGGAAACACATCAGCCTTGCTCACTTTGAAAAGGTATTCAAACTCTTCTATACTATCATAGCACAAATCTATTCAACTCTCCTTTCACATTCATTGTAGTACAAATCATATTATGAAACTGTGAAAATTTTCAGTTTCAAAGAACACACTTATTTAACATCACTCATGTTATGAAACTGTAACATTTTTCAGTTTCCAAAAACATATTTTGACACTTAACCCACATTACTCACAGTACAAGAAACTAACCAAATTTACAGTACTACTGATATATGCCACATTGTTCCAATGCAGGTTAACCAAAGTCCTTTAACCCCAACTGAACAAGAAATACAGTTATTGCATATCAATCAAAGCACATCAACAGACTTTTCAGCAAAGAAACATGACCACAAAAAGGACAATAAGCGAAAAAAGAAAACAAAAGAAACAAAAAAAAAACACTTCTAGAGAGTGATGAGAATGACTTTCTCGAAGAAGAACATCATTCAGAATCAGAATCAGAATCAGAACAAGAAGAACAACAAAAAAAAAAAAGAAAAGAAAGCAAAAACCACAAGAAGAACCAGAAAGTGATGAACAAGAAGAAAAGAGTGATGATGAAAAAAATCAAGTGACTGATGAAGAAGAAACTGATGAAGAAGAAGAAACTGAAACTGAAGAAGAAACTGAAGAAGAAGAAGAAGAAGAAGAAGAAGAAGAAGAACAAGAACCTGATGAACAACATGGCAATGATAAAGCAGAAGAAAGACAACAAACAAAAGGTGATCAACAAGAAGACCTTCATGAAGAAGAAGACCAACAAGAAGAAGTCAATGAACAACAACTGACAAACCAACAAGAAGAACTGCAAGAGAAATCTGACATATTTCATGCACAAGGTAAACTATTGTCTAATACTAAAGCATACTGCAAAATTTCATTAAACTAACCAAAACACAATCCAACATTTTATAGGTCATGACCAACCACAAACACCAACCAAAGAGGATGACAAGGACAAGCTCATATCAGCCATGAGAGCACAAATGCAAGAAATGGAACAAAAATTCATGGCTGAACTACGTAAAAAAGAAGATCAACTGAAGGAAATGTCCACCAAAAAAACTGGCAATCCCCAACAAAGATCCATGGTCAAGAGAATCAAACAAAAATCAAGAAAACAAGCACATCACCCAGATTTTGAATACCAACCAATGACCAAACCTAAAGAAGATGCAAGAAACAAGACACAAACTGCTGCTGATGTACCTAAACCAACACAGGGTACCGATGAAGAAAAAGAGAAGGAGAATGACAACAACAAAGAAGGTGCTCATGAAGCAAAACAACAGCAGAAAGAAAAGATGCAAGAGCATATTGGCCAAGAGAAAGCAGTTGCTCCTGAAACAAACCCAAAAGAGCATGCCAATCAAGAAAAGACAAAACTTCAAATATTGGAAAGTGATGATGATTTCCAGGAAGAATCAATCCCAAACAAGCCACTCACCATTTCATGCCGCAAAACAAACAAGGTTTGGCATAGCCTATCCAAAAAAGACCAAGACCAAATTCAACTCATCAACAACACACAATCAAGTGCTTGTGTCTGGTCTGGCAGTGAAGATGAAAACTGCGTATACTTTTCAGATATATGCAGATTGACCAACAGGGAACCCTTATATGGGAATGTAGGTCTCCAACTGCACAATTTTACAGTTTCTGTACATATTCAATAACCTATTCCACAAAACTAACACATTCTCATATATAACATGTTTCAGGTCATTGATGCCTTTGCAGAAAAGCAATTGGCACTCCAACCAACCATTGAAGAATTTGAGAAAAACGATCTAGTCTTTGCAAGCAATCCATATGCAGGAAGATCTTACGTTTTCTCAACACTCATCAATGTAAGCAAAACTTAACATACCTTACAACTGCAAAATTTTCTACTTTCTCAACATGTATTACTACATAGTTTTATAACATATTTCAAACATATATATAACTTACAGACTCCACTACAAAACCAAGATCAAGCACTCAGAGAAAAACTCATCGACAACCATTTTCCAGAAGCAATGAAAAATAGATATATCCATTTCCCAATCAACCACGACAACCATTGGACAATTGTGGTCTTTGACAATGCTGATGGAATATGGAGACACTATGACTCTTTGAGACCTGCAAAAGATTGCCACAACAAGCACTTTGAAATTGCAAAACAAATTGTAAGTTAAAATAAAATTTCATACTTAGTTCCATTCCTTTACAAACATATCAACTCACCACTATAACTAACAAAAACACCCACTAACTATTTTGTAGCAACAACATCAACTGAGATGGAATAAAGCATTACTCAGCAAACAGGGAAACATGTTTTCATCTCAAGAGTGCGAGACAGAAATTGCATCAATTGAGGAATGCCCACAACAAACCCCACACTCGTAAGATACAAAATCCATAAACTAATCTTCCAATATGCTAAATTTTGCAGTTTCACCTAACTAATTAACTTCATCTCAAACACTGCAGGAATGATTGTGCAATCGCTGTCTGCAATGTTATCAACCAATATCTCAACTGGCAACCTGTGCAGAAAAAACTTCGTCCAACTGAGTGGGTCAAATTTCGAGCACAAATCATCAATCAATTCCTCAATGATGAGAACCGATCCTGGAAACTCGAGCACTACCAAATGTTGACAAAGCATACCAAACCATAGAAATAATGAACAAACTTCTTGACAATACAAATTTTCAAGGGAACATATCTTTGTACCTTTTTTTTTTTTTTTTAACATGTGACAAGTACTTTATATACTTTTGGGAATGATCTTTTTCTGGTTATTATGGTTATGGTGAAAATGATAGATGTTGTTGTTGCTCTTCTTCTCGTTATTATCATTATTGTGGATGTTATTCTGATTGTTTGTCTACTTGTTCCTGGTTGCATATATTTTCATACAGTAAAGGTTGTTTCTAATAATTCTTCAAACTGCAAAATTTTGCAGTTTCATCAGCTTGTTTCTAATGATTTTTAAAACTGCAAAATTATGCGGTTCCATCAGGTTGTTTCTAATAATTCTTAAAACTGCAAAATTATACAGTTTTGTCGCTATGAAATATCAACTGCATTTCAATAAGAAATTTTCAACAACCTTCTCTACATTCCATAAAAATAAAAAACAAAACCAGACTGTTACAAAACAACTTCAATAAGTAAAGAACACATCAACAAACAAAAAACAATTCAACCAACTTTATTCATTACTTCCATAATACCAAGTATCACATTTTTTATTCTCATAATTCCTCAAATTCAAATACAAATAGAAAAGAATAGATTGTGGCCTCAAATAGCATCCTTGCACGTCTTCTTATTGTGATTCCCATATTTCAAGCACCTCCCACACTTGATTTGCTTCACATTCTCACCCCTAGAAGGTATCCTCTTCTTCTTGTTCCGCCCGGGCTGCTTCTTCGTTATAGGAGGTTTGATAACCGAACTACTGGCACCATCAAAACCAAATCTCTCACTTGAAGGCACTGGATAAACAGATTCCTTGTATGACTCTCTAAAACAATCTACATGGAAAAAACGATCAATGAAACCATACACATCTCTATCACTACTACGCAAAGCATGCACAGCATGACAACAAGGAAAACCATTCAATTGCCATTCATGGCAAGAACAAGTCTGTCTACCAATATCAACATAAAAAGAAATAGAAGAATGAACCTCAAGCACAGTATCACTAGCAACAATCACATCCCAAGACTTAGCTAGCTCCAAAGAGTCCACCAACTTCTTTTTCATAACTGGACACAATTTCGTACTCCATCTTCTAGATTCAGCTCTTCTATCCGACAATTGAGTCATGATTTGAACCCTAATCATATCAACCATACAAGTAATAGGCAACTCACGAGCCCCACCAATCCAATTATTGTAAGACTCGGCAGCATTAGATGACATCTCACCATATCGTTTCCCTCTAAAAAATGCATTGGCCCACTTATCATTTTGCAAACCATCCAACATACTATCAACTCTACCATTCCCAGCAATACGCCTCAATTTCTCCATATAATGTTGGAAAGAAGCAACCGTTGGCGCATAAGCACATTTGACTAATATTTTCATCAAACACAGCTTATAGGTAGTACGAAGTCCCACCAATTTGTCAATCAAATTTCTCTTCAAATGATTCAAGCAATAAGCATGATGTGCATTGGGGAAAACCACCGAAAGAGCGTCTAGCAATCCATGTTGACGATCCGACACAAAAGTCAATCTCCGGCCTGAACCAACAGCCTTTAACAACTGACTTAAGAACCACATCCAATTATCTTGATTTTCAGCGTCAACAATCGCAAAAGCCAAAGGAAACAGACCTGCAAACAAAATCACATGAAACTGCAAAAATTAGCAGACTCACAATACAATAACACACTGACAAACCAAACCTATACTAACTGCAAATAAATACATACCTTGATTACCATCCTTTGATGTTGCTGCAAGCAAATGCCCCTTGTAACGCCCCTTCAAAAATGTACCATCAACAAACAACAACGGACGACAAAATTGAAAGCCATACAAACATCCATGAAATGCCACAAACAACCTTCGAAAACACCCACTACTTTCATCCACATCTAATTCAAACACACTTCCCGGATTTGTTCTCATAGCCGTCTCAAGGTACCATCGAAGCTGGTCAAAAGAAGTTGCAAAATCACCAAACAACCCACCTCTTGCCTTATCAACTCCTAACCATGCAACCCGATAAGAAACATCTATACCATATTGCTTCTTCAACTTTTTTTTAACTTCAATAGGACGAGTCAACGGATTATCACTAATATCATTTTGCACAATATCAGACACAAGTCTAGAACCAACCATTTTGCTACAAGATCTACGAGCCACAACCCCACAACTATGCACATTATCCAACTTCATTATAAAAAAAACACCGGAATCCATCAACACCCTTCCATGCACAAACCATTTACAACACGTAGACGACTTCATCATACACTCAGCAGTTACCCTTGTTGCATCGTTCTTCAAATAATTCACTGCAAAACCACACTCAACTGCATACTTAGCCAATGCAATGCGGAATGCCGGCACTCCACCTTCAAATTCTTGACCAACACTATGTATAATCCCCTTCCAACTAGCAGACAACAAAACTCTCTCTGGTTCTGGATAAAAACTACGCAACAAGCCACCAACATCATCACAATCATTCACAAAAGAACTCTCACAAGTTACAGACTCAATCCTACAAGAATTACCATCATCAACCTCCACAACTCTCTTATCCCCCACAATAACATCAACAACATGACAACCACTACCACCTCCCATTGACAGCATATTCCCCAAATCATCATCACATTCAACAATACAATTAGAATATTCAGGAACAGAGAAAAACAAACAAAAGTTACCAACACTCAACTCCTTGAACTTCGCACATATTTTCTCAACAACTTCATCATAACTACATCCCTCACTAATCTTGATAGCAGCACAACAATTACTGTATTTGCACATTAACATGAAACACCCCTCCATACTACAAAATCACAAACCAACAAACAATTGTTCACCTATTCCAAACTGCAAAATTATACAGTTACAACATACCAATACCAACACTGCACAATTCACAATTCCAAAATACAACTTCAAAATACATTACACTATACGACAAACAAAATCAACAAAATCAAAATCAAACAAACAAACTTTCCCAAACACAAACCACATACCACGCAAATTTGCTTATCTATATATACATACATATATGTATCAACAAATACAAACTATATACACACACAGACATATATATACATATATATGTATATCTATGTATCGACACATACATACATACACATACATATATCTATCACCAGATACAGAGAGAGAGAGAGAGAACGTACGCAGATATAGCCTGTACACAGAGATTCAGATCGCACAACCAGATCAACCTCACAGCACAATCAGATCGACCACACAGCACAATGAGATCGCCACAACGAACATAAATCGAGATCGCAGAGACGAAGATTTGATTTCCTTTTTTTTCACGCGGCAAAAATTTGATTTCTCACGTATATATAAATCTCAAAACAAAGGGTAATACAGTCATTTAAAAATACAAGAATAAAAAACGGAACCTCTGGGTATAAAACTTAAAAAACTGTGGACTTATTAATCTATTAAAAATAAATTGGGATTAGAAGGGAAATAGATCTCCTACATAGGACTACATGGTAATTTCCCCAATTTAATTTAACATGTTCGTGGACAAAGACATGTTGGTGGGCTTCCAATGTTGGCCTAGATATTAGCGGGAAGTTAGTTATTTTAATTTTTAGTTATTTTAGAAGGTTAAAATTATTGTATTTGTGAAGATAGTTAAATTTTGTTGTTGTTTGATATGATATTGTGAGTGAAAAATTAAAATGATTATAAATTTAATGTGACATTTTATCTTATTAACTATTTTAATCTATTTTATCTTTTTAGAAATTTTAATTAAAAAAAAACCAAACCTAACTTGCGGCCATTGTCACACACACAACAACATAGAGGATATGATCTAAAGTTAGTAGGTTTGATTGGGTTTTTATAAATTTTGAAATTTTAATTTAATAAAAAATAATAAAGCTAAAATACTTATTATTTTGGGAGAATTTCAAAAAAATTAAATGTTAAAAAAATTCCAATTTATGAAGGTACAAGATTTATTTGAATAATTGAATGTATAAATCACTTGTACTTTTATCATTTTATAATTATTTTTTCACTCCCCACTTTTTTGATATTCTCCGTATTAGTTTATATAATTTTCTCTGTTTTGTGTAGGAGTAATATTTTAAAAAGTCAAAAATAACACCTATATTTTGTTGAGGTTTCAAAATTTTTAATTTGACAAAAATAAATATAAAAAATATTTTTGAATTTTTAAAAATTAATTATTCTCTAAATAAGATAAAATTATATGAAACCAATGAGTATTCTTCCTTTTTTCATATTTTATCAAAAATACTACAAACTCAACTAAACATTTGTTTCTCCTAAATTGTTGAACAAAAATTCTGTAAAAATCATGAACAAAGAAAGATTACAATGAGCTTAGTGCATGCTATGGAGAAAAAATAAATAAATAAAGCTTTCATTTTTATAAAAATGTATGTTGTGAAGAATGTATAAGTATTTTAAATTTTATTAATTAATGTCCTTAGAATATTGTTAACAATATTCTTTAATAAGTATAAAATAAAATAGGTGGTAATTAATTTTTTTAGAGGATTCAGACAAAATATAATTTCGAGTTTTTTTGGAAGAAATTAGTCCAAAATTTATTCTTTTGAGTCACAACGACAACTTATATTACCTCTAACTATAATACCGAATTCCCTTTCTAAATAAATAAATAAATATCCCAACACTCACACACAATGGGGTGGCCATCGGCCCGACGGCCTACTTAACTCAGCTAGTCTAGTCCGATATTTTTTGGAAATTATTTTGCCCATAGGATCAGATTGAGCTAAGATTTTATGCCTATTTGGATTAGGCTTGGATAAAAAGTTCTAACCTAACCCAGTCTGGCTTGGTCATGTAGGACTTGGCTTGAATGGTTAGATCAAGCCCGATATCAAGTGAGACTGGACTTGGATTGACACATATCATCTTACTACATAATGTAAGGCTAGGCTAAATTGAGGTTTTTCCCACCCCTACACTACACTGCCTTCAGCCTTTCCATGTTGGCAACAACTCTTCGACAAAATTTTCGGACAACTTTCCAGGCCACCTATTTTGGGAAAAGTTACTCACCCTTTTAACAAAAAGGGAGCAAACATTTTATTAAAAATGAAATGAAAGGCACATAAATTTATAGCAAATTGTAGAAAAAGTGATTTCACAATATCATGGTTTAAAACAAGAGCAAGTTGGGAGGGGCCTCCCGGTACAAACAGTGAAAAGGTAACTGAGGAACTTCCTTAGCCAAAACATTTGCTGCTACATTTACCTCTTTGTACACAAAAACTAAATATGAGACTATGAAACTCGGATAATAGTTACAGACAGTCCTGTAAAAGATGTTAATTCATCTGCTTGTTAGTTTGTTGCCTTTGAACGTCACAAAGAGTTTACAAGATGTCAACTTCTATATGCAAATCTAAAAAAACAGTTTGAATAATAATTTGTAAATTGCAACTGAACGTCCAAAGTTCAGCCACATTATTCGTAATTCCAGTGGAATAAGCAAAGGCATGAAAAAAATATGCATGTAAAATACCACCAATGCTTATCGGGCATGGATTCTCTTTAGCGGACCAATTAATATTCAATTTAGGATTATTTTAAGAATTAGTTATTTTAATTAATTTTTCAAAAAAATTATATAAAGAAAATTTTAAATTTTTAATAGTGATTTTTTTTTTTACTTTTTAATTATTTTAATATGTTGCAGAACACATCATTTAGTGCAAAATTACACTAACGGTCCCTGTAGTTTGAAACTTGTGTCACTTTGATATTTGACTTTTCAATTATGATATATTTGATCCTAAATTTTGAATCTCGCTCCAAATAAAGACAATTAAAGGCATTATTCCTCCTTTTTAAGGGTAAAAACTTCAATTTAATAAAACATACACTACCTTGACAAAAATAAATCTCAAAAAATTATTTTTTAGTTTTTAAAAATTATTTCTACTCACCAAAGATAAAATTATATAAAAATGATAAATCTTTTACATTTTTATTTTTTTTATCAAATTATTTTTTAGTATGTGTTTGGATGATGATCATGTAATGGGTAATTGTTTTTGTTGATATGTTTAGATGGTTATCATGTAATAGATGTTTGTATTTATTGTTAATAGATTTTTTGAATGGTTACCATATAATGGATAGTTTATAGGTTTTAATGTATAATCGATATGTTTAATATATTAAATATTTTTTGTTTTGGATTTTTTGATTTAACGGATTGATAATGACATTAAAGTTGTCGCCATGTTTTATTTTTGAAAAAATAAAAACTAATTTAACCAAAATAAATTATCTCGACCCTCTCAAAAGATAAAATCATATAAAAATGATGTATCTTTAATTTTTTTCACCAATTTAATTTTTAGTTTCTTAGAAATTTTTTTCTGAAATAGATTCTGAAAACCAAATTAAACAAAACTTTATAACAAAAAAATGTTGCAACATTATTCAGTAAAAAAAAAGGCAATTATATTTCAAACAACATATAAGTTAACAAACACAAAATAAGTTGTATGACGACTTTACCCTTCAAATGGAGTAACAATGTTTTTAATTGTTCTCATTTGGAACGAGATTTAAAATTTAGGGTCAAACAGAATATAGATGGCGTGGTTTTGAAAACTGGATCGGACCGGTAGGTTCGACCGGTTGAACCGTCGACCGGTCAGGGTTCCAGTCTGGATATACCCTCTAAACCATTCGAAGTAAAAAACTAGCATATTTAGAGAGAATCGAGAAAATCGACAATTGAACCGCTGAACCAGTTGACTCGGGAACGGTTTGCCAGGTCGATGAAATTAAAAATTTTGAACTTTTTTTTGGTTGATATTTTCCAACTTTTTTTTTAAATTCTTTCTTTATTTTCTTTCTTTCCTTCTTTCTGTCTTATTATATATATATATATATTATATATAAAAAAAATTTAATTGGAAACTCTTTTTCAAAAGTCTCCTCTTGTGAGGAATTCCATTGAGCATCTCCAACCCACTAGGCATATGATGCTTGTTAGTCAAAATGCCTAATGTCACTCACTTTTTTCAACTCCAATGCACTAGGCATATGATTAGGCATTTTGGCTCAGCTCACATTCACTAGCTACATGTAGCTAGCCTTCAAGGCTAGGCAAAATGTATTTAATCATTATGATTATTTTCCTCCATCTTTGTTACTGACGTGACATTCTATGAAGTTAATAGTATTTGGATGAATAGCTAAAATAAAGAGCATGGTTGGAGTAGAAACATGAAACAGTTGATAGGCAAAATAAAATGTATACTTTATAGTAATGTTTAGATAGGTAAAATGCCTATTACCGTTGGAGATGCTCTAAGAACTTGAAATTATTGTGAAAGCCTCTACTTATTTATAGGGAAAAAAATTCTTCCAAAAAAAATTCAAGAAATCCATATGAGATTCAATCAAATTTATTGGAGGGAGACTTGAAAATTTGATATTCCTCCAAAATTTTTACTCTTCTTTCAATCAAATTATTTAAATTAAAATCATATGGAGGGAATATTGAATATTTGATTTCCTCTTCCAAAATTAAAATTAATAATATTTTAAAATATATTATTATATTTTTTAGTAAAAAAAATATTAGGAGAAATATTTAATATAATTTAATATTTTTAATATTTTTAATTTATAATTTTATTACTTATATTTTTATATAAATATAATTTTAACATATTTATTACATCACGGTTTGATTCCGGTTCAATCCGACGGTTGAATCAGTGACCTATTCATCCGATCCCTTTTCTGGTTCACTCACCGATCCGATTTTTAAAATATTGATAGATGATTGATTACTTGGAGACAATTTGACCTCGTATATTTTATATTAGAATTTTTTTTTTAAGTTACACAGATTTTGATAAATTGATAATTTCTTTTGTGGTTTTTAATTCAAAGATGATATCAAATGAAGATTAAAATGAGAAACACTTTGTTGAAATTTTGTGATTTTTTTTTTGGGGTGGTTTTGAGGCTTTTTTATTTTTGGTTATGAAATGATTTTAGTTTTAAGATTTGGTGATTTTTTTTTTTATTTACTAATCAAAATGGTTTTGACTATAAAGATTTTGTGATTTTTTTGCTCCAAATTAAATTTGTCTTGGTTATGACCCCCAATTGATGACAGTTATAAATAATTACGACCGAACTGTTGGTACAATTTGGACTAAAGGGTGCAGTTTAGAGATTTATGAGTCCATTTTAGCTCTACTTCCGGGTGATTTGAAATGTTTAAATTTTAGTGTCTATAAGATAAATTATCCATCTAAAAAACAAGAAAATTATCTCGACGAATTTGACATGTGGGACGGCGAGGGGTGGAAAGGGATGAGGTTGGAATGGCGATTTGTAGGTTCCCATTGGATTTGGGCCTTGTTTGGCAACAAAATGAGATTTTGTGGCCTTCTTGAGCAAGCTCTCCATTAGAGAGATATAGTCAAATGGCCAAAATGTTAAAAATTACTTGAACAATATCTGTAGGGGCATAAGAGGACATGCACGCAAATTTGACACTAAAAGGAGGGTTGTTTGACAAACTCTCCCACTATTCCGACCTAGTACACTGGGGGGTTATGATAAGGACAATGTCCTACATTGCCTGGGAATGACTCCTGCTTCCACCTTATAGCATATTGCCCCCATCACCCCACCCCCACCCCCGCTCCTATCTTGCATGTGGCCTTTTTCCCTGAGGAAAAAAACAGTTGAGGGGGGGGGGGGGGGGGGAGCAGAGGGATAACAAGATCCGTCACTCAACCCCAAAGTGAACAATATTTGCAGGGGGTGTATGAGGGTAGGTACGCAATGTTAGTGCTAGAAGGAGGGTTGTCCGGCAAACTCTCCCGTTGTTGCGGCCCAGTACGCTGGGAGGTTATGATAAGGACAATGTCCCACATCACCTGGGACTTGGAGGGACTTCCACTTCTACCTTATAAGCATACTGGCCCCCTCTACCTTGTGATTGTGGGTTTGATTCCCACAGATAGCGCCAAATTTGCGTGCCTGTCCTCTCACGCCCCTGCAAATATTGTCCGCTTTGGGGTTAAATGACAGATCTTGTTGTCTTCTCTCACGGTTTTGTTCCTCCACGGGGGAAAATTCCTCATGCAAGGTGAAGGGGGTTAGTACGCTTATAAAGTAGAAGTGGGAGTCCCTCCCAGGCGATGTGGAACATTATCCTCATCATAACCCCCCAACGTATTGTGCCGCAACAACAAGAGAGTTTGCCGGATAACTCTCCTTGTAGCACCAAATTTGTGTCTGTCCTATCATGCCCCTGCAAATATTGTCCACTTTGTGGTTGAGGGACGGATCTTGTTGTCTCTCTCTCATGGTTTTGTTCTTTCTCGGGAGAAAAAACCTTATTTATAATTATCTATTAAGGAATATGATGATTTGACATTTATTTTGATTTTTAAAACTTTAAAATATCAACTTTCAAATTGAAAAAACTAAAAAAAAATTATGTGCAATAAACAAAAACTAAGGCTGTGTTTGGTAAGGCTTTGAATAGTTGATTTCATACCTTGGTTTGAGTATAGTGTTTGGTTAGCGCTTTCAAAAATTGATTCCACACCCACTTTTCAAAACACGTCAACCCAGACGTCCCCTTGGACGTCCGGCCAGTCGTCCGGCCGGTCGACTGAAACTGTGTGTTTTTTTTTTTTTTTTTTAATATTTGAAATAAAAAATATTTTCAGAATTTTTAAATTTTTTTTTTTATGAGCTTTGACTAGTTTTTTGGATTATGTATTTGGCTATGAGTTACAAGTTTTTGAATCATATGTCACATTATTCATTTCAAACTCAATTCAAAACTCTTTTCAAAACTCATAACCAAATAAATTTTTCACACTCAAATCATAATTCCAAAACTCACAAATTAAAATACAACTCTATTCTCAAATCATAATTCTAAAACTCTATCAAACGCTACCTAATTTTTTTTGAAAAAATTGAATTATTTTTTTGTGCAAAACTGAAATTTTCGTGTCTATAAAAGAGCATGATGATGCAAGATTGATGTGCAAAATTGATGGGAAAAAAACACCTTTAAAAATGAAAAAATTGATAATGTTCTAAGTTTTGAAACTGGAAAAAACTGATAATATTATCGATTTTGTTGGATAGTTGAATCAAACCAATAAGTAAAAGGGCAAAGACTTTTAATCTCATGCTCTGTTTTTTTAATCAGTTAGTGAAACAATTATCTGAAATATTATGCAAAATTGATAATGTTCTTAGTTTTAAAAATTGAAAAAAAAATTGTTAATATTTTCAGTTTTACTAAATAAAATTTATTGATTCAAAAAATCTTAGATAGGACCTAAACTACCATAACATTTGTAAATAGGATCTTTAGGTAATTAACTCATTTTTAAAAAAATAAGAATAAACCAAATAATACTCTTTTTTTTTTTTGCTGATTTTTGAGAAATCTTAAGTGTCACTACCTAAATAGCATGGAGAAATATTTTAAGACCCCTAAATAATTTCTCCAAATAAAGAGTTAAAATATAATTTTTGATAAGTAAAATTGTTAAAAATATATATATTAATTATTAAACTCAATGTAGATGTATGAAAAATGTCTAAAACACCCTTATTCATTGAGTTTAATAACTAAGTTATACTTTTACAGACAGTTATACTTAATAAAAATAGACAAATAATTTACATTAAATCTAAAGCAAACGATTAGAATTTAAATGAATAAAATTAAAAATGTAGAATTTATTTTGTTGTACTAGTACTACAAAAGTGTTTGTGCTTAATCTAATACAAAATGTGTTATGAAAGTGAATAAAAAATCCCAAGTTAAAAAGCATTTTTGTTGTCAGTAAAAATAATATAAAAAAAAAGTCACTCAACTCTGTCCCTAACAAAAAAAATAAAAATGCCACTGAATTTTCTGAATGCATTAATTTTTTAGATTCTACCAAAAAAAAAAAAAAAAATCAATACTTCAAAAATTATTTAAAAAAATCAACTCCAAACTTTTAGTTGTGGAGAATTTTATTATACATACCTCATATCATATGCATCTCTAATTACGCTATTTTCTTCTTTAGTTATAACCAATTTTATTGTTTAATTATGATATTATTTTGACATATTTGATTATGACTTTTTTGTGTTAAGTCATGACTTCTATACATATATATAGTTATGATTCAGAAAATATAGAGTTATATTATTTTCTTCTATAAATAAGGTGCATATAATACACACAGTTTGAGGGGTGTGTACCATAATCATTCTCTTTAGTTGTAGTTTTGCATTATTTTAATTGAATGAACAATGAATAAAAGAATGGGCAAAGCACCAATAAGTCTCAAATTTTATTTGTAGACTGATAAGTTCTATTTGAACGTTAATTACGTATATACCCATTTATTTAACACGTATTTTTTTTTTTTTTTGGTGGAGGGCAAATATAAGTTTTTACTGATGTTGTAATGACAAAAAATGCCCAAAAGCTTACTATAGGCTTTTTTATGATTTCCCTCATTTCCAAACAAAACGGTCGAGATATTATGGAAGATTTTGGGTTTGTATCCCAATATTAGTGATTGGATCCTCATTTTTTGTGATTGAAAAATCACATTTGGCAATGTTGACTCTCCACAATATTGAATGACACAATAACATGGCACACGACCCACAAAAAACCCTAGCAACCCAGTAAGGTGTACGCGTCGTTAACATTACCAGAAGCTATTCGCCTTGAGGACTGAGGATTCTTGAACTCTACTTGTCGGTGATACCGTAACGTTGGCGAACTAACGCCGTTAGTGATTCGGTGATGTTGATGATGTAGTTTATGTAATTGATGTTGCTGATGTTGATGTAGTTGATGTAGTTGATGTTGATGGCGTTGCTGATGTCGCTAATGATGTTGGGAACCGAGACTTCAATTCCCTTTGCGGTTGAAAATCCAAGAAGACTTCTTGATGAAACAGTAGGGAAAATGGTGTGAATTAGTCTAGGGTTTTGGAAAGTGATTGGGTTTCGGGGACAATCCATTGCATTTGATTGAGGATTTGAGGCTATGGTGTGGTGATGCATTCAGAGAATAGTGTTGAGAGAGAGAGAGAGAGAGAGAGAGAGAGAGAGAGAGAAGGGTTTAGATGATGTTAAAGAAATGAGAGAGGGAGGGAGAGAATATATGCACACCATGACCCAAATCAAAATGAAATCATAATATAGGCAAAAATGTAAACTCCATACACAATATATGAAAAACATATATCATACCAAAAATAAAAAGGACTAAATAGTTTAAGAAAAAACATTCAGGACTAACTATAGCAACATTAACCAAAAAGGGATTTATGAGTAATTTTTCCTAAAAGAATATATATTTATTTTATTTACTTTATGTCTAAAAAAATAATTTAAATGTTATAATCTTGTTTTATTTTTTTTTGTAGTAGTGAGAAAAAAATAATTAAATTTCTATTTCTTACGTTTAAATCATTCAACATTGGGTTTGGCCTAATAGTGTAGTAGACACACCAAGAGTGTGGTGGAGATGGAGGAGTGGCCAGTGGCGGAGCTATGAAGGGGACTAGAAGGGCACGTGCCCCTTCTCAGTTTTGCAAATTATTATTATTATTATTATTATTTTTTGCATATAAGGAAAATAATTAACTAATAAAAAAATTATATAGAGATAACATTTAGAATGATTTCTTAATGATATTTTCAATTACGAAAATAAGGATGGTTGTTTTGATTGAAAATGAAAAAATTACAACAAACCACATTATTAAAAAAATTTAGTGCAACAGTGATATCAAATCATCACTTACATGTAAACATAGTTAACCCCACTACGAAAATGAGAAATTATTGAATTGTTAATTATATTTAACAAGTGTGATTGTGAGAAGAAACTGATTTTCATTAAAGAATACTTGTAAACTGTTACATCCTCTTATACTTGTAGAGCTCTATTAAAGAACTCTGTTACAGAAACAAACAGAAACTAATTCTGTTAAAGAAAACAAACTAACAAAACAAACTATTCAATAGACTAACAAAACTATCCAACTAACTAACTAACTGGGCCCTGTTATTTGTTCAACTGAAGCTTGAGGTTGTTGAGTCTGTGTAGATAAAGATGGTGTCGACTCAATACTCTTATCATGCCCCCTCAAGCTGAGAGACGGGGAAGCACTTGAAGCTTGTCCAAGAGATAATGAAAGCGAGAAGAAGATAAAGCCTTAGTGAAGAGATCTGCCAACTGATCTGTGGAAGGTATGTAACGAAGATCAATTTGTTTGGAAGCCACTCTTTCACGAATAAAGTGACAGTCAATTTCTATATGCTTGGATCTGGAATGAAAAACTGGGTTGGAAGCAAGAGACATGGCAGAGATGTTGTCACACCATAAAATAGGAACAGAGGAAAGGGGCATGGACAAATCAGTCAACAGTTGTTGAATCCAGCATAGTTCAGCAGCAGTGTTAGCCATAGACCGATATTCGGCTTCAGTGGATGACCGAGAAACGGTAGGCTGCTTTTTGGCAGACCAGGAAATGAGATTGGTACCCAAAAAAATACAAAACCCAGATGTAGATCGTCGATCAAGACTGTCACCAGCCCAATTCGAATCGGTATAGGCATGAAGAGCAAATGGACCAGGACTAAAGGTGAGACCATGAGTTAAAGTGCCTTTGACATAACGGAGAATTCGTTTGACAGCAGCAAAATGAGCCATGGTAGGAGAATGCATATATTGACAAGCTTGGTTAACAGCAAAGGACAGATCTGGCCGAGTAATTGTGAGATACTGGAGGGCACCAACCACACTGCGATATACTTCAGGTTGAGGAAAAGGAAGAGAATCACTAGGAGAAGAAGAGGGCTTGACAGCAACAGGAGTAGCACAGGATTTGCAATCAACCATACCAGACTTAACAAGTAAATCACTAGCATATTTGTGCTGAGATAAGAAGAAACCGGAGGCATGGTGCTGGACAGAAATACCAAGAAAATAACTGACAGAACCAAGCTCTTTCATAGAGAACACCTCATGCATTTTATGAACCAAGGCAGCTATGAAATGAGAATCACTTCCGGTGAGAAGAATATCATCAACATAAATCAAGAGAACAGTAATATGAGATGGACTTTTATGGATAAAGAGGGAGGAATCAGAATGACTGTTATGAAAGCCTTGAGATAGAAGAAAAGATGAGAAGGTAGAATACCAAGCTCGAGGAGCTTGTTTAAGGCCATATAATGCTTTCTTAAGCTTGCAGACATGATGAGGAAATTGAGAATTAACAAAACCTGGAGGTTGGGTCATGTAGACCTCTTCTTCAAGAACTCCATGTAAAAAGGCATTAGAGATGTCAAGCTGGCGAATGGGCCAATTAAATTGAAGAGCAAGACATAAGAGAAGACGAATAGTGGGCTGTTTAGCAACAGGGCTGAAAGTTTCATGATAGTCGATTCCCTCTTGCTGAAGGTAACCTTTAGCCACCAACCGGGCTTTGTATCTAGCAATACTTCCATCAGAATTTTTCTTTATCCGAAACACCCACTTGCAGCCAATGACAGATTTAGAAGGAGGCAGAGAAACCAAATCCCAGGTAGATTGGCGCTGAAGAGCGTGAAATTCTTCAGTCATGGCTGCTACCCAAACAGGAGATTGTAAGGCCTCGGAGATTGTTGTAGGTTCAGTTGAGAGAAGAGTAGTAGCAGCAGTGAAACAAGAAGGGTGATGAGACTGACGAGACTTACTACGGGTAACCATAGGGTGAGAGGAGGCAATAGGAGGAACAGATGCAACAGGAGGAACAATAGGAGCAGCAGGAGCAGAGGCAACAGTAGGAACAGGAGGAAGATCGATAAAAATGGAACCAATAGGAATAGAAGAAGGTGGAGAAGAAGAAGAAGGAGGTGGAGCCGAAGAGGTAGGTGGAACAGAGAAACTAGGAGAAACAGTTGGAGGAGAAGAGGATGGAGACCAGAAAAATGAAGCAATACGAGAAGCGGAGGAGGTGGAAGAGGAAATAGAGAAAGGAAAACAGTGTTCATTAAAGAGAACATGCCTTGACACATGAATCTTACCAGATGTAGGGTCCAAGCACCGATAACCTTTGACGAAGGGATGATAACCCAAAAACACACAAGGTTGAGAGCGGGGCTGGAGCTTATTAGAAGTGTAAGGCCGGAGCCAAGGAAAACACTGACAGCCAAAAACTCTGAAAAAAGAGTAATCAGGGACAGAGTTAAAAAGAACCTCAAAGGGAGACTTGTGAGCTAAAGTTGAGCTAGGCATCCTATTAATCAAAAACACAGCTGTGGCAAAAGCATCAAACCAGTATTTTAAAGGAAGAGAAGACTGATGAAGAAGAGTGATAGCTGTCTCGGTAAGGTGCCTATGCTTTCTTTCAGCAACCCCATTTTGAGCGGGGGTGTAGGGACAACTAAGTTGATGAATAATACCATGAGAAGTGAGGTAATTGTCCATTTGCTTATTAACAAATTCAGTACCATTGTCAGTGCGTAAAATTTGAAGCTTGGTGGTAAACTGTGTTTCAACATAAGCTTTGAAAGACAAAAATATATGAAATACCTCACTTTTGTAGACTAAAGGAAACAACCAAGTAAATCGGCTATAGTCATCAATGAACAAAACATAAAATCGGAAACCAGAAACAGATGGCTCAAAAGGCCCCCATACATCACTATGTACTAAGGAGAACACTTTATTAACAGAAGAATTAGAAAGTTTAAAAGGCAATCTATGCATCTTAGAAACATTACAATGTGTACATTGAGCTAAAGGAAGTTTAGGAGAAAGTGAGTCTGGCAGATAAGGTAGAGTATGTTGAAACTTCAAAGGAGAAGGATGGCCAAGTCGACTATGCCAGAGAGAGACTGAAGCAGAAGATGAAGGAGAAGAAGTCTGAGACGCACCAGCAGCATGGAAAGCATGACAAGGTTGAGAAGAAGAACTCGGTGGAGCAACATGATAAAGACCATGATGATTAGGACCTTTAAAAAGAACCTGATTCGTAGTCTTGTCCTGAATCAAGAAGGAGTTATGATCAAAAGTAATGACACAATTATTGTCTTTAACTAATTGATTAACTGATAACAAATTTGAAGAGATAGCAGGCACATGTAGGAGATCAGTTAAGAGAAAAGAATATTGTGGTGTGGGAAGTAAACCCTTACCAATGTGTTTAATAGGTAAAGCAGAACCATTGCCAACAGTAACCTGGTCAGAACCTGTGTATGGCTGATAGACACTGAGATTTGCTAGATCATTAGTGATATGATTTGTGGCGCCAGAATCAAGATACCAGGGTGAAGCAGACGAGAGAGGTGAGGATGAGGTTGTGGTAGCAGTATAAGCACGAGAAGAACCTCTAGATGAAGAAACTGAGGAAGGTGGAGAAGAAGAAATTGGAGACTGAAAATTAGGATCCATACGATACCAACAATCAAAGGCCATATGACCGAATTTGCCACAAATCTGACAACTAACAGTGTTAGTAGAACTCTGACGACCTCCGCGAGGGCGATTAGAAGAATAATCATGAGAACGACCACGAGAACCTCCACGAAATTGATGAAATTGATTTCTGCCTTGATTTCTGCCTCGATGATTAGAGTAATGGCCTCTTGAATAAGAATACTCAGGAGAATTTTTGGATGCAGTGTAGGCTACAGTTAAATCAGAACCTGGTGACTGAACTTTTTGATCGATATGAATCTCCTCAGAACATAGAAGAGAACAGAGATCCTCCATGGTGATTGCTTCAGCACGAGCTCGAATCGTAGTTTTAAAAGCATCATATTCGGCAGGAAGACCATTCAAAGTGAGAAGAACCAAATCTTCATCATCAACACTGGCTGAAGCTAGGGCAAGTTTATCAGAAATTTCTTTGATAAGACTGAGATATTCTGCCATTTTGCGAGATTGCTTCGAAATAGAGTGTAATTGATTCTTCAGTTGATGAATATGGGATCTGGAGAGAGAAGTAAATCGCTTTTCAAGATGATTCCAAACCTGTGCACAACCTTGAAGGTGAAGAATCGATGAATAGATCGTAGGAGATAGTGTTGCAGAGATGCAACTAAGAAGGTGAGCATCAATTTTCTTCCATTTCACAAACTCTGGATTAGGTATACTTTTGCCTTGAGAATCAAGAATCTCTGGATCTGGACATGGAATTGAACCATCAACAAAACTGAGAAGATCTGTAGCACACAGAAGATTCTGCATTTGATTACGCCATATAAGAAAATTTGTTGAATCTAACTTCACTGTGATGAGTGAAGTGAAATTTGAAATCAGAATTCCAAGATTTGAAGGCAAAGAGGATGAAGATGAAGACTCCATTAAGACCTTGCTCGTTAGAGCTCTCTTAGCTCTGATACCATGAGAAGAAACTGATTTTCATTAAAGAATACTTGTAAACTGTTACATCCTCTTATACTTGTAGAGCTCTATTAAAGAACTCTGTTACAGAAACAAACAGAAACTAATTCTGTTAAAGAAAACAAACTAACAAAACAAACTATTCAATAGACTAACAAACTATCCAACTAACTAACTAACTGGGCCCTGTTATTTGTTCAACTGAAGCTTGAGGTTGTTGAGTCTGTGTAGATAAAGATGGTGTCGACTCAATACTCTTATCAGATTGACCTTCCATGCTTTATTTTACTATTAATTAGTGATATCATGTATCGATGATAATGTGGTATCACTATTATTTATATATTATTATATATTCTATTACAAGACATATAAGACTCTTTTGCATTGTCTATAATACATTAGTTATAAGTAACACCAGATATTTCTAATTTTGATTTTTCACAAGGTTAATTGTAAATACAAAAATTTTAAAAATTTTATATTAAATATTTAAAATTTTTTGTGTAATATTAATTTAAAAATTATTGTCTATTGTTATTGATTATGAGGAAAAAAAAATTCAAAATTTTAATTAACAAGTGCCCCTTCTAAACTATTTTTTTGGCTTCGACACTGGGGGTGACCGTACCGACCTGAACCCGACCATCGATTTCCGGGTTTGGACATGTTTGGGTCTGGCTTAAGATGAGGTTATACTGGGATGGGTCCACAGTTGAATGGTCTGAAAACTTAATGAGTAGGAAATCGAACCTGTGCAGAAACTTCAAATCAAAGCAATACATCTTAGGGGTGAGCAGCGGATATTCCGATCCGCTCAAACCGACCAAACCGAACCGATCCGCCGCATTTTGAACAGATGCGTGATGACGAGCGGACGGTTGCGGATTTATTTTTTCCAATCCGCCTAATTTTGGACAGATGGCAGATTTGAGGTTCCTTTAGCCGCAACCAAACCGCCAAACTGCGAGCACCCCTAGTAATTTGTAAGACTTTATGTTTTCAATTTGTTTAGATATTCTGTTTGTGTTTTCAATTGAAAAATAGTTTAGATATTCTGTTGTGTTTTCAATTTGGAAATCCTTTTATCAGATGTTAAGGATTGACATTTGATATTTTTGTGTGGAAAATATAGGGCTTAATTTTGTCATTTAAAAAAAAAAAATCAAATTAAATAGTTTTTGAATAAAAAAAAGTAATGAAATAGTTTTGATAATGCATAATTTTCTTATATGTATTTATTATTGATATTTGACAATTTACTTGATAATCTTTTGGTTATGTTGAGTTGAATTATTATCCAAAAAAAAAAAAATATTAGACAAATTGTTGTATTATGTTCAAAATTTGTAAAAGTTTAAACCGCCAAATCAATTCGCATCTATCCGTCAATCCGCCAATCTGCTCAATCCGTATCCGTCAATTCGGAGGACGAATACAGATTGATTTTTTCCAATCCATCCAATCGGCAGACGAATGGCAGATTAGAGATTCCCTGGCCGCAATCAAACCACAAACACCCCTATTACATCCATTTCACCTGTACACTAGAATGATATATGTCTCGTATAAAATATACTTACATTGCCACTGTTTAGTTTAAAAATAAATAAAAAAGAATAAAGCAACTAATTTATTAATGAGTAAATCACATTACATTTTCTTTTATGTCATATTTATACATTTAATAATCATTAATTAATTAGTAATTGTCTCCTTTTTTTTTTAATTTAAATTTAGGGCAAAGCACCAATAAATCCCAAATTTAGAATGTTAACCCATTTAGTCGCGAAAGTTTTTTGTTGGACTAATAGGTCCTATTTCCTAAGAAGCTTACTATAGACATTTTTTAGATTTCCCTTCTTTTCAAACATCAAACATTATTCATCAAACATCAAACATTAGATTTCAAACATCATTGAAAATTACAATAATGTTTCAAACATTAGATTTCAAACATCTAGTGTTCATCAGATTTCAATAATGTTTGAAATTATAGAATGAAACATCAGATTCATTTACCATCATGAACATCATATTTCAATAATCTAATGTTTACCATCATAAACATCAACGTCAGAACATCATGAACAAACATCGTGGAAAATTAGATTTCAAACATCAAAATTAGATAAAGATTTCAAACATCAAAAGTTACAATAACGTGAAAAATTACAATGTTTGAAATTAGATTTCAAACATCAGATTATCGGATCTGTGATGTTCTTCAACACAGTGATGTTCTTGAATGTCGGATCTGTGATGTTCTCCCTCTGCAGGTGCAAACTCTTCAACCTCTACAGAATCCCCCAAATTCAATCACATACACATCTCTCTATACCTATATATCTACATCCATGAATCTACAAATGAGGAAAAAATCGAAACTTATTGGGTTTTGTTCACTGATCTCCAAGATCTGTGTTGGTGTCTTTCCGATATGAATCTAATGTTCGAACCACTAAAATGGATAAATAGAAGAAAGAAAAAAACATTGGCTTCTGTCCCCTCAGTTTTAAACTACGACTTGAACTCTAAATCAAACACATTCCGCTACTTTTGTTTTGTCTCCAACAACTCTCTCTCTCTCTCTCTCTGTGTGTGTCTAGATACATGAATCAGTGTAAAGAGGATAGGAAGATGGAGAGCAGGTGGAGGAAGGAGGGGACAGTAGCGTGCGCATTGTGGATCTGGCGGCCAAAAAATGTGCATCTGGCTGTGGTGGGGAAGGCGAGGCAGTATTTCGATCAGCCATCGCAACTCCAGATCTTCTCCTTCGATTCCAAGTCCTCTTCTCTCTCTCCCTCTCCATTGGTCTCTGCTCTACTTCTCTCCCTTCTTCTCTTGAAGTATGATTGTTTGTAAGAATGGTGAAGTATATGCGATTGATGAGAGAGGGAGACAGATGAGGAGTTTCTGATGAAGATCGAAAACATTAACACGGAAAGGAACGTATTTTTATTTTATAAAAATTTTAAAAAGAGGAAAAAAATTAGGTTAATGTTTGGACGAAGAAAAATGAATAATTTTAATGTTGTTTTGATGATGATGTTTGATGTTGTTTGATGATGATGTTGTGAGGTTTGATGTTGTTTTGATGATGATGTTGTGATGTAAAAAAAGGATTAAATGATTTATAAAAAAAACACTCAGGACTAGATGGAGTAACATTTTCCCATATGAGACTTATGAGTAATTTCTCCTTAAATTTAATCTTTGAAAAAAATCATTTTCAAAATTATTTTTGCAATTGTATAAAAATTAGTTTTGAGAAATTATTTGCATTCATTAGAAAAGAGTTCAATAAAATAAACGGGCTAGTCAAGATGATTTGTGCCTAACACACCCGCCCAAATCCACCCATTTGTCACCTCTAGGTGGAGGTTAGAGGTTTGAGCTAACATAGCAATGGTGAACTCTTTGAGTTGTAATCTAACTATATTAAGAGCAACTCAAATAGTGAGCTATTAGAGCTTCTATTGCTATAAAATAGCATGAAATTCACTTTTTTCATCTCCAACAGTGAACTATTAAAGTTGCTAAATTATACTTTTGTTATATCTTGTATCAAATTTGGCACAAGTTTTACCTAGAATTAAAGTTGCCAACACAACAACATTGTTCAAAAATATTGTTCATCTTCTTCCTTCACTTTTTTATGTCTTTTCATAAAAGTTTAAAAAATCAACTAAGATAGTCGTTTGGCAACTTTCAATTTTAGTTAAAAAGTTATTATAAGTTTTCACGTAACTCTCTCATTTTTCTGCACATCTTTTCGTAAAAAGTCAAAAAATTATTAAAATAGTCTGTTTCCAAATGAATCTCTACAAAACTTCGTGCCTCCATTGAAGAAGAAGAAAAAGTTCATCAAGTAATTATGCTTCATTCATCTTCAACAAACTTGCATTTCTCTGTTTTGATCAATCCATTTTTTATTTCCACTCTCAAATGGCGATGGATGTGTTCCTCACTCAGATATCTCCTCCACCTCTCTCTCCGCCTACGAATCTGTATGTATTAATTTCTCGCCACATTTCATAAGATCTTAATATTGTTATATACACATGTATATGTCTGTCCGTAGTCTTATGATCTATTGCTTGTTCATCTGATCCACTTTTTTTATTTGAGTTCTCATTTAAAGTGTATAGTGGATGCAATTCTGATGTACGTTTTTTTCCCTAGAAAAATTTATTGATTATTTTGATGAAGTTTTGTTATATTGATCTTACTAACAGTCATTGCTTACAGCTTACGTTCAAAGATATTCACCAGCGAGATTTCAGCTAAAAATAAATAGTACATTTGATTGCTAGATTATGATGAGAAAATTGATAGAATTGTGGGGATTAATCATATATAGTATTTTTTTTCTTTTTTATGTGGTACATTTTAAATATATGTTTTTTTTAAAAAAAAAAAAATCACATTAATATGTCTTTGTATTTACATATAATGTTCTATACAAATTTAATTTCAATTACAATAACTAATTTTTTATATATATAAAACAGCATGTGTTTAATCATATATTTTATATCTTTTGTCTATGTTTTTGATGTCTCAACATTAATTAATATTTAATATTTTATTCAACATGAAATTATTTATTATAAAATATTTATATTAATTTAAATTTTATATACATATATACAAGGGTACTCAAGCCAAAAAATTCAAAATTGATTTTTCTAAATCTAAAAGTCCAGACGTTTATTTTTTTTTTTGTCCAAAAAGATCAAACTACTCATATATGTATTAGAACTCATACAAAAAGATCAAGCTATTCATATATATATATATATATATTAGGTTTTTTTTTTGACTTTTATGAGAAAAAAATGAAATAATTATGATTTGCATGTGTCTTTTTAATTTTTTTGACTTTTATAAGAGAAAATATAAAATAATTATAATTTAAATGTGACATTGTATCTAATTAATTTTTTAACCTATTTTATTTTTAGATACTAAAAAAACCAGAAAAAAAAAAAAAAAAAGTTTGTGCCAAACATAAGCCCTGTTTGGTGCAGCTTTTAAGCTGCTTATTTCAGCTTTCAGCTTAATTTAAGTTATTTTGATGTGTTTGGTTTAGCTTATAGCTTATAGCTTATAGTTTTTTGAAAGTCAGAAATCAGCTTATTCTTTGAGTGGGGCAGGAGATACTTAATTTATAAGTCAGAAATCAGCTTATGTTCATAGTTATAAGCTATAAGCTGTTTAGGTATAAGCTATAAGCACTTTCCCACAGCTCTACCAAACAGGGCCATAGACTTACACGGTAGGCAAAGTAAAACAACAGACCCTCTCCTCTCTTGATCTCCGATTCCACCACCAACTCGTCGGCGTCGGCGTCGGAGTCGGCGTCATCCACTCCGACGACAGCCTCGATCGCCGACTTCCACTACCGTGTTGCCGTCTCCGTCGCCGTCCTCGCCAAAACGAACCCCCCTCTCTCTTCTCCTCCCCTCCTCACCTCCGTCGCTGCCTTGCCGCCGACTCATCACCAATCGTCGATCGAAGAACCACCGGTTGTATCGGCGGCGGTGTTGATATCATCACCGCCTGTGACATTAGTCGTCGCGATCGCTGAATTGGCGATGTGAAGGCTCCAAATCTGCTGGATCTGTGACAGATCTGAGATGTGAAGGCTTCGGATCTGCTGGATCTGTGGTAGATCTGAGTTGTGGTGACCCTTCTCTCTCTCCTCTTATGCAAATTTCAATTATATATATATATATATATACGTATATGTATCTCTGTGTATATTTACTAATTTATTTTCTGGATCTTATTCTCTGTCTCTGGCTTGCTTCGTTGTGGCAAGAGTTGCAGGAAATTTGAAAACATTGATTTGAGTTGCTGGATCTGCTTGATTTTTGTTGTTGTTGTTGTTGTATAATAGTATACAGTCTACTGGAATAACATTAGATCATGCATTTTCCCAAAACATAGTATGATAATATATAATACAGAAGTGTTTGGCCTGGAACTACTAGAATATCAATCTGGATAAGTGTTTGTATGTTTTGGGAATTGTTTTTGAACAGATAAGCTTCATATATCTATACTATTATTTTTTTCTGTCCAACAAAATTGAACAGATGTTTTCAACAGATAGGGGAAAAAAATTTAAACAGATACAAAAACAGTTGGACAGAATTTGTACAAACAAAAATTTGAATAGAAAATTTTTTCAGAAAAAATTTAAACAGATAAGTTTAAAAATTGAACAAATAAAAAAATGTGTTTGATTTTTTTGATTTTCTTTCAATTTGTTCCATTTATTGTTCAATTTTATTTTATTTTTTTCTTTCTTTTGGGGAGCTAAGAAAAAAAAAATTAGAATAGTTGTTGAGTGATTTGTAATTTGGCTGGTGGTGATATGTTGAAAAGTCCAATCTAACAGATTAAATATCTGTTGAAGCTGGTGTTGATTTATCTGTTGAAGCTGGTGATGATCTGTGACTGACTGTTGAATTGTTATTTTAACAAATTAAAAAGAATTTTGAACATAAAGAAATTTGGCTTGGTGATGATCTGTGACAGATATTTGAACAGATAATGAAATTTGGATAGGTATTTGAACAGATAAAGGAAAAAATTATACAGATATAAAAATATATACAGATAAAATTTTGATAGAAAATTTGTATAGATAAAAATATTGAACAGATAAAAAATTGGACACATAAAATTTGGACAGGTAAAAAATTTATACAGAAAAAATTTAAATAGATAGAGATAAAAAATTTGGACAAATAGAAAAAAATTTGAACAGATAGATGAAAAATTTGAACAAATAGAAAATAATTTGAACAGATAGTAAAAAAAATTAATAGATAAAATAGGTCAATAGATAAATTAAGGGGTACAATTGAAAACAAAATGTCCTTCAAAACAAATAAAATGACTTTTTACCAAATTATTTTACAAATGGTGGACCTCTTACCAATAAAAAAAATATACACTGGACCTAATGTCTTATACACTTTCTAAATTGGATTTATCGCCAATTTTCTCCATATACAATACGTGTGAATAATTCAAAAAGAATATTAAAGAAAATGGTAAATTACAAACATACTCCCTGAGATTTACTTAAATTACAAATTATCCCATGTGGTTTTAACAATTACATTATGTCCCCTAAGGTTTTTAATTTTATAACAAATAAGTCATTTTATTAATAAATTATTAAGTTAATTAATAGTTTTTAATAATGTTAAAATTTTATTTCAATTAATAATTCATATAATTTTATTATTGTATAGGTGAATAGGTAGAAATTTTACCTTTTCAATTAATTCTGTTAAATAAAAAATTCTGACAGGAAGGTAGTTGTAATTTTTCAAATCACATAGGGCAATTCGTATTTTAAGCAAATCTCAGGAGTTATATTTATAATTTATCCTAAATTTTGTATAGTTCTATTTCTACATATTTTTAATTGACAAATAAATATAAAAATAAAAATAAAATTAAATAATAAGAACCACTTTTAGTTTTATATTACTAATTATATTTCTAATTTAACTATTATTTTTAATATCAAAATAAATATTTATTTTACTATCTCATAATTTAATATATACCGTATGAAATCAGTATATGATAATTATATTTTTATAGCATAAAATTATCAAAATAAACAAATAATTTAACTAAAGTTATTAGATATAAGTATCTAAGTAACATTTTATAGAACGCTAAGGTTAAAATTATTAAAATAAATAATTAAAATTAAAATTTTATTTTAAATTAAAATTAATATTATTCTTTTATAACACATATCATATTATAAAATATCACTATATTAACTAAAGTTAACTCCATTGTGATTTTATGTTAGATATCATATTTCTAAAAATAATTTATATATACGTGTAACGTCCAATTTGATATTGATTAATTAAAATAATAGAGCTCAATACTTTTTTTGTTAAGTTTTAGAAGATAAATTGACAAGTGTTAGATGATAAATAGTGCGAAATATTATTTTTAAGAAAAATGATTCATTGAAAATGGTTGTTTATATTTAAGACACCTATTGATGTTTCTTGAATAATTTTTCAATAAAAATTTTGAATTTATAATATTACTAATAATACACCTTCATAAGACTGTCAGAAAGATATGTAAAAAGACAAATAGTATGTGTCATATACACCTTATAAGAAAATGACACAATTCTATACTTTCTAAGTCATAAAAATAAAAATAAAAAAACAAACAAACAAACAAATGTAAGTCATAACCAAATATCTTGAAATAATATTATAATTAAAGAATAAAATTAATTATAATTAAAAAAATATAATTAAATATGTATATGATATGAGTGGCTATATAATAAAATTATCCTCATCTATAAAAAAAAATTTTAAAAGAAGATGTTGCAATTGGTGAATATGACAGTTATGAAACCAACCTATTATGTAAAATTTTTGAGAAATTGCTATTTTAGTATGTTATTTTAATTTTTAGCTATTTTAGTATGTTAAAATTTTTGTATTTAAAAAGATCATTGAATTTTTTTAATTGAATTTAATTTTTGTAAGAAAAAAATAAAATAATTATAAATTTAATGTGACATTTTATTTTATTAATTATTTTAACTTACTTTTTCTTTTTGTGAATTGAGTTAAAATCTCACTTTCCAGACAGGCCCATTGATGCCGGTGCTTATAAATGCTGAAAAATGGATCTAAACAGGCACCAAGGATCTTCTAGAGTGTTTTTTTCTTAAAGTTTCTTAAAGTGGTGTATTGTGTGGTTGAGATTTAATGCTGAAAAATTAATGTGACTTGTCATTAAATCTCAACCACACAATACACAACTCTAAAAAAATTTTTAAAAAAAAATTTCTAAAGGATCCTTGCTCCTAAACAGGGGCAGGACAAAAAGACAGAGAAAACAATTTCTATTTTTAGATATGGGCTTGTTAGAGTAGGGTAGTTGTTAGATATGATGTACTGTGTACTAAGCATTTCCTTTTTAAAATTTATCCAATTCTTTTAGAATAAATTATAAATGCATATCTTAAGTTTATTTAAATTATAAATTATCTCTTGTAATTTTAGAAATTATATTATGTTCTTTAAGGTTTTTAATTTTATAATAAATAGGCCTTTTATTAATAAATTATCAAATTAATTAATAATTTTTAATAATGTTAAAATTTTATTTCAATTAATAAATTAGATAGTTTTATTATTGTATAGGTGAACAGTTAAAAATTTCACTTTTTCAATTAATTCTGTTAAATAAAAAATTCTAACAAGGAGGTATTTGTAATTTTTTAAATCACAAGAAATAATTCATATTTTAAGCAAATTTTAGAGAGTGTAATTGTAATTTACCCATTCTTTTTTTTTTTTTTTTGTATTATAGTTAATTAAATATCTGTTTGTACTTGCCTGTTTAACCTCAATTGTCAGAGTTCGATCCTCTTTGATGTCAATTATTCGGGTCAACACTATTTAGTATTTGAAGTGTGGGAAAATCTCGTCTATTTTTGAGTTTGTGACTTACCGCCATAAAATTAAGGAGATTTATGTCTAAGTTCTAATAAATAAATTTATTGTCCAATAAGTCCTATAATAATTAATGATATTTTTCATTAAACACTATTAAAAAAACGTCACAAATAGTTAATTTTCAGCGACAATTTGAAATTTTTGTCAAGTTTGGCGACAGTTTAAAAAAATTGTCACAAAAAGTTACTAATTTATGACTTTCAACGACAATTTAAAAAATTTATCATAGCAAAACGTCACTAATTGTAAGTTTTAGCGACAATTTATAAAAATTGTAACAAAAAAGAGTCATTAATTATCAATATTTAGCAACGTATGTAAAGAATCATCACAAAAAAATTATTTTTAGCGATAATTTTACTTAGACTTATTTTGAATAGGACTTGATAAGAATTAAGTCCAACTATTAGGATATATTGGTAATTTATCCTATAATTAAGTGGTCTTGTTATGTACCATCACCTAAACTGACCTCTGGAATTATGACTTCCTTAAGTCTAGCCTCACATATCACTTTTTTGTTATATGCACCAATTAGTATATTAATAAATGATGTGACATAATTTTAAAGGTATTGAGTATTTGTAATTTGTATAATGGATAGGGTCATAATTAAAAAAGAAATAATGTCATTGCATATATTGATTTACTAATTGGTATATTAATTAGTACGTGTAGTACCATCGTTTGTAATTAAACCTTTTTACATAATTGTTTTCTTGTGATTATTCTAAAGAGGTTTTTGAATCTTCAAGGCAAAGCAGAATCATTACAATTGCTTGATCTTTGATCATTTGGTAAATACTTAGCTGCTCATCGATAGGGTATTAGAAATTTACCAATAATATCAAAAATAAATTTGATATAAAGATTTATTTTTTGTATTTTAAAACTAAATATTTTTTTACAACTAGAGGAGATGGATCTTAAAGGTCACCCACGAGAAACTTAAGAGCCTACACCAGAGAAAGTTACTACAAGAGAAAGTTAGTACGTCACATTAAGTTACATATTTTATTTTTAATAATTTATTGAGTAATTTTTTCAAATTGCGTACCACCCTTTCTCATGAAAATACATAAATAAGTAGCATTGAAAAACTAGAAGCTCAAAAAAAATTACATCGCACACACCTGAAGATCATAGAATTGCAATTAGATTACTGTGAGACTCTTAAAATAGAGACACATCAATCAAACAGAAAGCTCATGCAATTGTTTTTCGAATCTATCTATATTGTCAGTCATGAAGCCTTGGCTTGTTAGGGTTTCTTTCCACTTGAGATGATTTTTCTTTACCAATTTGCCCATCTCGTTATCTTTATCCATTTCGGAGGAAATAGACTCGCACAAACTCTCTTTCAAAAGCCAACCATTTTCATCTCTTGCTACCTCCACAGCTACCTTCAATTCCTCAGCCATTAACCTAGTGTTGAGGATTTGATCACATAGATGTGGTACAAGCACTATTTGAGCATTGCTCAATAGAGACTCCCACATCGATCCAAATCCGCAGTGATTCACAAAACACCCAACAGATGGGTGACCTAATATTTGTGGTTGTTGCACCCATCCTCCATAAACCACTCCTCTCCCTCCAACCCTCTCTTTAAACCCCTTCGGCAACGCTTCTTCCACCGTCGCCGCTCCTGCAGGCGGTTTTAAGGCTACTAAAAATGGTAGCCCCGTTAACTCAAACCCTAGAACAAGTTCTTGGAATTGGTCCTTTTCAAGGATCAATTGGCTTCCAAATGCACAGAACACAACGGAGTTGGCCTCGAACCCCTCCAGCCACCTCGCCCACCGGTCTTCAAGCGGCCTTTCCATTTTCATCATTTCATGCAGGACAGGTCCTGTTAGAAACACAGGCTTTCCATACTGGCTTCCTATGTAGTCACAAAATTGTCCCTCAATTTGTTGGCATGTTCTAATAGAGATTGCATCGCATTCTTTCATGGAGGTTGTGAAACGACCATGGAGCGTTATTCCACGGCCAAATTCAAATGATATGACCGGCGGTGCTAGAGCTTCGTGTCTGCGTAACACCACGGTGGAAGATGGGTAGCCTGGTGGTGGCTTTGCCATTTCGGCCTCCATTAGTGTCATGTCCTCGAAAACTTTACGTGCAGGGACTAGTTGGATTGCCACCGTCACCGCAGAAACAACACTATAGAACACGGTCTTCATGAAGCCAATCTTTGATGCTAGTTCTGGTATCCAATGAGCGGTGTCGAAGAGAACAAAATTAGGTTTCAATTTGCGTAGCAATGTTTCCACCTGATCGCGAGTGAGGTCCATGGCAGTCCCTAGGTGAGTGGTTAAGAGAATTGGTATGTCAGAAGCTGTCTCGGCGCCTAGAGGGAGGCCTTCGACGTGTGGGACGGTGAGGGGATAGAAAGTGATGAGGTCGGGATGGAGATTTGTAGGTTCCCATTGGATTTGGACCTTTTTCGGCAACAAAAATAAGATTTTGTGGCCTCTTTGAGCGAGCTCGTTGGAGAGATGGAGGTATGGAGTCAAGTGCCCCAAGGCAAACCATGGAAACATGGCTATGTGAAGCTTTGAATCATTGTTGTGAGCCATTAGTTAGCTCTTCAATGTTGTTTCTGGCTAGTCTCTGTGTAGTTGTATTTGTGTCTGTGTGGTGAGCTTGGTTTGCAAGTGCCCCTATATATATAGTCAAATAATGGAGATTTCAATTATTATTTATTTACTTTCGGTACCTTGTTGCTATAATACATATTTTCATTTATATGATTGTTGGATTAATGATAATAGATAGCTGTGCTGATTAAAAATTTAATAATAATGAAAAGGAATTATCCTAAAAGAGATCATTGTTGTACAATTAACAAACACTGTAATATTACAAATTCATAAATTTCACTTAAAAATTATTTTAAAATATCGATATGACAATTAGAATTCACAATATACATTCAATTCAAAAAATAAAATATAGAAGGTATAGAGCATAGTCGTCTGGCAAAAAGAGACCCTTTTTGGTGAAACAAACGTAATTATTTTATTATATTTTGCTCCAATTCAAATGAATAAAGACAATAGATCAATAGAGTTGGCATGTGTGTGTCATACGTGTCGCAAGGCAGCAGCTCCAGTCCGGTCGACTATGGAAGTGTGTGTCACGAGGCAGCAGCTCCAGTCGGTCTACTATGGGTTTATATTGATTCTGTTTCCATGATTTTATTTTATAAGATTTGTTGAGTGAATTATTTATATTGAAAATTAAATTGATTAGATCACATTTGCTTAGAAAAATATAGACAAATTGCATGCATTTGAAGATAGTTTATTTATTTTATTTTAGACAAACGTGATTCAATTAAATAGTTTTTTTGGGTAAGTATACAATTAAATAGTTATTGATTTTCGATCAATTTAATTTTTTATATCAATTATATACTCAATAAACTCCACAAAATGAACAATTTGAATCATGAAAGTGGGATTAATTTTAAAGGACAGTAGGTCAGATTGGATCTCTCTAATGGAAGAAGAGCTGAAATAGTATCAAGAGGAAGGTTTTAAGTATAGGATAAGGGAGGGTGCAGCCACAACAATTGAGGTTTGTCTTAATTTTATTTTGATAATTCAAATCGTTCATATTATAGGATTCGTCGATTATAACATCTATATAAAAAATGAAGTTAATTAAACATGTATAACCCCACGATTGGACCATAATTGCTTCTAAAAAAATTATTAAAATTATGTTAACCGTTTATTTTATTTAAACATAAATGTGATCCTGTAATGAGTTACAGATGTCTAATTGATTTGATTTTTTACATAAATGATTTACATGACAAACCTTACAATATACACCATTCGAATCATCAAAATAGATTCGCACCCTCCCAGTTTCACAAATATATTACATTCAGGGTTGCAAACGAACCGAGCTGAGTTGAGTCTTAGTATGTTTAGACTTATGTAATAAGGTTTTAACGAGTTCGAGCTCGAACCCAAGCTTAAAAAAAATTTAACGAACCGACTTCGAGTCGAGTTGGCTTAGACTTGACTCGAATTCGAGTTTGTTCACGAGTCTTAATGAATTAAAGAAATTATAAATGCATACTTGTGTATGAAACTAAAATTACAATTGAAATTTTGATTATACAATTACATATATATATATGAACATATTAAAAAAAAGTTAATATTTTATGTAAATATATTATATATAGTTAACTATTTTTTACATATAATAAATTTAACTATTATTTACATTTATATTATTTAAATATATAAATAACATTTTTATCTTATTTTTTATACATATTTTTATATTATTTAATATATAAATAATATATTTATTCTATTATTTAAATAAATATTAAACGAGCTAGTTAACGAGTCGAGTTTTAGTATGTTTAGATTTATTTATTAAGATTTTAACAAACTCGAATTCGAGCTTGCACTACAAGAAATTTCACTTTTGGCGACTAAATTTTTAGTCGCCAAAAGACATATTTTAGTCGCCAATGCTCTTTAGCGACTAAATTTTTCGGTCGGGAAATTAGTAGCCAAAGAGTAGTCGGGAAATATAATTGCCGACTAAACCTAATTTAGTCGCTAATAGGTTTGAAAATTAATTAAATAAATACATTTTTGCCGACTAATTTTTTTGTCGTCAAAAGCTAATTATTTAGTGGCCAAAAACTTTTTAGCTACTAAATTTTTTAGTTGCCAAAAGCAAATACTAGTGTTTTGGCTAGTTGCCAAAAGCAAATACTAGTGTTTTGGCTACTAAAATTTTAGTCACCTAAAGTCAATCTTTTTTGGCTACTAAAATTTTAGTCGCCAAATACTATTTCTTTCGGCTACTAAAAATTTGGTCGCCTAAACTTCAACATTATTTGCTACTAAAAATTTAGTCGTCTAAACTATGACATTTTTTGCTACTAAATTTTTAATCGCCAAAAGTCATATTTATTCTTCAACTTTGTTTTTAGCTACAAAATATTTTAGTCGCCAAATGTTTGATTTTCTTTTGGCTACAAAACTTTTAGTAGCCAAAGGTTTGATTTTCTTTTGACTACAAAACATTTGGTAGCCAAAAGGTTGTTTTTCCTTTGCCTACAAAAAATTTAGTAGCCAAATGTTTTTTTTTTTTTCCCCCTTTTTATTAGCTACAAAACGTTTAGTCGGCAAAAACATGATATTATGTTTTATTGTTAATATTATAATGTGTCCATAACCTGTCTGTATTCCATTCAACCTGTAATACGTATGTAAATAAAATGATACATAAATTATCAATCATTCCACAATCTGCATTCGTATACAAAAAATAAATTACTTTAACTGTCCAAGTACATACAAACGAATTATTGTCCAAACTAAAATAATAATTCCATATAACATATACAATCATACAAAAAGTAAAGCCCTCCATATACAAAAATTACATCTACTATACCATGTCAAATGACCATTTGGCATGGTACAAATTACCATCGTAATCTGTACCACGGCAAAAGGTGATGTATGTACCAAGCCAAAAAAACATCTATGCACCACGAAAAAAAATCAATTTAGTGGACGGCATCAAAAGGTGATTTATCTACCATGCCAATAATTATCTGTTCGCTGCCAATAGTTTTCTGTATCAGGAATAGTTAACTGCACAAAAGCTAGAGACGACAAAAATATTATATTACTTCTATACAAAAGTACAATTTCTTCTCCATACACAAAAATATCTCTGCAAGTCCACGCAGCGAAGTCATCTACAAAAAACAAAAAAAACATTAGAATTGGACCCAAAAATGCCCAACTTCATGAATGAATTTGGGAACAAGTGACAAATAAAAATAAGTGAGAAGCAACCTTCCATGATGAATCAATTATCAGCCATTGTACAGTCTTTCTAAAGTCTTTTGTTATAAGGAACATTGTTAAATGCAGAACAATCATTACTAAATCTTTCATTAGTAACATACAGCTAATGTAACAATCTTCTATTTGTATGCAACATGTGTCCAAATTCTATGGCTAAACCAATATCAAAGCCCAATGTGAATAGAAAGTATTCTTTTTACCAACTTCCTCATTATTTGTTTGCAAAAGGCATTTGAATCATTAGATTGGATATAAAACCATCGGTGCTTATTAATGTATGTCAATGCCATTTCAGAGAGGATATTAGAACATGTGATAAAAATAATAACACACGTGTGTACGTTCACAAAATTAGCAAGTTTCAAACATTTCGTCAGTTGTCACAAGTCCTATTTGTAATGGGAAAGCTGCCCGTGAGAGTCAGACAGAGGTTCGGGGGATGTTTTGAAGTTTCGCCCCCGAAACGCCCTTTTCCAACTAAGTTTTAGGCGTATTCGTCTCTAAATCCCAACCTACGGGTCCGAATAACATTCCGTCAGTTGTCACAAGTCCTATTTGGCATGGGGAACCTACTCGTGTCGGCCAAACGGAGGTTCGGGAGCTATTTTGAATTTTCGCCCCCGAAACGCCATTTTTCGACTAAGTTTTGGACGTATTCGGTTCTAAATCCCAACCTATAGGTCCGAATAACATTCTGTCAGTTGTTACGAGTCCTATTTGGCATGGGGAACCTACCCGTGTCGGCCAAACGGAGGTTCGGGGGCTGTTTTGAATTTTCGCCCCCGAAACGCCATTTTTCGACTAAGTTTTGGACGTATTCGGCTCTAAATCCCAACCTATAGGTCCGAATAACATTCCGTCAATTGTCACAAGTCCTATTTGGCATGGGGAAGCTTCCCGTGTCAACCAAACGAAGGTTCGGGGGCTGTTTTGAATTTTCGCCCCCGAAACACCCCTTTTCGACTAAGTTTTAGTCGTATTCGGCTCTAAATCCCAACCTATAGGTCCGAATAACATTCCGTCAGTTGTCACAAGTCCTATTTGACATAGAGAAGCTGCCCGTGTCGGCCAAACAGAGGTTCAGGGGCTGTTTTGAATTTTCGCCCCAGAAACGCCCTTTTCCGACTAAGTTTTGGGCGTATTTAGCTCTAAATCCCAACCTATAGGTCCGAATAACATTCCGTTAGTTGTCACAAGTCCTATTTGGCATGGGAAAGCTGCCCGTGTCGGCCAAACGGAGGTTCGGGGGCTGTTTTGAATTTTCGCCCCTGAAATGCCCTTTTTCGACTAAGTTTTGGGCGCATTCGTCTCTAAATCCCAACCTATAGGTCCGAATAACATTCCGTCAGTTGTCACAAGTCATATTTGGCATGGGGAAACTGTTCGTTTTGGCCACACGGAGGTTCGGGGGCTGTTTTGAATTTTCACCTCCGAAACACCCTTTTTCAACTAAGTTTTGGACGTTTTCGGCTCTAAATCCCAACCTATAGGTCCGAATAACATTCCGTCAGTTATCAAAAGTCCTATTTGGCATGCGGAAGCTGCCCGTGTCGACCGAACGGAGGTTCGGGGGCTGTTTTGAATTTTTGCCCCCGAAACGTCCTTTTTCGACTAAGTTTTAGGCGTATTCGGCTCTAAATCCCAACCTATAGGTCCGAATAACATTCCGTCAGTTGTCACAAGTCCTATTTGGCATGGGGAAGCTGCTCGTGTCGGCCAAATGGAGGTTCGGGGGCTGTTTTGAATTTTCGCCCTCGAAACGCCCTTTTTCGACTAAGTTTAGGAGATATTCGGCTCTAACTCCCAACCTACGGGTCCGAATTACGTTCCGCCAATTCCCACAAGTCTTATTTGTCATGGTGAAGCTATTCGTATGAGACACGGTCGTTCGGGGGCTGTTTTGATTTTTCACCCCTGAAACACTGAATTTTTGTCTAAGTTTAGGGCGTTTTCGGCTGTAACTCCCAACCTACGAGTCCAAATTACGTTCCGTCAATTCTCACAAGTCCTATTTGTCATGGTGAAGCTATCCGTATGAGACACACGGTCGTTCGAGGGCTGTTTTGATTTTTCGCCCCCAAAACGCTCTTTTTTGACTAAGTTTAATTCATTTTCAGCTCTAACTCGCAAAGTACGTATGCTAATTACATTCCGTCAGTTGTCACAGGTCCTATTTGTGACGAGGAAGGTGGCTGTGACATCCGTACGGTCGTTCGGGGGCTGATTCGCATTTTCGCCCCCTTAACGCCCTTTTTCGGTTAAGTTTAATGCATTGTTGTCCTATTGGAATCCAAGCGGAAATCATTTTCTTTACTCAAAATTTTTAACTAGCAAAAGGCTTTTCAATTTCAAAATTTTCACTGTGGGGAGTATGTAAACCAATCAAATATAGCAACCATTTTAGTCAAAATCAAAGCCATAAATGTACACCCACAACCATACAAACAACACCAATATCTTTTCCTCATTAAGAACCTGGATAACATATCTATCCCACAATCCACACCTTAAAGCCTTACCACTACTAGCAGTTCCCACCATCATTTTATGAGGGCACAATTCCAATCCACTATCATATAAATATCATTGTAATTATAAAGACTGACATTATAAATTTTCTAGAACTTAAAACCCCAACCCTATTTTTAAATGATGATCGGTGAAGATGTGAACTAATAAAAATAAGGAAGCAAAGAAAGAGGCACTAAAAAAAAAAAACTACACTCTCTTTTCTTTTATCTTAAATGTAGTTCAAATCTAGTTAGTTAAGAAATAACCGAAGTATCCTATATTTTGAATTACATGTTGTGATTGGTGTCCCATGCAAGGATTCTAAATAAGCCATGAAAACATACAATTACGCGAACAGATTGCATTGATGTCTCACAAAATGTTCATTATGTGTGCTCACATTTATAATTATAAACATTTCACGAGATATCATTGTAATTTAATACGCATATGATTGTTGATATAAAAAATAGAGACGGACTCACAATTTTGGAAAATAATTGAGGAGCAATGCCTTGGATCATGGGAGTTTTTCTAGTCGTGCAAGAGGTACTATCAACACAAAGTGGAGTATACAAGCTATACAACTTGAAAACAAAGTATTCACCTATCTGAATACTTGAAAACAAAGCATTCACCTATCTGAGAAAACCCAGAGAAAAAAAATATATCAAATTTTCAAGCTTGCCAGCATAATCAACAACATCAAGCAACATACTGACTAACATCACATGGTCAAGTTTGTAATTCACTAGTTGAAAGTGTTCATTGAAATATTTAACTATATTAACTGAAAACTCATAAATGCTCACTAAATGCAGCCCCCTAATAACAAGAATAGGTGACAGTTGAGTGATAACAGTCATATAAGCAACATGCAACATGCAACATGCACAATAAATAAATAGAAAAATTAAAAAACATTAACAATGGTGGAAGTGTGAAATTTACCAGCCTAAGCATACATAGGCTAGCTGGTCCAAGCTGGGGTGAGGATTGACCAGCCTCAGCCCCAATTGAGAATGACTTCTCCAAGATCTACATGCATGGCTGGAAAAAAAAATGCCAGAACAGCAAACAGTGGCACAATAGCTGAAATAATATGACTAAAAAATCAACATGAAAAAAAGAAAAAGAATGACAGTAGCTTCATTGCTATTTGATCTCATCAAATTGAAAACCCATAAAACTTAAACTAAGAAAAAGATTATGACTCATCCATCTTCTCATTCATATAATGATATAAGTATACAAATGGGACAAAACAGATCATTTCCAAAAGGCATAGATTAATGTATACCTCAATTGCTGTTTGCACAGCACTTGCCACCTCAAATTCCACAAAGCCAAAACAAAATCCCTGCTACTGTAATATAAAGGCCATAAATAACTAAGAATAACAAAACCAAAAGTGATTATGGCAAAATAACTTGACTTGACACATACTTTGTTACTCTTAACTTGATACCGTCTTTGTTGGTCCAAACCTCTTGAACTCATTCTCAAGTAGGGCAAGTGTGGCGTTCAAAGGAAGACCCTTTATATAAATCGAATAACCATCAGCTGCCCAAAAAAAATAGTAGATAAATACATGACTAAAATAAGTAGATACATCAAATATTCACCAAATGTTGGTTGTAAAGTGAACTAATATTCAGCAATAAGCAGCACCAACAGTAAGATGAAACATGGTTGCAAGCACACCTTCACCCTCTTGGTTATTCCCATTCTCTATGGCATTTGAACCAGAAAGTGGTGGCTCAGCTGCTGAGGCTGATACCTGAGCAAGGTTCACTTGTTGCCCTTGGCTCTTTGTTACAGATCTCCGAGGAGCAGGTGGTGCAGGAGATGACAATGGCACGGCACTCTCCTTCATATCCATCACCTAAAAACACCAATATGAAGTTAATGATTATTTGTCCTCTCAAAGCATCTACAGGCAGACAGCACCAAAACAGACTTGGTCAACATTTGTCCTCTCGCGTTTATCTAAAAAATGCTACTAAAAAATAATTGACAAACCAACCCCTTCATATCAACCCCAATCAATTGATACAAAAATATCCAAACCATTTAGCCAATTACCCACAGTGATGCATTGGCAGAGTTACCACCATAGAATTGATTGATAAGTGTCCCTAAATTTTTATTTTTATTTTTATTTTTTGTAGTTGATTTGATGGTTATGAGAGAAAAAATAAAATTATTATAATTTAAATGTAACAGTTGTCTTATTGACTAAATTAGCCTGTTTTGTCTTTAACTACAATAAAGACTGAACCCTGGACCCCATTACTTCCTTTTAGATACCAGCCAGCTCTTTTCACACTGCTGAAATAGCTTTCTCAGCTCAAGTAGATTACATCTATGCGCTCAATATAGATTACTTTCGCCTTTAGCCATTACAAATTTAAATAATTTTACCTTAAGGCCCTACTTTAGACAATTTCTATGTTCGCTGCTGGTTTCATTGGCTCGCCCTCTTATCAAGTGTCTAATAATGAATAAACCTTCATTTTTAATTCTTGGAAGATTACATTAATCTCAATCTTACATTAAATACTAATCAAAATAATGCATTTCTTAACCTAAAAAGTACGTACATCTGAAATAATGCATTTCTTAACGTGAAAAGTACCTTTGTATTGATTCACTACATACACTAGTAGAGCAACGATCCTCATAAAGTGGGCAAAACAGTTTGTCAAGATTTGGCATAAAGTGGGTGAGGTGTGTAAAATTTTCCAACACTTGCTATGAAATATGAAAATGCTCTCCATGAGGAAGAAATTCTACACATTATGAAAGTAGTGATAAGGAATGGAAACATCTATATAATTGATTCATTCAACCAATTGAATTTACCTCTGATAAGAAATTCAAGAAATTAGGTGGGTTTTGCACATAAAAGTAGATTAGAGAGGTAAGCATAGCCAAATTCAACACACCTTTTGGATATAACCAAGAACCTCTTCATCTGTAATCTTGCTCCCACTTTGATCAATGACATTGAAGACTGGCAAAAGTCATGAAAGTTAATTTTTTCAAGCCCAAAGAAACAAAAGAAATAGCTAAAGAACGTAATTACAGGAACGAAAATGAAAAAGTGGCGGTTTTAGTACCATCCATGAACCAGCCTCCATCAGAGGAAATATAAGCTTTGGTAATGATAAGGTTGAGATTAGTGAGGACTTGTACAACTTCCAAAAGTATTCCATGTTTGTTAGCACTGTCCACCTGAATCCCAGAATTGCAGATGTACCAACAAGATCTCAAAGATTAGAAAAATACAAAAATCCCAATGAAGGTAATTCAAAGTACTGATAAAAGCTTAAAGGACTAAAAATGAGGCATACCTGTATAACAGTGGCATTTTTGCAGGTCTCATTATCAATCACAACTCTGACAACAAGCGAAACATATTTATGAGCAAGAAATTCAAGTGACTTTCAATGAGAGAAAAGAAGATGAAGAATATGGGTACCTGGGTGGGTTCATTCTTCTAATGAATTTCTGGTATTCATCATTTATGTCCTGTGAAAAGCTCCTTGTGGTCTCTGGGAAAATTAACACAAACAGATGAGATAAAGCAAAATAACAACCAATCCAAATCACAAGTTGTGCTGAGAGCAGCCCGTAGCCCAAGGTCTTCAATCAAGGTGGAATACAAGCCAATTCATGTAAAAAAAAAAACAATTAATTGTATATCTACAAACATTCAATTCACTCTCTCTTGAACATTTTATCAAGCATAACATGTGCAATATTGGTATACCCAGTACAAAACACCAAAACACATACACAAACACAAACACACAGAAAGAGGCGAGGTATAATGATCGAAGTAATCTGTCTATTCGAACACTGTATCATTGGATGAAACCAACATACGGCTTCCATAGCCTTCAAAAGCAAACGAAGTGGAATCGCAAGAGTACCTGATCTTCTCAGCCATTGGACACTCCTCGAAGAACAATACACCGACTCTCCTCATCTCGTTCAGGAATTGGATCGAAACACCATGGTTCGTCACGTGAAACGCACCCCAATCTTTGCAGGCTCGATCCAGCTCCGCTTGAAGATCGGCCCTGGTGGCGCCGAGGTTAATCGCTGGAACGCGAGATCGAGAGAGAGAGAGAGAGAGAAACAATCAGTCTGTGTGAAGGGCTAGGGAAGATATAAGGAAAAAGGGAAAAATAAATAAAAGAAAATAACGAACAACGACTAAATTTTTGTTTAGTAGCCAAAACAATAATTAACGGCGACTAAATATTTTTTTAGTCGCTAAAGGTGCCAGAGAGAGAGAGAGACAGAGAGAGACACAGGTGCTGGTTTCAAGTAAATATATATTACACTAAAATTTAGTCGCCAATTAATTCATAAAACCCTCCAAAATTTGAAAAATCCCTCCAAATATTTTAGTTTTGGCGACTAAAATTTCTTTTTGTCGCTGAAAGTACGTTTTTGGCGACTAAAAGTTTGGTCGCCAAAGAGAAAAATTATTTTTTTATTTTCCATTCGGCTACTAAATATTTTAGTAGCGAAAAGTCAATATTCGGGGACTAAAATTTTTTTTGTCGCTGAAAGGACATTTTTGGCGACCAAAGTTTAGTCGCCAAAGAGAAAAAAAATCATTTTTTTATTTTCCATTCGGCTACTAAATATTTTAGTAGCCAAAAGTCGATAATTGGCGACTAAATTGATTTTTAGTCGCCAAAACCTATACTTTTGGCTACTAAATTTTTTTAGTCGTCAAAAAGTTTTACTTTTGGCTACTAATGTTGTTTTAGTCGCCAAAACCTACACTTTCAGCGACTAAAAATTTTTTTAGTCTCCAATTTGGTCGCCGTAGGTGCATTTTCTTGTAGTGTTGAACGCAATAAAAATTTAACAAATCGAATTCGAATAAGTCCTTTTACCGAACCAAGCTCAAGCATGTTCATAAGTGGTTATGTTCATTTGCAACCCTAAGTAGCATTACCATCCTAGGAAAAAAAAAATCAGAAAAAATGTTGAGAATTTCAACCATTTACCTAAAAATCTAAGATAATTTCTGAATATTTTCATTGATTGATAGACTTATTGTATTTAACGCGTATTCACAATGAATCAAACAATTTTTATTTTATTTACGTGATTTGGTGATGCATGAGTCTATGTTGAAAGATACTTGACTGCTTCTGTTTGGCTTAATTGTGATTGCTTGATGGGTACTGTTCGATCTAATTATTTTTTATAGTGAAATGAAGGAAAAAAATAATCCGAGAAGACATAATTCCTATAATATTACAATTCTTATGGGCGAATTATACTAACAGTCCTTATAGTTTGGATCTTATGTCATTTTGGTCCTCGACTTTTCAATTGTGACACATTTAACCTTGAATTTTGAATCTTGTTTTAAATAAGGACAATTGAAGATATCATTGCTTAATTTCAAGGGCAAAGTCGTCAATTTGATAAAATATAAACTAATTTGACAAAACTAAGAGTCAAAAAAATATTTTTGAATTTTTAAAAATTATTTCTACCCACTAAAGATAAAATTATGTAAAATTAATAAATCTTTTAGACATTTATTTTTTATTTTTTACCAAATTAATTTTTATTGTGATTGGATGATGATCATGTAATGAGTGGTTGTTTTTATTTTTATTAAATTAGTTTCTATTTGATATCATTACATAATTTCATCTTTGGTAGGTAGAAATTATTTTTAAAAATTAAAAAATATTTTTTTCACATTTATTTTTGTCAAATTAGTTTATATTTTATCAAATTGACGATTTTGCTCTTGAAATTGAGCAATTGTATATTCAATTGTCCTTATTTGGAACAAGATTTAAAATTCATGGTCAAATGTGTCGCAATTGAAAAATCAGGGATCAAAGTAACATGAGTCTCAAACTATAGGAATTGTTAGTGTAATTCGTCCATTCTTATATTATTAATTAATTTTTTATATTATTATTAAAATTATTCAGAGTTTTTAATACTGTGATAAATAAACAAAAAATAAAAAAAAAGAGTTAATTACCTAAAAATCCTATTTATAAATATTATGATAGCTTAGGTCTTATCTAAAAAATTTTAAACCAATAAATCTTATTTAGTAAAACTGAAAATATTATCAGTTTTTCTCAATTTTATAAACTAAAAACATTATCAATTTTGCATAATAATATTTCAAACAAATGTTTCACTAACTGATAAAAAAAAAAAGCATGAGATTAAACGTTTTGTTTTTCTACTTATTAGTTTGATTCAACTATTTAATAAAATTTAGAATATTATCAGTTTTTTCCAGTTTTAAAATTGATAATATTATCAGTTTTTTTATTCTTAAAGTTTATTTTATTTTATTTTTATTTTTATTTTTTTTTCAGTTTTGCAGATCGATGTTCCATCATCATTCTCCTTTATAGACACAAAATTTTCTGTTTTGCATAAAAACGTAATTCAATTTTTTTTAATTTTTTCGAACAAAATATTATTATTATTTTTTTTTTGCACATAATTTTTTTTTTTTTAGTTTCTTCAATTTGAAGGTTGATATTTTAAAGTTTTGAAAATCAAAATAAATGTCAAATCACCATATTCAATTATAGATAATCATAAATAATGAACAATTATTATTTGAAGAACAATTTTAACTATTAAAAATTATATTTTTATATAATTTTAGACTTATCAAACCGAACTGAACAGACAATTAATTGTTTAAGCTTTGTTTAAAAACTATAACAAATTTCAAAATATATTTAAGATTTACATATTCACTTAACGAAATGACTCAAACAAACTTTCAACGAGTTAAATTCAAATTATTTGGTTAATCACCTGAAATTGTGTCCCATCTCACAACTCTATTTAGGGATTGTTTAGTATATATTATTTTAATACATCTTTTATTTTATTTAGATCACACCACCTGTTATTTAGATCATATCACACATCTATCATATTACACATATTTTATAAAAAACTAAAAAATATATTAATCTAATACATCTCAAACAACCCTGATCAGATAATCAAATGTGGCCCCAAAAGAAATTACCTAAAATGAGCGGCCCATGTGTATCGTGAGGGATAGTCGGAGAGAGTTGATCTCGATGATATGACATTTGCAAACAAAGAAAGAATTAAAAGTATGTAATAGCCTCATCTAACCCCTTGTACCCACTATGCCAAAATTGGGCTTTAGCGGCAGTTTTTTACCGCCGTTAAAGGCTGTAAAACCGTCGTTAAAGCCTTTAACGACGGTTTTGTTACCGCCGTTTATGCGCGTGTCGGAAAAAGTGAAACCGTCGTAAAAAAGTCAAATTACCGTCGTTAAAAGTCGACCAAAAACGGCGGTTTTTTACCGCCGTAAATAGGTTCAAATTTTTCAAAAAATAATTCTTTCTTCTTGCACTCCCCAAGTTTTGAACCCAAGACCTCTCATCCACCCACACCAACCACTCTGCCACAGCCACTCTTCATGAAATTTATTTCCTAAATAAATATTTAAACATTACTTTTACTTTATTGTAGATGGTTTCACCGGAACTCGCCGGAGTTTCGCCGGAGCACGCCGGAGTTTCGCCGGAGCTCCGCCGGCAAAGACCGCCGTCATTAACGGCGGTAATGGTTGGGCATTAGCGGCGGTTTTGTTACCGCCGTTAAAAGTGGGCATTAACGGCGGTTTCGTTACCGCCGTCTTTAAAGTGGGTTTCATTACCATCGTTAAAGACACTTTTAGTGGCGGTTTTTTTTAACGGTGGTAACGAAACCGCCGTTAATGATACATTAACGGCGGTATTAACGGCGGTTTTCGTTACTGCCGTTAATAGTACCTTTAACGGCGGTTTTCGTTACCGCCGTTAAAAAAATCGCCGTTAATGCCCTGTTTTGGCGTAGTGACCCTAACCACATGATGGTTGGTCTAGTGGAAGACAATTGAGGTTTAAAGGTTTGCTCCCTCTTAGGTCTCATGTTTGAATTTTCTAATCAACAAATACATACTTTAGGGTCATGGACCGCAGGGTATAAGTCCTATTTTGGAAGGCTTGTTTGGATTATAAGGGCTTAGTCTGATACGCATAAGCTGACTTAGGATACCCTACATAACCCAAAAAAAAAAAAAAAAAAAAAAAAAAAACCCTTATCCCCTCTATTCATGTCAAACAGTAATTACATTATGAATATTTTTTTAGGTAGAACTCAAGTGTCCTCCATCTGTCGTTCTCATCAAAGGGTCTTTTGGGATCTAGTTAAAAAAAGTCATTAAATTATTTATTATTAGTTTAAAAAAATTAAATGTAACATAAAATTTTAGAAAAATTATAAAAAAAATGGAGCTTTTTCCATAAATCCATCTTTAATTACTTATGTTCCATCCAATCCATATTCTTTTTTGACTATTCCATTAGGTCCTATTTGAGATTAGAAGACCAAAATACCCTTTTCATCTACTTATGTTTTATTTAGTTCATATTATTTTCTTATGTTTCAATAAGTCCTATGGGTGACATAATTACCAAAATACCTCTAATGTGAATGTTCACACCATCAATGTGAATGTTCATATCGTCAATGTGTAGGGGGCCCGGCCATGTACAATGTGAATATTCACATTGACATGTTAACATTCACATTAACATTCACATTGATAGAAGTGTAAAATTAGCCCGCGGCCTGTGGGCGGCCCGGGGCGAGCCCCGAGTCCGCGGCCCTATTCACAGTGACATATTAACATTCACATTGATAGGACTGTAAAATTGGCCCGCGGCTTGTGGGCGGCCCAAAACCCGCCCGTTGCCGGGGCGGGCCCGACCCGTTGATAATGTGAATATTCACATTGACATGTTAACATTCACATTGATAAGAGTGTAAAATTGACTCGCGTCCCATGGGCGGCCCGAAGCTCGTGGGCGGCCCAGGAAGAGCCCGGCCCCGCCCGTGACAATGTGAATATTCACATTGACATATTAACATTCACATTGATAGGACTGTAAAATTGGCCCGCGGCTTGTGGGCAGCCCGAAACCCGCCCGTTGCCGGAGCGGGCCCGACCCGTTGATAATGTGAATATTCACATTGACATGTTAACATTCACATTGATAAGAGTGTAAAATTGACTCGCGTCCCATGGGCGGCCCGAAGCTCGTGGGCGGCCTAGGAAGAGCCCGGCCCCGCCCGTGACAATGTGAATATTCACATTGACATATTAACATTCACATTGATAGGAGTGTAAAATTGGCCCACGGCCCGTGGGCGGCCCGAAACTCGCCCGTTGCCTGGGGCAGGCCCGGCCCGACCCGTGACAATGTGAATATTCACATTGACATATTAACATTTACATTGATAGGAGTGTAAAATTGGCCCGCGGCCCGAAGACAACAGCCTCGGGTCGGGCCGGTAGGCCTAGGCCTAGGCTCGAGCTTAGGCCGGGCTTGGGCAAGCCTGGCCATTTTTTTTAATTCTTTTTAATTTTTTCTATCAAAATTTTATTATTTTTCACAAAAAAAGACATTGTGCCTCAGGTGGGCTGGGCCTCGAACCGAGCATTGAATGGGCCTTAAGCGGGCCGATGGGTCGGGCCGGGCTTCAAAGTGATGGCCTAGGCCCTAGCCTAGGGTCTCGGACATGCTCGGATCCGGACCCAAACGAGCCTGCCCCAGGCCGTGGACGGGCTTCGAGCAGCCCACGGGTGGCGGACCAATTCTACATTCCTATCAATGTGCATATTAACATGTCAATGTGAATATTCACATTGTCAACGGGCCGAGCCGGGCCTACCCCGGGCCGCGAGCAAGCTTCGGGCAGCGTGCAAATTTTACACTCCTATCAATGTTAATGTTAACATATCAAGGTGAATATTCACATTCTCACGGGTCGGGCCAAGCCCGCCTCGGGCTGCGGTCGGGCTGTGGGCCAATTTTACACTCTTATCAATGTGAATGTTAACATGTCAATGTGACTATTCACATTGTCAATGGGCCGGGCCGGGCCAGCCCCGGGTTGCGGGCGGGCTTTTAGCTGCCCATGGGCCGCGGACCAATTTTATATTCTTATCAATGTGAATGTTAATATGTCCATGTGAATATTCACATTGTCAACAGGCCGGGTCGGGCCCGTCTCGGGCCCGCCTACGGGCTGTGGGCGAGTTTCGAGCAGCCACGGGGCACGTGTCAATTTTATACTCTTATCAATGTGAATTTTAACATATCAATGTGAATATTCACATTGTCAACAGGCCAGGCCAAGCCGGGCCCGCCCCGGGCTGCCTACGGTCCGTGGGCGGGTTTTGGGCAGTCACGAGGCGCGGGCCAATTTTATACTCTTATCAATGTGAATATTAACATGTCAATGTGAATATTCACATTGTCAACGGCCCCGGGCCGGGCCCGCCCCGGGTCACCCATGGGCCGCGGGCGGGTTTCGCACCACCACGGGACGCGGGCCAATTTTACAGTCCTATTAATGTGAATGTTAACATGTCAATGTGAATATTCACATTGTCAACGGGCCGGACCCGCCCCGGCTCGCAGATGGGTTTCGAGCCGCCCACAAGCCAATTTTACATTCCTACCAATGTGAATTTTAAAATATGAATGTTCACATCATAAAATTGCTAACCGTTCAAAAAATATTTATAAGGGTATCAAAATTAAATATAAGGGCATAAGTGTCCAAGAAAATAGCGTAAATCAAGAAAAAAGACTTTATGGAATAAAACTATACATACATAGGACTAAATGGGTTAAAAAATTCCTTCATGGACTTCTTGAGTTAAAACACTTCTAAATGGGATTTATCAATAATTTTTCCTAAAAAAAATTTAAGCCTGCGTTTGGTTGTGTTTTGTAAATGTGATTTGAGAATATGAGTTGTATTTTGAGTTTGTGTGTTGTAAAATTATGATTTGAGTGTAAAAAATTTGTTTGGTAAAGAGTTTTGAAAATAGTTTTTGAAAAGAGGTTTGATTTAAGTGGGGAATTATTGATGTGATATTTGATATGTGATACAAAAATTTATAACTCATAACTAAACATACAACTCAAAATTATTTCAAAGCATATTAAAAATTAAAAAAATTTTAGAAAATATTTTTCCCAATTATATAAATCAATTGCCAAAAAAAAAAAATCTGTACAGCAGAGGACATCCGGGTGGATGTCCCTAAGGATGTCCGGGTGGAAGTCCCTAAGGACATCCGGGCGGTAGTCCCTAAGGACATCCGGGCGGTCTTCCCCTGAGCAAAATTTTGAAGCTGATGCACAGAGCTCTCTGCAGAGCTCGTGAAAATTGATTCCAAAACAACAACCAAACATCGTACTCAAACGCACGTGTAGAAACACGTTTACAAATCACAACCAAGCAGAGAATTTGAGCCTTATAGCCTAATAAAATATGAGTTTTTAATTGGGAGTTTTTTTGATAAATCCTCTTTCTAAGAGTTTTATTCCATCAAATCTATATTCATTTTGATTATTCCATCAGGTCCTATTTGAGGTAAGAAGACCAAAACACTCTCAATCTCTCCTACCCCTATTAATTTTGATTGTCATTATGTTTTGGTAGTTTTCATGCATCAAGATGTTAACTATCATTATATTCATATTAATTTGAAATACATTTTTGTTATTGTGTAATTGAAATTAATATTCACATTATTATGTTCACATTAATTTGAAATGAATTTATGTCATTTTGTTGTTAATTATATGATGTGAATATTCATATTAAAACATACGAATGTGAATATTCACATTATTACGTTAGATGAGAGAGAATGTTTACATGTTGTGAATGTTCACATCACTACATGTTGTAAATAAGAATATGTTGTCAATTAAAAATATAATGAATGTTATTTTAATATGTTGTCAATTAAAAATAAGAAGGTTCACATGTTGTGAACGGTCACATCAGATGAGAGAGAATGTTCACATTATTTAATTAATGTATTGTCAATTAAAAATATATTCACATCAGATGAGAGAAGATGTTCACATTATTTTTAATGTGTTGTCAATTAAAAATATATTCATATTATATAATAATATAAAATAATAACATCAATATTATTTAATTTTTGTATGAAATTTCTTATACCATGGTCTTTTCCCTTCTCTCTCATCCCTTAACATTAAATATCAACATTAAATATCAATATTAAATATAATGGCATAAGAGTCTAAGAAAATAATGTAAATCAAGAAAAAGGACTTTATGGGCTAAAGGTATAAATACATGGGACTAAGTGGATTAAAAAATTCTTTCATAGATTTCTTGGATTAGAACATTTCTAAATGGGATTTATCAATAAAAAATCATTTTTAGTTTTATCAATTTAAATCTTAATATTTGATTTGCTTTCAATTTAAACAATTTGTCCATTTTTTCTTTAGCAAAATTGTTGAAAAAAATATATTTTAGTCATTAAACTTAATAGAAACAAATATTTTAGGCATTTTTTGTACATCTAAATTGTGTTTAATAATTAAAATATACTTTTTTTTGACAGTTAATGAAAATAAGTACATAGTTTAGATTGGACAAAAAATTAAAAGATTAATGTTTAAATTAACAAAATTTAAAACTCATAATTTATTTTATTCCAAGATTCAAACTTTGATATTTTTTGGTTGTTGTAATTTCTCTTAAATTTTTTCATTCACAAATAATTTTTTAAAAACATTAACCTTTTTAACTTTAAAAAATCAAAAAATTGAAAAGTCATGATAAATAAATAAATAATCCCAAACACGCTATTAGCTTGATAATCAAACTTGTCCAAAAACTTGTGTATCATGATGAGTTCAAATGTATTACCTTTTGTATTTTAAAATTCATATTATTACGTGATTTAGTGGTGGGACAGTCTATGTTTCTTCGTTATTGTTTGGCTAATTAATTGTTTATACTTCTAGTGTTCACGTTACTGTCAACTGAAATTTTTATTCGAGTAGTACTATAAAATAAATAAATAATAAATAAATTTTAAGATAAATTACACTGACTAATTTATTTTATTATAAGATTCAAACTCTGATTTTTTATTTATTTATTGTAATTTCTCTTAAATTTTGTCATTCACAAATAATTTTCTAAAAGCATTAACCTTTTTAACTTTAAAAAATCAAAAAATTGAAAAGTCATGACAAATAAATAAATAAATCCCAAACGCGCTATCAGTGTGATAATCAAACTTGTCCAAAAACCTGTGTATTACGGTGAGTTCAAATGTATTACCTTTGGTATTTTAAATTTTATGTTATTATTTGATTTGGTGGTGGGACCGTCTATGTTTCTTTGTTATAATTTGGCCAATTAATTGTTTATATTTCTAGTGTTCACATCGCTGTCAGTTGAAATTTTTATTAGAGTAATACTAGAAAATAAATAAATAAATATAAATTTTAAGATAAATTACACTGACTACTTCTGCGAATTAGGGGAAAAAATATAAATTTTATAAACTTGACATAATTACATAAATTTCCTGTTTAGTAAGATTAAATTGATAAAAAAGTAATGCATATAGTGTATAAATACTAAAATAAATGACAACATATTTTTTTTCTCTATATAAGACTAATGAATTATTGGGGAAAAAAATTAAGTGTTATCTGAATTATAATGTTATAGCAATATAATGTAATTGTACCAAGTTTGTGAAACTTATTGCATTCTCCAAATCTCAAGAGTAGTTAGTATAATTTACCCTAAAATTTATAAATTTTTCTTATTTACTAATGTTACAATTATTAATTTGTATAGTATTTTTCTTCAAAAATATGCTAATAATTGTCCAATTTGTAGTTATTAACGGTTATGTATACATAAACAAAATGCATAAAAATGTGTAAAAATGTGCCCACCACTTAAAACATTTTGTCATAAATGTCCACTTAAAAAATAAATTGCTACGAGTACTAAAATTTTTAGGAGAATTTTTTTTTAAATCTTTGATATTAAGATTTTATAAGATATATAATATTTTAGTTAGGATCTCTCAATATTTTCACAAAAAAAATTCTACATAAAGAAATTTTGTCCTGACAGAGAGAAATTTCAAAATTTCTCTGATATGATCCAAGAGAAATTTCATCAATAGATCTTAACTAATAAAAAAAATATATTGGACCTCTCCTACTATTAAATTCCTACTTTTTTCACTATTTTTTTCCAAATTCTTAATTAATGAAGGGTGTGCCTAGAATTGATTTAGTATTTTTTTTTTTTTGATTTGTTTATTTTTTTAGTGAACTTTTTTAAAATTTTTTTTTAAAAGAATTTCATTTTTAGGATTTACAAATTAAAAAAAATAGAAAAAAAAGCCCTTGAAAATAACCAAAAAAAAATTTACCTGCATTTTTAATACAAGTTTTAAAAATAAATCACTAAGAATAAAAATGTTCAGAAGAAAATATATATTTTTATATAATGATCCCATACTGACACGAAATCTTATTTTCGTTTGTTTTGCATCCATAATTTATTTATCAATAATGATTGAGATTTTTTGTGCTCCTATTTTTTTTTTTTTTTTCAAAATTTGTAAACTTATAAAAATGTCAACGGTTTAACTCATTTACCAAACAAGTTATTTGTTGGTTTTGAGAGTTTACGTAGTGTCTCAAGTGTATTGTAATTAGTGAAAAGAGTAAAATTTATAATTTTGTATTAAATTATTGGAGAATGTGATTTGTCATTGATTAGAGATATGACTACATTCACGAAATAATTTTTTATTTATGCCATGCAAACATTTTCATTAGGCCCATCACTTAAGACAACGCATCATACAAGTTTGCAGAATGAGCAATATTTAGGTGGGTGTAGCACTTGTACCATTTTAAAACTTTTGGGAAGTGTATTTGAATCATTTATTTTGTTTTGGGAATCTTTAGTGTTATTGTATGTTGGTTTTGGAGGAGTGCAAATTAATTTAAATTTGTTGGGATTGTTTGTTCACGATTGTTTACGTTGAAAAGTTGTTTGGGAACTTAGAAATTCTATTCTAGGGTCGACACCAGCCATCCTAAGGGTCGACCCTTACCTGTTGGTGAAGTTTCTAGGTATGTTGCTGGAAAATATGGTAGACACCAGACTGGAGAGGGTCGACCCTCTTATGTGTGTGTGTTAGTTGTTGGAAGATAGGGTAGACACCAGACTGGGAGAGGGTCGACCCTCTTATGTCTGTGTATTGGTTGTTGGAAGATAGGGACGACCCCCTCCTGTCTAAGGGTCGACCCCTGCGTGTTTTTTTTTTTTTTCCAGATTTTTGATGTCCGAATGGGCCCTATCTAAGAGGGTTTTTTTGGTCCTATTATTTTATTTGACCTTGGGCTATTTGCTACTACATTTGGGAAGTGATTTTGTAGGCTTTTTTGGCTATTTTAGCCACAAAAACAAAATAGGCTATTTTAGCCACAACAAACAAAACATCACATCCAACCCATAATCATTACACTCTTCTCTCACAAAAAAAGTCAAAAAAGTTAAAAAGCCAAAAAGTCCTTCCCAAACCAAGCTTTTTAGCCCAGGCTAAAATAGCCAAAAAAGCCAAAAAGCCAACCCACTTCCCAAACCAACCCTAATATAAATAGACCAAAACCACTTTTCTCTCATTACTTTTTCTTCTCTTTTCCTCTCAACCCGAGATTTCTCTCTTCTCTCTCTAAAACTTAACTTTTTGCACTTAGATCTTTAGATCTACTTACCTAGAGCCATATTTTCACCTTGGTCCTTTGGGAAATATTGTAGATCTTGTCAAGGGCTTTCTATTGATCCAAGTGGCTCGTAGTTTCGTCGCCGGTGATTTTTGGGTTGTTTTTTCTTCGCTTCAAGAGGTGGAGATTTCTTTGCTCTTTTCCAATATACTTCATTTATGGATAGACATGTGGTAGTTTTTATGCATAAAAATCATATTTATTACGGATTTTTCTTAAAAGCCATGAAAGGGGATCTAGGGTTTGATAGTTGTGATTGGAGTTGTTAAGTTGTTTGCTGTTGGGTTGTTTGGGAAAAATGATTTATTATGTTGGTGAAGAGAGGGAGGAAAGCTCTAATTTAATGTTATTGAGTTAATGGATTTAAAAGGGAGGAAGTTGAATAATCCTTGTATTTTGCTAATATGGGTTGTATAATTATGTTTATACCAAAAGGAAATAAAAAGAGAAGTAACTACGGTATTGGTATTGTTTCAGACAAATCATGTGAAGTTGAGTTGCGTAATGGTTTTGATACCAATGGAATTGGTTTGTAAAATAAAGATGATGGATTTGGTTTTGGTTTTGTAAAATGACGAGAATGAATTCTTAGAAAATGATTGAAGTTGTGTGGATTGGAAAAGAAACAAAAGTGGTCTTTTTGAAAGAAAATGAAATCATCACCCTTTGTAAATGAATAATGAACTTGAGGTCGGATCTTGGAACCTTCACATATTATCATTGTTATTGGACTGAAAGTCATGCGAGAATTAAAATTTTGTTTTCCTTTCGTATTAGATGCAAAAATGGATAGATATGAATATAAATGGTGGGGTTGGACATTTGAAATCTCTCACCTATGAAAATATAGATAGTTTATCTATTTTGGAGATTATATATATATATTTAGAAATATATGTTTTGGGCTATCGGTGGAGGATAGCTAAACTATTGTAAAAATTGCATGTGGACTAGGTGAATTGAAATTAATCACTTGTGCATGTCATTGAATATGACTATAATTATATACATTGGATATGTATGGTTATTTGGGAATGTAAAGGGGATGTACTCCATATGTGATTATGTATTTATATACATTGTGTATGTATTACACTTATGTTGTTATGCATTCTAGTATGTTGAAATGGTTGAGAATGTGCTTACGCTTAGAATGAGAGGTACCAATACCTTCCAGCTAGCGCCTAGAGAACTTGGCAGCGCTTAGAATGAGAGGTACCAGTACCTTCCAGCTAGCGCCTGGAGAACTTGGCAGCGCTTAGAATGAGAGATACCAATACCTTCCAACTAGCGTCTGGAGAACTTGGCAAAGGTGTATCCTTGACTTGGCATTTTGTTATGGAAATGTGTATCATTGACTTACCGTGCTTAAGGCAGGTAGAGCAAAATTTATTTATCATTATTGTCTCAGTGTATCTGGGTATATCATGGGTTATGATGGTTATTGTTCTAGAAGGCCGCTTTGCCTCAATTGCTGAAGCAGATAGTTATTGATTGCTTATTGTTTTCCTTTTGTATTAAAGGCATACTTGTATAGTTATGAATGTGTTGGGAACAAACGTAAGAATTGTGTTGAGATGGTGAAAAACGTGAAAGACTTTGAATACTTGTGTGAACATGTTTTGAAAAGGCAAATCAGGCATAAGCCTGGAAAGTGAGAAAAAACATAATGGGCTTGGTGAAATTGTTTTCTTTTATTTGTTTTAATATTTTATATTTCTTTTAGAGGGTAATAATTTAACAATCACCACATTAACAATTACTATCAAAACAAATACAATTTTACTTAATCCCCTTACTATTAATCCTCTCATTATCAATTTCTTCAATTCTACATTTGAAAATAATATATGAAACTCAAACTCTATAAAGCACGGGTACTCCACAAAATGGTGGCGTACTCGTACCGGGTACGTACCGGGTGCTGGTACGCGTACCGGTACGGTTGCACGCGTACCGGGGACGACAAACAGTGTCTCGGTACGTTTGGGAGAACTGGTACGGCTTGGGTACGCCGTGGGTACGCCGGGGTACGGCAGACCTCAGCTGTTCCGAACACGGAAGAGAAGAAACAGAGAAGAGAGGAGAGAAGAGAGGAGTACCTGCTTTGAAGCTCCGACGGTTCCGACGACCTTCGATCGACCTCGACGACCTTCGATCGACCTTCGCCTTCTCTTTCTCTCTCTCTCTCTCTCTCTCACTTCGCCTGTTTCTCTCGTCTCTCTTCGACTCTGTTTCTCTTATCTATAACCTAGATATAGATATTATACATAGATATATATAGTATAAATTATAATTTATATTATATTATTATAACTTTTTATTTTTTATTTTTTTATTATATATTTTTATTTATGTTTTTATAAATTATACTTATATATATATGTATGATATGTTTTTATTTATATATTATATATATAGCCTTTATAAATTATTTAAAAAAATAGATCAAAAAAATTAATAAATTAGAACACAAAAATTAATAATCAATCATACTTATATAATGTTAATAATCAAAAAAATTAATGAGAACAAAATTATAAAAATTAATTAGAACAAAATTAATAATCAATCATACTTTTTAATTTTGATATTTAATTTCAATTTGTAGGTTGGATCTTTTAACCATAATTATAAAAAATAAAAATAAATAAAAAAATATTGGCGTACCACAGCCGTACCCGTACCCTACTTTTTTGAAATTTTGCCGTATCGACGTACCCGTACTCGTACCCGTAACGTACTCGTATCCGCACCCGTGCTTCTCAGCTCAAACTTAGTGAGCGTTGTGTAAAAATTTTAATAATTTTTATAAGATGTTTAATATTTTTGTTGTAGACCTGTGTCTAACTAGCCTTAACGTTAAACAAAGGGAAAAAGTAAGAACTTAGAAAAATGCTCAGAAAAAAAAAAAAAAAAAATCAGAAATTCGTATGTATTTGTACATTTAAATCAATTATTGTGGTATCACATTACAAATAAATCTTAGCCGTCAATTATAAATTTTGGACTGTTGTAAGTTTTTTTTTCTTGTCTATAGAATTGAGGTGTGTGTATGCTGAGTGTTTATCTCTCAAATCACTCTCACCTGTGAGACACTTTGCATGTGCAACACCTCACATACACACACTTGTACACATCTCAAGACACTCTCTCACACGTTAGAACATTCCTCACTTTTTTTTTTAAATAAATAAATAAATAAATAAAAACGTTTATTTAGCCTTTATTTTGGAAGAACTTTTTTTAGTCTGATTTTTTAGTTATTTTAAATTGGTTAAAAAAGATGAGATAAAATAATTATTATTTAAATGTAATATTTTATCTTATTAATTTTTAGCATATTTTGTCTTTTAGTTGGCTATATTAGTCCTAACTATTTTGCCAAACAGGACCTTAGTTTATGAAAGGACTAACAATATTCGATCAACTTAATTTTTTTCAAATTTACGCTACTCAACATACTTTAAAAAGTAAACAATTCAAATCATGTAAAAAGATAAAAAAAAAAAACATCTGTTGCGCCCTATGTGCAACAACCACCAAAACACAAAATGCATGAACACTTTGCTCTGAGAGTAGTGAATAAGGTTTTGTTTAGGATTTTTTTTTTTTTTTTTTACTATAAAAAGTCAAAAATTCAATCTCAAGATATATATATATATATATATTTTTTTGAGTTGTTCAAAAAAAAATATATATAATTTTTGAGAAAATTTTTTAAAATTTTGAGTGGTTCAATTTTTTTTTTTTTTAAAATTTCTAAAATCACTTTCTTTCTCATATATATCAATCAATTACTTTTTTTTCTCTCATTTTTCTTTCTCTCACACACATCTACTCAATTATAACAAAATATCAAATCATCCCAAACTCTAAAACTATTTTCAAAATATACAACCAAACAAACAAAAAAAAAAAAAAATTCTAAACTCTCTTTCCATTTTTTTTTTTTGAAAATTTATCTCAGAATATAAACCAAACACACCCAAAGAGGGGAGCTTCTATATGCACACACCATATCCCCTCTTCCCACACATTTAATGAGAGAGTGTGCTGGAAAGTTGTGTGTGAAGGATGTGTATAGAGAGAGAGTGGTGTGTGTAAATAGATGCTCCCCCCCCCCCACATCTACTCAATTATAACAAAATATCAAATCATCCCGAACTCTAAAACTATTTTCAAAATATACAACCAAACAAATCAAAAAAAAATTCTAAACTCTCTTTCCATTTTTTTTTTTTTGAAAATTTATCTCAAAATATAAACCAAACACACCCAAAGAGGGGAGCTTCTATATGCACACACCATATCCCCTCTTCCCACACATTTAATGAGAGAGTGTGCTGGAAAGTTGTGTGTGAAGGATGTGTATAGAGAGAGTGTGGTGTGTGTAAATAGATGCTCCCCCCCCCACATCTACTCAATTATAACAAAATATCAAATCATTCCAAATTCTAAAACTATTTTCAAAATATACAACCAAACAAACTAAAAAAAAATTCTAAACTCTCTTTCCATTTTTTTTTTTTTTTGAAAATTTATCTCAAAATATAAACCAAACACACCCAAAGAGGGGAGCTTCTATATGCACACGCCATATCCCCTCTTCCCACACATTTAATGAGAGAATGTGTTGAAAAGTTATGTGTGAAGGATGTGTATAGAGAGAGAGTGGTGTGTGTAAATAAATGCTCCCCCCCCCCCCCCCCCCAAAAAAAAAAAAAAAGAGTTTCACCGATTCACACAGGAAGTCACCTATTAGTTTGAAAAGACCAATATAACCTTAGTTTTACAATAAGGCTAATCCAAGCGTTGCTTTTTACATAAACAAAATGAGAAATAATAGTAAAAATTAAATTATACACATTAATTAATCATGTTTTTTTTTTTATATAACTATCTATATAATTAAAAAAAAATTATTTTGTAAATATATTAATATTTTTCATCTTATTAAAAAATTACTAAAAGAAATGAAGATTCCAAAGACACTCGCCATGCCACACCATGTTCATAATTTGACATGTATTTTTTGAACAGAATTTAATTTGACATGTCGGTGGGATTCCAATGTTGGCCTAAATATTGGTGGGAAGTTAGTTATTTTAACAGGTTATTTTAATTTTTAGTTATTTTAGTAGGTTCAAATTATTGTATTTGGGAAGAGAGGATGTGATGTTTGTGAAAGAAAAAGTAAAATAATTATAGATTTAATGTAACATTTTATCTTATTAACTATTTTAATCTATTTTATCCTTTTATAAATTTTAGTCAAAAAAAAAAAAAAGCCCAAAACCCAAACCCTATTTGCGGCCATTGTCACACACAACAACCTAGAAGATATGATCTAAGAGTTAGTAGGTTTGATTGGGTTTTTATAAATTTTTAAATTTTAATTTAATAAAAAATAATAAAACTAAAATACTTATTATTTTGGAAGAATTTCAAAAAAATTAAATGTTAAAAAAATTCCAATTAATGAAGGTACAAGATTTATTTGAGTACTTGAATGTATAAATCACTTGTAGTTTCATCATTTTATAATTATTTTTTCATTCTCCACTTTTTTGATATTCTCCCTATTAAGTTTTATATAATTTTCTCTTTTTTGGGTATGATTAATATTTTAAAAAGTCAAATATAACACCTATATTTTGTTGAGATTTCAAAATTTTTAATTTGACAAAAATAAACATAAAAAAAAAATATTTTTGAATTTTTAAAAATTAATTATTCTCTAAATAAGATAAAATTATATGAAACTAAACTAATGAGTATTCTTACTTTTTTCATATTTTATCAAAAATACTACAAACTCAACTAAACATTTGTTTCTCCTAAATTCTTGAACAAATATTCTGTAAAAATCATGAACAAAGAAAAATTACAATAAGCTCAGTGCATGCTATGAAGAAAAATAAATAAATAAAGCTTTCATTTTAATAAAAATGTATGTTGTGAAGAATGTATAAGTATTTTAAATTTTATTAATTAATGTCCTTAGAATATTGTTAACAATATTCCTTAATAAGTATAAAATAAATAGGTGGTAATTAATTTTTTTAGAGGATTCAGATATCCCAACACACACACCACAGTGGGGTGGCCATTGGCCCAGCGACCTACTTAACTCAGCTAGTCCAGCCCAATACTTTTAGGAAATTATTTTGCCCATAGGATCAGATTGGGCTAAGATTTTATGCCTATATGGGTTAGGCTTGGATAAAAAGTTCTAACCTATCCTAGCCTGGCTTGCTCATGTAGGATTGGGCTTGAATGGTTAGATTAGGCCAGATATCAAGTCAGACCGGAGTTGGATTGACACATATCCTCTAACTATATAGTGCAAGTCTAGGCCAAATTGAGGTTTTCCTACCCCTACACCACTGCCTTCGGCCTTTCATTGTTAGCAACAACTCTTCGACAATATTTTCGAACAACTTTCCCGGCCACCTATTTTGGAAAAAGTTACTCATTCTTTTAACAAAAGGGAGAAAACATTTTATTAAAAATGAAATGAAAGGAACATAAATTTATAGCAAATTGCAAAAAAAGTGATTTCATAATATCATGGTTTAAAACAGGAGTTAAGTTGGGAGGGGCCTCCCTGTACAAACAATGAAATTGTAACCAAGGAATTTTCCTTAGCCAAAACATTTGCTACTACATTTACCTCGCTGTACACAAAAACTAAATATGAGATTATGAAACTCGAATAATAGTTACAGGCAGTCCTGTAAAAGATGTTGATTCATCTGCTTGTTAGTTTGTTGCCTTTGAACACCACAAATAGTTTACAAGATGTCAACTTCTATATGCAAATCTAAAAAAACAGTTTGAATAATAATTTGTAAATCACACTTGAACGACCAAAATTCAGCCACATTATTCGTAGTAATTCCAGTGGAACAAGCAAAGGCACGAAGAAAATTTGCATGTAAAATACCACCAATACTTATCGGGCATGGATTCCCTTTAGCGGACCAATTAATATTCAATTTAGGATTATTTTAAGAATTAGTTATTTTAATTAATTTTTAAAAAAAACTATACAAAAAAAAAAATTCAAATTTTTAGTAGTGATTTTTTTACTTTTTAATTATTTTAATATATTGTAGAACATATCCTTTAGGGCGAATTATATTAACGGTCCCTATAGTTTGGAGTTTGTGTCACTTTGATCTCTAATCTTTCAATTGTGATATATTTGACTATAAATTCTGAATCTCGTTCTAAATAAGGACAATTGAAGATATTGTTATTCCATTCTAAGGGCAAAATCGCTAATTTAATGAAATATAAACTACCTTAACAAAAATAAATCTCAAAAAATTATTTTTACATATTTAAAAATTATTTCTACTCACTAAAGATAAAATTATATAAAAATGATAAATCTTTTACATTTTTATTTTTTTACCAAATTAATTTTTAGTATGTGTTTGGATGAAGATCATGTAATGGGGAGTTGTTTTTGTTGATATTTTTAAATAGTTATCATGTAATAGATGTCTTCAATTATCATCATTTAGAACGAGATTTAAAATTTATGGTCAAATGTATTACAATTGAAAGGTCATGAACCAAAGTGACAAAATCCCCAAACTATAAGGATTGTTAGTGTAATTCGCTCTATCCTTAATCACATTGGAGAAAGGGGCTCCAATGTATATTTGATTGGACGGATTGGATAAGGAAGGATTGTAATCTATTAGACTGTTAGTCTTGGGATACATTATCCCTGGACTATTTGGTAGGAAATGATATATGTATGCTATGTTTTTTTAGTCATAGGATTAAATGTTTGGATTGGATTATTTTATTGAATCATATATGTATATTATTTTTTTATTAGAACTTTTAAAAAATTAAATAAATAAAACATCAATAAAACTTATATAAATTTATTTTAATTTTTAGTTGAGATTTTTAAATTTTATTTTACTTTACTAAGTATAATTTTTACTATGTATAATTAATACCACAAGCTCTCTGGTTTAGCAACAATGGGTATAAAAGCACTCATCGGTAGTCCCTCGGTCAATTGGCCAAAAATATAATCCCTTGGGATGAGTTATCTGTAACGCCCCAACTTCCGGGCCGTTAAATACGTATAATAATACAACACAAGTAAGATAGATAACCAAAATATCTTAATACACATATATAACCAGAGTTAATATCACAGATAATTTGTTTATGTTCCATTACAAGATTACCAAAACATTACCAAACCCAAAGTCAAAAGGAAAAAAAAAAAAAAAACAACTAGTTTAAGTCTTCAATTGAACCACAACTCCAACACTTCATCTTATATGCCTTCGAAATAACCTTCACCATTGTAAACTGCTTCATCACCTGGCATGACATGCCGTGAGCTTGGAATGCCCAGTAAAAACACACACCCCCATATCTTTTATCAACCAATCAACCATACACAGAATAAACTGGGTAACATAGCATACAATAGTTCTATGAATTAGTAGTTAGACTAGACATCTAGAATCCCCCAAAGATATCCTTCTACCCACCCACAAGGATTGAACACCAGACTATTCAGAACTCCCCATTTTGCTACTTTGCAGACCTTACCACCTATGCACACCTTACCACCTATGCACACCTCTTGGTTATTTACCAGTCAGTGAGATTGATGGACCTCAAAAGAGACGGCCAAACAAGTGGGCTCGCTTATACCCAAATCGTGCCTAGGGCTCGCTTACACCCTACACATACCATAGCAAATTGTGCGTAGGGCTTGTTTACACCCTGCACATACCATACCAAAGGGCTCGCTTACACCTGAAACCACCGCATAGAGTCTGAATACATCCGTGTCAACCTAGGGGCTCGCTTAGACCGCTTGCGCATGACATAACTCATTTGGTTTTAATCCCATCATAATCCATGTCATTCATATGTATAAATTATTCCACAACACTAATGTGAACATCACCCATTGCCAACCCCTTATCATTTCTTGTTTATTAGATCTTTTGCCAAGCAAGTTAGTCACATTCGATAATTCGGTAATATAACAGAGCATGAGACAAACATAAGAGAGGAAATATAGTCCATGATAATCATACATAAGTATGGTAAGGCAAGCAAACAACATTAGGCATGCTTTGAAATAGTTAGAGACAAATAACACAATAAAACACCATTTTCAGCACCGTTCAGTTCTGCAGGGCTAACAAGAATGCTTTGGTAAAAATACTTCCAGGTCAAATTAGGGGCTGAAATTGCACAGAAACAATAATCAACCTGTCTAGTTTCAGTTCCAATTCTCAGAATATGCACAGCACCTCCAGAAATTCATTTACAAGCTATATTTGAAAACCTATCCAAATTTGTCACCCTTTGGGAAAACTAGCTTTCCTCTCAATCTACCAGATGATTTTCACTCAAATAAATTCCGTTGGAAAGAGGACTCAGAAGTCTAAATTTGACAAAAGAACCAACATGAGATGATTTTTCTGGAATTTTATAAAATTAAAAGAAGTGGACTGTTTTTCAGAGACTCAGGACCAGATTTTTAAACACAATATCCAAGCCCTAAAATCACACAAGGAGTGGCTAATAAAATTATCAAAAGCTCTAAACACACCAAATATCATACATTAAATTCAGATTTGAGAAATAAATAGGTTTGATATTTCTTTTAAATTAGAGAAGTTGCGGCAGTGCATAATTTGATAAACTTGTAAGGCAAAGTCACTAAATCAAACCCACACTTTTCATACACATCAAAAACCCTATATACCATTAATATGCAACACAAGAGGGCATCTAGAAAATAGGATGAGATGGGTGGAAGAATTGGAGAAGACACAGAAGGGGTGTGTTCTTACCTTGACTCAAGAAGGCACCCTTTCTTCCTATTCTCCTTTTTTTTTTCCCCCTTCTTCTTCTTCTTCTCTACTTCCCCCTAATCAAACTCTCTTTCTCTCACCCTCTCCTTGGCTGATGAAATATGGGTGCGGAATTGAGGCAAGACTCTCAATTTATAGGCCAGGAATTTGGGTTAAAAAGACCATTCTACCCTCTTGCTTAAAGTCTAAGGAAAATCATAAATATCTGGATATTTTGTGTTCGACTAATTTGCTCAAATAAAGAATAAAATAAATAATAAAAATATTTATTTAAAGATATTTATTTGCTCAAATAAATAATAAAGATTCAAATAACTAATATTCAAATAGGCTAAAAAAAATAAAATGTATGAATTAATTTCAAAACTAGGAGGTAAATAAATAAAAACCAAGTTTTAGGATATTTCCAATTATAAAGTGGTGTTCTAGGATTTAATTATAATACAAAATAAAATACGGAAAAATTATTCTTTATTGGACCATTTTGTAAAATTTTATGAAATTTGGGACTAAAATGCAATTAACCTAAGGCTTAGTGTTTCAAGTGTAATTACCAAAAATTAGGGTCTTTACAACCTATCCCCCTTAAATAAATTTCGTCCTCGAAATTAAATCGTACCTCACGTCTCAAATAGTTGTGAATAATTTGCCCACATCGCGTCTTCACATTCCCCGACGAACTCTTCAATATCATGGTGATCCTAAAGTATCTTAAGAAGTTGAATTGTCTTTCCTCACAAGTTCTTTTCTTGTCTGTCCATAATTGCTACTGGTCATTCCTCAAAGGTAGCATCTTCGTTGAGTTGGATTTCTTCCCAGTTGATGATGTGAGAAGGGTGCATTAGGTACTTTCTCAACATAAATACGTGGAAAACATCATGTACTCCAACCAATTGCGGGGGTAGAGCCAATTTGTACGTAACCTCTTCAATTTTCTAAAGTATCTCGAAGGGTTTGATATATCAAAGTGATAATTTTCCTTTCTTTCCACAACGAATGATACCTCGGCAGGGCTGAATTTTCAAGACAACATCACCGACAATGAAAGTTAGAGGTCTTCTTTATTTGCATAACTCTTCTGACGATCTTGAGTTTCCACCAATCTTTGTCGAATAAGTTTCACCTTTTCTGTAGTTTCTTTATTCTGTTCCACCAGTATCGGTGTTTTAAGTCTTGGTACACTTTCGTCCCTTCTGTGTACATTGCAAACAACGATTGATGGAGCTTTTTCAGAACTTTTTCTCTAAGCGACTCATCTTATGGCACAAACACGCTGCCTTGATGTCTCAAACTTCCATTCGAGTGAATCGTCCAATCAAGTATACGATTGTCGGATGCTATTCACACTTTTATGAACGCCACCTCCTGATCATACTTCTGTGACTCCATTACCTCGTTCAGTAATTTGGTTGTAGCAGCTTGAGCACCAAGGTATACCTTCTCGTCATAAGCTTTCATCTGTACTCCGAACTCATTAGGTGTTTCGACCATGTTCCATTCCTTGAGTGCCAGGCTAACAATAATCCCTTGGTTCTTGCAACTTAGGGCATCTGCCACCACATTAGCTTTGCTAGGATAATAAGATACAGTAAAATGGTAATGTTCGAGATATTCCATCCACCGTCTTTGTCTCATCTTCAAGTCTTTCTATGTGAACAAATACTTTAAGCTCTTATGATCCGTGAAAATCTCAAACTGTTCACCATATTAACGCCATTGCTTTAGCGAAAAACTATCGTTCCCAGCTCCAGATCATGTGTCGAATAATTCCTTTCATATGGTTTCAGTTACGTGGAGCCGTACGCCACCACCTTTCCATTTTGCATTAACACATAGCCCAGCTCATCCTTAGATGCATCACAATACATTGTATATCCTTTGTCTCGCTCTAAAATGATGAGTATTGGGCACTAGTCAATCTCTTCTTGAGTTCTTGAAAGGATCGTTCACATGCTTCATCCTAATTATATTTTACCCCTTTTTGCGTTAGACAAGTCATCGGTATGGCCAGTTTGGAAAAAAAAAAAAAAACTTGAATAAACCGTCGGTAATAACCGGCCAACCCTAAGAAACTATGAACTTCAAATATTGAGGTTGGATGTTTCCAATCTAATACTACTTCTACCTTGGCTGGGTCCACTCCAATCCCATGCTCAGACACTACGTGTCCCAAAATTTGACTTCCTTCGACCAGAACTTGCAGCAAGTTGATTATGCCACCGCATTGTCATGCTCAAACCCTCCTCTCTATCCCCCTTAAATTGGAAACATCTCCCATCAGGTGTGTAAGTCGTCACCCTCTTCTGGTAGCAATCAATCACCGTTCAGTGGGCAGATAGCCATTCCATACCTAAGATTATGTCAAAATCGAACATGTCCCTGACCACAAGGTCGCAAATCAAGTGTAAACCTGACACTTCTAATTCGCACTGACACTTCCTTCCAAAGGTGATGCGATACTAAAGTAGTTTTTAAAGGTTCACATGTAAGACCTAACAATTTAACACATGATGTTTGTAGACACCCCATTTTTGACCGACCTTAAGACTCAGACGTCACCGATTGAGCGCTTGGTGATGTTACATATTGTGCTCGTTCAGAAGTCTCAGAGTCTCGGCCGTGAGCCGTGCCTCCGGACTTCCGAACCCTTTCTGTACTTTGCCTCGGTTTGCGAACCAGGCTCGGTTTTCTCTGTTTCTTTTCCCTGAGGGGAGGGAGAGGTCTAGTAGATCATCTCTCAGTGGCCGTAGGCTACGTTCCGTGGTCACAGGCCATTTTGCCCATTTCGGAGCCCGGTTCCCGGTTTTCGGAGTCGTCAGGCCGTGTGCCTCGGTTCGGGACCGCCTAACCATCTCCGTTTGCTTCGGTTTTCGGCATGCATCTTATTTACTCCCTTTCAAGGAATACTGTGGTCCGAGAGATCAACTTTGTGGTCGAACACCACTCCCGGTGCCCAACGGGCAGTTTTCGGGGCCTCGGACTGCGCGTCTCGGCCCCTGAACCTTCATTTTGCATCGGTTTTCGTTCATTTTTGGCAGGGACCTCTGTTTCATCACCAGGAAGGCCGTAGAAGGGTGGGAGGCCAGTAATTGTTCCAGCAACCAGTTATATTTCCTTCATCGCCCTCCGACGCCCGTTTTTCACACTTCAAAGCCAATATTGACCACCCTAGGGTCACTTTCTTCAACCTAACCCCCATATTTGTGATATACACATCTGGGAGGCCACCAATATTTGGTGGCGGGCCAGTAATTATTGTTGGACCTTTTGAACCCCTTTGAAAAATGGCTTGTTCTCTCTCCTGGTTTATAGTTGCCAATTTTTGACCACATACCTGTGTTGAGCACACATGGGAGGCCACCAATCTGTGGTGGCCGGCCACTAAATCACCTTGACCCTTTTGACCTCTGGCCGGCCGGCCATGGGGAGAGCCGGCCGGCCACCTGCAAATTCACTAGCTGGCCGGCCTTGTTCCTTGCACCCTGTTTAGTTCAAAACTGACCTCTTTGACCCCCCAGATTTTGTATCCGGAGGGCCAAATTTTGGGGGGGAAACTTGAATTCTTTTCCCCCCATTTTTTCCCCCCTCTTTCTCCCCCTCTTTGTCTATATAAACCAGCCTCCCCAGCTGGTTTAAGGGTTAGAAAAAACCCCTTTGAGCTCCCATATACATATCTCCTCTCTCTCTCTCTCCCTTCAAGCTTCAAAACACCCAAGTCCTACCCCCCTTTCCACACCACCACCTAGCACCACTCCACCACTTCCATTTCCAGCAGCTTGGAGGTCTTCTCAGAGGCTAGGAGGCACCATTTTTCAGTCCAAGAGGCAGCCAAGGCTTGGTCTTCAAGGGTAAGCACCATTTCCCCATTTTCTAGCTCATTTTTGTACCATTTCTTAGCCCCCTTTGCTTGCTGTTTTGAGCTCCGACCAAAACTGAAAGTGGCATTTTTTTGAGATCTATTCCATCTTTCATTAAGGGTCTTACCCTGTTTGGGACCCCCCATCTTGCACTTGCTTCATTACCCCTTTGTATGCCATAATCTTGCATAGTATTTTTGGGCTATGTGTAATCTGTTTTGGGGCATGATGTAAACTGTAGATAGGCTTATTTTGAGCCTTTCTTAAACATTTAAGAAGGGCTCACCACTGTTTGGGACCTCCATGTATCACTTGCCATTGCACCCCTCTTTGGTCCCCATTTTTGCATGATTTATTAGCCTATTGAGCTTCTATTTTTGGACCTTGGTCCGAACTGAAAATGGCCCTATTTTGACCCCCTATTTATGTTTCATTAAGGGTCTATGGCTGTTTGAGATACCCTTTGTATACTTCATGTTATAGCTCTCTTGGTGCCCTTATTTTGCATAGCATTTTGAGCATACTTGTATCTGTTTTTGAGGTTTGTCATAAACTGTAATACATCATATTTTTGGCCCCTCTTTAATATTTTAGAAGGCCCCTTCCCTGTTTGGGGCCAGCATTTGTGAGTTGCTTCATTACCCCTCTCTTTTTGGCCAATTTTGCATGCTAGTTTAGGCCTTTTTTTCCTCACTCTTTGGCCTTGCTTAAAACTGAAAAAATTCTTTTTTTGGGGCTGCCTAGCTTCTGTCTTCACACTTCAAGTTCAAATTATGCATGCATTGCATAGCTATAGGCCATTTCATGCGCCAAAATTCATGTTTCGGGACTCGTTCCATGCATCGGGTATCATTTTGCCATGATTCGGGGCTGTTTTGCATCTCATTTTGCCTCTGAAAATTGCATGATCATATGCCATATTTCATGTTTTGCCATGTCTTGTTAGAGTGGCATTCCGTGCTATAAGTTCGGTCCTCGGTTTGCGTGCACGCGTGCACGCACTTCGAGTTGTCTCATTTTCATCTTATGGCTTCTCATGTGAGTGTGGCTGAGGTCCACTCATGTTAGTGTAAGTCCATATTGCATTGTGTATGCCATTTCATTCCATAGCATTGTGTATGCTAGGTTATACATTAGCGCATCGTGTATGCCATCTCATCTCGTGCATCGTGTATGCCATTTCGTAGCATTTTGCATGTTAGATTGTACCTTAGTTGCATTTCATGCATATCATGCATACTGCATCGTGTTCGGGATAGGAGTTAGCCCGGGCACGGGAAACGAGGTACGTTTCGTACTCCGAGTGACGGAACGTGTCTCAATTCCCCAGTCACCGACACTCCGGATCATCCATGATGGAGTTAGGTCTTGTTGTGTTTTCATGTGCATTCATCTCATATTGAGTTGTGCAATTCGACTCCTCGGCCATCATGCATCGAGATGCGTGATTGGTGGCACGAGAATCGAGACATGCATACATTTGTGAAAATACATTGCTATGCCCCTTTCCTGCTCTCTGTTGCAGTAAAATGAAGAATCAGCAACTTTTCGAAGTTTGGCACGCATTTCAAGAACAGGTGTAAACAGAGGCTAATTGGGGCATCGTCATGGATTTCCGCGCAAAGGCAACCCGGGCATGCATCATCCATCATCCGGAATGGAATCAAGGCAGTCCCTGGCTTGCATGCCAGTTTATTTGTTTTTCTTAGTTAATTTGTAAATTAATTAGGAATTTGTACATTATTTGGACTGTATTGTTTGGACTGTACTATTCTTTTATTCGGGACTGTATATTCTTTCGGACCCTCTGCGCGAGGGCATAATTGTAATAAGTGTGCGTGAGTGTGATGTATGTCTTCTAACCCCACGTCTTTCTTCCCTTTTATTTACTAGCTTATGATGGTTAGATTAGGGCATATTTCAATTAGCATACAGTATGATAGCATATTTGCATTCATTCATCTGTTTTGCATGCACCGGGCTCGGCGCATCATACTAACTGCATTGTATTTCAATTCCAAATTGAATACTTGTTAGCTGTAGCATTCCATATGCCATGTTTAGAATAGCCGAGCCTGCTATAGTTGCATTTTGCATGTGTTGCATTAGGCATTTCAGCATATTTAGGATCATGCATGGATTTCTAATGAGCTTTTGTTTTGGCTTGGAGTACTCGGTAAGTTTTATGCTTTAGCATCCTTGCATGTGTGTGAGTGACTGCCATGATAGCATACTTGCCATGAGGCTATTTGCTTATGTGATATAACTGCCTGAATGCCTGTGGGTGAAGGTTGGGTTATTTGAATTGGGACAATGCATTGATTGTTTGTTTTAAGCCCACTAGATAGTGGCAAAATCATATTTTCTAAGCCCACCCGAGGGTGGCAAAATCTGCATTTTAAGCCTACCTGCGGGTAGCAAACCATCTTTCAAAAACAAACATGAAATGTGTTGTTCCAATTCAGGCGATCCAGTCTATACTTGTATGCTGTGTGCATCACGTAGTAATCTAGGCTAATAACCGGAATAAGAACACACAATGTTTTCAAAACTAGATATCACGGTTAGTAGAGGCCGGTCTTTGACCGGGCGAGCGGGGGTGCTCACGAAGTGACCTTCCCCAATCGTACCCAAGTTCCCGAGCCGAGGCAACTTTGGTGATGACGGACACGTGGCCTTTGGCACCGAGTCAGGGTTTCCTAAATTTCCCCATAAAAAAATATTTAGGTGGCGGCTCTGTATCTGGCAAAGCAGTCCATGTTTGGCACTTCTTTCAAAAATCTATTTTCTCAAAAACGATTTGCCGAATTTGGACTCTTTGGTTCAAGATTTAGAACCGTGACAATCGGGTCCTTGAGCTGTAGTGAACCCAAATGAACAGAACGGGACTTAACCCTCCCGGGGCATTCGAGGACGTCTACAGTTTCTGGCGACTCCGCAGGGGAATTAGAGAACTTGACTCGAACTCATGATATCTGGTTTTGATTACACTTGTATGTTTCTTTGCATTGCATTTGCATTGGTGCGCCTAGGACACCGTGTTTGCCATATGCCATTCCTGAGCGGTTTGCTGGAGGCTTGTCTTGTCAAGGCATGTCCATAAGGCTGACCGGTTACGGGCTCTGCCAGTATGGGAACACAAACCCCGGTTTTACCGGGGCACCCTTTTTGACCATTCGACCTAGTGCATATTCGGATCTATAGTGGCCATTCCAAACTAGGACAGGTTGCTTACCCGTTTATAGGTTGTTTGAGACCGCTGCGTGCATAGTGAAACCCTAGCTCCTGACAAAAATAGGACAGGGAAACCCTACCCCAACATAGGGGTGTTTTGGCTCTCACTTATCTGTTATATGCTTGTTAGAGTGCGTCTCTACAGGGAATGCATGTATCAGTTTATGAGTTTGGGCATCAGGCCTGCGGGCATCAGTCAGTATCTGAGAATCAGTTATCTGCGGGTACCAGATTCAGTTTTTGGGGGAACAGTGATATAGGAACAGTGATCAGTGATTGAGGACAGTGTGTATTCAGCTTATCAACCGTGTGTTGTATGCCCGACTGTGTGTTGTGTATTTAATTTAAGCTGTTATGCTGCCCGTTTCTGGTTATTTATTTCCTTTTCGCTTTATTTATCTTTTGCTAGGATAGTTTTTAGCACAATTGCTTCCGAATCAGTAGATATTCCCCAAGCACTTTGGACGAGAGGTCGCCGACTCAATCGATCTGAGGATCTGGTTGACGGACATCCAGTGTTCCGCTCCCTACCCCCAGTTGTTAGAAGAAGGTCAAGAAGGCGCAGTGTATCAGAGCAGGGATTACCGGGGCAGCAGTCTACTTTGGTAGCAAACAGTCAGGTTGGAGTTTCTGTTTCCGCCATAGAGATACACTTACCGATCAGTCAGCTGGACCAACAGAATATGGCCGGGATAGAAGAAATGATGCGTCAAATGCAAGAGAGCATGAGACAGATGCAAGAGGATGCCATCCGCCAAGCGGAATTTTCTAAGCAACATGCCACAGTCATGGCCCAGCAGGTCGAACTCATTACTAGGCTACAACAGCAGAATACAGCGTCAGCCTCGCATTCAGTCCCTCCTCCACCAGGGGTCCCACTACCCGAGCAGGCACCGGCTGCCCAAAATACCCTGCCAAATCCCCAAAACACCCTACCAAATGTTCAAGAGGACACATGCCTTCCAACGGGGCTGGCTCCACCCCCGCTTCCGCCTCAACTATCCAAAACCCATACACCTGCCAACCACCCGGACTCTCCCTTTGAGTTCGAGATAGACCATACAGCTCTGAAATTGAGCAAGCTTGAGAAGCTTTTCAAGAAATCCCAGGGGGTGAATGCTATTCCGGATATCGAGGACGGATATACCGATGTGGCCGTGACATTGCCAGACAGATTCAAGATGCCCCAGATCGATCGCTTCGATGGATCCGGGAACCCCATGGTCCACCTCCGGCTATTTTCAGATATATTGCGGCCAATGGGCCTGACCAGACCACAAAAACTTTCACTATTCGGCCGAACCTTGTCAGGAGTAGCTGCCATATGGTACGCAAAGTTGGAGGATGAGGTCAAAAGAAGCTGGGATGAAATGGCTGAGGCCTTCGTTGCACAGTACTCGTACAACACCCAGATCGAGATTACAACTCGTGATCTTGAGACGACGAGGCAGGAGCCCAAGGAGACTTTCTCCGATTTTGTAACTCGATGGAGGGCGAAGGCATCGATGATGACTTTGAGGCCCACTGATAAAGACCAAATCAGGATGATTGTGCGCAATCTCCAACCGAAATTGATGCAGAAGATGATTGTACTCCCCTTTCCCACCTTCTCAGACCTACACGAGATGGGGGTACAAATCGAAGATGCAATGAAACAAGGTCTGATTGACCAGGACCGGGAGCAACCCCGGAGGACATTTAACCGCAACAACAACGCAGGCCCGAGTGGCGCTGCAAATACAAGAGCTCCGGAGGTCAGTATGGTCACCACCATTCCCCCTCCCCATCCAAGGCCCGCGGCAGCCACGCCTTTCTCCGATGCATCCGGAAGTAATACCCAAACCACAAAATATCAGCCCAGAGGCCAAAGAACCTTCACACCCCTATATATGCCCCTGTCCAAGGCTCTGGGATCAGGAAGAAGCATTTGACGCCCCTGGAGCCGAGGCCACTACCAAATCCACTCCCTCCCTCTCATGACCCGGCAAGATACTGCGCGTATCACCAACAGCACGGTCATGACACCGACCGTTGCTTTAGGTTGCGTCATGAGATCCAGGATCTTATTGACAAGCAGGTGATCGCGCCTCCCGAAAAACCCAACGTCACAACAAATCCCCTCCCACCACATAACCAAGCCCCTCCTTCCAACAGAATCAACTTCATCCAAACTGGGGTCGTGTCTTACGATCCTAGTATCTATATCACCCCATCCCACCTACCTAAGCTGGAGGTAATCCTTCCTGTCTGCACTGACTTGTGCATGATGGACATCTCCACAACCCAATCTGAACTAAAGGTGGTGACCACTGAAGATGAGACAGGGCAGATTTCAGAGAAAAGTGGGGTTGTTGAGTCTGGGATTGAACAGTCTGGGAATCTTGCTGAAGGAGCCTATGATCCAAGTGAATACATCCAGTCAGTGGGCCAGTCTGAGCTGAGTGTAGGGCTGCCAGAAAAAGCGAAGTTATGTGTGATTCAGGGGGACAGATTTGAACGGGGAACGGATGATCTAACAGCCACAGGAGAGGACCTTGCCAACCTCCAGTTCTTCAGTGACCAGGAATCAGGGGGTGCAGCAATCAACTGGTTCGAGTATGAGGAGTCGGCAGAAGTTATCGGATGGTTAGATGATCAACCAGACGTCATAGAATATCAACTAGAACAAGGCCCGGCAGGGGCAAGAGTATCAGTGATGGCCGGAAGGGCCGAGAGTCAGAATACACCGCCGGAGAGCGCCGGCACTAAGGATTTCGCTCAGAATTTGAGGACTGTAAATGCAGGGAATACTGACCAACCAGCTGTACTGACGTAGTTGGAACAACAAAGATTTGAGGATTCCGAGAGAATCAGAAAAGCTAAGGCCCATGTGAGAGTCGAGAGTGCTGTGTGCACGGGAACAGGAAATACTGCGGGCATAAAGACTGAAGGTGCTGCGAGTACGATCATACCGGAGCCGGACAGGTGTCTGTCGGCTGCCGACGGGATGTGGTGGGAAGACGACGACTTATGTCTTGCCCACACAGATGAGGACTGGGGGAGTAGTCAACCAGATGATACCTGGTATATTGACGAGATCGCTCATATGACAAGAAGCGGGCGGTACTTCAAACCTCCGCACTTAGACCAACTTGAGGCATCTGGGAAAGACAAGGAAGCTGAGAAACAAAGAGAGAAACAAATTGAAGAAGAAGCTGTGCTTAAGCAATTAAAGAAGATACAAGCAGACATCTCCATCTGGGGACTGCTTATGGCTTCACGGGTGCACAGACAGGCTGTCCTATCTGCTATGGACAAGGCCAAACTCTCTATCGATACTACACCAGAACAGCTGGTTGGGCTGGTTTTTCCGGGAGGAGGTTCCCCGACATTAACCTTTTCAGATAAGGAATTGCCGCCTGAGGGCGTGAATCATAACAAACCTCTCTACATCTCCGTAGAATGTAGAGACAAGTGGATACCGGTGGTACTTGTTGATATCGGGTCTGCCATCAATGTTTGCCCAGCCAGAACAACATATGCAATCGGGTTGAAGCCCGCGGACTTCGTCCCGACAACTCAGGTGATCAGAGCATACGATAATACTAGCAGAGAAGTGATGGGGACTATCAAGATTCAGACCCAGGTTGGTCCAGGACAACACAACATCGAATTTCATGTCTTGGACGTTCCCGCAACCTTCAACTTACTCTTGGGGCGGCCGTGGTTGCACCAAGTAAAGACAGTCTCTTCCACTTTACATCAAATGCTGAAGTACCCTCACGGGAAGGGGGTGGCTATTGTCTTCGGAAATTCATCCATCCATCCTCCGCCAGAAGTGTCTACACCAGTTCTAGAAATCGAGCATGGCACGGAGGATGTGTTCTTATCGGGGTTCACTTTGGCTGAGGCCCGAGTGGTGCAGAATATTATGGCTGTGAATGAAGGTGTGTACGTCAGTGCTCAATCCGTCTACCTCATGAACAAGCTACAACACATCCCCGGGATGGGACTAGGAAGGAGCGGCCGGAAAGGCATCGCAACATTGTCCGAGGTGCCACACAACCCTCATACCTTTGGTTTAGGTTATCTGCCCACCAAAGAGGACTGGGTGAGGAAAGGAAAGGAAATGGCCGGAAGAGCCAGAGCAAAGCAGGCTGGGAAGCCTTTTGAATTAATGCATAGGCCCATCCAGGGTACCCTGAACGGACGCTTCGTCCGAGAGGGGGAGGATTTTCCATTTTGCGGCTTCCCAGAGCTGTGGATAAACGCGGAGAAGAAGCGCGTGCCCGGTTTCGAGATCTTCTTCGACCTGCAACTATCCGGGGATGACGTTGCCACAGAGCAGACAGACCCATCAACTGAGGTTGAGCAGTGTAAAGCAGTGGATCCTGAGGGCACAGAATTTGAAATGGGGGTAGCGCTGGCATGTCTACTCTCTGATCCTCCGATTGACCATAAGTGCTTGGGGGATAACTTCGTGGTTTCCATGATTGGGGATGAAATGGCTGCGAGTCGACCAGCAGCTATCTTGGATGCATCTATCGCACCCTCTCTCACTTGGCAATACGAGGAGGGATTTTTGTCCAGCAGCATCGGGTCAGGTAGTGAGCCGGAATCTGATTCCACCGAGTCTTGTGAGTCGGAATCAGATTCCAGCTCGACTGAGTCTGAGTCTGGTACTCCTGGGGATGTTAACCCGGAGGCCACAGTCTTGTCTAGGTCGTCTTTTTCCTTTTCATTTGAGTCTGTTGTAAATGAATCGGACGATTTGGATGTGCCTAATGAGAATCAAGCAACTGTGGTTTCTGAGTACTTTTCTGTGCCCTTAATTTATTGCATTAATTCAGACTTTCAAAATTTTGAAAACGACGAGGACGAAGTTCCTCCGGTTTTGCAACGATTAATTGAGCAGGAGCAGGAAAGATTTGTTAAACCCCTAGTGGACGAAATCACTACCGTGAACATTGGTACTGAGGAGGACCCGCGGCTGGTCCAGGTCGGGTCCACGTTGTCTTCGGAGGAATGCGAGCGCTTAGTCGCTTTATTAAAAGATTTCAAAGATGTTTTCGCGTGGTCCTACGAAGACATGCCTGGAATCGATCCTGAGATTGTACAGCATCGGATCCCTCTTGACCCCGAGGCCCGACCTGTCAAGTAGAAACTCAGGAGGATCCGCCCGGACTGGGCTCTCAAAATTAAGGAAGAGGTCACCAAGCAAATCGACGCAGGCTTCCTACTGGTATCTGAATATCCGACTTGGTTGGCCAACATTGTTCCGGTGCCGAAGAAAGATGGCAGGATCCGAGTATGCGTGGACTTCAGGGATTTGAACAGAGCTAGTCCGAAGGACGACTTCCCCTTACCGCATATTGATGAGTTGGTGGATTTCACAGCAGGGCACGCATTGCTTTCATTTATGGATGGCTTCTCAGGTTATAACTAGATAGTAATGGCACCAGAAGACAGGGAAAAGACTGCATTCACCACCCCGTGGGGGACATACTGCTATAGAGTAATGCCGTTTGGGCTGAAGAATGCTGGAGCTACTTATCAACGGGCCGCGACCACAATATTACATGATATGATCCACAAGGAGGTTGAGGTGTACGTGGACGACATGATTGTCAAGTCCAAAGATAGAGAGGGCCACTACACCGCCTTGCATAAGTTTTTTCAAAGGATTAGGGAATTCCGGTTGCGGCTAAACCCTCAAAAGTGTACATTTGGTGTTACAGCGGGAAAAATGCTGGGGTTTCTGATTACACAAAGGGGCATCGAAGTCGACCCTTCCAAAATCAAGGCCATCCTAGAAATGCCCCCACCAAGGACTGAAAAGGAGGTGCGAGGCTTTCTGGGTAAAGTGCAATTCATAAGATGGTTTATCTCAAAATTAACCTTGTTTTGTGAACCACTTTTTGGTCTCCTGAAGAAAGGCAAGAAATTTCAATGGGACGGCTGATGTCAAGCAGCGTTTGAACAGATCAAAGAATATCTACAGAACCCGCCCGTGTTGTCACCGCCAGAACCAGGGAAACTGTTGATATTGTACCTTTCAGTGACTGAGACCACAATGGGCTGCATGCTTGCACAAGAGTCTAAAGATAGGGTGGAGAGAGCCATCTACTATCTGAGCAAGAAGATGCTAGAGTATGAGACTCGGTACACACCGCTGGAGAAGGCTTGCTTAGCTTTGGTATGGGCTACCAGGAAGCTGCGGCACTACTTGTTAGCTCACTCCGTAATGTTGGTTTCACGTCTCGATCCCATCAAATATCTTTTCGAGAAACCAGCACTTACGGGTAGGCTAGCTCGTTGGTTGCTGTTGCTCTCCGAATTTGATTTGAAGTATGTCACACGCAAGTCAGTCAAAGGAAGAGCAGTAGCAGAGTTCCTTGCCGACCATCCGGTTGAGGGGGATGAAGCAGTTGAATACTTGTTCCCAGATGAAGCAATTTTGCATATCGATGACGAAACTTGGACGATGTACTTCGACGGAGCATCAAATCAGTACGGGTATGGGATAGGAGTGTTGCTGATAGCACCCGACAATTCCCGTATTCCTCTAGCCTTCAAACTCCGATTCAAAGTCTCGAACAACGAAGCAGAATATGAAGCGTGCATTGCTGGCCTAGAAGCAGCCCTAGAACTAGGGGCAAGACGGTTGGACGTCATCGGAGACTCAAACCTTGTTGTGTCTCAAGCAAAAGGAGACTGGAAAGTAAAAGAGGAAAAGATGATGATGTATCACCAAACCTTGGATTTGCTAATTCCTCGGTTCGAGAAGCTAAGTTTTACTCATCTACTAAGAGAGAACAACAGGTTCGCAGATTCTTTAGCAACTCTATCTTCTATGATAGACATCCCGTTGTAGACACCCCATTTTTGACCGTCCTCAAGACTCGAACGTCACCGTTTGAACACTCGGTGATTATCCATGTTTGTGTTCGTTTGGAGTTCCCGGAGGTCTCGGCTACGTGCCCTGCCTCAGGATCTCCGAACTCGACCGTTTTGTGTCTGGTTTTGCACCAAACACTTGTGTTTTGCCTTGGAAGGACAGGGAATGGCTTATTAGCCACCCCCACACCCTACCGGCCCTCCCCTACCATCACCGGCCACGCATTTGTACCACCGGCATTGTTTTCTTAAAACTTTTGGCCGGTCGGCACTATATGTTGCCGACCGGCACTTTTTTGTGCCGATGATCTCTTTGGCTGGCCGGCGTGCACCCTTTGCACCCCTGAGGCATGGTGCATGCCAGCTATGCCAGCTGGAATGCACCATCACTCATCCCCATGCATGGGAGTGACCACTTTGCACCTTTGAACCCCCAAACCTTCTAGAAGGTTGACCCTTTTGCCCAAGCTTCTTGGAGAAGCTTGGACAGCTGTCTTAGCTTCTCCAAGAAGCCTAGACCCTTTTGCACCCTTTGCCTCTTTTAGTTGGCTTCTTGGAGAAGCCTTGAGCCTTGATTTTTGCCTATATAAACACCACCTCTCCCTTTGTGAGAGGTTGGCCATTTTTGATCAAAAACCAGAGCTTGTGTATCTATATATCTACCATATATCTCTCTCTCTCTACATTTTCCCTCTCTCTCCTCTTGTGTGTGTGTTTTTTAGGCCTAAAGTGTGGTTTTACCTTACTTTTACACCAATACACACACCATTACACCTTAGCTCGAGATTGGGAGGCTTGGAGGGTTGTTTGTTGAGTTTTTGGGCTGGTTTTGATCAATAGAGGAGGGCTACACCATCTGTTCTTCAAGTGTTCTTCAAAGGTGAGCACTTTACTTTAGATTCCCCATTTTTGCAACAAGTTTTTACCTATCTTGCTTTGTGTTTTGAGCTTTGTGCATAACTGAAAAAAGTCTTATATTTTCTTGATTTTGAACTTTCATTAAGGTCATTTTGTGGTTTGAGTGCAAACTCACCCTTTTAGGCCTTATTTTGGCCTATTTGGTGTCTTTACTTTGAGCCTTATTTGCCTTGTTGTTTTGGGTCCTTTCACCACTGAAAACCAGTGGGTTTTTAGTGGTAAAGAGGGTGGTTTGAAGTCTTGTATAGGGGAGGGACACCCCTCTCCCCTTTGTCCCTCCTTTGCCTTTGTCTTTGGCTAAAAAGGTAACATGCATGCTTGCTTGTTTTTGGCGCCATTTCAGAGTTTTTGTTTTTTTTTTTTGATGTTTTAGAGCATGTTACATCTCTGTCTAATGGTGGTTTTGTGGTCCTTAGCATGCTTTGTATACTTGCTTTGTAATCCTCCATTTTGCCTAGAAATGTGCCATGGGTTTAGCCTTGTATATCCTCATGTTTTGGCTTGACTCATTGAAGCTTTTGGCCATGATTTGTCTTGTTTTAGGTCTGTTGGCCACTGGTTTTACCATTTTTGGCATGCTTAATGTAGTTATTTTGTATTGTTGCTTGTATGCCTTGAGGATGTGATCCATGAATAGGCATTGGATAGGTTATTTAGTTGATTTGAAATCATTTAATATGTTATTTCAGTCCCTATACCATGTTTATATGTCCCCATTTGTCATGCCTTTCATGCTTTGAAACATTGGTCTTTTATGCTTAGGAATGGACATTGTGCATGCTTGCATATTTAAGGCATTTAGGACTACCATGTCAAAGGTGTGTGTATATTTTTGCATGCTAGAAATCTGTTTTTGGTGGCCTAATACATGCTATGAACGGTCATGTTGGTGGTAGTGAAAAGCCCCCTTGTTTATGCCTTGGTTTTGGGCCCATTTGCTTGCATGTTTGCATGAGTATTGGTCCATCATTTTGGGCATTTTTTGCCACTGTTTTGGGGAGGTTTGAGGTCTGTCCCATTATGGTTTAAGTCTACTATTTCCTGCTTGAGTCATGTTTGTTGCATGCTTGATTAGCAAAGCCTTGTTATATGCTAGTTCTTTCACAAGAATTGTCCATATTTGCATTATACTTTGCATCTTGCATGCCTAGTATTGCACACTTGCCATAACATGTTGCATTGCATTTGGTATGTCTTGCACTTCATGTCATGTTGCATCATTTGAGCCATATTGTATACATGCATTCCATGTCTTGGTTTGGGGTGTCAAACCAAGTGTAAGGGTTGAGAGGAGTTCATACCACAAGTGATGTAGCTTGTCTCAACCCTTGGTCACTAAGGCCCTTGATCTTGACATGATAGGGACTTAGTTCTCATTTGTGTGTTGCATGCATATTGACATTGAAATGCAATCTTGGTTCCTTAGGCTATCATGCACCAAGATGTATAATTGATGGCCCAAGAACCAAGGGTCATGCTTCCTTGAGTCCCATGCATGATAGGAAGCATTGGCCATGCTTACATATGCTCAAAATCCCATACCATGCACTGCCTGTCTGCTGTTGCTGTCAAAACTGTCTTCTGTAGGAATTTTATGCCGACCGGCAGTATAGAGTGCCGACAGGCACTATATGGGTGGCCGATAACCTCTTAAGCAGCCGATGGAAATTTTAGCTGGCCGGCAGGCACTTCCTCCAGCCGGTGGTGTACAACAGCATGCAAGGAAGGTGTTTTGGGACTTTGGCAATTTTCGGAGAGACAGGGCAGTAAGAATAGAGGCAGCAGTGGTATGGTGCGGGTTTCCCGGGCGAGTCGGATCCGAGCATGCATCATTCGTGCATCCCGAGACGCGGGGGGGGGGGCCTGTGGCCTCCTTTCTTTTTGCATTCATTTACTAAGTAATTAGAAATTTTGTAATAATTTATTTATTCATTATTTGGGACTGTATATTCTTTTGGTCTTTCCGAGTGAGGGCGTATTTGTAATAAGCGTGTGTGAGTGGTGTGTATGTCTTCCAACCTCCACTTCTTTCTCCCTTTTATTTTACCTGTTTACGATGGTAGATTAGGGCATGTCTATTTTAGCATACCTTATGCAATGCATGCGTGCATCCATACATTTGCCTTACATGCACTGGGCTCGGTACATCATACAAACTGCATTGTATTTTCAATTCCAAATTGAATATGTGATAATTGTAGCATCTCGCATGCCATTTTAGGGTTAGCCGAGCCTACTCTAACTGCATCCTTACTTGTGTTGCATTAGCCACTTAACATGAACTAGGACATGCATGTTTGCTAACTAGTTTATTGTTTTGGCTTGGAGTACTAGGTGAGTTTTTACGCTTTAGCATATCACATGCGTGTGAATGTTAACATGACAGCATGATTACCATGATGCTAGCTGCTTATGTGATATAACTGCTTGAATACCTGTGGATGGAGGTTGAATTACCTAAATTGGAATAATGCATTAAAACTGTGAGTTTTAAGCCCACTTGAGGATGGCAAAACCTACATTTTAGCCTACTTGCGAGTAGCAAACTATTTTCAAAACAAACATGCAAAGTTTTGTTCCAATTTAGGTGATTTGGTCTATACTTGTTTGCCGTGCGCACAACATAGTAATTCTAGGCTAATAACCGGAATAAGAACACGTAATGTTTTCAAAACCGGATATCACGGTTAGTAGAGGCCGGTCTTCGGACCGGGCGAAAGGGGGTGCTCATAGCTGACCTTCCCCGATCGTACCCAAGCTCCCGAGCCAAGACAACTTTGGTAATGACGGACACGTGGCCTTCGGCACCGAGTCAGGGTTTCCTAAATTTCCCATTTTAAAAATATTTAGGTGGCGACTCTGTATCTGGCAAAGCAGTCTATGTTTGGCACTTCTTTTCAAAAAATCTGTTTTCTCAAACGATTTGCCAGAGTTGGACTCTTTGGTTCAGATTAAGAACCGCGACAAACAACAAAGGGGAGTCCGAACTGTAGTAGCGAGGTCCCCACCGCGGGCGCGTCTACACCCGTGTGGAGTCCGGATGCGTCCAGTCATCATTGACCAGAAGTTTGCACCAGCCTATGAGTCGATTGCTGCTATAGATGAGGTTCAGGACGAAAACCTATGGTATCATGACATTTGGAATTTCTTAGAGAAGGGAACGTATCCACCGGGGGCAAATGCCAAGGACAAAAGGGCAATAAGAAGATTGGCCTTTCAGTTCATCATCTGTGGGGGTAAGTTGTACAGAAGAGGTCATCTGGGAATGCATAAACTGTGTGTTGATGCCGAAGAGTCGAAGCGCCTAATGGAAGCCATCCATGGAGGAGAATGTGGAGCACATATGAATGGGGTAATGTTGGCACGGAAGATCCTTAGACAGGGGTACTACTGGTCCACCATGGAGGAGGATTGTATCGGTTTCGTCCGGCGATGCCATAAGTGTCAAATTCATGCAAATCGCATAAACATTCCGCCGACAAAGCTGTACAATATGACTTCACCATGGCCATTTTCAGTCTGGGGAATTGATGTGATCGAGGCTGTTACGCCAAAGGGGTCGAATGGGCATGAGTTCATCCTGGTTGCGATAGATTATTTCACGAAGTGGGTTGAGGCCCAATCTTACGCGGTGTTGAAGGCTTCGCACGTTGCAAAGTTTATCAGAAACAACATCATCTGTCGCTACGGGGTCCCAAATGAGATAATTTCAGATAACGGTTCCCACTTCAAAAAGGAAGTGATAGACTTGTTGGAAAAATACAACGTGGCTTTTCATAAGTCATCTACCTACCGGCCGCAGACTAATGGAGCGGTTGAGGCTGCCAACAAGAATATCAAACACATATTGCAGAAGATGGTGGAAACCTACCGGGACTGGCCAGATAAGCTGCCGTTTGCTCTGTGGGGCTACCGGACTTCAATCAGAACTTCTACTGGGGCGACTCCGTATTCATTGGTTTATGGGATGGAGGCTGTTCTACCCATTGAGATTGAGGTTCCGTCATTGCGAGTATTGGTCGAGTGTCAAATAGCCGAGACAGATTGGTAACGAAACAGATTCGAGAAACTCATGCTTTTCGATGAAAGAAGACTGAAAGCGCTGTACCACATTCAAGGCTATCAACGCAGAATTGCCCGGGCTTTCAACAAGAAGGTTAAGCCCAGGAATTTAAAGGAAGAAGATTTGGTACTCAAGAACAACCGAGCTCCCATCCACGACCCTAGGGGCAAGTTCAGACCTAATTGGACTGGTCCCTACATCATCAAGTCTATCTGGTCAGGTGGAGCTGTGGTTCTAATGGATCTGGATGGCTTAGAGTTCTCCCAACCAATCAACCTGGACAAGTTGAAGAAATACTACCCTTGAGAGGCTCGCTAGGCCGAAAACCCGAAAGGGCGACCTAGGCAAAACTCAGAGCACAAAAAAATTTTGAAAATATAAAAACTGAGCTCGCAAGGTTGAAAACCCGCAAAGGGCGGCCTTGGCAAAAATTAGAGCGCAAAAGGAGAGTGAAAATACCCGAGCGAACCTAAGCCTGAACTACGTAAGGCTTGATTCCCATCTTTGGGATACGTAGGCAGCTTCATCCTGAAGTTCAGCCACAATCTTTTCCCCGATCAACTTCGTCCATTTGATCATCTCGGTCATCTCTATTCATCAGCATTTATCGTGATCTCCGGCACAGTGCTATTCAGACTAGGGGCAACTTTCCGTTGCCATGAAATGCCGCTGGTACCATTCAGACTAGGGGCAACTTTCCAGTTGCTAGGATCCGGGGTTGTGCATCTCAGTGACAGATCTCAGGCGTGTCCAGTTCTGATCCATATCGAAAATAGTTTTGAAAAGTTTTAATAAAAGTTGACTTTGTTCAAATTAATCTTTTTACAACTAAGACCATTTTTGGACCAAAGCGGAAAATTCTCAGTACCACAACCTTCAATTTCATTGATTTCAAAACAGAGTTCTCCTGCTCTTGCATACAATTGAAGTTGCTTTTTATTACACTCATAACGAAAACTTGAAAGTACTAATAAAGCAATAAGTCCGGGGCATAGTCAAGTCAGGTGTCCCTGCGCCCCCTTCCAGAGCTGGTTGAAGCCTCTGATGCCAAGCTAGGCCCAACCTGCGCCTCCTCATTGAGCCAATCCCAGCACTCGTCAGACAAAGTGCAACTGAAAATAGGGGCGGGGGGCAGGAGCTCTCTAGTCCTCCAAGCCGTAGTATGTCAGGCAAGGTGTGCACCTCGGACCGGGAAAGCAACCGGGTACTCAATCCCCTCCGGAGGGCAAGTCTGATCATGACCAAACTGGCGCAGGATACGGAATGGGAAATAAAATACACAATGGGTCAGGCCAATCAACCGGATCCCAGTATCCCGAAACATGTTGTAGCTCATCGCCGGAAGATTGAGCCAAGGACAGCGCCAAGCAATGCGATCGGCAGACAAATTGCACATCCAGTCAAACCACCATCCCTCGTCAAGAGCATCAACCAGGCGTTGTCGAAAGAAGTAGCCGCGGGCTGAGTAAGCAGGGCAAGAGTCCACAACTTGCAATTTATCCATCAACCATATATGGGGAGGGATGAAAAATGAGAGAATAAAGAATAGAGAGATATGCGAGGAGAGAAAAGCAAGATGGAGGTTTTGTGAGAAAAACCGAGCCTGAGGGCCGAGCGATGTGAGCAAATACATATGTGAGCTTGGGTAGGAAACATTACCTGCAGCAGCAGTGGACTCCCTGCAAATCTGGTTGTCTCCCGGCGATAGAAAGCATCCAAGCCCATCAGTGTTTCGGCTAATGCCATAGCAATACAGCTCTTTCCTTCCTTCAAGCCTTGAACGACTTCAATCAAATGGACGCTAGCTCCTCCGGAACCCGAGACAAACAGAAAATGAGATAGCATGCACAAGCAGAGGGCATGTTGTCGGAAACCTTGCCAATGATGGTCGCCGCGGTCGCCGACACTGGAAAAACGATGAATCAGACCAAGGACATCCAGTTCCCCGTTGCAAGTCAGAAATCGAATGTCATGCGCGGTGAGTCCACACATCCGCCCTAAAGCTTGGGCGTGGCCAAAACGAGACTGAGGCAGGATCTCTTCCGAACGTTCAGACTCCATCAAAACTTGAAAATCTTCAAAAGTGGGACATACCTCTTGCCCTCCGAAGCTAAAGACATGCGTTACCGGGTTCCAAAATCTTGCCGCGGCATGGAGGAAAGGAAGGTGCAGTGGAGTTCGGCTCAGTGGAAATAGTGCATTCAAGCCGAAACCTCGGAAATTTAACTTTTCCGAGCCATCTAGAGAAGAGATCCAAGATGTGAGATTTTCTATGAGAAATGCCTCCATTTTTTATGCAAAGCAGTGATGAAATGAATGAGTCCCGAAGTTGGAGCTTTTATAGAGGATGGGACACTATTCGGGGGACACGTGTCAAAAATTTGACGGCTGCTGAGATGAGCGGCCGACCGGCCACCTTTTCTAGCTGGCCGGCCACATTTCTCCTTTTAAACACAAAAAAATGGCCGGCCGGCTCCTAAAAGTGGCCGGCCATGCTCTGGTGTGTTCCTCCAGTCCTGTTTTACCCTCCAGAGGAAGTTCCAAGCATTTCCGAGCATCGGGTGGGTCGAAGGCCTCCATTTCCCTCTGTTTCGGATACGTTTCGTTAACCAGATCGTCCGTAAATACACTCTGTTTTGTCAAGTTTTGCTTATCGAGTTGTTGTTTCGCTTATCGAGTTGTAAGTTTTGTCGAGCTATCGTGTTTTGTGTTTTGAGTTGTTACTCTTTGTTTAAGCAATTTTGTTGAGTCTTGTTTAATCGAGTCGTCCACATTGTTATGTTTTGCTTATCGAGTTGTAAACTTGTTAAGATCTGATCTTATCCTAATGAGTTAGGTTGTTTAGTTTGTTGCGTCTGTTCACTACCTGATTGGGCAAATGCACGATGCACATTTCCATTCAATCTCATTTGTGTGCAAAATGATGCGATATGATGCTAAATGTTTAAAATACAACACTTTTTCAAAAGCTGTTTCATTCCATCAGGACAAACATTTTACAAGCAAGGCACAAGTTTCACAGAAAATAAAACTGCCTAATAATGTGCAATGTGCTATAAACTACTAGCAAAAAGGAAAATAAAGCAGGGAACAGCAGCATCAATACTCTCGGGAGCGGGAATGAGAGGCCCTCCTCATCCTCTTCTGCGAGACAACCTCTGCACCATCATCACTATCCGGGTCGGAGCTGTCATCCTCAGGATCCCCCTCAGCCTCGCCCCCACTCCCAGAACCAAGACCGGAATCCCCCTCCTCAGCAGATGTCTCTGACTGATGGTCTGCAACCTCCTCCTCCTCCTCCTCATCCTCATCAGGCTCCGCCTCTATGATATGTACCCTGCACCTGCGAGACGACCCCGCCCCTCGAGCTCCTCGAAAGGGCCTGGATGGCCCAGCTCCCCGAAAAGGCCCAGATGGCCCAGCACCTCGAAAAGGTCCAAATGATCCACCTCGCTGAGAAGGTCTGGGTGGCCTGGCCCGTGGCTGAGCATATACTGGAGGCATCTGAAAATGAAGAGTTCAAGACATCAGTTCAAATATGAAAATCAAATGCAAATACAGCATATAAAGTGGGGTGTGTGTCAGATGTGCTCTACACAAGTGGCCTATCAATGCAGTAGAATGTTCGAAATCAGCATGTCATCAGAGATATGATAAATACAGAAAAACTGGGGGATAGCTAGACGCCCATGATGGCCAGCTGTGCCTCTCTCCGCAGGATCATGCCCTCCAATACGGCCATCACCCCGAGCATCTCATCCACGTACTCGACAAGAGGCTGTGGATACAAATGCAAAATGATTAGCAAAGGAATGAAGGTTCAAGTGCATGACTGATAAATCAAAGATGTAAAGTATACCGGTGGTGAATCAGGATCTCTGACGTATCTGTGATCAGGCAAGGGAGGCTCCAGCTGGATCGGATAAGGAGTCCCAAATTGCCATCCCGTCAGCTCAGTCGGCATGTCTGGCCACCCAGGATGATGAAGAGTCGGAGGAATCGGAGGAACCGATCTACCCCCACCTCTCGATGTACCAGCCCTGCTGGTGGAAGGAGCGTCTGTGGCCCGAGGCTGGCTCGAAGACGGCACACCAATAGGCCTCATCAGGGGAGTGCAGACTCCCGTTAATGGGGGCATCAGATATATGTGGCGATAAGTGGCATAGTCCCCCTCCTCGAGATGTAGCGAAGCATCAGTGCCCAGCATAGCACCAGTAACATCCCGAGCAGAGAGCCTATCAGCAATCCGCATACTGACTGGGGGTGCTGAGGGAGGATCCTGAGAAGTATAGCCCCACACCTGACGTAAGAAGCGCTCCCCCAGAAACCACGCTCTACCGACTGGTCCCTCAAATAGGATCCTGTACTGGGAAGCACCCGACCCTCCGCCAAACTGAAATCGGAGACCGTCACCTAAAGGCGCCCAGGGCTGCCAGGTAATCTGCGGATAACCAGTGCATAAACCAATCAGAAATCGGGAATGTACAAGACAGATCAGAGATTGAAAACAGAAAGAACTAAGAGTTCTGAAATACCTCCGTCGACCGCACAGTGTCGAAATACTGCCGTAGGTAAAGGAGAGACTCTCGGGGCCTCGGCCGGTGCTGGCCCTCGAATACCAACGAGTACGGGGTCATGCGGGGCCCCTCCACTATCATCTCTGGGGCTAATGTCGGGAAATACACATAAACCCATAGCTGCGGAAAACAGTGCAGGATGTAAATGCAAAGTGCTGAGGGCAAAATACAGAGCATAAAGTGCGCCGTATGTGCAATGTATAAGTAATGAAGGGCAGAAATATAAATCAAGAAGGCAGAAAGTACCTCCCAAGCTCTCCAGTAACCACCAAGTAAGTCTCCCCGACCGCGGGAGGTCGCGCTCATGTAGCAGTAAAGGGTAGCCAGACCGGTGCCCCCGCAATCATAGAGTCTGACCTGTGATAGGTCCACCAAAGCGCTCAACAAATACAGCCCAACAGTGTTCCCTCTATCGGCGAACAGAGTAGTCCCGAAGAGGAACATCAGAAAACCACGGGCATACTGTGCTGCCTCATCAGGGGTCCCGGGCTCCATCTCCTCCCTCCGAAAATGGGAAGAGAACCAGGTGTATCGGACTCTCCCCGAAGCTCTATCAACAGATGGGCAAGCCCCCAGCAAATACATCCAAGCAGCCTCCCACTGGCCCATGTCCTCATCATAAGGGATAGGCCAGCCTCCCATATCAAGGCCAGTCAGCATAGCAAAGTCAAGTGGGGTCATGGTCAAATCCCCTATGGCGGAAAAATGAAAGGAGTTGGTGGTGTCCCACCATCTCTCCACCAAAGCTGCCATCATCGTCCTCCTGACAGGACAACGAGATAGTCCAGCACAGAAGGGTCCGAACCCTGCCAAATCAACTAAATCACGGACGGCCTCCAGAAGCTCAGCATACCAATCTCTAGCTACTGTGGGGCCGTATCCTCGCACAGTACGAGAGGTCACCTGCATTTAGAATGAATACATGTTTCAGTACGAAATCCATTCAAGCTGTGTGCAAATGAAATGAATAAGTTGTGTGCAAATGAAATGAATGAGCTGTGTGCAAATGAAATGAATGAGCTGTGTGCAAACGAAATGAATGAGCTGTGTGCAAACGAAATGAACAGACTGCGTACAAAGTAAAGCGAGTGGACTGTGCGTTCATCATCGAAGTGTGGGCTGTGTGTTCACCATCAATCTGGGCTGTGTGTTCAGAAAATCAGAGTTTGGGCTGCGTGTTCAAATCTCAATCAGTGTGTGCCGTGTGTTCACCATCAATCTGGGCTGTGTGTTCAGAAAATCAGAGGTTGGGCTGCGTGTTCAAATCTCAATCAGTGTGTGCCGCGTGTTCACCATCATTCTGGGCTGTGTGTTTATAAAATCAGAGTTTGGGCTGCGTGTTCAAACCTAAATCAGTGTGGGCTGTGTGTTCACCTTCAATTTGAGCTGCGTGTTCAGAAAATCAGAGTTTGGGCTGCGTGTTCTACTCTCAACCAGTGTGTGCCGTGTGTTCACTATCAGTTCGGGCTGTGTGTTCAAAAAATCAGAGTTTGGGCTGCGTGTTCAAACCTAAATCAGTGTGTGCCGTGTGTTCACCTTCAACTTGGGCTGCGTGTTCAGAAAATTAATGTTTGGGCTGCGTGTTCAAATCTCAATCAATGTGTGCCGTGTGTTCACCTTCAACTTGGGTTGCGTGTTCAGAAAATTAATGTTTGGGCTGTGTGTTCAAATCTCAATCAGTGTGTGCCGTGTGTTCACCTTCAACTTGGGCTGCGTGTTCAGAAAATTAATGTTTGGGTTGCGTGTTCAAAATCTCAATCAGTGTGTGCCGCGTGTTCACCATCAATCTGGGCTGTGTGTTCAGAAAATCAGAGTTTGGGCTGCCTGTTCAAATCTCAATCAGTGTGTGCCGTGTGTTCACCATCAATCTGGGCTGTGTGTTCAAAAAATCAGAGTTTGGGCTGCGTGTTCAAATCTCAATCAGTGTGTGCCGTGTGTTCACCTTCAACTTGGGCTGCGTGTTCAGAAAATTAATGTTTGGGCTGCGTGTTCAAATCTCAATCAGTGTGTGCCGCGTGTTCACCATCAATCTGGGCTGTGTGTTCAGAAAATCAGAGTTTGGGCTGCGTGTTCAAACCTAAATCAGTGTGTGCCGTGTGTTCACCATCAATCTGGGCTGTGTGTTCAGAAAATCAGAGTTTGGGCTGCGTGTTCTACTTTCAATCAGTGTGTGCTGCGTGTTCACCCTCAATCCAAGCTGTGTGTTCAGAAAATCAGAGTTTGGGCTGCGTGTTCTACTCTCAATCAGTGTGTGCTGCGTATTCACCATCAATTCGGGCTGTGTGTTCGAAAAATCAGTGTTTGAGCTGTGTGTTCAATCCTCAACTAATGTGTGCCGTGTGTTCACAATCAATTTATGAGCTGAGTGTTCAGAAATTCAAGTGTTTGTACCGTGTGTTCAAGATGCAAACAAAGTGCTATGTCATAGACTAAACTGTGTGTTCAAATATGGCAAAGGCATGAAATGCACGAAAAATATAGAAAACGAAGTAAATACCTCTTGTGCCTCGTGAGAAAGGTGATACTCTAGCTCCCGTAGAAGCAGATCCCCAGGTGCCCGCTCATCAAAGTCAGTAAAGTGATGAAAAACAGCTCACAGGAGGATGTGTGCTGATGGCGCAAACCTCTCGGGTATGAAGGGTCGAACCCTCGGAGGCAGAGCCATGACATCGGGATCATCCCCGGCACCCGGAGGACCTCCACCGTGAGGAAAATGACCCGCCATTTCGGAAAATCTGCAAAAGGAGCAAAAATGAGCAAAAACGAGCCAAAATTGGAAAAAGTCAACAAAAGTCAACTCCCGGGAAATGAAAAAGTCAACAAAAGTCAACTCCCGGGAAGTGAAAAAGTCAACAAAAGTAAACTCCCGAGAAAATCTTCCAAATGTTGAGACAAACTCACCTCAAGTGGCGAAAATGAGAAAAGAGGCACCGAAATCAAAATTTAATCGGTTCAAAGTGCTTGAAACGGAAAGTTTTCGCGAAAACAACTTGCGTGGGGCGTTGGAAAATGCGTATGGAGCACAGACCTGAGCGAGAAAATGGTTTGGGAAGCAAGAGGAGAAGATTTCGGAGCTATGGTTATGAGCTCAAAGTGTTTGAGTGAGTGGATATAAAGGAAAGAAGGTGAAAAGACCAAAATGCCCGCGGATTTGGGCAAGTGGCCGGCCGGCCACCTTTTCAGGCTGGCCGGCCATCTCCTTTTGGAAAAGTGGTCGGTGGCCTCCCGTGGGAAAGAAAAGTGGCCGGTGGTGTTCCCCACATGCCCACCTAGCTCTCTGCAAATTTTGAGGAAGATTGGAGTTCCCGGGACCTGAAAAAGTTCAAGGAAAGTGCACTTCCTGCCGCGAAATCGCTCCGCCGGAACTTCAGCTTCACTTTCTGACATGTGTCTCATCATTACTCATCAAAATCAAAGTGTATCCTTTTGTAACCTCTCCGGGAGGTGAACCGGAGGCCACGATCGAGTCGCCCTCGCCGAAACGCGCGTTTCTTTGCTCGTTGTTTCGTAGCAAACGGACGCCTTAATTTATGCTCGTTCTGCATTATCATGCACATAACTTGCATTCTCATAAGCATACCTGCATTGTTATGCACGTTTCTTGATATTGCCATACCTCTGTGCTTAAGCATGTGTTCTCACGCACGTTCCTTTCTCGCATTGCGATGCATTCACTCGCCGGCACTGTGTGTGTCTAACTTTCGGAATCACATTGAATATATGTTGTTAGTATATTGTGCTTGTTGAGTTTCTCCCTTTTGCAGGCACGATATTGTATGTACGATTCATTTGAAGCTGGTGTGACCAGACGAATCGCACAGATATTGTATTTTCTCCGTGTGAGACGCGACGAGAATCGAATAATTCTCCGCATTCCTAACTGCATGAAATGTAGTTGTTGCTTTGCATTCTTACTTAAAATTGTTGCATCTATTTGCGAATACTTGCTTCATTACAGCCTGCTGCATTTGCATGATCATTGAGTTACCTTTGGCCTTGTGCATATCGCTTTGCATTTTGCCCCCCCTGCCTGCGGGCATGCTTGCGGGCACGCCTCTGTTCATCTTGTATGATTGTCTAAGTCTTCGGCCTTGTCAAAAATGGGTCGTCTCTGGGCTTTGACATTCACTCCCGTCACTTGTGACTTCCGAGTTCTGTCAAAGAGGGGTAACTGTAGACACCCCATTTTTGACCGACCTTAAGACTCAGACGTCACCGATTGAGCGCTCGGTGATGTTGCATATTGTGCTCGTTCAGAAGTCTCAGAGTCTCGGCCGTGAGCCGTGCCTCCGGACTTCCGAACCCTTTCTGTACTTTGCCTCGGTTTGTGAACCAGGCTCGGTTTTCTCTGTTTCTTTTCCCTGAGGGGAGGGAGAGGTCTAGTAGATCATCTCTCAGTGACCGTAGGCTACGTTCCGTGGTCACAGGCCATTTTGCCCAATTCGGAGCCCGGTTCCCGGTTTTCGGAGCCGTCAGGCCGTGTGCCTCGGTTCGGGACCGCCTAACCATCTCCGTTTGCTCCGGTTTTCAGTATGCATCTTATTTACTCCCTTTCAAGGGAGACTGTGGTCCGAGAGGCCAACTTCGTGGTCGAACACCACTCCCGGTGCCCAACGGGCAGTTTTCGGGGCCTCGGACTGCGCGTCTCGGCCCCCGAACCTACATTTTGCATCGGTTTTCGTTCATTTTTGGCAAGGACCTCTGTTTCATCACTAGGAAGGCCGTAGAAGGGTGGGAGGCCAGTAATTGTTCCAGCAACCAGTTATATTTCCTTCATCGCCCTCCGACGCCCGTTTTTCACACTTCAAAGCCAATGTTGACCACCCTAGGGTCACTTTCTTCAACCCTAACCCCCATATTTGTGATATACACATCTGGGAGGCCACCAATATTAGGTGGCCGGCCAGTAATTGTTGTTGGACCTTTTGAACCCCTTTGAAAAATGGCTTGTTCTCTCTCCTGATTTACAGTTGCCAATTTTTGACCACATACCTGTGTTGAGCACACATGGGAGGCCACCAATCTGTGGTGGCCGGCCACTAAATCACCTTGACCCTTTTGACCTCTGGCCGGCCGGCTATGGGGAGAGCCGGCCGGCCACCTGCAAATTCACTAGCTGGCCGGCCTTGTTCCTTGCACCCTGTTTAGTTCAAAACTGACCTTTGACCCCCCAGATTTTGTATCCGGAGGGCCAAATTTTGGGGGGGAAACTTGAATTCTTTTCCCCCCATTTTTTCCCCCCTCTTTCTCCCCCTCTTTGTCTATATAAACTAGCCTCCCCAGCTGGTTTAAGGGTTAGAAAAAACCCCTTTGAGCTCCCATATACATATCTCCTCTCTCTCTCTCCCTTTAAGCTTCAAAACACCCAAGTCCTGCCCCCCTTTCCACACCACCACCTAGCACCACTCCACCACTTCCATTTCCAGCAGCTTGGAGGTCTTCTCAGAGGCTAGGAGGCACCATTTTTCAGTCCAAGAGGCAGCCAAGGCTTGGTCTTCAAGGGTAAGCACCATTTCCCCCTTTTCTAGCTCATTTTTGTACCATTTATTAGCCCCCTTTGCTTGCTGTTTTGAGCTCCAACCAAAACTGAAAGTGGCATTTTTTTGAGCTCTATTCCATCTTTCATTAAGGGTCTTACCCTGTTTGGGACCCCCCATCTTGCACTTGCTTCATTACCCCTTTGTATGCCATAATCTTGCATAGTATTTTTGGCCTATGTGTAATCTGTTTTGGGGCAATGTAAACTGTAGATAGGCTTATTTTGAGCCTTTCTTCAACATTGAAGAAGGGCTCACCACTGTTTGGGACCTCCATGTATCACTTGCCATTGCACCCCTCTTTGGTCCCCATTTTTGCATGATTTATTAGCCTATTGAGCTTCTGTTTTTGGACCTTGGTCCGAACTGAAAATGGCCCTATTTTGACCCCCTCTTTATGTTTCATTAAGGGTCTATGGCTGTTTGAGATACCCTTTGTATACTTCATGTTATAGCTCTCTTGGTGCCCTTATTTTGCATAGCATTTTGAGCATACTTGTATCTGTTTTTGGGGTTTTTCATAAACTATAATACATCATATTTTTGGCCCCTATTTAATATTGTAGAAGGCCCCTTCCCTGTTTGGGGCCAGCATTTGTGAGTTGCTTCATTACCCCTCTCTTTTTGGCCAATTTTGCATGCTAGTTTAGGCCTTTTTTTCCTCACAGTTTGGCCTTGCTTAAAACTGGAAACATGCTTGTTTTGGGGCTGTCTAGCTTCTGTCTTCACACTTCATGTTCAAATTATGCATGCATTGCATAGCTATAGGCCATTTCATGCGCCAAAATTCATGTTTCGGGACTCGTTCCATGCATCGGGTATCATTTTGCCATGATTCGGGGCTGTTTTGCATCTCATTTTGCCTCTGAAAATTGCATGATCATATGCCATATTCCATGTTTTGCCATGTCTTGTTAGAGTGGCATTTCGTGCTGTAGGTTCGGTCCTCGGTTTGCGTGCACGCGTGCACGCACTTCGAGTTGTCTCATTTTCATCTTATGGCTTCTCATGTGAGTGTGGCTGAGGTCCACTCATGTTAGTGTAAGTCCATATTGCATTGTGTATGCCATTTCATTCCATAGCATTGTGTATGCTAGGTTGTACATTAGCGCATCGTGTATGCCATCTCATCTCGTGCATCGTGTATGCCATTTCGTAGCATTTTGCATGTTAGATCGTACCTTAGTTGCATTTCATGCATATCATGCATACTGCATCGTGTTTGGGATAAGAGTTAGCTCGGGCACGGGAAACGAGGTACGTTTCGTACTCCGAGTGACGAAACGTGTCTTAATTCCCCAGTCACCGACACTCCGGATCATCCATGATGGAGTTAGGTCTTGTTGTGTTTTCATGTGCATTCATCTCATATTGAGTTGTGCAATTCGACTCCTTGGCCATCATGCATCGAGATGCGTGATTGGTGGCACGAGAATCGAGGCATGCATACATTTGTGAAAATACGTTGCTATGCCCCTTTCCTGCTCTCTGTTGTAGCAAAATGAAGAATCAGCAACTTTTTGAAGTTTGGCACGCATTTCAAGAACAGGTGCAAACAGAGGCTAATTGGGACATCGTCATGGATTTCCGCGCAAAGGCAACCCGGGCATGCATCATCCATCATCCGGAATGGAATCAAGGTAGTCCCTGGCTTGCATGCCAGTTTATTTGTTTTTCTTAGTTAATTTGTAAATGAATTAGGAATTTGTACATTATTTGGACTGTACTATTCTTTTATTCGGGACTGTATATTCTTTCGGACCCTCTACGCGAGGGCATAATTGTAATAAGTGTGCGTGAGTGTGATGTATGTCTTTCAACCCCACGTCTTTCTTCCCTTTTATTTACCAGCTTATGATGGTTAGATTAGGGCATATTTCAATTAGTATACAGTATGATAGCATGTTTGCATTCATTCATCTGTTTTGCATGCACCGGGCTCAGCGCATCATACTAACTGCATTGTATTTCAATTCCAAATTAAATACTTGTTAGCTGTAGCATTCCATATGCCATGTTTAGAATAGCCGAGCCTGCTATAGTTGCATTTTGCATGTGTTGCATTAGGCATTTCAGCATATTTAGGATCATGCATGGATTTCTAATGAGCTTCTGTTTTGGCTTGGAGTACTTGGTAAGTTTTATGCTTTAGCATCCTTGCATGTGTGTGAGTGACTGCCATGATAGCATACTTGCCATGAGGCTATTTGCTTATGTGATATAACTGCCTGAATGCCTGTGGGTGAAGGTTGGGTTATTTGAATTGGGATAATGCATTGATTGTTTGTTTTAAGCCCACTAGATAGTGGCAAAATCATATTTTCTAAGCCCACCCGAGGGTGGCAAAATCTGCATTTTAAGCCTACCTGCGGGTAGCAAACCATCTTTCAAAAACAAACATGAAATGTGTTGTTCCAATTCAGGCGATCCAGTCTATACTTGTATGCTGTGCGCATCACGTAGTAATCTAGGCTAATAACCGGAATAAGAACACACAATGTTTTCAAAACTAGATATCACGGTTAGTAGAGGCCGGTCTTTGACCGGGCGAGCGGGGGTGCTCACGAAGTGACCTTCCCCAATTGTACCCAAGTTCCCGAGGCGAGGCAACTTTGGTGATGACGGACACGTGGCCTTTGGCACCGAGTCAGGGTTTCCTAAATTTCCCCATAAAAAAATATTTAGGTGGCGACTCTGTATCTGGCAAAGCAGTCCATGTTTGGCACTTCTTTCAAAAATCTGTTTTCTCAAAAACGATTTGCCGGATTTGGACTCTTTGGTTCAAGATTTAGAACCGTGACAATCGGGTCCTTGAGCTGTAGTGAACCCAAATGAACAGAACGGGACTTAACCCTCCCGGGGCGTTCGGGGACGTCTACAATGTTTTATTTAAAAAAAAAAAAGGTGCGCCATAATCGAATAGAGCGTGAACCCAAGAATTATAGATTACGATGTTACCTTTAATTACTAATAGGTCTTCGTCCTCTTCCTTTGATTGTAGGGTCTAGCTCCCATTCGAAATTTCTTGCATTTTCCCTCTCAATTGACCCAATTGTTCCAGAATCTCGTTTCCAATGCAACTCAAGATTTCAGCCGCGAGTATTGGTCCATTCTCAAGATTTCAATCACATGATACTTCATTCTTATTGCATTATTGCTCGCAAGCTCGTGTGTTATCGCTTGTCTCGGTGTAGCCGTTGGCTCGAGTATGGTTCACTATTTTTTTTTTCTGTTCATAGTACGGGGTGAGGCATAGGTTGGAGTCTAATTATGGAGGCAATTCTCAAGGGTAATCAACTAATCTGAAAGTTATGGTTTAATTATCCTATAGTGTTTAAAGCAATAAGATCAGGTAGTAAATAACAAATATAGGAAAGCTCACAACACAACTTCACATATATATATATATATATGCAAAATAATAACTACAAGACTTTTAAAACTGGATTAATAAAAGGAATACAAAGTGAAGATGGAAGAATATTATAGTAATTGCATCAATTAATACAAGGATCATCTGAAATACGGATGGATTACGATTTACGACTTTTATGTGGTCAAGGTTATAGAGATAGTGACTAAGATATTTAACTTGAAACTGTGTTGGCCATCCGCGTTTCAAACTGAATATCCAAGATTCATCACCAAATAAACAAATTGCGATTTTCAAAAAAAATTCTCGTACAAGATGGCATAATCAAGGCTCAAGGTTGCAAATAGTATAATTGAAAAATATAAAGTAAGACCAGATGGTAATGACTTAATCTTGAAGTGAACGACATCAAACAAGGTTAGAAATATGAAATGAGGGTATGATGATCGATAGAAGATTACTAGAAATAACAGAATCCCCTACTTCTATATTGTATCTAATGTTCAACACTGCCCTATTCAAAGTTAAAACCACTTCCCTCTGTAGGTGATCGTAAAATCATTTGAAGTCGAAATGCGTGGGTAAGGGTTGAACCAAAGCTCTGATACCATTCTGTAACGCCCCAACTTCCGGGCCGTTAAATATGTACAATAATACAACATAAGTAGGATAGATAACCAAAACATCTTAATACACATATATAACTAGAGTTAATATCACATATAATTCATTTATGTTCCATTACAAGATTACCAAAACATTGCTAAACCCAAAGTCAAAAGGAAAAAAAAAAAAAAAACTAGTCTAAGTCTTCAATTGAACCACAACTCCAACACTTCATCTTATTTGCCTTTGAAATAACCTTCACCATTGTAAACTGCTTCATCACCTGGCATGACATGCCGTGAGCTTGGAATGCCCAGTAAAAACATACACCCCCATATCTTTTATCAACCAATCAACCATACACAGAACAAATTGGGTAACATAACATACAATAGTTCTATGAATTAGTAGTTAGACTAGACATCTAGAATCCCCCAAAGAGATTCTTCTACCCACCCACAAGGATTGAACAGCGGACTACTCAGAACTACCCCTTTTGCTGCTTTGCAGACCTTACCACCTATGCCCACCTCCCGGTTATTTACCGGTCAGTGACATTGGTGGATCTCAAAAGGGATGGCCAAACAAGTGGGCTCGCTTACACCCAAATCGTGCCTAGGGCTCACTTACACCCTGCACATACCATACCAAATCGTGCGTAGGGCTCGCTTACACCCTGTACATACCATACCAAAGGGCTCGCTTACACCTTGAAACCACCGCATAGATTCTGAATACATCCGTGTCAACCTAGGGGCTCGCTTAGACCGCTTGCGCATGACTTAACCCATTTGGTTTTAATCCCAACTTAATTCATGTCATTCATATGTATAAATTATTCCACAACACTAATGTGAACGTCACCCATTACCAACCCCTTATCATTTCCCGTTTATTAGATCTTTTGCCAAGCAAATTAGTCACATTTGGTAATTTGGTAATATAAAAGAGCATGAGACAAACATAAGAGAGGAAATATAGTCCATGATAATCATACATAAGTATGGTAAGGCAAGAAAACAACATTAGGCATGCTTTGAAATACTTAGAGACAAATAACACAATAAAACACCATTTTCAGCACCGTTCAGTTCTGCAGGGCTAACAAGAATGCTTTGGTAAAAATACTTCCAGGTCAAATTAGGGGCTGAAATTGCACAGAAACAATAATTAACCTGTCTAGTTTTAGTTCCAATTCTCAGAATATGCACAGCACCTCCAGAAATTCATTTACAAGCTATATTCGAAAACCTGTCCAGATTTGTCACCCTTTGGGAAAACTAGCTTTCCTCTCAATCTACCCGATGATTTTCACTCAAATAAATTCCGTTGGAAAGAGGACTCAGAAGTCTAAATTTGATAGAAGAACCAACATGAGATGATTTTTCTGGAATTTTATAAAATTAAAAGAAGTGGACTGTTTTTCAGATACTCAAGACCAGATTTTTAAACACAATATCCAAGCCCTAAAATCACACAAGGAGTGGCTAATAAAATTATCAAAAGCTCTAAACACACCAAATATCATACATTAAATTCAGATTTGAGAAATAAATAGGTTTGATATTTCTTTTAAATTAGAGAAGTTGCGGCAGTGCATAATTTGACAAACTTGTAAGGCAAAGTCACTAAATCAAACCCACACTTTTCATACACATCAAAAACCCTATATACCATTAATATGCAACACAAGAGGGCATCTAGAAAATAGGATGAGATGGGTGGAAGAATTGGAGAAGACATAGAAGGGGTGTGTTCTTACCTTGACTCAAGAAGGCACCCTTTCTTCCTATTCTCCTTTTTTTTTCCCCTTCTTCTTCTTCTCTACTTCCCCCTAATCAAACTCTCTTTCTCTCACCCTCTCCTTGGCTAATGAAATATGGGTGTGGAATTGAGGCAAGACTCTCAATTTATAGGCCATGAATTTGGGTTAAAAAGACCATTCTATTCTCTTGCTTAAAAACTAAGGAAAATCATAAATATCTAGATATTTTGTATTCCACTAATTTGCTCAAATAAAGAATAAAATAAATAATAAAAATATTTATTTAAAGATATTTATTTGCTCAAATAAATAATAAAGATTCAAATAACTAATATTCAAATAGGCTAAAAAAATAATAAAACGTATGAATTAATTTTGAAACTAGGAGGTAAATAAATAAAAACCAAGTTTTAGGGTATTTCCAATTATAAAGTGGTGTTCTAGAATTTAATTATAATACAAAATAAAATACGGAAAAATTATTCTTTATTGGACCATTTTGTAAAATTTTATGAAATTTGGGACTAAAATGTAATTAACCTAAAGCTTAGTATTTCAAGTGTAATTACCAAAAATTAGGGTCTCTACAGCTATCTTGGGTTTTCACTATAAGAAATTAGCTTTTTAGGGACAAATTTATTTCGTTCCTAAAAGTGTAATATTTGTTGGAAAAAACTTTAGCCAACCAATTTCCTTCGTTGCGAAGTTTGTCCCAAATAGCTTGCCCGGAAAAGTAAAAAAATGACTTTTAGAGACAATTTTGCATTTGCCACTATAAATAGACTTTTAGAGACAAAAATATGTGGTTGCAAAAAGTTTTGATTTTGAAACAACCAAAATTTGTCTCTAAAAGTCTAATTATTATGGGGCAAAAAAATTAATTTTTGAGATAACAAAAATTGGTTTGTAAAAGTTTAGTTTTTGGGACAAATGAAAGTGGTCTCTAAAAGTTTTAGTTTTTGGGACAAATAAAAGTGGTGTGTAAAGGTTATAATTTTTTTGAGACAACTAAAATTGGTCATCAAAAGTTTGATAATTTTTTTTTTTTTTTTTTTTTTGGCCTTTTGATTTTGTAACAATTACTCTAAAAATACTAGTTTGAACATCAACTTGTATTCCTTGCTTGATTTCTCAAACAGAAAAAATCAAACATATCACCAGATATCGAATTCGTAGAGAAGAGATATATGAAAAGAAATTAGGGATTTGAGAGGGAAGGAGAGAGAGAGGGAGAGAGTAAGTGATGAAACTTTTTTTGTTTTTGTTTTTGATAGTCCCCGATTATTGAGTTCATAAATTAATATATAAAATATAACAATATATGATTTGGGTTTATTAGGGACCTGTGGGGATATATTTTCTGAGTACCAACACGTGGCAAGGTGACGCCGACGTGTCAGCCGAGGTGCCACGTGTCCTGGTTGTAATGCCGAGGTCATCTCGGATAGGCCGAGGTTACCTCCGAAGATATCAGAATCCGAGATAAGCGGATAAGGGACAAGAGTCCTAGAATGAAGAGGGAACTCAACCTGGATATGGACAAGAGTCCTAGATTGGGAGAAGACTTCAGTTTGGGTAAAGATAAGACTCTTAGAGAGTTTATCCTAATCCCACTGGGAGTCTCAGATTAGCAGTAATCCCAAGTCCATTAGGGCCAGGCTCCTATTGGGACTAGGATTGTATTGGGTATAAAAGAGAGGCACCCCCATGGGTCTATGGTATACTTTTTACGCTTAAGCTTGTGAGTTGAATAATGGATTATCTTTGAGGGATATTGAGTACTGACTTGATCGTCGGAGTACCCCCAGGTGGCGAATCACCACCGGAGTCTTCTCTTTCTGTTGCAGGTTAGTCAGGTGCCATCTATTCTGCCAGTGCTCTCCAGCTGGATACTAAGCGGGCAATGTGGTCAGAAAATCAAACACACAATTTGGCGCCGTTTGTGGGAAAGAAAGAAGAATAGATGGCCAATGACGGATAGAAGGATCAAATTGGAGACAACGCTCCTGCTGAAAGTGGGAGACCTATCGACCTCGACATTGAAGGGGACGACCGCAACACAAAAACTCGTGACCAGAGTCACGGAGTGAAAGACGCCGGCCAGGAAGGTGACGCACCAAAGACAACAGATCGAAGCGGATACTACAACGAAGATGACCTCCAGGTATGGAAGGATAGATACCTGCGGAGGAACGAAGACCCTTCCAGAAGGGATGCAAAGACAGGGGTGTAGACGTCCCCCGAACGCATCCCGGGGAGAAGGGAGTGCGAGTCCCCCCCGTTCTGGTTCGATATTGGGTCACTACAGTTCGAAGGACTCAAATGTCACGGTTCTAAATCTCGAACCAAAGAGTCCAAATCCGGCAAATCGTTTTGAAAACAGATTTTTTGAAAGAAGTGCCAAACATGGACTGCTTTGCCAGATACAGAGTCGCCACCTAAATATTTTATAATGGGAAATTTAGGAAACCCTGACTCGGTGCCAAAGGCCACGTGTCCGTCATCACCAAAGTTGCCTCGGCTCGGGAACTTGGGTACGATTGGGGAAGGTCACTTCGTGAGTACCCCCGCTCGCCCTGTCAAAGACCAGCCTCTACTAACCATGATATTTGTTTTTGAAAACATTACGTGTTCTTATTCCGGTTATTAGCCTAGGTTACTATGTGATGCGCACAGCATACAAGTATAGACTGAGTCGCCTGAATTGGAACAAAACATTTCATGTTTGTTTTTGAAAGATGGTTTGCTACCCGCAGGTAGGCTTAAAATGCAGATTTTGCCACCCTCAGGTGGGCTTAGAAAAACATGGTGTTGCCACAATCTAGTGGGCTTAAAACGAACATTTGATGAATTGTTCCAATTCAAATAACCCAACCTTCACCCACAGGCATTCAAGGCAGTTGTATCACATAAGCACATAGCCTCATGGCAAGCATGCTATCATGGCAGTCACTCACACGCATGCAAGGATGCTAAAGCAGAAAACTCACCGAGTACTCCAAGCCAAAACAGAAGCTCATTAGAAATCATGCATGATCCTAAATATGCTGAAATGCCTAATGCAACACATGCAAGATGCAACTATAGCAGGCTCGGCTATTCTAAACATGGCATATGGAATGCTACAACTAACACGTATTCAATTCGGATTTGAAATACAAATGCAGTTTGTATGATGCGCCGAGCCCGGTGCGTGCAAAACAGATGAATGATGCAAACATGCTGTCATACTGTATGCTAATTGAAATATGTCCTATATCTAACCATTGTAAGCAGGTAAATAAAAGGGAAGAAAGACGTGGGGTTGGAAGACATACATCACACTCACCCACACTTATTACAATTATGCCCTCGCGCAGAGGGTCCAAATATACAGTCCCAAATGAAAGAATATTACAGTCCAAAATATTACAGTCCCAAATAATATACAAATTCCTAATTAATTAACAAATTAAATAAGAAAACTGTAAAACTGGCATGCAAGCCAGGGGCTGCCTTGATTCTGATGAATGATGCATGCCAGGCTGCTTTGGCGCTGAAATCCACTGGGATGCCCCAATTAGCCTCTGTTTGCACCTGCTCTTGAAATGCGTGCCAAGCTCTGAAAAGTTGCTGATTCTTCATTTTGCTGCAACAGAGAGCAGAAAAGGGGCATAGCAATGTATTTCACAAATATATGCATGCCTCGATCCTCGTGCCACCAATCACGTATCTCGATGCATGATGGCCGAGGAGTCGGATTGCACAACTCAATATAGGATGAATGCGTATGAATGCTACAACAAAACCTAACTCCATCATGGGTAATCCAGAGTGTCGGTGACTTGGGAATTGAGACACATTCCGTCACTCGGAGTACGAAACGCGTCTCGTTTCCCGTGCCCGGGCTAACTCCTATTCCGAACATGATGCAGTATGCATGAAATGCATGAAATGCAGCTAATATGCAATCCTAACATTCGCATTGCTATGAAAATGAGATGCCTCGAAATGCGTGCACGCGGGCACGCAAACCGAGGCAATGATCCTAAGGCATGAAATGGCATACGCAATGCAAATTGGACTTATACTGACATGAGTGGACCTCGGCCACACTCACATAAGAAGCCGTGAGATGAAAAAGAAATGCCTCGAAATGCGTGCACACGGGTACGCAAAACAAGGAAATGGCATACGCAATACCGTATGGGCTTACACCAACACAAGTGAACCTCAGTTACACTCGCATAGGAGGCCATCAGATGAAAAATGAGATGCCTCGAAATGTGTGCCCGTGGGCACGCAAACTGAGAAATGGCCCGAAGGCATGGAATGACATACGAAATGAAATGAGGGCTTACACCAACATGAGAGGGCCTCAGCCGCACTCACATAGGATGCCGGAAGATGAAAAATGAGATGTCTCGAAATGCGTGCACGCGGGCACGCAAACCGAGAAATGGCCCGAAGGCATGGAATGACATACGAAATGAAATGAGGGCTTACACCAACATGAGAGGGCCTCAGCCGCACTCACATAGGATGTCGGAAGATGAAAAAAAAGTGCCTCGAAATGCGTGCGCACGGGTACGCAAACCGAGGCAATGGCCCGAAGGCATGGAATGACCTGCAAAATGAGACATGGCATATGGAATATGGAACATGCAAATTTCAGCAGCCAAAATGATGCAAAACAGCCCCCGAATCATAGCAAAATTATACCCGATGCCCGAAATAAGTCCCGAAATGCAATGGAATGGCCTACAGCTATGTCAAACATGCACAATATGGACATGAAGTGTAAAGAAAGATGCTAGGAAGTCCCTAAACTAGCATTTTTCCAGTACAAAGCATGGCCAAACAACAATCATAGATGGGGCAAAAACAGCATGCAAAAATGGGGGCCAAGAGAGGGGTATTGAAGTAGATGGTAAATGCAAAGCCCAAACAGAAAAATTCCCTTCTATAACACTGAAGAGGGGTCAAAAATATGCACATTTACAGTATATGACATCCCCCAAAACAGTATGCAAACATGCTAAGAATGCCATGCAAGATATAGGCCACAAGAGGGTATAACATGAAGTAGGCCAAACATTCATCAAACCAACAAGGACCCTTAATGAAATATGTCAAGAAGATCAAAATATGACTCTTTCCAGACCTGATGGTGGCCGAAAACAGAATCTAGATAGGCTTAACAAAGCATGCAAAAATGGGGGTCAAAGAGGGGTATAATGACAAGCATAACATGGAGACCCCCAACAAAGTTGATCCCTTATACAATGTTGTAGAGGGACCCAAAATAAGCCTACTCACAGTTCATGACATGCTCCAAAACAGATCATATGTAGGCCAAACAAATCATGCAAATTTACGGTGAATAGGAGAGATTATGAAGTAAGTGCAAGATAGAAGACCCAAACAGGATTGCGCCCTTCTTCAATGTTGAAGAGGGGCTCAAAATAGGCCCACTCACAGTTTACATTATGCTCGAAAACAGACCACACATAGGCCAAATATTCAATGCAAAATAATGGCATATAAGAGGATATTGAGACAAGTGCAAGATGGAGGGCTCAAACAGGGTTGAGCCCTTAAAAAAACATGAATAATGGCTCAAAAAAGGCCTAGTTTCAGTTAGGGTCGGAGCCCAAAACAGTAAGAAAATAGGGCTAAGAAATGGGACAAAAAAGTGCTACAAAAGGAGGGAAATGGACTTACCCTTGAAGACCAATGCTTTTGTTGCTTCTTGGCTTGTGTTTGCTGCCTCTAAGCCTCTGAAAAACTTCTCCTTGCTGCTGGAATGGAGTAGTGGTGGTGGTGCTTGATAGTGATGAACAAATGGGGTTGAAACTTAGGAATTTTGAAGGAAAATGAGAGAGATGGAGGGAGATGAGTGTAGGCAATCTTTCTAACCCTTTTCCTTGAGTTGGGAGGCCACCTATATAGGAAAGAAAGGGGAGGAAAAGTGGAGGCCAAAGTGGAGGGAAATGAGCCCTTATTTCCCTCCAAAAGGGTCCCCCGGATAGAGATATTTTCTGGGGGAAAACAGCACATAGCTGTAAAGCACACATCCCAAGGAAGCAGGCCGGCTGGGTGTTTTGGCTGCAGGTGGCCGGCCGGCCACCCCCCATGGCCGGCCGGCTAGGGGTCAAAAGGTTCAAGCTTAGTTTCTGGCCGGCCACCAGATATTGGTGTCCTCCCATGTGTGCTCAACAAGACCCTGTGGTTGGAAATTGACAACTCTAAAACAGGAGAGAGAATAGGCCACTTTTAGAAGGGGTTCAAAAGGGTCAATGAGAGTTACTGGCCGGCCATGTGTTTTTAAGGTCCTCCCAAGTGTGTACAACACAAATATGTGGTTTTGGCTCGAAGAAAATGACCCTAGGGTGTTCAACATTAGCCCGGAAGTGAGAAAAAACGGGCGCCGGGGGGCGCCGGAGGAGCATAACTGGTTGCTGAGACAATTGGTGGCCTCCCACCCTTCAGTGACCCTCCTGGTGATAAAACAGAGGTACCTGCCAAAAATGAACAAAAACCAATGCAAAACGAATGCTCGGGGGCCAAAACACGCAGTTCGGGGTCCCGAAAACCGGCCGTTAAGCACCGAAAATGGTGTTTGGCCACGAAGTGGGTATCTAAGACCCCAGTGTCCCTTGAAAGGGAGTAAATAAGATGTATGCCAAAAACCGGAGGAATCAGAGATGGTTAGACGGTCCCGAACCGAGGCACACGGCCTGACGGCTCCGAAAACCGGGAACCGGGCTCCGAAATGGGCAAAATGGCCTACGGCCACGAAATGTAGCCCACGGCCACTGAGAGATAGTCTACGGGACCTCTCCCTCCCCTCAGGAAAGAAAACAGAGAAAACCGAGTCTGGTTCGCAAACCGAGGCAAGGCACAGAAGAGGGTTCGGAAGTCCGGAGGCAGGGCGCACGGCCGTGACTCTGAGACTTATGAACGAGCACAATATGCAACATCACCGAGCGCTCAATCGGTGACGTCTAAGTCTCAAGGTCGGTCAAAAATGGGGTGTCTACAGTTGCCCCTCTTTGACAAAACTCGGAAGTCACAAGTGACGGGAGTGAATGTCAAAGCCCAGAGACGACCCATTTTTGACAAGGCCGAAGACTTAGACAATCATACAAGATAAACAGAGATATGTGCCCGCAGGCATGCCCGCAGGTAAGGGGGCAAAATGCAAAGCGATATGCACAGAGCCAGATGTAACTCAATGATCATGCAAATGCAGCAAGCTATAATGAAACAAGTATTCGCAAATAGATGCAACAGTTTTAAGCAAGAATGCAAAGCAACAACTACATTTCATGCAGTTGGGAATGCAGAGAATTATTCAATTCTCGTCGCGTCTCACACGGAGAAGATACGATACCTGCGCGATTCGTCTGGTCGCACCAGCCTCAAATGAACCGTACATACAATATCGTGCCTGCAAAAAAAAAAAAGAGAAATTCAACAAGAACAATATGCTAACAACATATATTCAATGTGATTCCTGTGGTTCCGAAAGTTTGACACACGTAGTGTCGGCGAGTGAATGCATCGCAATGAGAGAAAGGAACACGCGTGACAACGCACGCTCAAACACAGAGGTATAGTACACCGAGAAATCATGCATGACAATGCAAAATGCTCACGAGAATGCAAGTTATATGCAAAACAATGCAAAATGAGCACGAATCAGGGTGCTCGTTTGTTGCGAAACAATGAGTAAGAAAACGCGCATTTCGGTGAAGGCAACTTGATCGCGGCCTCTGATTCACCTCCCGGAGAGGTTACAACATGTTCAAAAAGGATACACCTTGATTTTGATGAGTAATGATGAGACACATGTCAGAAATTGCAGCTGAAGTTCCGGCGGAGCAGTTTCGCGCCAGAAAGTACACTTTTCTTGATTTTTTCAGGTCCCGGGAACTCCGATCTTCCTCAAAATTTGCAGGGACCTAGGGGAGGAAGTGGGGAACACCACCGGCCAGGTGGTTGGCCTAGGGGAGGTCACCGGCCAGAGAAGAAAAAGCAAATGGCCGGCCAGCCAGAAAAGGTGGCCGGCCGGCCACCTGTCCAAAAGCAGGGGCAATTTCGTCTTTTGCCTCATTTCTATATATATCCTCTCATCCATTCATTCCGAAATCACTTCCACAGCTGTGAAAACTCCTCCCCTTGCTCCCCAAACCATTTTTTCCTTCAGATCTGCACTTTATACGCGCTTTTCGGCCTTCCACGCAAGTTGTTTTCGCGAAATCTTTCAGTTTTAAGCACTTTGAACCGATTAAATTTTGATTTCGGGGCTTCTTTTCTCATTTTCACCACTTGAGGTAAGTTCGTCTTAATATTTGGAAGATTTTCTCGGGAGTTGACTTTTGTTGACTTTTCCATTTCCCGGGAGTTGACTTTTGTTGACTTTTTCCAATTTTGGCTCATTTTTGCTCATTTTTGCTCCTTTTGCAGATTTCTTGAAATGGCCGGTGATTACCCTCACGGCGGAGGTCCTCCAGGTGCCGGGGATGATTTTGATGCCATGACGTTACCTCCGAGGGTCCGGCCTTTTATTCCCGGGAGATACGCCCCATCGGTACACGTTCTTCCACGGGCTATTTTTCGTCATTTCACCGACTTCAATGATCGGGTACCCGGGGATCTACTTCTGCGGGAGCCGGAGCATCATCTCTCTTACGAGGTACGAGAGGTATTTTACTTTATTTTCTGCATTTTTCGTGCATTTCGTACCTTTGCCATGCTTGAACACACAGTTTAGCTTGTGACATAGTACTTTGCTTGCATTCTGAACATGTGGTTTAAACACCTGAACTTCTGAACCCTAGGCTCATTGATCGATTGTGAACGCACGGCACACATTAGTTAAGAATTGAACACACGGCTCAAACACTGATTTGTCGAACACACAGCCCGAATTTGAAGGTGAACACATGGCACACACTGACTAAGAGTAGAACACGCAGTCCCAAACTCTGATTTTCTGAACACACAGTCCAAGTTGATGGTGAACACACAGCCCACACTGATTGAGAGTAGAACCCGCAGCCCTAACTCTGATTTTCTGAACACACAGCTCAAATTAAAGGTGAACGCACAGCCCACCGACTTTGAAATTTGAACACGCAGCCCAGATTGAAGTGAACACGCAGCCCACTGACTTTGAAATTTGAACGCACAGCCCACCGACTTTGAAATTTGAACACGCAGCCCAGATTGAAGTGAACACGCAGCCCACTGACTTTGAAATTTGAACACGCAGCCCAAATACCAATTTACTGAACACGCAGCCCAGTTTGAAGGTGAACACGCAGCCCACATAGATAGAGAGTAGAACACGCAGCCCTAACTCAGATTTTCTGAACACGCAGCCCAGTTTGAAGGTGAACACGCAGCCCACATAGATAGAGAGTAGAACACGCAGCCCTAACTCAGATTTTCTGAACACGCAGCCCAGATTGAAGTGAACACGCAGCCCACATAGATAGAGAGTAGAACACGCAGCCCTAACTCAGATTTTCTGAACACGCAGCCCAGTTTGAAGGTGAACACGCAGCCCACATAGATAGAGAGTAGAACACGCAGCCCTAACTCAGATTTTCTGAACACGCAGCCCAGATTGAAGTGAACACGCAGCCCACATAGATAGAGAGTAGAACACGCAGCCCTAACTCAGATTTTCTGAACACGCAGCCCAGTTTGAAGGTGAACACGCAGCCCACATAGATAGAGAGTAGAACACGCAGCCCTAACTCAGATTTTCTGAACACGCAGCCCAGTTTGAAGTGAACACGCAGCCCACATAGATAGAGAGTAGAACACGCAGCCCTAACTCAGATTTTCTGAACACGCAGCCCAGATTGAAGTGAACACGCAGCCCACATAGATAGAGAGTAGAACACGCAGCCCTAACTCAGATTTTCTGAACACACAGCCCAGATTGAAGGTGAACACGCAGCCCACATAGATAGAGAGTAGAACACGCAGCCCTAACTCAGATTTTCTGAACACGCAGCCCAGATTGAAGTGAACACGCAGCCCACATAGATAGAGAGTAGAACACGCAGCCCTAACTCAGATTTTCTGAACACGCAGCCCAGTTTGAAGTGAACACGCAGCCCACATAGATAGAGAGTAGAACACGCAGCCCTAACTCAGATTTTTCTGAACACACAGCCCAGATTGAAGTGAACACGCAGCCCACATAGATAGAGAGTAGAACACGCAGCCCTAACTCAGATTTTCTGAACACGCAGCCCAGTTTGAAGTGAACACGCAGCCCACATAGATAGAGAGTAGAACACGCAGCCCTAACTCAGATTTTCTGAACACGCAGCCCAGATTGAAGTGAACACGCAGCCCACATAGATAGAGAGTAGAACACGCAGCCCTAACTCAGATTTTCTGAACACGCAGCCCAGTTTGAAGGTGAACACGCAGCCCACTGAAGACAACTCATTCATTTCATTTGCACATAGCTCATTCATTTCATTTGCACATAGCTAACCTATTTCATTTGCTGAAACGTGTATTCATTCTGAATGCAGGTTGGCTCTCGCACGGTACGGGGATATGGCTCCACTGCAGCCAGGGATTGGTATGTTGAGCTTCCGGAGGCTGTCCGGGACTTAGTTGATCTAGCAGGGTTTGGGGCCTTCTGCGTTGGATTGTCACGCTGTCCTGCCAGTAGGACTCTGTTGGGAGCTTTGGTGGAGAGGTGGTGGGACACCACCAATTCCTTCCATTTTTCTGCCACCGGGGATCTGACTATGACCCCGCTAGACTTTGCTGTACTCACTGGCCTAGACATAGGAGGTTGGCCCGTTCCTTACGACGAGGATATGGGCGAGTGGGAGGCCGCTTGGATGTATTTGCTGCGGGCTCGCCCGCCTGTGGACAGAGCTTCGGGGAGAGTCCGATACACCTGGTTCTCTTCCCATTTTCGGAGGCTGGAGATGGAGCCTGAGTCTCCTGCGGAGGCTGAGCAGTACGCCCGTGGTTTCCTTATGTTCCTCTTTGGCACCACTCTGTTTGCAGATAGGGGGAACACTGTCGGGTTGTATCTTTTGAGTGCCCTGGTGGACCTATCACAGGTCAGTCGGTACGACTGGGGTGGCGCCGGCCTAGCTACCCTTTACTGTTATATGAGCGCGACCTCCCGCGGGCAGGGAGACTTACTTGGTGGCTACTGGCGAGCCTGGGAGGTACGTTCTGTCCTCTTGATTTACGTTTCTGCTCCTCATTACTTGTTCATTGCACACACGGCGCACTTTACATCCTGTATTTTGCACTCAGCATTTTGTATTCACATTCTGCACTGTTTTCCACAGTTATGGGTCTATGTATATTTTTCGACATTAGCCCCGGAGATGGTGGTGGCAGGGCCCCTCATGACCCCGTATTCTTTGGTATTCGAGGGCGAGCACCGACCGAGACCTCGAGAGACTCTCCTCTATCTGCGACAGTACTTTGACACCGTGCGAACGACAGAGGTATTTCAGAACTCTCAGTTTTCTGCCGTTTTCATCTTTGATCTGCCTTGTATATTCCCGATTTCTGATTGATTCATGCACTGGTTATCCGCAGATCACGTGGCAGCCCTGGGCAGTCTTGGGCGATGGTCTCCGATTTCAGTATGTCGGAGGATTAGGCACCTCCCCGTACAGGATCCTGCTCGAGGGACCGGTTGGTAGAGCATGGTTTCTGGGGGAACGCTTCCTGCGTCAGGTGTGGGGATACCTTTCTCAGGATCCTCCTGCAGCACCTCTAGCCACTATGCGGACTGCTGATAGACACTCTACCCAGGAGGTCATTAGTGCTATGCAGGGCACCGATGCTTTGCTACATCTTACAGAGGGAGACTGCGCCACTTATCGTCACACATATCTGATGCCTCCCTTGACAGGAGTGCGCGCTCCGCCACTGAGGCCCTCTAGTGTGTACCATCTTCGAGTCAGGTTCGTGCTACAGATATCCCTTCCTCCAGCAGGGCTGGTACGTCTCGAGGTGGGGGCGGATCCATTCCCCCGATCCCTCCGACTCTTCATCATCCTGGGTGGCCAGACATGCCGACCGAGTTGATGGGGTGGCAGTATGGGACTACTTCTCCGATTCCGATCCCTATAGAGCCCCCGATGCCTGGTCATAGATATGTCAGAGACCCTGATTCACCACCGGTATGTTTTACAGCTTTGATTTATCAGTCGGACATTTGGACATCCATTCCTTTACTGATAGTTTTGCATTTGTGTCTGTAGCCTCCAGTTGAGTACATGGATGAGATGCTTGGGATGCTGGCCTCACTTGAGGGGATGGTCTTGCGTAGAGAGGCGCAGTTGTCCATCATGGGCTTCCAGGTACCCTTTTAGTTTTCTGGTATTTACCATACTCCTGATGGTATGCTGATCTTGAACATTCTACTGCATTGATAAGCTGTTTGTGTAGAGCACATCTGACACACACCCCACTCACATACTGTACTTTCATCTGGTTCTCATATTTGAACTGATGTATTGAACTGTTCATTTTCAGATGCCTCCGGTATATGCTCCGCCACAGGCTAGACCGCCTGGGCCTTCTCAGGGAGGTAGACCATCTGGATCTTTTCGAGGTGCCGGACCATCTGGGCCGTCCCGAGGAGCTGGGCCATCTAGGCCTTCTCGAGGGGCTCGAGGAGCGGGGTCGTCTCACAGACGTAGGGCTCATGTTATAGAGCCAGAGCCCAATGAGGATGAGGAGGAGGAGGTCGCAGACCGTGAGTCAGAGACATCTGCTGGGGAGGAAGGCTCCGGTCTTGGCTCCGGGAGTGGAGACGAGGCTGAGGAGGATCCGGAGGATGACAGCTCCGACCCGGATGGCGATAATGGTGCAGAGGTTGTCCCGCAGAAGAGGATGAGGGGGCCTCCTCATTCCCGCTCCCGAGGGCATTGATGCTGTTTCCTGCTTTATTTTACTTTTTGCTAGTAGTTTGTAGCACTTTGCAGATTATCAGGCAGTTTTATTTCCTGTAAAACTCGTACCTTTATTTGTTGTAAAACATGATGGAATGAAACAGCTTTTGAAAAGGATGTTTGTATTTGAAAGTCTTAGCATCGCATCGCGTCATTTTGCACAAAATGGAATTGAATGAAAATGTGCCTTGTGTATTTACCGGGTCAGGTAATGAGTCGACACAACAAAACAAACAACTCAACTCATAAAGAAAAGACAAGATCTTAACAAGTTTACAACTCGATAAGCAAAATACAACAATGTTAACGACTCGATAAACAAGACTTAACAAAATTGCGTGAACAAAAGAGTAACAACTCAAAACACCAAATGTGACAGCTCGACAAAACTTACAACTCGATAAACAAAACGACAACTCGATAAGCAGAACAACAACTCGATGGGCAAAACAAAGCGTACATTCAGATGATCTGGGTGACGGAACGCATCCGAAACTGAGAGAAATGGAGGCCTTTGACATTCCCGATGCATCGAGATGCCTCAAATTTCCTTCCGGAGGGTAAACAGGACCAATGAGCATGGTGGGCCCCACTTTGCTTTTGGAGAACCATAGGTGGCCGGCCTGCTAGAATAGGTGGCCGGCCGGCCACTTTTCTCTGCAGCCTCCAGGATTTTGACACTTGTCCCCTGAATAGTGTTTTCTCCTCTATAAAAGCTCCAACTTCGAGATTCATTCATTTCATCACTGCTTTGCACAAAAATGGAGGCATTTCTCTCAGAAAATCTTACATCTTGGATCTCTTCTCTAGATGGCTCGGAAAAGTTGAACTTCTGAGGTTTCGGCTTAAATGCACTATTCCCGCTGAGCCGCACTCCACTGCACCTTTCTTTCCTCCATGCCGCGGCGAAGTTTTGGAACCCGGTGACGCACGTTTTCAGCTTCGGCGGTCAAGAGGTATGTCCCACTTTTGAAGATTTTCAAGTCTTGCTGGAATCCGAGCGTGGCGAGGAACTCTTGCCCCAACTCAACTTTGGCTATGCTCAATACTTAGGGCGGATGTGCGGGCTCTCCGCGCATGACGCTCGGTCCCTGATTTGTAACGGAATGTTGGATATCCCAAGTTTGGTCTACCGATTCTCCGATGCTGGTGACCGCAGCGACCATCAGTGGCAAGGCTTCCGACAACATGCTATCTGTTTGTGCATGTTATCTCATTTTCTGTTTGCCTCAAGCTTTGGAGGATCCAGCGTCCGTCTGATTGAAGTTGCTCAGGGCTTGAAAGAGGGAAAGAGTTGCATCGCCATGACATTGGCCGAGACACTGATGGGCCTGGATGCCTTCTACCGTCGGGAGACAACCAGATTTGCAGGGAGTCCACTACTACTAAAGGTAATGTTTCCCACCCGATCTCACATATGTATTTGCTCACATCACTCGGCCCTCAGGCTCAGTTTTTCTCACAAGACCCTTATCTTACTTTTCTCTCATCGCACATCTCTCTATTCTTTATTCTCTCATTTTTCATCCCTCCCTAGATATGGTTGATGGACAAACTGCAAGTTGTGGACTCTTGCCCTGCTTACTCAGCCCGCGGCTACTTCTTTCGACCACGCTTAGTCGACGCCCTTGATGAGGGATGGTGGTTTGAATGGATGTGTAATGTGTCAGCAGATCGCATTGCTTGGCGTTGCCCTTGGCTTAATCTCCCGGCGATGAGCTTCAGCATGTCCCGACAGGTCGGGGTTCGGCTGATCGGCTTGACTCACTGTGTATTCTATTTCCCATTCCGTATTCTGCGCCAGTTCGGCCGTGATCAGACTTGCCCACCAGAAGGGATAGAGTATCCGGCTACATTCTTGGTTCGAGGCGCACAGCTGGCTCGGCAGGCCGCAGCGTGGAGAATTAGAGAGCTCCTGGCCCCCGCCCCTACTTTTAGTTATGCTTTGTCTGACGAGTGCTGGGATTGGCTCAATGAGGAGGCACAGACTGGGCCTAGGTCGGCATCGGAAGCTTCAACCAGCTCTGGGAGGGGGCGCAGGGACACCTGACTTGACTATGCCCCAGATTTATTGCTTTATTAGTACTTTCAAGTTTTCATCATGAATGTAATAAAAAGCAACTTCAATTGTATGCAAGAGCAGGAGAACTCTGTTTTGAAATCAATGAAATTGAAGGTTGTGGTACTGAAAATTTCCCGTTTTGGTCCAAAAAAGGTCTTAGTTGTGAAAAGATTAATTTGAACAGAGTCAACTTTTATTAAAACTTTTCAAAACTATTTTCGATAAGGATCCGAACTGGACACGCCTGAAATCTGTCTCTGAGATGCACAACCCCGGATCCCAGCAACTTGGAAAGTTGCCCCTAGTCTGAATGGTACCACAGCACTTCCTGGCAACGGAAAGTTGCCCCTAGTCTGAACAGCACTGCACCAGAGATTACGATGAATGCTGATGGATAAGGATAACTGAGATGATCAAAATGGACAAAGTTGATCGGGGAAAGTGTTTATGGCTGAACTTCAGGATGAAGCTGCCTACGTATCCCAAAGATGGGAATCAAGCCTTACGTAGTTCAGGCTTAGGTTCGCTCGGGTATTTTTACTCTCCTTTTGCGCTCTAACTTTTGCCAAGGCCACCCTTTGCGGGTTTTCAACCTTGCGAGCTCAGTTTTTATATTTTCAAATTTTTTGTGCTCTGAGTTTTGCCTGGGTCGCCCTTTCGGGTTTTCGGCCTAGCGAGCCTCTCAAGGGTAGTATTTCTTCAACTTGTCCATGTTGATTGGTTGGGAAAACTCTAAGCCATCCAGATCCATCAGAACCACAGCTCCACCTGACCAGATTGACTTAATGATGTAAGGACCAGTCCAATTAGGTCTGAACTTGCCCCTAGGGTCGTGGATGGGAGCTCGGTTGTCCTTGAGTACCAAATCTCCTTCTTTTAAATTCCTGGACTTAACCTTCTTGTTAAAAGCCCGGGCAATTCTTCGTTGATAGCCTTGAATGTGGTACAGTGCTTTTAGCCTTCTCTCATCAAAGAGCATGAGTTCCTCGAATCTGCTCTGTTGCCGATCCGCCTCGGCTACTTGACACTCGGCCAATACTCGTAATGACGGAACCTCAATCTCAATAGGTAGAACGGCCTCCATCCCATAAACCAATGAATACGGAGTCGCTCCAGTAGAAGTTCTGATTGAAGTCCGGTAGCCCCACAGAGCAAACGGCAGCTTATCTGGCCAGTCCCGGTAGGTTTCCACCATCTTCTGTAGTATGCGCTTGATGTTCTTGTTGGCGGCCTCAACCGCTCCATTGGTTTGCGGCCGATAGGTAGACGACTTATGAAAAGCCACATTGTATTTTTCCAACAAGTCTATCACTTCCTTCTTGAAGTGGGAACCGTTATCTGAAATTATTTCGTTTGGGACTCCGTAGCGACAGATGATGTTGTTTCTGATAAACTTTGCAACGTGCGAAGCCTTCAACACCGCATAAGATTGGGCCTCAACCCACTTTGTGAAATAATCTATCGCTACCAAGATGAACTCATGCCCATTCGACCCCCTTTGGCGTGACAGCTCCGATCACATCAATTCCCCAGACTGAAAATGGCCATGGCGAAGTCATGTTGTACAGCTTTGATGGCGGGATGTTCATGCGATTTGCATGGATCTGACATTTATGGCATCGCCGAACAAAACCAATACAATCCTCCTCCATGGTGGACCAGTAGTAACCTTGTCTGAGAATCTTCCGTGCTAGCATTACCCCATTCATATGTGCTCCACATTCCCCTCCATGGATGACGTCCATTAGACTCTTTGACTCTTCGGCATCAACACACAATTTATGCATTCCCAGATGACCTCTTCTATACAGCTTACCCCCACAGATGATGAACTGAACGGCCAATCTTCTTATTGCCCTTTTGTCCTTGGCATTTACCCCTGGCGGGTATGCTTCCTTCTCCAAGAAATTCCAAATGTCGTAATACCAAGGGTGTTCGTCCTGAACTTCATCTATGGCTGCAATCGACTCATAGGCTGGTGCAAATTTCTGGTCAATGATGACTGGACGCATCCGGACTCCACACGGGATGTCTATCATGGATGATAGAGTTGCTAAAGAATCTGCGAACCTGTTGTTCTCTCTTAGTAGATGAGTAAAACTTAGCTTCTCAAACCGAGGAATTAGCAAATCCAGGGTTTGATGATACATCATCATCTTTTCCTCTTTTACTTTCCAGTCTCCTTTAGCTTGAGACACAACGAGGTTCGAGTCCCCAATGACGTCCAGCCGTCTTGCCCCTAGTTCCATGGCTGCTTCTAGGCCAGCGATGCACGCCTCATATTCTGCTTCATTGTTTGAGACTTTGAACCGGAGTTTGAAGGCTAGAGGGATACGGGAATTGTCGGGTGCTATCAACAACACTCCTATCCCATACCCATGTTGATTTGATGCTCCGTCAAAGTACATCGTCCAAGTTTCATCGTCGATATGCAAAATGGCTTCATCTGGGAACAAATACTCCACTGCTTCATTCCCCTCAACCGGATGGTCGGCAAGGAACTCTGCTACTGCTCTTCCCTTCACTGACTCGCGTGTGACATATTTGAGGTCAAATTCGGAGAGCAACAGCAACCAACGAGCTAGCCTACCCGTAAGCGCTGGTTTCTCGAAAAGATATTTGATGGGATCGAGTCGTGAAACCAACATTACGGAGTGAGATAACAAGTAGTGCCGCAGCTTCCTGGTAGCCCATACCAGAGCTAAGCAAGCCTTTTCCAGCGGTGTATATCGAGTCTCATATTCCAGCATTTTCTTGCTTAAATAGTAGATGGCTTTCTTCACCTTGTCTTCTGATTCTTGAGCAAGCATGCAGCCCATCGTGGTCTCTGTTACTGACAGATACAAAATCAACGGTTTCCCTAGTTCTGGTGGTGACAACACGGGCGGGTTCTGTAAATATTCTTTGATCTGCTCAAACGCTGCTTGACATCGGCCGTCCCATTGAAATTTCTTGCCTTTCTTCAAGAGACCAAAAAGTGGTTCACAAGTCAAGGTTAATTTTGAGATAAACCGTCTTATGAATTGCACTTTACCCAGAAAGCCTCTCACCTCCTTTTCAGTCCTCGGTGGAGGCATTTCTAGGATGGCCTTGATTTTGGAAGGGTCGACTTCGATGCCCCTTTGTGTAATCAGAAACCCCAGCATTTTTCCCGCTGTAACACCAAACGTACATTTTTTAGGGTTCAGCCGCAACCGGAATTCCCTGATCCTTTGGAAAAACTTATGCAAGGCGGTGTAGTGGCCCTCTCTTTCTTTGGACTTGACAATCATGTCGTCCACATACACCTCAACCTCTTTGTGGATCATATCATGTAATATTGTGGTCGCGGCCCGTTGATAAGTAGCTCCAGCGTTCTTCAACCCAAACGGCATTACCCTGTAGCAGTATGTCCCCCACGGGGTGGTGAATGCAGTCTTTTCCCTGTCTTCTGGTGCCATTACTATCTGGTTGTATCTTGAGAAACCATCCATAAATGAGAGCAAAGCATGCCCTGCTGTGAAATCTACCAACTCATCGATGTGCGGTAAGGGGAAGTCGTCATTCGGACTAGCTCTGTTCAAATCCCTGAAGTCCACACACACCCGGATCCTGCCGTCCTTCTTCGGCACCGGAACAATGTTGGCCAACCAAGTTGGGTACTCAGATACCAGCAGGAAGCCTGCGTCGATTTGCTTGGTGACCTCTTCCTTAATCTTGAGGGCCCAGTCTGGGCGGATCCTTCTGAGTTTCTGTTTGACAGGTCGAGCATCGGGGTCAAGGGGGATCCGATGCTGTACAATCTCAAGATCGATTCCAGGCATGTCTTCGTAGGACCACGCGAAAACATCTTTGAAATCTTTTAATAAAGCGACTAGTCGCTCGCGTTCCTCCGAAGACAACGTGGACCCGATCTGGACCAGCCGCGGGTCCTCCTCAGTACCAATGTTCACGGTAATGATTTCATCCATTAATGGTTTAATAAATCTCTCTTGCTCTTGCTCAATTAGACGTTGTAAAACCAGAGGAACTTCGTCCTCTTCGTTTTCATCAAAGTTTTGAAAGTCTGAATTAATGCAATGAATTAGGGGCACAGAAAAGTACTCGGAAACCACAGATAGTTCATTCTCATTAGGCACAGCCAGATCATCCAATTCATCGATTACAACAGACTTAAATGAAAAGGAAAAAGACGACCTAGACAGGACTGTGGCATCCGGGTTAACACCCCCAAGAGTACCAAACTCAGACTCAGTCGAGCTGGAACCTGATTCCGACTCACAAGACTCGGTGGAATCAGATTCCGACTCACTACCTGACCCGGTGCCGCTGGACAAAAATCCCTCCTCGTACTGCCAAGTGAGAGAAGGTGCGATAGATGCATCCAAGATAGCTGCTGGTTGGCTCGCAGCCGTTTCATCCCCAATCATGGAAACCTCGGAGTTATCCCCCAAGCACTTATGGTCGATCGGAGGATCAGAGAGTAGACATGCCAGCGCTACCCCCATTTCAAATTCTGTGCCCTCAGGATCCACTGCCCTATACTGCTTAATCTCAGCTGATGGGTCCGTCTGCTCTTCGGCAACATCTTCCCCGGGTAGCTGCAGGTCGAAAAAGATCTCAAAACCGGGCACGCGCTTCTTCTCCGCGTTTATCCACGGCTCTGGGAAGCCGCAAAATGGAAAGTCTTCCCCCTCTCGGACGAAGCGTCCGTTCAGGGTGCCCTGGACGGGCCTATGCATCAAGTCAAATGGCTTCCCAGCCTGCTTTGCTCTGGCCCTTCCGGCCATTTCTTTCCCTTTTCTCACCCAGTCCTCTTTGGTGGGCAGATAACCCAGTCCAAAGGTATGCGGGTTGTGTGGCACTTCGACCAATGTTGCGACGCCTTTCCTGCCGCTCTTTCCTAGTCCCATCCCGGGGATGTGTTGTAGCTTGTTCATGAGGTAGACGGATTGAGCACTGACGTACATACCTTCATTCACAGCCATAATGTTTTGCACAACCCGGGCCTCGGCCAGAGTAAATCCTGATATAAACACGTCCTTCATGCCGTGCTCTATTTCTAGGACTGGTGTAGACACCTCCGGAGGGGGATGGATCGATGAATTCCCGAACACAATGGCTACTCCCTTTCCATAGGGGTATTTCACCATCTGATGCAGAGTGGACGAGACGGCCTTCACCTGGTGTAACCACGGTCGCCCCAAAAGCAGATTGAAAGTTGTGGGGACCTCCAAGACATGGAAATCTATCTCGTGTTGTCCGGGTCCAACCTTTGTTTGGATTTTGACAGTCCCCATCACCTCTCGACTTGTATTATCGTATGCTTTGATCACCTGAGTTGTCGGGATGAAGTCCGCGGGCTTCAACCCGATTGCATACGCTGTTCTGGCTGGGCAGACATTGATAGCAGACCCGGTATCAACGAGTACCACCGGTATCCACTTGTCTCTACATTCCACGGAGATGTAGAGAGGTTTGTTATGATTCACGCCCTCAGGCGGCAGTTCCTTGTCTGAAAAGGTTAAACCCGGGGAACCTCCTCCCGGAAAAACCAGCCCGACCAGTTGCTCTGGTGTAGTATCGATTGAGAGTTTGGCCTTGTCCATGGCAGATAGGACAGCCTGTCTGTGTACCCGTGAAGCCATAAGCAGTCCCCAGATGGAGATGTCTGCTTGTATCTTCTTCAACTGCCTCAGCACAGCTTCTTCTTCAATTTGTCTCTCTCTCTGTTTCTCAGCTTCCTTGTCTTTACCAGATGCTTCCGGTTGGTCTAGGTGCGGGGGCTTGAAGTACCACCCACTCCTGGTCATGTGGTCCACCTCATCGAGGTACCAGGTGCTGTCTGGTTGATTTACTCCCCAATCTTCGTCTGTGTGGGCAAGACATAAGTCGTCGTCTTCCCACCACATCCCGTTAGCATCCAAAAGACACCTGTCTGGTTCTGGCAGATGTGTACTCTCAGTACCTTCATCCCATATGCTCACAGCATTGTCCGTTCTCGTGCCCACAGCACTCTCAGCCCCTTCATGGGCTTTTGCCTTTCTGATTCTCTCGGAATCCCAAAACTTCTCCTGTTCTGTCTGCGTTGCTGCAGTTTGTTGTTCCATTGTCTTTACATCCACAATGCTTAAGCCCCGAGCGGAATTCTTTGTACCGGCGCTCTCCGGCAATCCATTCTGACTCTCGGCCCTTCCGGCCACAGTTGATACCCTCGCCCCTGCCGGGCTCTGCTCTGGCTGAAACTCCACAATATCAGGATGATCATCTAACCAGCCGGTGGCCTCCGCCGACTCCTCATATTCAAACCAGTTGATTGTTGCATCTCCTGATTCTTGGTCGTTGAAGAACTGGAGGTTGGCGAAGTCCTCCTCCACTGTTGCTAGATCATCTGCCCCCTGTTCAAGTCTGTCCCCCTGAATCATGCATAGTTCAGCTTTTTCTGGCAACCCCACACTCAGCTCAGACCGGCCCACTGATAAAATGTATTCGCTTGGATCATAGGCTCCCCCAGCATAATTCCCGGGCTGTTCCATCCCAGACTCAACAACTCTGTTCTCCTCTAAAACATGCCCTGTTCCATCTTCAATGGTCACCACCTTTGACTCGGATTGGGTTGTGAAGGTGTCCATCATGCACAAGGAATCGTTGCAATCAGGAAGGATCACCTCCGGCTTGGGTAGGTGAGAGGGAGTAATATAGATACTAGGATCGTAGGATACGACCCCAGTTTGGATGAGGTTGACTCTTTTGGGTGGTGGATCTTGGTTATGGGTAGGGAGTGGGTTGGTTGTGACGTTGGGTCTTTCGGGAGGTAGAATAATATTTTTGTCGATGAGGTCCTGAACCTCGTGACGCAGCCTGAAACAATGGTCGGTATCATGACCGTGCTGCTGGTGGTAGGCACAGTATTTGGCTGGGTTGTGAGAGGGGGGGAGTGGATTTGGTGGCGGCCTCGGCTCCAGGGGTTTTAGATGTCCCTTTCTAATCAAGACCCCCAGAACCTTGGACAAAGGCATGTATAGTGGAGTAAAGGTCCTTTGGCCTCTGGGCTGGAATCTCGGGGCTTGGGTACTGCTCCCGGATGTACTGGAAAAGGGGGTGGCCGCCATGGGCCTTGGCTGGGGAGAGGGATTGGTGGTGACCATACTGACCTCCGAAGTCCTTGTATTTGCAGCGCCACTCGGGCCTGCGTTGTTATTGCGGTTGAATGTCCTCCAGGGTTGCTCCCGGTCCTGGTCAATCAGACCTTGCTTCATCGCATCCTCGATCTGTACCCCCATCTCGTGTAAGTTTGAGAAGGTGGGAAAGGGGAGTACGATCATCTTCTGCATGAGTTTTGGTTGGAGATTGCGCACAATCATCCTAATTTGATCTTTGTCTGTAGGCCTCAAGGTCATCATCGATGCCTTTGCTCTCCATCAAGTTACGAAGTCTGAGAAAGTCTCCTTGGCCTCTTGCCTCGTCGTTTCGAGATCACGAGTTGTAATCTCGATCTGTGTATTGTACGAGTACTGTGCAACGAAGGCCTCAGCCATCTCATCCCAGTTTCTCTTTACCTCATCTTCTAACTTCGCATACCAAATGGCTGCCACACCCGACAAAGTTCGGCCAAACAGGGAGAGCTTTTGTGGTCGGGTTAGGCCCATTGGCCGCAGGATGTCTGAGAATAGCCGAAGATGGACCATAGGATCCCCGGACCCATCAAAACGATCAATCTGTGGCATCTTGAATCTGTCTGGTAATGTTACAGCCACATCGGTGTATCCATCTTCGATGTCTGGGATGGCCTTCACCCCCTGGGACTTCTTAAAAAGCTTCTCCAGTTTGCTCAATTTCAGAGCTGTATGGTCTATCTCGAACTCGAAGGGAGAGTCCGGATGGTTGGCAGGTGTATGAGTCTTGGACAGTTGAGGCAGAAGCGGGGGCGGAGCCAACCCCGTTGGATGGCCTGTGTCCTCTTGAATATTCTGGACATTGGGTAGGGTGTTTTGGGTGTTCAGAGGGGTATTCTGGGGATTTGGCAGGGCATTTTGACCAGTGGATGCCTGCTCGGGTAACGGAGCTCCGGGTGGAGGAGGAGCCGGGTGCGAGGTTGATGTTCCGGTTTGCTGCTGGAGCCTGGTAACGAGCTCAGCCTGTTGGGCCATAACTGTAGCCTATTGCTTAGAAAATTCCGCTTGGCGGATGGCATCCTCTTGCATCTGTTTCATGCTCTCGTGCATTTGGCGCATCATCGCCTCCATCCCTGATGTATTCGGTGGATCCATTTGAATGACCGGTAAGTGTATCTCTATAGTGGAAACAGAAACCTCAGTCCGACTGTTTGCTGCTAAACTAGACTGCTGCCCCGGTAATCTCTGCTCTGACACACTGTGCCTCCTCAGCCTTCTTCTAACAACCGGGGGTAGAGAGTGGAACACTGGATGTCCGTCAACCAGATCCTCGGATCGAATGAGTCGGCGACCTCGTGTCCAAAGTGCTTGGGGTATATCTACGGGTTCGGAAGCAATTGTGCTACAAACCTGCCCTAGCAAAAAGATAAATAAAGCGAAAAGGAAATAAATAACCAGAAAAACGGACAGCATAACAGCTTAAATTAAATACACAACACACAGTCGGGCATACAACACACGGTTGATAAGCTGGGTATACACTATCCTCAATCACCGATTACTGTCCCTATATCACTGTCCCCAAAACTGAATCTGATATCCGCAGACAACTGATTCTCAAATGACTGGTTGATGCCCGCAGGCCTGATGCCCAATCTCAAAAACTGATGCCCGCAGGCCTGATGCCCAAACCCATAAACTGATACATGCATTCCCTGTAGAGACGCACTCTAATAAGCACATAACAGATAAGTGAGAGCCAAAACACCCCTATGTTGGGGTAGGGTTTCCCTGTCCTATTTTGTCAGGAACTAGGGTTTCACTATGCACGCAGCGGTTTCAAACAACCTATAAACGGGTAAGCAACCTGTCCTAGTTTGGAATGGTCACTATGGATCCGAATATGCACTAGGTCGAATGGTCGAAAAGGGTGCCCCGGTAAAACCGGGGTTTGTGTTCCCATGCTGTCAGAGCCCAGAGCCGATCAGCCTTATGGTCATGCCTTGACAAGACAAGCCTCCGGCAAATCGTTCGGGAATGGCATATGGCAAACACGGTGTCCTAGGCGCACCAATGCAAATGCAATGCAAAGAAACACACAAGTGTAGTCAAAACCAGATATCATGAATTCGAGTCAAGTTCTCTAAATCCCCAGCAGAGTCGCCAGAAACTGTAGACGTCCCCCGAACGCATCCCGGGGAGAAGGGAGCGCGAGTCCCCCCCGTTCTGGTTCGATATTGGGTCATTACAGTTCGAAGGACTCAAATGTCACGGTTCTAAATCTCGAACCAAAGAGTCCAAATCCGGCAAATCGTTTTGAAAATAGATTTTTTGAAAGAAGTGCCAAACATAGACTGCTTTGCCAGATACAGAGTCGCCACCTAAATATTTTATAATGGGAAATTTAGGAAACCCTGACTCGGTGCCAAAGGCCACGTGTCCGTCATCACCAAAGTTGCCTCGGCTCGGGAACTTGGGTACGATTGGGGAAGGTCACTTCGTGAGCACCCCCGCTCGCCCGGTCAAAGACCGGCCTCTACTAACCATGATATCTGTTTTTGAAAACATTGCGTGTTCTTATTCCGGTTATTAGCCTAGGTTACTATGTGATGCGCACAGCATACAAGTATAGACTGAGTCGCCTGAATTAGAACAAAACATTTCATGTTTGTTTTTGAAAGATGGTTTGCTACCCGCAGGTAGGCTTAAAATGCAGATTTTGCCACCCTCAGGTGGGCTTAGAAAAACATGGTGTTGCCACAATCTAGTGGGCTTAAAACGAACATTTGATGAATTGTTCCAATTCAAATAACCCAACCTTCACCCACAGGCATTCAAGGCAGTTGTATCACATAAGCACATAGCCTCATGGCAAGCATGCTATCATGGCAGTCACTCACACGCATGCAAGGATGCTAAAGCAGAAAACTCACTGAGTACTCCAAGCCAAAACAGAAGCTCATTAGAAATCATGCATGATCCTAAATATGCTGAAATGCCTAATGCAACACATGCAAAATGCAACTATAGCAGGCTCGGCTATTCTAAACATGGCATATGGAATGCTACAACTAACACGTATTCAATTTGGATTTGAAATACAAATGCAGTTTGTATGATGCGCCGAGCCCGGTGCGTGCAAAACAGATGAATGATGCAAACATGCTGTCATACTGTATGCTAATTGAAATATGTCCTATATCTAACCATTGTAAGCAGGTAAATAAAAGGGAAGAAAGACGTGGGGTTGGAAGACATACATCACACTCACCCACACTTATTACAATTATGCCCTCGCGCAGAGGGTCCAAATATACAGTCCCAAATGAAAGAATATTACAGTCCAAAATATTACAGTCCCAAATAATATACAAATTCCTAATTAATTAACAAATTAAATAAGAAAACTGTAAAACTGGCATGCAAGCCAGGGGCTGCCTTGATTCTGATGAATGATGCATGCCAGGCTGCTTTGGCGCTGAAATCCACTGGGATGCCCCAATTAGCCTCTGTTTGCACCTGCTCTTGAAATGCGTGCCAAGCTCCGAAAAGTTGCTGATTCTTCATTTTGCTGCAACAGAGAGCAGAAAAGGGGCATAGCAATGTATTTCACAAATATATGCATGCCTCGATCCTCGTGCCACCAATCACGCATCTTGATGCATGATGGCCGAGGAGTCGGATTGCACAACTCAATATAGGATGAATGCGTATAAATGCTACAACAAAACCTAACTCCATCATGGGTAATCCAGAGTGTCGGTGACTTGGGAATTGAGACACATTCCTTCACTCGGAGTACGAAACGCGTCTCGTTTCCCGTGCCCGGGCTAACTCCTATTCCGAACATGATGCAGTATGCATGAAATGCATGAAATGCAGCTAATATGCAATCCTAACATACGCAATGCTATGAAAATGAGATGCCTCGAAATGCGTGTACGCGGGCACGCAAACCGAGGCAATGATCCTAAGGCATGAAATGGCATACGCAATGCAAATTGGACTTATACTGACATGAGTGGACCTCGGCCACACTCACATAAGAAGCCGTGAGATGAAAAAGAAATGCCTCGAAATGCGTGCACACGAGTATGCAAAACGAGGAAATGGCATACGCAATACCGTATGGGTTTACACCAACACAAGTGAACCTCAGTTACACTCGCATAGGAGGCCATCAGATGAAAAATGAGATGCCTCGAAATGCGTGCCCGTGGGCACGCAAATCGAGAAATGGCCCGAAGGCATGGAATGACATACGAAATGAAATGAGGGCTTACACCAACATGAGAGGGCCTCAGCCGCACTCACATAGGATGCCGGAAGATGAAAAAAAAGTGCCTCGAAATGCGTGCACGCGGGCACGCAAACCGAGGCAATGGCCCGAAGGCATGGAATGACCTACAAAATGAGACATGGCATATGGAATATGGAACATGCAAATTTCAGCAGCCAAAATGATGCAAAACAGCCCCCGAATCATAGCAAAATTATACCCGATGCCCGAAATAAGTCCCAAAATGCAATGGAATGGCCTACAGCTATGTCAAACATGCACAATATGGACATGAAGTGTAAATACAGATGCTAGGCAGTCCCTAAACTAGCATTTTTCCAGTACAAAGCATGGCCAAACAACAATCATAGATGGGGCAAAAACAGCATGCAAAAATGGGGGCCAAGAGAGGGGTATTGAAGTAGATGGTAAATGCAAAGCCCAAACAGAAAAATGCCCTTCTATAACACTGAAGAGGGGTCAAAAATATGCACATTTACAGTAGATGACATCCCCCAAAACAGTATGAAAACATGCTAAGAATGCCATGCAAGATATAGGCCACAAGAGGGTATAACATGAAGTAGGCCAAACATTCATCAAACCAACAAGTACCCTTAATGAAATATGTCAAGAAGATCAAAATATGACTCTTTCCAGACCTGATGGTGGCCGAAAACAGAATCTAGATAGGCTTAACAAAGCATGCAAAAATGAGGGTCAAAGAGGGGTATAATGACAAGCATAACATGGAGACCCCAACAAAGTTGATCCCTTCTACAATGTTGTAGAGGGACCCAAAATAAGCCTACTCACAGTTCATGACATGCTCCAAAACAGATCATATGTAGGCCAAACAAATCATGCAAATTTACGGTAAAGAGGAGAGATTATGAAGTAAGTGCAAGATAGAAGACCCAAACAGGATTGATCCCTTCTTCAATGTTGAAGAGGAGCTCAAAATAGGCCCACTCAAAGTTTACATTATGCTCGAAAACAGATCACACATAGGCCAAATATTCAATGCAAAATAATGGCATATAAGAGGATATTGAGACAAGTGCAAGATCGAGGGCTCAAACAGGGTTGATCCCTTAAACAAACATGAAGAATGGCTCAAAAAAGGCCTAGTTTCAGTTAGGGTCGGAGCCCAAAATAGTAAGCAAATAGGGCTAAGAAATGGGACAAAAAAGTGCTACAAAATGAGGGAAATGGACTTACCCTTGAAGACCAATGCTTTTGTTGCTTCTTGGCTTGTGTTTGCTGCCTCTAAGCCTCTGAAAAACTTCTTCTTGCTGCTGGAATGGAGTAGTGGTGGTGGTGCTTGATAGTGATGAACAAATGGGGTTGAAACTTAGGAATTTTGAAGGAAAATGAGAGAGATGGAGGGAGATGAGTGTAGGCAATCTTTCTAACCCTTTTCCTTGAGTTGGGAGGCCACCTATATAGGAAAGAAAGGGGAGGAAAAGTGGAGGCCAAAGTGGAGGGAAATGAGCCCTTATTTCCCTCCAAAAGGGTCCCCCAGATAGAGATATTTTCTGGGGGAAAACAGCACACAGCTGTAAAGCACACATCCCAAGGAAGCAGGCCGGCTGGGTGTTTTGGCTGCAGGTGGCCGGCCGACCACCCCCCATGGCCGGCCGGCTAGGGGTCAAAAGGTTCAAGCTTAGTTTCTGGCCGGCCACCAGATATTGGTGTCCTCCCATGTGTGCTCAACAAGACCCTGTGGTTGGAAATTGACAACTCTAAAACAAGAGAGAGAATAGGCCACTTTTAGAAGGGGTTCAAAAGGGTCAATGAGAGTTACTGGCCGGCCATGTGTTTTTAAGGTCATCCCATGTGTGTACAACACAAATATGTGGTTTTGGCTCAAAGAAAATGACCCTAGGGTGTTCAACATTAGCCCGAAAGTGAGAAAAACGGGCGCCAGGGGGCGCCGGAGGAGCATAACTGGTTGCTGAGACAATTGGTGGCCTCCCACCCTTCAGTGACCCTCCTGGTGATAAAACAGAGGTACCTGCCAAAAATGAACAAAAACCGATGCAAAACGAATGCTCGGGGGCCAAAACACACAGTTCAGGGTCCCGAAAACCGGCCGTTAAGCTCCGAAAATGGTGTTTGGCCACGAAGTGGGTATCTAAGACCCCAGTGTCCCTTGAAAGGGAGTAAATAAGATGTATGCCAAAAACCGGAGGAATCGGAGATGGTTAGACGGTCCCGAACCGAGGCACATGGCCTGACGGCTCCGAAAACCGGGAACCGGGCTCCGAAATGGGCAAAATGGCCTACGGCCACGAAATGTAGCCCACGGCCACTGAGAGATAGTCTACGGGACCTCTCCCTCCCCTCAGGAAAGAAAACAGAGAAAATCGAGTATGGTTCGCAAACCGAGGCAAGGCACAGAAGAGGGTTCGGAAGTCCGGAGGCAGGGCGCACGACTGCGACTCTGAGACTTCTGAACGAGCACAATATGCAACATCACCGAGCGCTCAATCGGTGACGTCTAAGTCTCAAGGTCGGTCAAAAATGGGGTGTCTACAAGGGGGCATGAGCGCTCCCAAGGAAATAACATTCAAGTATAGAAGAGCTCATCCTAAGTGAGTAGATCCCAGATTCCAGATCCTGGATCCCGAATCCCAGAAGACAAGTGTAACAACGCCCGCAGGGGACCTCGCTACAGTTCGGACTCGATTTTTGTTGCGGTTCTCAATCTTGAACCAAAGAGTCCAAATCCGGCAAATCGTTTTTGAGAAAAACAGATTTTTTGAAAGAAGTGCCAAACATGGACTGCTTTGCCAGATAACAAAGTCGCCACCTAAATATTTTAAAATGGGAAATTTAGGAAACCCTGACTCGGTGCCAAAAGGCCACGTGTCCGTCATCACCAAAGTTGGCTCGGGAACTTGGGTACGATTGGGGAAGGTCACATCGTGAGCACCCCCGCTCGCCCGGTCAAAGACCGGCCTCTACTAACCATGATATCTGATTTTAAAAACATTGTGTGTTCTTATTCCAGTTATTAGCCTAGGTTACTATGTGATGCTCGCAGCAAATAAGTATAGACCGAATCGTCTGAATTGGAACCCAAAACACTTCGTGTTTGTTTGTTTGAAAGTGGTTTGATGGTGCTACCCGCAAGTAGGCTAAGACGTGGATTTGCCACCCTCAGGTGGGCTTAGAAAACATGATATGATTTTGCCACAATCTAGTGGGCTTAAAACAAACAGTCAATGCATTGTTCCAATTCAGATAACTCAACCTCCACCCACAGGCATACAGGGCAGTTATATCACATAAGCAAATAGCCTCATGGCAAGCATGTTATTCATGGCAACACTCACACGCATGCAAGGATGCTAAAGCATAAAACTCACCGAGTACTCCAAGCCAAAACAAGAAGCTAATTAGAAATCATGCATGATCCTAAAATATACAGAATTGCTTAATGCAACACATGCAAAGATGCAAACTATAGTAGGCTCGGCTATTCTAAAGATGGCATGTGGAATGCTACAACTAACACGTATTCAATTTGGAATTGAAATACAGATGCAGTTTGTATGATGCGCCGAGCCCGATGCATGCAAAACAGATGAATGATGCAAACATGCTGTCATACTGTATGCTAATTGAAATATGCCCTATATCTAACCATCGTAAGCAGGTAAATAAAAGGGAAGAAAGACGTGGGGTTGGAAGACATACATCACACTCACCCACCCTTATTACAATTATGCCCTCGCGCAGAGGGTCCGAATAAATAATAATACAGTCCCAAATGAAAGAATAGTACAGTCCGAAATATATACAGTCCGAATATTACAAAATTCTAATTAATTAACAAATTAATTACAAAAGAAGTAAAACTGGCATGCAAGCCAGGGACTGCCTTGCTTCTGATGGATGATGTATGCTGGGCTACTTCGGGCGGAAATCCACTGGGATGCCCCAATTAGCCTCTGTTTGCAGTATTCCTCGAAATGCGCGCCGGATTCTGAAAAGTTGCTAACTCTGGATTTTGCTGCAACAGAGAGCAGGAAAAGGGCACAACAGTGTATTTCACAAATATATGCATGCCTCGATCCTCGTGCCACCAATCACGCATATCAATGCATGATGGCCGAGGAACCGAATTGCACAACTCAATATAGGATGAATGCAGATGAATGCTACAACAAAACCTAACTCCATCATGGGTAATCCGGAGTGTCGGTGATTGGGGAATTGAGACCCGTTCCGTCACTCGGAGTGCGAAACGTGCCTCGTTTCTCGTGCAATATGCATGATATGCATGAAATGCAACTAACATACAATCCTAGCATGCGCAATGCTATGAAAATGAGATGCCTCGAAATGCGTGCCCACTGGCACGCAAACCGAGGCGATGACACAAAGGCACGAAATGCAATGATGGACTTACACCAATACGAGAGGGCCTCAGCCACACTCACACGGGATGCCGGAATGATAAGAATGAGGTGCCTCGAAATGCGTGCCCACTGGCACGCAAATCGAGGCGATGATGAAATGCAAATCGGATAAAACAGAATGGTCATCATCGCCTCGATTTGCGTGCCAGTGGGCACGCATTTCGAGGCACCTCATTCTTATCATTCCGGCATCCCGTGTGAGTGTGGCTGAGGCCCTCTCGTATTGGTGTAAGTCCATCATTGCATTTCGTGCCTTTGTGTCATCGCCTCGGTTTGCGTGCCAGTGGGCACGCATTTCGAGGCATCTCATTTTCATAGCATTGCGCATGCTAGGATTGTATGTTAGTTGCATTTCATGCATATCATGCATATTGCACGAGAAACGAGGCACGTTTCGCACTCCGAGTGACGGAACGGGTCTCAATTCCCCAGTCACCGACACTCCGGATTACCCATGATGGAGTTAGGTTTTGTTGTAGCATTCATCTGCATTCATCCTATATTGAGTTGTGCAATTCGGTTCCTCGGCCATCATGCATTGATATGCGTGATTGGTGGCACGAGGATCGAGGCATGCATATATTTGTGAAATACACTGTTGTGCCCTTTTCCTGCTCTCTGTTGCAGCAAAATCCAGAGTTAGCAACTTTTCAGAATCCGGCGCGCATTTCGAGGAATACTGCAAACAGAGGCTAATTGGGGCATCCCAGTGGATTTCCGCCCGAAGTAGCCCAGCATACATCATCCATCAGAAGCAAGGCAGTCCCTGGCTTGCATGCCAGTTTTACTTCTTTTGTAATTAATTTGTTAATTAATTAGAATTTTGTAATATTCGGACTGTATATATTTCGGACTGTACTATTCTTTCATTTGGGACTGTATTATTATTTATTCGGACCCTCTGCGCGAGGGCATAATTGTAATAAGGGTGGGTGAGTGTGATGTATGTCTTCCAACCCCACGTCTTTCTTCCCTTTTATTTACCTGCTTACGATGGTTAGATATAGGGCATATTTCAATTAGCATACAGTATGACAGCATGTTTGCATCATTCATCTGTTTTGCATGCATCGGGCTCGGCGCATCATACAAACTGCATCTGTATTTCAATTCCAAATTGAATACGTGTTAGTTGTAGCATTCCACATGCCATCTTTAGAATAGCCGAGCCTACTATAGTTTGCATCTTTGCATGTGTTGCATTAAGCAATTCTGTATATTTTAGGATCATGCATGATTTCTAATTAGCTTCTTGTTTTGGCTTGGAGTACTCGGTGAGTTTTATGCTTTAGCATCCTTGCATGCGTGTGAGTGTTGCCATGAATAACATGCTTGCCATGAGGCTATTTGCTTATGTGATATAACTGCCCTGTATGCCTGTGGGTGGAGGTTGAGTTATCTGAATTGGGACAATGCATTGACTGTTTGTTTTAAGCCCACTAGATTGTGGCAAAATCATATCATGTTTTCTAAGCCCACCTGAGGGTGGCAAATCCACGTCTTAGCCTACTTGCGGGTAGCACCATCAAACCACTTTCAAACAAACAAACACGAAGTGTTTTGGGTTCCAATTCAGACGATTCGGTCTATACTTATTTGCTGCGAGCATCACATAGTAACCTAGGCTAATAACTGGAATAAGAACACACAATGTTTTTAAAATCAGATATCATGGTTAGTAGAGGCCGGTCTTTGACCGGGCGAGCGAGGGTGCTCACGATGTGACCTTCCCCAATCGTACCCAAGTTCCCGAGCCAACTTTGGTGATGACGGACACGTGGCCTTTTGGCACCGAGTCAGGGTTTCCTAAATTTCCCATTTTAAAATATTTAGGTGGCGACTCTGTTATCTGGCAAAGCAGTCCATGTTTGGCACTTCTTTCAAAAAATCTGTTTTTCTCAAAAACGATTTGCCGGATTTGGACTCTTTGGTTCAAGATTGAGAACCGCAACAAAAATCGAGTCCGAACTGTAGCGAGGTCCCCCGCGGGCGTTGTTACAGTTTCTGGCGACTCTGCTGGGGAGTTAGAGAACTTGACTCGAACTCATGATATCTGCTTTTGACTATATTTGTGTGTTTCTTTGCATTGCATTTGCATTGGTGCGCCTAGGACACCGTGTTTGCCATATGCCATTCCCGAACGATTTGCCGGAGGCTTGTCTTGTCAAGTCATGTCCGTAAGGCTGATCGGCTCTGGGCTCTGACAGCATGGGAACACAAACCCCGGTTTTACCGGGGCACCCTTTTTGACCATTCGACCTAGTGCATATTCGAATCCATAGTGACCATTCCAAACTAGGACAGGTTGCTTACCCGTTTATAGGTTGTTTGAAGCCGCTGCGTGCGTAGTGAACCCCTAGTTCCTGACGAAATAGGACAGGGAAACCCTACCCCAACATAGGGGTGTTTTGGCTCTCACTTATCTGTTATGTGCTTGTTAGAGTGTGCCTCTACAGGGAATGCATGTATCAGTATGAGTTTGGGCATCAGGCCTGCGGGCATCAGTTTTTGAATTTGGGAATCAGGCCTGCGGGCATTATCCAGTATTTGGGAATCAGTTGTCCGCGGATATCAGATTCAGTTTATCAGAACAGTGATACAGGAATATTGACCAGTATTTGAGGACAGTGTATAGCCAGCTTACCAACTGTGTGTTGTTGTATACCCGACTGTGTGTGGTGTATTCAATTTAAGCCGTTATGCTGCCCGTTTTATTTCTGGTTATTTATTTCTTTTTCGCTTTATTTATCTTTTTGCTAGGGACCGTTTGTAGCACAATTGCTTCCGAACCCGTCGATACCCCCCAAGCAATCTGGACACGAGGTCGCCGACTCAACCGATCCGAGGATCTAGTTGACGGACATCCAGTGTTTCACTCACTACCCCCTGTTATCAGAAGGAGGCCGAGAAGGCACAGTATATCAGAGCACAGATCACCAGAACAGCAGTCTACTATAGTGTCAGATAGTCGGGTTGAGCTTCATGTTTCTGCTATAGAGATACGCCTGCCGGTTCTTCAAATGGAACAACAGAATACAGCTATGGAGGCGATGATGCGCCAGATGACTGAAAGCATGAAGCAAATGCAAGATGATGCTATCCGCCAGGCGGAATTTTCCAGACAACAGGCCGCTGTCATGGCCCAACAGTCTGAGTTGATCACCAGATTACAACAGCAGAACGCAGCGTCTGCCTCAAATCAGGCTCCTCCTCCACCCGGGGCCCCATTACCTGAACAACTACCTGCTGGCCAGAATGCCCCTCCAAACCCGCAAAATGCCCAGGCTGCCCAGAATACCCTCCCGAATCAACAGAACATTCTGCCAAACCCCCCAAACATTCAAGAGGACACGGGTCTTCCAACGGGGCTGGCTCCGCCCCCGCTTCTACCACAACTGTCCAAAAACATTACACCTAACCACCCGGACTCTCCATTTGAGTTCGAGGTAGACCAGACAGCTCTGAAATTGAGCAAGTTGGAGAAGCTCTTTAAGAAGTCACAGGGAGTGAAGGCCATCCCAGATATTGAAGACGGTTATACTGATGTAGCCGTGACATTGCCGGACAGATTTAAGATGCCCCAGATCGATCGCTTTGATGGATCCGGGGACCCTATGGTTCACCTCCGGCTATTCTCAGACGTTCTAAGACCAATGGGCCTAACCCGACCGCAAAAGCTTTCTTTGTTCGGTCGAACCCTGTCGGGTGTGGCATCCACTTGGTATTCAAAGCTGGAAGATCAGGTGAAAATAAACTGGGATGAGATGGCTGAGGCCTTCCTTGCACAATATTCATACAACACGCAGATCGAGATCATAACTCGTGATCTCGAGACAACGAGGCAGGAGCCCAAGGAATCTTTCTCTGACTTTGTGACCCGGTGGAGGGCGAAGGCATCGATGATGACCTTAAGGCCAACGGACAGAGACCAAATACGGATGATTGTGCGCAATCTCCAGCCGGCGTTAATGAAGAAGATGATTGTAGTTCCCTTCCCCACTTTCGCAGATCTGCATGATATGGGGATGCAAATAGAGGATGCGATGAAACAGGGTCTGTTTGACCAAGATCGGGATCAGCCCCGGAGAATATTCAACCGTGGTAATAATGCGGGCCCGAGTGGCTCTTCCAATACCAGAACTTCAGAGGTCGGAATGGTCACCACCACTCCCCCTCCCCAACCAAGGTCCGCAGCGGCCACACCTTTTTCTGATGCCTCTGGGAGCAGTAATCAAGCCCCAAGATACCAACCCAGGGGTCAACGAACCTTCTCCCCACTCTATATGCCTCTGTCTAAAGTCCTCGGGGTTCTAGTCAGAAAGGGGCACCTGAAGCCCTTGGAACCGAGGCCTCTACCGAATCCACTTCCCCCTTCCCATAACCCAGCCAAATATTGCCAATACCACCAACAGCATGGTCATGACACCGACCAATGCTACAGGCTGCGTCATGAGATTCAAGATCTCATTGACAAAAACATCATTCTACCTCCCCAAGGACCCAACGTCACAAACAACCCACTCCCCAAACACAACCAAGATCCACCAAAAAGAGTCAACCTCATCCACACTGGGGTCGCTTCATATGATCCCAGTATCTATATCACTCCCTCCCACCTACCCAAGCCAGAGGTGATCCTCCCTGATAGCACGGACTTGTGCATGATGGACACCTCTACACCCCAACCTGAGCTAAAGGTGGTGACCACCGAGGATGGAACGGGGGAGGCTTCTGAGGAGAGCAAAACAGTTGAGTCTGGGGTGGAGCAAACTGAGAATTTAGCTGGCAGAGCTTATGATCCGAGTGGGTATATTTTGTCAATAAGCCAACCAAAGCTGAATGCGGGATTGTCGGAACAGGCTGAGTTGTGTATGATCCGAGGGGACAAGCTTGAATCAGCGAGGGATGATCTAACTGCGGTGGAGGAGGACTTTGCCAATTTCCAGCTCTTCAACGATCAGGAACCAAGAGATGCATCAATCAACTGGTACGAATACGAGGAGTCGGCAGAAGCCATTGGGTGGTTGGATGATCAGCCGGATGTTGTGGAGTTTCAGTCAGAACAACGCCCAGCAGGGGCAAAAGTACCATTTGTGGCCGGAAGGGCCGAAAATCAGATTGAATTGCCGGAGAGCGCCGGTACGAAGAATTTCGCTCAGGAACAAAACATTTTGAAAACCGCACAGTTGTTGTTGGAGGAACAAGGGAAAAGATGGGATTCTGAGAGAGCCCGAAAAGCAAAGAACCATGAGGAAGTTGAGAGTGCTGCGAGCACGAAAATTGAACATGCTGTGAGCATGAGGGAGGAAAATGCTGAGAGCATAAACAAGCCGGAACCAGACAGGTGTTTGCTAGATGCTGGTGGAATGTGGTGGGAAGATGATGACTTGTATCTCGCCCACACAGACGAAGACTGGGCAGGTGGCCAACCAGACAGTACCTGGTACCTCGAAGAGGTGGACCATATGACGAGAAGTGGGCGGTATTTCAAGCCCCCACACCTTGATCAACCCGAGGCATCAGGGAAAGATAAGGAGGCAGAGAAACAGAAGGAGAAGCAAGTTGAAGAAGAGGCTGTACTGAAGCAGCTAAAGAAAATACAAGCGGACATCTCCATTTGGGGACTGCTTATGGCTTCGAGGGTGCACCGGCAGGCTGTCTTATCTGCTATGGACAGAGCTAAACTTTCCATCGAAACTACGCCTGAACAGCTAGTTGGGCTAGTCTTTCCGGGAGGAGGTTCCCCGGCGTTGACTTTTTCAAACAAGGAATTGCCGCCTGAGGGCGTGGATCACAACAGACCTCTCTACATCTCTGTAGAATGCAGAGATAAATGGATTCCGGTGGTACTTGTTGATACCGGGTCCGCTATCAACGTCTGTCCGGCTAGAACGGCGTATGCAATTGGGTTAAAGCCTGCGGACTTCACACCGACTACTCAAGTAATCAGAGCCTACGACAATACAAGCAGGGATGTCCTGGGGACAGTAAAAATCCAAACCAAGATTGGGCCGGGACAACACGAAGTAGATTTTCATGTCTTGGAGGTCCCTGCATCTTTCAACATGCTTTTGGGGCGACCCTGGTTGCATCAGGTGAAAGCCGTCTCATCTACTCTACATCAAATGGTGAAGTACCCCTATGGAAAGGGAGTAGCCATTGTTTTTGGGAACTCATCAATCCATCCCCCTCCGGAGGTATCTACGCCAGTCCTGGAGATTGAACACGGCATGGAGGATATGTTTATATCGGGATTTACTTTGGCTGAGGCCCGGGTGGTACAGAACATAATGGCTGTGAATGAAGGTTTGTATGTCAGCGCTCAAGCCGTCTACCTCATGAACAAGCTACAGCATATCCCGGGGATGGGATTGGGAAGAAGCGGCCGGAAAGGCGTCGCAGCATTGGCCGAAGTGCCACATAATCCACATACCTTTGGACTGGGTTATCTGCCCACCAGAGAAGACTGGGCGAGAAAAGGAAAGGAAATGGCCAGCAGAGCCAGAGCGAAGCAGGCTGGGAAGCCTTTTGATTTAATGCACAGGCCCATCTGGGGTACCCTGAACGGACGCTTCGTCCGGGAGGGGGAAGATTTTCCATTTTGCGGCTTCCCAGAGCCATGGTTAAACGCAGAGAGGAAGCGCGTACCAGGCTTCGAAATCTTCTTCGACCTGCAACTATCCGGGGATGACGTTGCCACAGAGCAGACAGACCCAACAACTGAGGCTGAGCAGAATAAGGCAGAGGAGCCTGAGGGCACTGAATTGGAAATGGGGGTAGCACTGGCAAGTCTCCTCTCTGATCCTCTGATCGACCAAGATTGCTTGGGGAATAACGCCGTGGTTTCCATGATTGGAGATGAAATGGCCGTGAGCCAACCAGCAGCTATTTTGGACGCATCAATCGCACCCTCTCTCATTTGGCAGTACGAGGAGGGATTCTTATCCAGCAGCACCGGGTCAGGTAGTGAGCCGGAGTCTGATTCCACCGAGTCCTGTGAGTCGGAATCAGGTTCCAGCTCGACTGAGTCTGAGTCTGGTACTCCTGGGGGTGTCAACCCGGATGCCACAGTCCTGTCCAGGTCGTCTTTTTCCTTTTCTTTTGAGTCTGTTGTAACAGAAGAATTGGACGATTTGGATGAACTTAATGAGAATGAGGTGAATGTGGTTTCCGAGTACTTTTCTGTGCCCCTAATTTATTGCTTAAATTCGGACTTTCAAAATTTTGATCAAAACGACGAGGACGAAGTTCCTCCGGTTTTACAACGTCTAATTGAGCAAGAGCAAGAGAGGTTTGTTAAGCCATTAACGGATGAAATCATTTCTGTGAATATTGGTACTGAGGAGGACCCGCGGCTGGTCCAGATCGGGTCCACGCTGTCTTCAGAGGAACGCTAGCGCTTAGTCGCTTTATTAAAAGATTTCAAAGATGTTTTCGCGTGGTCCTACGAAGACATGCCTGGGATCGATCCTGAGATTGTACAGCATCGGATCCCCCTTGCCCCCGAGGCCCGACCTGTCAAACAGAAGCTCAGAAGGATCCGCCCGGATTGGGCTCTTAAGATCAAGGAAGAGGTCACCAAGCAAATTGACGCAGGCTTCCTGCTAGTCTCTGAATATCCGACTTGGTTGGCCAATATTGTTCCGGTGCCAAAGAAAGATGGCAAGATCCGGGTGTGCGTAGACTTCAGGGATTTAAACTGAGCCGGTCCGAAGGACGATTTTCCCCTACCGCACATCGATGAGTTAGTGGACTTCACAGCAGGGCACGCTTTGCTCTCATTCATGGATGGCTTTTCAGGATATAATCAGATAGTGATGGCGCCGGAGGACAGAGAAAAGACTGCATTCACCACCCCGTGGGGGACATACTGCTATCGGGTCATGCCGTTTGGGTTGAAGAATGCTGGGGCTACTTATCAACGGGCCGCGACCACAATACTACATGATATGATCCACAAAGAGGTTGAGGTGTATGTGGACGACATGATTGTCAAGTCCAAGGAAAGAAAGGGCCACTACACCGCCTTGCAAAAGTTTTTCCAAAGGATCAGGGAATTCCGGTTGCGGCTGAACCCTCAGAAATGTACATTTGGTGTTACAGCGGGAAAAATGCTGGGGTTTCTGATTACACAAAGGGGCATCGAGGTCGACCCTTCCAAAATCAAGGCCATCTTAGAAATGCCCCCACCAAGGACTGAAAAAGAGGTGCGCGGCTTTCTGGGTAAAGTGCAATTCATAAGACGGTTTATCTCAAAATTAACCTTGACTTGTGAACCACTCTTTGGTCTCCTGAAGAAAGGCAAGAAGTTCCAATGGGACGGCCGATGTCAAGCTGCATTTGAAAAGATTAAAGAGTATCTACAGAACCCGCCCGTTTTATCACCACCAGAACCGGGGAAACCGTTGATTTTGTATCTGTCAGTGACTGAAACCACAATGGGCTGCATGCTTGCACAAGAATCAGAAGATAAGGTGGAAAAAGCCATCTATTATTTGAGCAAGAAGATGCTGGAGTATGAGACCCGATATACGCCGCTGGAAAAGGCTTGCTTAGCTCTGGTATGGGCTACCAGGAAGCTGCGGCACTACTTGTTAGCTCACTCCGTAATGTTGGTTTCACGACTCGATCCCATCAAATATCTCTTCGAGAAACCAGCGCTTACGGGTAGGCTAGCTCGTTGGTTGCTGTTGCTCTCCGAATTTGATCTCACATATGTGACGCGCAAGTCAGTGAAAGGAAGAGCGGTGGCAGAGTTCCTTGCCGACCACCCGGTCGAGGGGGATGAGGCAGTTGAGTATCTATTCCCAGATGAAGCAATTTTGCATATCGACGAGGAAACTTGGACGATGTACTTTGACGGAGCGTCAAATCAACATGGATATGGGATAGGAGTGTTGCTGATAGCACCCGACAACTCCCGTATCCCTCTAGCCTTCAAACTCCGGTTCAAAGTCTCAAACAATGAAGCAGAATATGAGGCGTGCATCGCTGGTTTAGAAGCAGCCCTGGAACTAGGGGCAAGACGGCTGGACGTCATTGGGGATTCGAATCTTGTTGTGTCTCAAGCTAAAGGAGACTGGAAAGTAAAAGAAGAAAATATGATAATGTATCACCAAACCTTGGATTTGCTGATTCCTCGGTTTGAGAAGCTGAATTTCGCTCATCTACTAAGAGAGAACAACAAGTTCGCAGACGCCTTAGCAACTCTATCATCAATGATAGACATCCCATATGGAGTCCGAATGCGTCCAGTCATCATCGACCAGAAATTTGTACCTGCTTATGAGTCGATTGCAACCATAAATGAAGTTCAGGACGAACACCCTTGGTACTACGATATCTGGAATTTCTTGGAGAAAGAAGCATACCCGCCAGGGGTAAATGCCAAAGACAAGAGGGCAATCAGAAGAATGTCGGTTCAGTTCATCATCTGTGGGGGTAAGCTGTATAGAAGAGGTTATCTGGGAATGCATAAACTGTGTGTGGATGCAGAAGAGTCAAGGCGTCTGATGGAAGCCATCCACGGGGGTGAATGTGGTGCACATATGAATGGGGTGATGTTGGCACGGAAGATCCTTAGACAAGGTTATTATTGGTCCACCATGGAGGAGGATTGTATTGGTTTCGTCCGGCGATGCCACAAATGTCAGATTCATGCGAATCGCATGAACATTCCGCCGTCAAAGCTATACAACATGACTTCGCCATGGCCATTTTCTGTCTGGGGAATTGATGTGATCGGGGCTGTTACGCCGAAGGGGTCGAACGGGCATGAGTTCATCCTCGTAGCGATAGATTATTTCACGAAGTGGGTTGAAGCCCAATCTTATGCAGTGTTGAAAGCTTCACACGTTGCAAAATTCATCAGAAACAACATCATCTGTCGCTACGGAGTCCCAAATGAAATAGTTTCTGACAATGGTTCCCACTTCAAAAAGGAGGTGATTGATTTGTTGGGGAAATACAATGTGGCTTTTCATAAGTCGTCTACTTACCGGCCACAAACCAACGGAGCAGTTGAGGCCGCCAACAAGAACATCAAGCGCATATTACAGAAGATGGTGGAAACCTATCGGGATTGGCCAGATAAGCTGCCGTTTGCTCTGTGGGGCTACAGGACTTCGATCAGAACTTCTACTGGGGCGACTCCGTACTCATTAGTCTATGGGATGGAGGCCGTTCTACCTATTGAGATTGAGGTTCCGTCATTACGAGTATTGGCCGAGTGCCAGATAGCCGAAGCAGATTGGCAGCAAAACAGATTTGAGGAACTCATGCTTTTCGATGAAAGAAGGTTGAAAGCACTGTACCACGTCCAAGGTTATCAACGCAGAATCGCCCGGGCTTTCAACAAGAAGGTTAAGTCCAGGAATTTAAAAGAAGGAGATTTGGTGCTCAAGGACAACCGAACTCCCATCCACGACCCAAGGGGCAAGTTCAGACCTAATTGGACTGGTTCTTACATCATCAAGTCAATCTGGTCAGGTGGAGCTGTGATTCTGATGGATCTAGATGGCTTAGAGTTTTCCCAACCGATCAATATGGACAAGTTGAAGAAATACTACCCCTGAGAGGCTCGCTAGGCCGAAAACCCGAAAGGGCGACCTAGGCAAAACTCAGAGCACAAAAAATTTGAAATTATAAAAACTGAGCTCGCAAGGTTGAAAACCCGCAAAGGGTGGCCTTGGCAAAAGTTAGAGCGCAAAAGGAGAGTAAAAATACCCGAGCGAACCTAAGCCTGAACTACGTAAGGCTTGATTCCCATCTTTGGGATACGTAGGCAGCTTCATCTTGAAGTTCAGTCACAATCTTTTCCCCGATCAACTTCGTCCATTTTGATCATCTCAGTCATCTTTATTCATCAGCATTTATTGTGATCTCCGGTACAGTGCTATTCAAACTAGGGGCAACTTTCCGTTGCGATGAAGTGCTGCGGCACCATCCAAACTAGGGGCAACTTTCCAGTTGCTAGGATCCGGGATTGTGCATCTCAGTGACAGATCCCAGGCGTGTCCAGTTCTGATCCATATCGAAAATAGTTTTGAAAAGTTTTAATAAAAGTTGGCTTTGTTCAAATTAATCTTTTTACAACTAAGACCATTTTTGGACCAAAAGTGGAGAATTTTCAGTACCACAACCTTCAATTTCATTGATTTCAAAACAGAGTTCTGTTGCTCTTGCATACAATTGAAGTTGCTTTTTATTACATTCATAACGAAAACTTGAAAGTACTAATAAAGCAATAAATCTGGGGCACAGTCCAGTCAGATGTCCCTGCGCCCCCTTCCAGAGCTAGTTGAAGCTTCAGGTGCTAGCTTAGGCCCGACTTGTGCTTCTTCATTGAGCCAATCCCAGCACTCATCAGACAACGTGCAATTGAAAGCAGGGGCAGGGGCCAGGAGCTCTCTGGTCCTTCAAGCTGTAATAGGCCGGGCAAGATGTGCACCTCGGACTGGGAATGTAGCTGGATACTCTATCCCCTCCGGAGGGCAAGTCTGATCATGGCCGAACTGGCGCAGAATACGGAATGGGAAGTAGAATATACGGTGAGTCAAGCCGATCAATCTGATCCCGACCTGCCGTGACATGCTATAGCTCATTGCCGGGAGATTGAGCCAAGAGCAACGCCAAGCAATACGGTCTGCTGATAAATTGCACATCCATTCAAACCACCAACTCCCATCAGGAGCATTGACTAGGTGTTGCCGAAAGAAGTAGCTGCGGGCTGAATAAGCAGGGCAAGAGTCCACAACTTGCAACTTATCCATCAACCATATCTGGGGAGGGATGAAAAATGAGAGATTAAAGAATAGAGAGATGTGCGATGAGAGAAAAGTGAGATAGGGGTTTTGTGAGGAAAATCGAGCCCGAGGGCCGAGTGATGTGAGTGAACATACATGTGAGCTTGGATGGGAAACATTACCTGTAGCAGTAGTGGACTCCCTGCAAATCTGGTTGTCTCCCGGCAGTAGAAGGCATCCAGGCCTATCAATTTTGGATGCATTCCATTATCCAGGAAGTCCATCCAAAGTACATCGTGCTACATTTTTGCTTATCGAGTTGTTGTTTTTGCTTATTGAGTTGTAAGTTTTGTCGAGCTGTCGCATTTTGTGTTTTGAGTTGTTACTTTTTGATTACACAATTTTGTTAAGTCTTGTCGATTGAGTCGTTAACATTGTTGTATTTTGTTTATCGAGTTGTAAACTTGCTAAGATTCTGTTTTATTTCTTAGTGAGTCAATTTGTTCTTATTTGTTGCGCCGGTTCACTACCTGACCCGGTAATACATGAGGCACATTTTCATTCAATTCCACTTTGTGCAAAATAATGCGATGCGATGCTAAGAATTTCAAATACAATATCTTTTCAAAAGCTGTTTCATTTCATCATGTTTTACAACAAAATAAAGGTACAAGTTTTACAGAAAATAAAACTGCCTAACAATGTGCAAAGTGCTACAAACTACTAGCTAAAAAGTAGAATAAAGCAGGAAATAACATCAGTGCCCTCGGGAGCGGGAATGGGGAGGCCCTCTCATCCTCTTCTGCGGGATAATCTCTACCTCATCATCACCATTTGGATCGGAGCTGTCGTCCTCCGGATCCCCCTCAGGCTCGTCTCCACTCCCGGAACCAAGACCGGAGCCTCCCCCTCCAGGAGATGTGTCTGACACATGATCTGCGACCTCCTCCTCGTCATCCTCAACAATGGGTGCCCTGCGTCTGCGAGACGACCCTCCTCCTCGAGCTCCTCGGTGAGGCCGAGATGGCCCAGCTCCTCGAGGCCCAGTACCTCTACCTCTCTGAAAAGGCCCGGGAGGCCCACCTTGTGTCGGAGCATAGACTGGAGGCATCTGAAAATGCAAAGTGCAATACATCAGTTCAAACATAAAAAGCAGGTGCAAGTACAGTATGGGAGTGGGGTGTGTGCCAGATGTGTTCTACACAGCCTATCAGTGCAATGGAATGTTTAAAGCCAGAGCATTAACAGAAATATGATAAATGCAAGAAAGATGAAGGGTACCTGGAAGCCCATGATGGACATCTGTGCCTCTCTGCGCAGGACCATCCCCTCGAGTGAGGCCACCACTCCGAGCATCTGATCTATGTAATCCCGAGGTGGCTGCAGATACAAGCTCGATTCATCAATTAATAAGCAACTGTCAAAATGTCTGTGTGACAAATGAAGAATGGTAGAACATACCGGTGGTGAGTCAGGATCACTGACGTATCTGTGACCAGGCGCCGGAGGCTCCATAGGGATCGGAATCGGGGAGGTAGCCCCATACTGCCAACACGTCAACTCAGTCGGCATCTCTGGCCATCCAGGGTGATCAAGAGTCGGAGGGATCGGAGGAATCGAACTGCCTCTACCTCTAGATGTGCCAGCCCTGCTAGAAGAAGGGATGTCTGTAGCACGAGCATGACTCGAAGATGGTGCGCCCGCGGACCTCCGTGGTGGAGCCCGTACTCCCGTCAAGGGGGGCATCAAATATATACGGCGGTAGGTGGTGTAGCTCCCCTCAAGGAGATGTATCAAAGCATCACTGCCCTGCATAGCACTGCTGACCTCCTCAGGAGATAATCTATCAGCAGTCCGCATGGTGTCTGGAGGCACAGCAGGAGGGTCCTGAGAATTCCCCCCCCATAGCTGGCGCTGGAAGCGTTCCCCCAGGAACCAAACTCTACCCACTGGTCCCTCGAGCAGGAACCTATACTGGGAACTAGTCGACCCTCCGGGGTACTGATCCTCGAGGTCATCGCCGAAGATTGCCCAAGGCTGCCAAGTGATCTGCGGATAACCAGTGCATAAGTCAATCAGAAATCAGAACATACAAAGCAGATCAAAGATGAAAATGGAAAAAGAACTGAGAGTTCTAAAATACCTCTGTCGCTCGAACAGTGTCGAAGTACTGCCGTAGAGAGAAAAGAGTCTCTCGAGGCCTCGACAAGTGCTCGCCCTCAAACATCAGTGAATATGGGGTCATAGGAGGTCCTGTCACCTCCATCTCCGGGGCTAATGTGGGAAAATATGCATATACCCATAGCTGAGAAAAGCAGTGCGGGATGTGAATACAAGGTGCTAAAGGCAGAATACAGAGTGCAAAGTGCGCCGTGTGTGCAGTGAACAAGCAATGAGAAGCAAAAAAAAAATGTAAATCAAAAGGACAGAATGTACCTCCCAGGTTCTCCAGTAGCCGCCGAGTAAATCTCCCCGTCCGCGAGAGACTGCGCTCATGTAACAGTACAGGGTAGCCAGGCTAGCGCCGCCCCAATCATACTGGCTGACCTGTGATAGGTCTACCAAAGCACTCAGGAGATATAATCCTACCATGTTCCCTCTATCAGCGAACAAGGTGGTGCCGAGGAGATACATGAGAAAACCGCGGGCATACTGCTCCGCCTCCTCAGGAGTACCGGGCTCCATCTGTGGCCGCCGGAAGTGCAAAGCAAACCAGGAGTATCGGACTCTCCCCGAACCTCTGTCTACAGGCGGGTGTGTCCCCAATAGGTGCATCCAAGCAGCCTCCCACTGGCCCATATCCTCGTCATAGGGAATGGGTACACCGCCTACGTCTAGGCCGGTGAGTATAGCGAAGTCCAGTGGGGTCATGGTCATATCCCCGGCTGCAGAAAAATGGAAAGAATTGGTGGTGTCCCACCACCTCTCTGCTAGAGCCGCGAATAAAGTCCTACTGATGAGGCAACGAGATAATCCCCTGCAGAATGGTCCAAATCCTGCAAGGTCGACCAAGCCCCGGACAGCTTCCGGAAGCTCAAAATACCACTCCCTCGCGGTGACGGAACCATATCCTCGCACTGTGCGAGAATGAACCTGCATTTAGAATGAATGCATAGATCAGCAAATGAAGTGAAAATGAGCTGTGTGCAAATGAAGTGAAAATGAGCTGTGTGCAAATGAAGTGAAAACGGGCTGCGTGTTCAGTAAATTTGGTATTTGGGCTGCGTGTTCAAAGTTTCAGTACATCTGAGTTTGGGACTGTGTGTTCTACTCAACATCAGTGGGCTGTGTGTTCGCTTCAAATTGGGACTGTGTGTTCTACTCAACATCAGTGGGCTGTGTGTTCGCTTCAAATTGGGACTGTGTGTTCTACTCAACATCAGTGGGCTGTGTGTTCGCTTCAAATTGGGACTGTGTGTTCTACTCAACATCAGTGGGCTGTGTGTTCGCTTCAAATTGGGACTGTGTGTTCTACTCAACATCAGTGGGCTGTGTGTTCCCCTCAAATTGGGACTGTGTGTTCTACTCAACATCAGTGGGCTGTGTGTTCGCTTCAAATTGGGACTGTGTGTTCTACTCAACATCAGTGGGCTGTGTGTTCACCTCAAATTGGGACTGTGTGTTCTACTCAACATCAGTGGGCTGTGTGTTCGCTTCAAATTGGGACTGTGCGTTCTACTCAACATCAGTGGGCTGTGTGTTCACCTCAAATTGGGACTGTGTGTTCTACTCAACATCAGTGGGCTGTGTGTTCGCTTCAAATTGGGACTGTGTGTTCTACTCAACATCAGTGGGCTGTGTGTTCACCTCAAATTGGGACTGTGTGTTCTACTCAACATCAGTGGGCTGTGTGTTCGCTTCAAATCTGGGCTGTGTGTTCAGTACATCAAGTTTAGGGCTGTGTGTTCTACTTTCAAATCTGGGCTACGTGTTCAGAAAATCTGAGTTTTGGGAGTATGTGTTCTACTCTTAGTCAGTATGTGCTGTGTGCTCATTTTCAACTTCGGGCTGTGTGTTTGGCGAATCAATGTTTGAGCCGTGTGTTCAATTTCTAATTAATGTGCACTGAGCGTTCTCAATTGTTCAATGTGCCAGGTGTTCATGAAATTCAAGCAGCTTAGTCACATGCTCAGGATGCAAGTACTATGTCATGAGCTAAACTGTATGTCTAAGCATGGCAGGGGAATGAAATGCACGAGGAATACAGAGACTAAAGTAAAATACCTCTGCATCATAAGAGAGGTGCTGCTCTGGCTCTCGTAGGAGAAGATCCCCTGGTACTCGGTCGTTAAACTCAGTGAAATGACGAAAAGTGGCCCGCGGAAGCCTATGAACCGCTGGGGCATATCGATCGGGAATGAAAGGGCGAACTCTCGGAGGCAATGCCATAATGTCAAAGTCATCTCCGGCGCCGGGAAAACCTCCGCCGTGAGGGAAATGGCCCGCTATGCCGAGAAATCTGCAAAGAGGAGCAAAAATGAGCAAAATGGGCCAAAGTTGGAAAAAGTCAACAAAAGTCAACTCTCGGGAAATGAAAAGTCAACAAAAGTCAACCCTCGGGAAAGTTTTCCAAATATTGAAACAAAATTACCTCAAGTGGTGAAAATGAGAAGAGAAGCCCCAAAGTCGAAATTTAGTCGCTTCAAAGTGCTTAAATCTGAAAGATTTCGCAAAAACAACTTGCGTGGGAGGCCGAGGGGCGCGTATAAAATGCAGATCTGAGAGAGAAAATGGCTTAGAGAGCAAGAGGAGAGAATTCCACACTTGGGGGTGTGATTTCGGAGGCAATAGGCAAGCATATATATAGAAAATGTCAGAATGACCATTTTGCCCCTGCTTTTGGCAGGTGGCCGGCCGGCCACCTAACCTGGCTGGCCGGCCCCTCTACTTTTTGGCCCTGGCCGATGGCCTCTCCTAGGGCAATGGGCTGGCCGACCATGTCCCCCACCCCCTCCCCTACCTCTCTGCAAATTTTGAGGAAAATCGGAGTTCCCGGGACCTGAAAAAGTTGAAGAAAAGTTCACCTTCTGGCGCCGAATTGCTCCGCCGGAACTTTGTTTGCAATTATTGACATGTGTCTCGTCATTATTCATCAAAATCAGAGTGTATCCTTTTTAAACCTGTTGTGACCTCTCCGGGAGGTGAATCAGAGGCCGCGATTGAGTTGCCGTCGCCGAAATGCGCGTTTTCCGGTTCATCATTTCATGTCAAATGGGCATCCTGATTTATGTTCGTTTTGCTTCATTGGGCTTATAATTTGCATTGTCATCAATGTTTTGCATGATTTCTTGATGTGCCATACTTTTGTGCTTGAACACGCGTTGACGCGCACGCACTTTTCTCGCGTTATGTTGCATCCGTTCATCGACACTGTGTGTGTCAAACTTTTCGAATCACAGGAATCGCATTGAATATATGTTGTTAGCATATTGTTCTTGTTGAATTTCTCTCTTTTGCAGGCACGATATTGTATGTACGGTTCATTTGAGGCTGGTGCGACCAGACGAATCGCGCAGGTATCGTATCTTCTTCGTGTGAGACGCGACGAGAATTGAATGATTCTCCGCATTCCTAACTGCATGAAATGTAGTTGTTCGCTTTGCGTTCTTGCTTAAAACTGTTGCATCTATTTGTCAATACCTGCTTCATTACAGCTTGTTGCACTTGCATGATCGCTTGGCTCCGCGCCTATCATTTTGCATTTTGCCCCCTGCCTGCGGGCACGCCTGCGGGCACACATTCTCTGTTTATCTCGTATGATTGTCTAAGTCTTCGGCCTTGTCAAAAATGGGTTGTCTCTGGGCTTTGACATTCACTCCCGTCATTGTTATGACTTCCGAGTTCTGTCAAAGAGGGGCAACTGTAGACACCCCATTTTTGACCGACCTTAAGACTCAGACGTCACCAGTTGAGCGCTCGGTGATGTTGCATACTGTGCTCGTTCAGAAGTCTCAGAGTTGCGGCCGTGCGCCCTGCCTCCGGACTTCCGAACCCTCTTCTGTGCCTTGTCTCGGTTTGCAAACCAGACTCGGTTTTCTCTGTTTTCTTTCTTGAGGGAAGGGAGTAGTCCCGTAGACTATCTCCCAGTGGCCGTGAGCTACGTTTAGTGGCCGTAGGCCATTTTGCCCATTTCGGAGCCCGGTTCCCGGTTTTCGGAGCCGTTGGGCCGTGTGCCTCGGCTCGGGACCGCCCAACCATCTCCGAGTTCTCCGGTTTTTGGCGGAGACCTCTGTTTTAATGTTTCGAGGAACACTGGGGCCCCTGATGCCCACTTCGTGGCCGTATGCCACTTTCGGTGTTCGTAGCCGGTTTTCGGGACCCCGAACTGCGTGATTTGGGCCCCGAGCATTCATTTTGCATCAGTTTTCTCTGATTTTTGGCAGGAACCTCTGTTTTGTCATTCCAAGGGACACTGGAGTCGCAGATACCCACTTCGCTGCTAAACACCACTTCCGGCACCTGCAGCCCATTTTCGGGATCCCGAATTGCTCGATTTTGGCTCCGAGTGTTCATTTCTCATTAGTTTTTGTTCAAACTTGGCAGGTACCTCTGTTTCAACATCAGGAAGATCACTGGGGGGGGGAGGCCAGCAATTATCCCAGATAACCAGTTTCGCTCCTCCGGAGCCCGTTTTGCTCACTTCCGGGCCAATGTTGAACACCCTAGGGGCATTTTCTTCCAACCAAAGCTACATATCTGTGATGAGGGCATCTAGGAGGACCCTAAGGGCTGGTGGTCGGCCAGAAATTCAGGGTTTCATTTTTGGACCTCTCCTTCAAGCTCTATGTTGTGGCTCCTGCTTCAGTGTTGCCAATTTCCGACCTTGGAACCTTGTTCTACACATCTTGGAGAACACAAAAAGTTGGTGGTCGGCCAGCAATTGTTGGTTTCATTTTTGGGCCTCTCCTTCAAGCTCTATGTTGTGACTTCTGCTTCAGCGTTGCCAGATTCCAACCCTGGGACCTTATTCTACACACTTGGGAGGACACTCTTGCATGGTGGTCGGCCAGAAAATTTTCACCTCAATTTTGTGCCATGGCCGGCCGGCCAGGAGGGGTAGCTGGCCGACCAGGTGGGGTGGCCGGCCGGCCACCTCCCACAAATTTACCTGGCCGGCCAGCTTCTTGCTTTCCAGCCTGTCCCAGCTGTCCGGATATCTTCCAACATATCCCGGGGCATCCGGGGGATATTTCGGGAGGGAAAGATTGGGTGCTTTCCCTCCCCTTTTACACCCCATTTCTTGTCTATTTGAAGGGCCCTCCTTCCCCTTTGCTTAGGTTAGAAAAAATTGCTTCAAGAGCTCCATAGCAAAAAACCTAATTTTCATAGCCAAAAGCTCCAAAATTTCTTCAAGTGTTGCTTGATTCCTTCACCACCACCTAGCTTCACCATTCCAATTTCGATTCCAGCAGCTAGGAAGTGAATTTCAGAGGTTGAGAAGTTACAAATCAAAGCCAAGAAGCAAAGAAAGACAAGTCTTCAAGGGTGAGTATTCAAAACCAACTTTTAGGGCTTTTTCTTGATCTTTTCTTATACTCTAATTGGTTGAGAATTGGGGCTCCGACCCCTAATGCTTTTGTGCTTGTTTTGAGCCCCTCTACAACTTTGTAGAAGGGCTCAACTTCATTTGATGCTTCTATGATATACTTGTTTCAATACCTAGCTTTTATGCCATTATCTTGCATGCTAGTTTTGGCTTATTTGTGCTTGTTTTTAGGGGTCCAACCCCTACTGATTTCTTGCTTGTTTTGAGCCCCTCTACAACATTGTAGAGAGGCTCAATTTCATTTGGCCATTATATCCACCACTTCCTTCAAATTCCATCAAGTGTGCCCATTTTTGTACACAACTTTTGACCTATTTCTATTTGTTTTTGGGACTTCGACCCCTACTGACTTTGGTCTTATTTTGACCCCCTTTACACATTTCATGAAGAAAATTTTGTCATTTGGTGCTTTTTTTGCATGACTCTTGTTATAGCCTCTTTTGAGCTTCATTTTTGCATGGAATTGTTAGCCTGATTTTATTCTGATTTTGAGGATGTCACCTTCTGCAATTGTGCTTATTTTTAGCTCATCTTCAATGTTGTAGAAGAAAGTTTGTCCATTTGGGGTTTGCATATATCACTTGTCTCAATAACCCTCTTTTGGCCACTAACTTTGCATGCTTTGGTTGATCTATCTATGCTTGCATTTAGGCCATGTTTATTACTGAAAAAATGCCATTTTTGGGACTTCCTTGCTACTGTTCTTGCTGCCATGATCATATTTTGCATGTATAGCATGGCTATAGGCCATTTCGGGGCTTAATTTCACATTTTCGGGATGAATGCATGCTTCGAATGTCATTTCGAATTGTCCCGGGGCTGTTTCCCCCTTTATTTAGGTGCTGAAATTCCATTGCCATGCTTGCATATCATTTCCCATGCCATTTGTATCATTTTTGCATTGCCTCGGTTTGCGTGCCAATGGGCACGCATTCCGAGGCACATCATTCTTATCATTCCGGCGGCCTATGTGAGTGTGGTTGAGGCCCTCTCATGTTGGCGTAAGCCCAATTTGCATTTTCATGCTTGTATGCCATTGCCTCGGTTTGTGTGCCCGTGTGCACGCATTTCGAGGCACTTTGTTTTTACCCGACGGCAGCCTATGTGAGTGAGCTGAGGCTCTCCCATGTTGGTGTAAGCCCATCGTTGCATCCCGTATGCCATTTCATCGCATATCATCGCCTCGGTTTGTGTGCCCGTGGGCGCACATTTCGAGGCACTTCGGTTTTATCCGATTTTGCATCGCATATCATCGCCTCGGTTTGCGTGCCTGTGGGCGCGCATTTCGAGACACTTCGGTTTTATCCAATTTTGCATCGCATATCATCGCCTCGGTTCGCGTGCCCGTGTGCACGCATTTCGAGGCACTTCGGTTTTATCCGATTTTGCATCGCATATCATCGCCTCGGTTTGCGTGCCTGTGGGTGCGCATTTCGAGGCACTTCAGTTTTATCCGATTTTGCATCGCATATCATCGCCTCGGTTTGCGTGCCTGGGGGCGCGCATTTCGAGGCACTTCGGTTTTATCCGATTTTCTCACTTTATCATCGCCTCGGTTTGCGTGTCCGTGTGCACGCATTTCGAGACATTCTGTTTTATCCGCTTGGCATTGCGTATGCCTCTACCTCGGTTTGCGTGCCCGCGTGCACGCATTTTGAGGCATTCTGTTTTATCCGATTTGCATTTCATCATCGCCTCGATTTGCGTGCCAGTGGGCACGCATTTCGAGGCACCTCATTCTTATCATTCCGGCATCCCGTGTGAGTGTGGCTGAGGCCCTCTCGTATTGGTGTAAGTCCATCATTGCATTTCGTGCCTTTGTGTCATCGCCTCGGTTTGCGTGCCAGTGGGCACGCATTTCGAGGCATCTCATTTTCATAGCATTGCGCATGCTAGGATTGTATGTTAGTTGCATTTCATGCATATCATGCATATTGCACGAGAAACGAGGCACGTTTCGCACTCCGAGTGACGGAACGGGTCTCAATTCCCCAGTCACCGACACTCCGGATTACCCATGATGGAGTTAGGTTTTGTTGTAGCATTCATCTGCATTCATCCTATATTGAGTTGTGCAATTCGGTTCCTCGGCCATCATGCATTGATATGCGTGATTGGTGGCACGAGGATCGAGGCATGCATATATTTGTGAAATACACTGTTGTGCCCTTTTCCTGCTCTCTGTTGCAGCAAAATCCAGAGTTAGCAACTTTTCAGAATCCGGCGCGCATTTCGAGGAATACTGCAAACAGAGGCTAATTGGGGCATCCCAGTGGATTTCCGCCCGAAGCAGCCCAGCATACATCATCCATCAGAAGCAAGGCAGTCCCTGGCTTGCATGCCAGTTTTACTTCTTTTTGTAATTAATTTGTTAATTAATTAGAATTTTGTAATATTCGGACTGTATATATTCGGACTGTATTATTCTTTCATTCGGACTGTATATTTATTTGGACCCTCTGCGCGAGGGCAAAAATGTAATAAGTGTGGGTGAGTGTGATGTATGTCTTCCAACCCCCATTTCTTTCTCCCTTTTATTTAACCGCTTTGGATGGTTAGATATAGGGCATATTTCAATTAGCATACAGTATGACAGCATGTTTGCATCATTCATCTGTTTGCATGCATCGGGCTCGGCACATCATACAAACTGCATTTGTATTTCAACTCCAAATTGGATACATGTTAGCTGTAGCATTTCATATGCCATAATAGCCGAGCCTGCTATAGTTTGCATTTTTGCATGTGTTGCATTAGGCATTCTGTATATTTTAGGATCATGCATGATTTCTAATAAGCTTCTGTTTTGGCTTGGAGTACTCTGTAAGTTTTATGCTTTAGCATCCTTGCATGCGTGTGAGTGTTGCCATGATAGCATGCTTACCATGAGGCTATTTGCTTATGTGATATAACTGCCTTGAATGCCTGTGGGTGGAGGTTGAGTTATCTGAATTGGGACAATTCATCGACTGTTTGTTTTAAGCCCACTAGATAGTGGCAAAACCATTGTTCTTCTAAGCCCACCTGAGGGTGGCAAAATCTGCATTTTCAGCCTACCTGCGGGTAGCAAACCATTTTCAAACAAACAAACACGAAGTGTTTTGGGTTCCAATTCAGACGACTCGGTCTATACTTATTTGCTGCGAGCATCACATAGTAACCTAGGCTAATAACTGGAATAAGAACACACAATGTTTTTAAAATCAGATATCATGGTTAGTAGAGGCCGGTCTTTGACCGGGCGAGCGGGGGTGCTCACGATGTGACCTTCCCCAATCGTACCCAAGTTCCCGAGCCAACTTTGGTGATGACGGACACGTGGCCTTTTGGCACCGAGTCAGGGTTTCCTAAATTTCCCATTTTAAAATATTTAGGTGGCGACTCTGTTATCTGGCAAAGCAGTCCATGTTTGGCACTTCTTTCAAAAAATCTGTTTTTCTCAAAAACGATTTGCCGGATTTGGACTCTTTGGTTCAAGATTGAGAACCGCAACAAAAATCGAGTCCGAACTGTAGCGAGGTCCCCCGCGGGCGTTGTTACAACAAGGTCTCGGCCTAGATGAGTAGGTCCGAGAAGACAAGGGCTCAGCCTAAGTGAGCAGATCCCGGATTCCAGATCCTAGATCTCGGATCCCAGAAGACATGATCTCGGCCTAGATGAGTAGGTCCGAGAAGAGAAGAGCTCAACCTAAGTGAGCAGATCCAAGATTCCAGCAGACAAGATCTCAGCACTTAAGTCTGAGAAGAGAAGAGCTCAGTGAGCAGATCTTAGATCCCAGAAGATAAAAAAAAAAAAGAAAACACACAAGGTCGGACTGCAGTTAGCCAGGTTGAAGAGCTTTTATAAGGTCCGCAAAGGAGTATGTGGAAGCCATGCAGGGGGCAGAGAGAAGAAGAATATGTTTAACGCTTGTTGAAATTTGTAGCAATTTACAAGTTGAAGTTAAACCGAGATGATGTTTAACACTTGTTGAAATTTGTAGCAATTTACAAGTTGAAGTTAAACCGAGATGAACACTTGTTGAAATTTGTAGTACTTTACAAGTTGAAGTTAAACCGATATGATGTTTAACACTTGTTGAAATTTGTAGCAATTTACAAGTTGAAGTTAAACCGATATGATGTTTAACACTTGTTGAAATTCTTAGAGAATTTACAAGTTGGAGTTAAGCCGAGAAACGAAGATTAGCTTAACACTTGTTGAAATTCTGAGAGAATTTACCAGTTGAAAGTTAAGCCGAGGAACGAAGATTAGCTTAACACTTGTTGAAATTCTGAGAGAATTTACAAGTTGGAGTTAAGCCAAGGAACGAAGATTAGCTTAACACTTGTTGAAATTCTGAGAGAATTTACAAGTTGGAGTTAAGCCGAGGAACGAAGATTAGCTTAACACTTGTTGAAATTCTGAGAGAATTTACAAGTTGGAGTTAAGTCGAGGAACGAAGATTAGCTTAACACTTGTTGAAATTCTGAGAGAATTTATAAGTTGGAGTTAAGCCGAGAAACGAAAATTAGCTTAACACTTGTTGAAATTCTGAGAGAATTTACAAGTTGAAGTTAAGCCGAGAAACGAAGATTAGCTTAACGCTTGTTGAAATTCTGAGAGAATTTACAAGTTGAAAGTTAAGCCGAGGAACGAAGATTAGCTTAACACTTGTTGAAATTCTGAGAGAATTTATAAGTTGGAGTTAAGCCGAGAAACAAAGATTAGCTTAACACTTGTTGAAATTTGTAGCAATTTACAAGTTGAAGTTAAACCGAGATGATGTTTAACACTTGTTGAAATTTGTAGCAATTTACAAGTTGAAGTTAAACCGATATGATGTTTAACACTTGTTGAAATTTGTAGCAATTTATAAGTTGAAGTTAAATCGATATGATGCTTAACACTTGTTGAAATTCTGAGAGAATTTACAAGTTGGAGTTAAGCCGAGAAACAAAGATTGGTTTAACACTTGTTGAAATTCTGAGAGAATTTACAAGTTAAAGTTAAACCGAGGTCATGATTTAGAGAAGATTGGTTTAAACACTTGTTGAAATTTTGAGAAAATTTACAAGTTGAAGTTAAACCAAGGTTATGAAGTATCTATACACATGACGAGATAACCATGTTGCCAAGACTTGGAAGATAATGGAAGAAAGAAGTCTTAAGCAACACTTGTGAAAATATTTGTTAAAATATTTTCAAGTGTTAAGCCGAAGCTGAGATAAATCAATTAATGGGTACAACCAAGGTGTGACACCCCGAGGAAATTGCACAGTTAAGGTATACTTCGGAAAGACATGCACATTTTTCTAAGTATAGAATCATACGAGAGCCAGAGAAGGCAGAGATCGGACATGAGGACGTGCAAGTCCTAGAGGACGTCGGCAAGGAGCCAGCCGAGAAGAATGAGGAAGCAACACTTGAAAGCCTCTGTTAAAGAACACACTTGTAGAAATAAAGTACCGAGGTTATGTTGATCCAAGGTGTCTACCTGATGATAATTCTGAAGTGATGCTTATCCGAGGTGTATTACCCCGAAGTGATTTGCAGAATATGCTCAAAAAAAAAAAAGAAATTGAAAAAATTCTAAGTATGGGGAAGCATACATGCAGTAAGCAGAAGAAAGCATTCAACACTCAGGAAAGAAACAAACATACATTAAAAAAGGCACTTCGACCTGGTAAAGTGATTTCTTGTTCAGATACAAAGCAGTGGCGCATCGGCCAACAACAGACATTGTTCAGAGGCAAAGAAGTTACATATGCAAAAAAGACAAAAGCACAAAGAATGAAGACCCTAAGAACTAGGGACTAAAGCAAGAACGTCAGACTGAATTACTTCAACGGTTGACGGTGGTTCAGCCTCAACAGTCAGTTAGGGGAGCTTCTTTACCGTTATCTCGGCATCAGTTTCAAGAAGGGACGTGGTTCTAAGACTATGCAGAAAAACAGAAACGAGGGCAAGAATCTGGAAATACAACAAGAAAAACAAGAAGAGAAAATTCAGAATCACGAAAATAGCAAAAATTAAGAATAAAGCCAAGTACAAAAACACTAAGTGAGTGTGTGAAGAACAAGAAAGTAATGAAACAGACATGATGCTAGCAACAGAAAGCGGATATGACAAGAACAGTTCTAGGCATTTCAGCAATAAAAAATCAAAAACTTGAAGACAGACGAGAACAGAAGGCCATAGATGGCAAATAAACAGATTCAAAGTAAATCAGAAGAGTTATGAAAGATTGAGCTTAATAAAAAGTGAGAGTTTATGAACCTACCAAATGAATGCCGATATGAAGATCGCCGGAGTCAAATAGATGACTGGAAATCGGGAAACCCACCGAAGAGTGTGAACGGAGCAGTTGTAGAAAGCTTGAAAAGAGATCGATGAAGGATTGGGGATATTTTTCTGAAGAGAGAAAAGTTTTAGCACAGAAATCACATGAAACAATGCAAAATGAGAAGACAAAGGGAAAGAAAGAAAGTTTTGTTAAAAACTCGAAAAGGCGACAAAGGAGTATTGAATTATACCCTGGGCGACATACCTGTCAGGCAGTGTGCGCAGAAATGACGCAACCTGATAGCACGTACAAGCCAGTAAGGGATGAACGCATGGACAAAACGGTTGAGGAGCATATGAATGACAGCTCATGCGCAGTTACAAAGCTTTTGAAGTTTACGAATTAATGGAAAAATAACCTCAGTTAGGAGGTGCGATCTCGAGTAGCTTGGAAAGCATGAATCTTGATACTTGACACAAGTGGACAGTAAAAATCCAGGGAACTTTGAGGTCGGCGAGTTTGATTTCGGACAGAGGGGCACAGATGAACGGACAGTATAGGTTCCATCACCTCAGAATGCTGAGGTAATAGAACCTAGGGGGCAGTTGTGGGGATATATTTTCTGAGTACCAACACGTGGCAAGGTGACGCCGACATGTCAGCCGAGGTGCCACGTGTCCTGGTTGTTATGTCGAGGTCATCTCGGATAGGCCGAGGTTACCTCCGAAGATATCGGAATCCGAGATAAGCGGATAAGGGACAAAAGTCCTAGAATGAAGAGGGAACTCAACCTGGATATGGACAAGAGTCCTAGATTGGGAGAAGACTTCAGTTTGGGTAAAAATAAGACTCTTAGAGAGTTTATCCTAATCCCACTGGGAGTCCCAGATTAGCAGTAATCCTAAGTCCATTAGGGCCAGGCTCCTATTGGGACTAGGATTGTATTGGCTATAAAAGAGAGACACCCCCATGGGTTTATGGTATGCTTTTTATGCTCAAGCTTGTGAGTTGAATAATGGATTATCATTGAGGGATATTGAGTACTGACTTGATCGTCGGAGTACCCCCGGGTGGCAAACCACCACCGGAGTCTTCTCTTTCTCTTGCAGGTTAGTCAGGTGCCATCTATTCTACCGGTGCTTTCCAGTTGGATACTAAGCGGGCAGTGTGGTCAGAAAATCACACACACATTAAAATTGTAGGGATATGATTTGGGTTTATTAGGGACCAATTAAAATTGTAAGGAAAAGTGATTGATCCTTTAACAACCAAATAAATTTGTCTAGAAAATGTAATAACGTGATTAAATATATATTTTTTTAAAATTCTTTCATTTTGTCCTTAAAAGTATAATTTTTACAAACAAATTTCTTGTAGTGTTTATGTCCCACATTTCCATAGGACAGAACAATCCAGCATATTTAAGACTAATAGTCCGATGCCAAATTTGTGAACCAAATAATGGATTATTCCATTTACCAGATATGAAATCCTATCCCATAACTGAATCACTCCAAACAAACGTATTGCCAATGTATTGGGCAGTGGGAGAATATTCTTTTTCACAAGTGAAGCAATGTAGGTAACATATCATTACGTAGTAGCCACAAAAAGAATTTTCCTTGTGAAATGGTTCGAATGCAAAACCAAGGATGTGGCAACTTGATAAGGCCTTAAGATATAGGTTTTAAGGTCTTTAAGTTTTACTTTCTCCTGGACTAGTTATTTGGATGATTGTGTATATGGTTGGTAGGATGAATGTTTCAGACATGAATGAACCGTATTTAGTGTCAGAACTATGGGTTCGAATCTCCCTTATACACGAGTTTGCGACTTACTACTACATGATTAAATTGCTTTACTGCGTAGCATCACCTAAGGGTAACCTTTGGAGCCTCGACTCTTTAGGGTCTAACTGCAGAGGTCACCGTTCTGTGATTAGGCCTTTTGGTTCAAAACCACACATTAGATTTTATGGACAAATTTCTTAGTAGACTTTCTATGTGTATGTATGTAAGCATTATTCCTTTTTTTTTATTACTATTTTTATCTTCAATAATAATGTTAAGATGATTATCAAATTTTATTATATTTGATTTATTATTTTACCTGGCATAATCATATTGGTTGAGCATTACTGACATTCACGCGATATCCATTCAACTCAACATATATGAATATGAACATGAGACACAAGATAATAAATAAAATATAATATGATGTGATGATTCTAATTTTATTGTTTAATAAACATTCAAAGAATTAAAAAAATATAGTTAATTACCTAAAAGTGCTATTTACAAATGTTATTGTAGCTCAGGTCCTATTTAAGATTTTTTGAACCAATAAATCATATTTAGTAAAACTGAGAATATTATCAATTTTTCTCAATTTTTGAAATTAAGAACATTATTAATTTTACATAGTAATGTTCCAAATAATTGTTTCACTAACTGATGGAAAAAAACAGAGTATGATATTAAACGTTTTTGCCTTTCTACTTATTGATTTGATTCAATTATTTAATAAAACTGATAATATTATCAATTTTTTTTTTCAATTTTAAAACTGAGAACATTATCAATTTTTTCATTTTTATAAGTTTTTTTTTTTCTCAGTTTTGCACATCAATGTTCTATCATCATGCTCCTTTACAGACACAAAATTTTCAATTTTGCACAAAAAAATAATTTAGTTTTTTCAATTTTTTTTTAAAAAAAAGGAAAAATTTACCTATAAATCCCATCTTGAGGAATGGTGATCCATTTAATCTTAAGGATTTTCTTATAAACCAATTAGTCCCATCGATTTTGGAAAGATAGATTTAATATATTATTTAAAAATTAAATTTATAGTTATATCCTCATTTCTATTATGTTCATTCTCTTTTTTTCTTTTGTACTAATACACAATACATGAAAATCAAATTTGGATTGAATTTGTATATGAAAATCTTTTTTGTTTTATTTGGAAAACATTTTAAAAGGAATATAAAATGACTTAAAATATGGAATTTTTTAAACATTTCAAAAAAATGTGGGATTCTTCAAACATTTCAAAAAGAGTAAAAAAAACTACTTAGTAAGCTTTAGCCAAATGTATAATTTCAAATTGTAATACTCCATTCACCAGCAAGATTTCAGCTAAAAATCAATAGTACATTTGATTCCTAGATTATGATGAGAACATTGATAGAATTGTGGGGATTAATCATATATATAAATAGTATTCTTTTCTTTTTTATGTGGTTCACTTTAAATACTTGTTTTAAAAATAAAATAAAAAGATCACATCAATATGTCTTTGTATTTACATATAGAATAATGTCTCGCAGCTCGAATTGCATTTGGCCCGAATGGCTCTACTGCCCAAAACGATGTCATTTTGGGCAGTTTGTTTGTTTGTTTGTTTGTTTGTTTTTTGTTTTTTTTTTTGGCCTCGGTTTTGTCTGTGAAACAGACAAAAGAAGAAGAAGAAAAGGAGAAGAAGCAGAAAAGGAGGAGAAAAGAAAGAGAATGAGAGAAAAGGAAGAGAAAAGAAGGAGAAGAAGGTGAAAATGAGAGGAGGAGGAGGAAGAACAGATCCAAGATAGACCAAAGGCAAACCATGGAAACATGGCTATGTGAAGCTTTGAATCATTGTTCTGAGCCATTAGTTAGCTCTTCAATATTGTTTCTGGCTAGTCTCTGTATAGTTGTATTTGTGTCTATGTGGTGAGCTTGGTTTGCAAGTGCCTCTATATATATAGTCAAATAATGGAAATTTCAATTATTATTTATTATTTTCGGTAGTTTGTTGCTATAATACATATTTCCCTTTTACCGTATATGATTGTCGTATTGATGAAGATAGATAGTTGTGCTGATTAAAAATTTAATGATAATAAAAATAGTAATGATAGTGTTGGCTTTTTTGGCTTTCGAAGGGTATTTTAGTAAATGCGAGCGTGCCAGCAAGGATCAATCAGTCCTTACAGAAATTATAATTGCCAACCAATTATCAGACGATTGTGTTGTAGTTCTTTCAGCCTCAAAGAAAAGGACTTTTACTGGTGGCTTGACTTAGGAGAAATTAAGAGAAATAACAGTTTAATATGAAGAACAATCGAAGCATTTCATAAAAATGAACACTTACAATGGTCCAAACTCAGCCTCGAAGAGGTTTACAGCAACAGCCTACTTGAATCTACTTGAAACTACTCCTATGAATCGAAGTGCAGTGCGGGTATTTAAAGAACATGTATTTAAAGTGCAGGTATTTAAAGTGCAGGAAATATAAAACTGGAAAAGAAAAATATGAAGTAAAGACTGGTTTGTATGATCTGAGTCTGGGGGCTTCCCTGCTATTTATACTCGTCAAGGATGACCTTCGAACTGCACTTCAAACCGTCGAACTGCTCCTCCATGATTGCTGATCATGCTGCCTTAGAAGTAGTTCCACTACACCATCACTTGCAGTTAAGCTTCCCTCTTGTATTTGAATTTGAATATGAGTAACCGTTGAAGCCACGTCACCTTGTGTCTCTTTACTGATCCAGTGCTACTCAGATCATGTGAGAACCAATTTTCACTGCCACGTGTACGATCAGGATCGAAGACTTAAGCAGCCTCCCTATATTACCCTTGCTTTGCCACGTGTCGAATCGTAACTGGCTTTTACAAAATATGTAGCCAACATTACCCCCCGCACTAATATACCCAATACTTGGTGATATTAGTGGATCAAAAGCTTTTCTCGCGCTTTTGGAACGTGCATGGAATTCATCTTCAGGAAACGTAACCGTCACCTATTCGGTGATCATTTGCATTAACTCTCAATTTGTTTGAACATCCCAATACCTCAGCATTCGAACGGACTATGACTCAATCAACTTTTCTTTCTATTAATCAAGCATACGAAGAGCCATTGAGTAATGCTGCTTCCCCTCGAAAGAATCTCCACGCATTCATTAGCCACCTTTACCCGCCCTTCTATTTTCAGGTCATGGAGGCTTTTGCAAATTATCAACCTTTGGACTACGAACATATTGCTCTTAATCCTTCGATTCACAATTTCGCAGATACAGGGAGTTCTTCCTCTAACCTCCCCTTGTACTTTGAACAACCTATTCTCAAGTCTTCGCTTCGACAAGTCGCAAATATGGACCTGGGAAGTTCTTCTTCACAAACCTCTGCTTGGGATGAAGCTACAACTTTTTCATCTTCTGGGGCTTCCGGCTGGACAAGCTGGTCAGCACCTGAGTCCTGGGACTTGAGGGAACGAATCAATCACCATTTTGTTGAGTTCGCTGACCCTTTAGATTTTCTTTCTTACGCTCGAAGCTCGGTAGTCTACCCTTATGTGCCCATTGACCTTCGACGTAGTTTGGAGGAAAATCTACTTGTGGCCTGGTACACATCCTCTATGCTCACAAAGATAATGCACACTGCCCGGCGTCTGGAAGAATCACAAGGGTACAGCCCTTCATTTTTAGCCAAGAAGGCGAAGATTTGCTCTTCTGACTGGCTTGACTACATTAATGCCTTTGTTCCTTCCGCTCCCGTGCCATCTCCCATAACAGAAGCATCCACTTCTTCTTCTCCATCTTCTGAAATTGAAGCATCCATACCTTCTCCATCTTCTGAAGCAGAATCATCTACTCCTTCTCCTCCTCCCACTCTTTCCTGGACAGAGAAACTAAGGCTTGCCCTTCCCATGGATAAAATCTTTCCACCTTACAAACCTCCATCATCCCCAATTCCAGCTGAGCGGGAACAAGCTCAACTCCTGCTTGCGGCTTTCTCTCATTTGCCCTTCAATATTCTTGAGGATGACATCCCTCTCAAGAACTTTCGATGGGCTTGTGATATTCTGACTAGGGGTCATGTCCTTAATCCCATTGCCCAAGCAGAACTTCACATGTTCCTGGACCAACTTCCGGTGCTCCTCCACTGGCATCAGAATTCCAAGGTCACCATCCAATCTTTGGATCAACTTTCGTCTCTCCGAATTCATGCTCAGTACGAAGCAGAGAACTTCATCGAAGAGTTCGATGACTTCAAAAATAAAGATTCTGTGTATTGGGATGATTTGGTTATAGATGAGTTGGAACAAAAATTGAGGGAAGAGGCTTTCGAAATAAAGGCTGAGGAACTCTACTACGAAGTGAGAGCACACCAACTTATGCAGCCAACATTAGAGGAGATAGAAGAAATAATAAAGAAAGAACAAAAATTCATTGACCATTGTTGGAAAAAGTTTCATGATCTTGTTATTTATTCCATTCCTTATTTTTATGAGCTTGAATTTGTACCCAGATAGGATTACTTGATGTAATTACCTTGGCTTTAATACAAACAAAGTCTTTCTATATTTGACATTGTTTGACTCTGTTTCCTTTTTGTCTTCAAAAGCCAATTCAGAGCTTCGAATTGAACCATCTTATCCTTAAAATCTGGATTCAATTGTTTTCAATGAAACACTAAAAGGAACCAACATGTCTTTTTCCAATTTATGGAGTAAAGCTGACAATTCTGGCTAATTTCATCTAGAATTAGTGCTTCGTATTTAACAATCTTATCCTTCGAACATAGATCCAATCAATTCCCAATAAGGATTGCATTTTCCAATTTATGGATTATGGTCGTCAACTTTTGTTAATTCTTGTTCAGAATTGGTGCTTCGAATTTAACAATCCTTTCTCCTAAAGCCTGTTTTAATCATAACCAAAATATAGTCATGGTTAATACTGACTAGTCTTGCAACAGTCCATACTTTCAACAATATGGAAATTGCCCTTGGGATTTACTGTTTTAACCGAACAAACAATTCTTTGTTTATATGCGAACCAACTATTGGTTTGGATGTTTCGAACAGTAATTTTCCTCTTTAAGTTTTGCTTCGAAGGCCATTACTTTGATTAATAACCTCCAAACAGGTCTTTAACCCTTTTGAAGCAGACCAATATTCAAGCAGTCTAGCATCTTTAAACATGTAGTATGTTTCGAAGCCGGCTTCTATATTTCGAAGCCGTCGTTGTTTGATTTTTTGGCGCCAAAATCTCATTTCGAAGCCAAATATCTTGCTTCGAAGCTGGCGTCAACATCAGGAATGTGCTTTTTCCCTCCAAAACTATCAATATTGGAAGGGACTCCTCGTATTCGTACTTTTAGTACTTAACGACTTACACAATATATTTTCCAGACACAAAGCTTCTAAAACCCTTTTGTTTCGTGCTCTGAAATCACTTGCCTTTTAACGCACAAACCCTCATATCTCTCACTTCTCTTTACTTCCCCTTTTTTCTTTTCGAAAAACGTACCATCAATGGCTTCTTCTTCACCAGAAGTGCCAATCATAGAGCGTGTGAGCTCATCCGTAGCCTTGAAAAGACTCATTGACGTGGAATGTGAGAAGTACAAAGCTGGGAGGAAAAGCGCCATTGACGGGCGTATCTTTGTCCCTCGTCGTCATGAGCAGCAAGACTACGTGCTCGGGCCAATATTCAAGGAGGTCCCTACTGAGCTCCCAGCTCTATATCCTCGTCTGGAAAACCAATGTCTCCTTTATGAAGGTGGTCTCGATTGGAGGAACTGAAGAATCAATCGCCCCCACCGATGTTGGCCCACAACAAGACCGGAGTGGCAAGAATGGTATGATCGGGTCATCCCTGCGAGGACATTGGACCTTCAAGAACTCTGCCTTCTCGATGCTCTCCGACTATCTAGGGTAACTATCTCGGAGGACCCTTTCTTAATCCCTGCTGCTTTATGTTTTTGGAACCCTATCTTCAATTTCTTTCAATTTAGATGCGGGATGATGGCTCCTACTGTTCTTGACATTTGCCATCTACTAGGAGTATCTCCTATTGGTACCCTCATTACACCAGATTTCCCTTATTTAACAGTCTCTTTTTCCCTCCCCTCTCTTAACTTATCTTACAGCGATTTTGTTAGAGCTGAAAATAAAAAAGAGGGCCCAGTAACTGATAGGGAATTTTTTTCCTTTTTGTTATACTGGCTTTGCAAATTTCTCTTCTGCACTTCCTCTCAAAGAATCATGCCTAAATTTGCTCCTCTTGCTAAAGCCTTTGTTTTGCAAAAAAGGGTAGCCTTAGCCCCATCTATTCTAGGTCATGTATACAGAGTTTGTTCCCTCTTTTGCGAGAAGCCCTTAGATGCTAATCAAGAGGGGCCATTCTGGATCCTTCAGCTTTGGCTTTTCGCTTATTTTACTGAGTTACAATCTAAATGCCTAAAATTTTCTGGGTTACACTCTCTTACCCATGGCATAAGACTGGCCAATGCTTCCCTTTATCCTTCTACTTTTGCCTTTTATTTCTCTTTCTTCCATCAACTACCAGCTGCCCTTCCTATTCACTGTTTCCGTCCCTTCGAGACCAACACAGGTCCAACTTGGTTGAGTCACTTCTTAAGTGACAGACTCTGTGCTTCGCCTATTCATAAGGACATATGGGCCTCCCTTCTGCTTCCTAGGGAACTGTTTATCGGGACCACGAACCCCAGAGCTTATAAATGTATAGCAGAGCCTTATTGTCCTGCTCAATTTGCTAGACAATTTGGTTTCACACAAGGGGTCCCAATACCTTTCTGCAGCAACACCAATCTGAGCCTTACCAGGAGAGATCTGAAGGTTAGGAAGTCAAGGCTGGAGGAGGCAACCTTCAAATTCTTAGATGACTTGGCTAATTTTGAGTACACCCCTTTCATTCCTGAAGGTACCGTATTGAAGAGATACCAAAATTGGTGGGAGAATAATATGGAAATCTATTTAGCCATTTCACCTCAAAACCTACTGGAGGTGTTAAATGTGGCCAAGCCCAAGGGAGCTGAAACTATCCCTTCCTCCACTGTGCCTCCTACAACCCAGTCCATTCCTGCTATATCAACTCCTTCGAAAGCCACTCGGGCTGCTTCAAAGAAAGGTATATGCCTTTGTTTTCTTTCTTTAGACCACCTCTATGATGCTGGTTATCTTATTTTTGATTCTTCTTCTGTGAAGGTGGTCAACAGCAAAAGAAAAGGAAACTGCTCGAGCCTGAAAAGAAAATAACTGAGGTGCAAGAAGAAGAAGAAAAAGTAGAAGAAGAAGATCAAGAGCACGAGTCACCCTTGATAAGGAGGACAAGAGTGACTGATTTGGTTCAAGAGGAGACTGCTGCTAAGGAGGTAGAGGAGGAGCTTATCTTCAGGGAATCCGAATCTCAGACTGAAACAGCTGAGAAGACAATTGAGGAGCAAACGAGGCCAATTCACAGAAAGAAGAGAAGAAAGATTACTGTCTCTCCCTCCGATTTTGCTGAGGACTCTGATTCCAAGAGAATTGCCCAAGCAATAGAAAAAAGAAGGAAAGTGACTGCTTCAACTACTACCTTGGTTGAAGATCCCATTCATGAGGCAGCTGCCAAGGCCGTAGATCAAGAACATTCCAAGGCCATAATTGTCTTCGAAAGGGCTGAGAGGAGACGGCAGCAACAAATTTTAAGAGAAGAAGCTGCTACTGTCGATGTGTTACAAAGAGAAATAGTAAGAAGGCAACAGGCTGCCGAACATTACTCCCTTCGCAGCTCTCCCATTAGTACTAATACCACTGGATCAAGTAATTTCTTTCACATTTCCGTTGTTTTTCCTTTGTCAACTTTTAATACTGAATTTTGACAGTCCCTTGTATTTCTTCCTCTTGTAGCAACAGCTACTGCATTCATCTTTCCAGCGAGGCCTCCCTCAATTTCAGTTGAAGTTGACCAGATGCAACATGTGAAAACCATCCAAATCATGCTCCCACTCTCTAAGCCTATATTCGATACACCTTCTTTGAGTCCAAGCATCCCTGCGTCTCTTTTTCTTGGCTTAGAGCCATATCTTCCTTTTTTGTCTTTTAATCTGCCTCAGTCTACTTCTTCTTCGAGCCTTGCTCTTCCTCCTTCCTTCACAGAAATTCCAAGTGCTACTCCATCTCTAATGGTAGTTGATTCCTTTACAGATGATGCTGGTAGTCTTCCAATTTATAGTTCATCACCTTTGCCTACTTCCAGTCCCTCTTCTCTTGATTCATTGGTGGCCAAGACCATAGAGGCTGCCAAAGATACTCCTTTCACTTCTCCTATTCCCATGCAATCCTTTGGGCCTTTCACTACAACACTCTCTACACCCTTCATGTCTATGGATGAGGTGGACATCTTTGAAGCCAGGCTGGCTAGTTTCTTCGACATACCCTCTACCTCTCCATCATTCAATGTTGAAGCTGAACCATTGGTCCTGGCTGATTCCTTGCTTGAGATTTTTGAGAGTTCTTCCTTCAGCAGCAAGCCTTCTACACCTTTGATAGACATGGACACATGCCTAGAACTGCTAATTTCTTTCTCAAGGATTCCCTTCGAGGCTCTGCAAAGGCCAATAATCAAAAATGGGTTTCTTCAATGCTGCAAAATTGCTGAGCAGTCTGGCATGAATGCTTCAAGTCATCTATCTCAGGCAGCAGCTACTATTGACTTCTATCTCAACATTTGTCATGCTGCTAAGGCTGCGGATGAGAAGCTGGCTAGGGACCAGAGTTTTGTCTCTCAAGTGCATACTGAAGTATCAACTCTGAAAGAACAACACTCTTTTGCCTCCCACTTTCGAGTCCAACTGCTGGAGAAGAAAGCTCAGCTTGAAGAGGAATTAGCTGCAGTAAACCAAGCCTTGGTTCGAACTGATACCAAATTACACATCACCAACCAAGGGCTGGCTGATCGAAAAGAGGACATGGCTGCAGCTATTCAACTGTTTCCATCACTTAGTAATAGGAAATCTACTGTTCAAAAACAATTAAGACATTGTAATGACTTCTGGGCCAATTTGTGGCACAATGTACTCAATTCTTTATAAAAGAACAAATTTTGTCTATCATTTGAGCAGTCTTGTGTTTTTTTCTTGTTTTGTATTTAATGTTTATGTTATCCCTTGTGTTTCCCAAATGGTTGGAAAATAAGGCTTCAAATATCTGCCATTAATCTTTTTGGGATGTACATAATCATTCAAATTTCTTAAATGGTATGCTCCAAAGGGCAGAACTCTATGAATTTGGTATGGTCCCTCCCAGTTAGGTGACCACTTGCCAAACTTGTGGCTTTTAATTCCTATTGGGAGTATTGTTTTCCATACCAAATCACCTTCATCGAAACCAATGTGCTTGACTTTTCTTATTATAATTCTTGGCTGCTTTCTTCTTTTAGAAAAGAATGCTATTTAATGCCAAAATCCTGGCTTCATCTATGCCTTCTAATTCCAAGCACATACTTTGATGGTACTGCTCAGGATCTAACAGGTCTTGGCATCTTACCCTCAAAGATTTAACATTAATTTCCACAGGTAAAACTGCATCATGCCCATATACCAAGGCATAAGGAGTAACCCCTGTGCTTGACCTTGGGGAGGTTCTATAAGCCCATAACACATCTAACAATAGGTTATGCCAATCTCTAGGATTATCCTCCACAACCTTTTGTATTCCTTTTTTCAAGGACTTATTGGATGATTCAGCTTGACCATTGGCTTGTGCATAATAGGGTGTGGAATTAACAAGGCTAATTCCAAACTCTGCCACAAAAGACTTCACCATTTTCCCATCGAACACAGTCCCATTATCAACTGTTATGGTTTGTGGGATGCCAAATCTATGGATCAGATCTTTAGTGAACCTAATAACCTCTGTTTGGTCTACAGCCTTGTACGGCTTAGCTTCGACCCACTTAGTGAAGTAGTCAGTGGCCACTAGAATGAAACAATGATGCTTCGAAGAGGGTGGATGTATTTTTCCCATCATGTCCATGGCCCATCCTCTGAATGGCCAAGGCTTCACCACTGCATGTAAATCAGTTATGGGCACATGCCTTATTGTGCCATGCTTCTGGCATGCCTAGCAACCCTTTGCATATTCTATGCAGTCTTTAAGGATAGTTGGCCAATAGTAGGAATGCCTTCGAAGCAACCACCTCATCTTCACACCAGGCTGATGAGCACCACAGATGCCTTCATGAACCTCAGCCATGGCTATTAATGCTTCTTTTGGGCCTAAACATTCTAGCAATAAGCCATCTCCTCCCCTCTTGTAGAGAGCATTATCATACATCATGTATTGCATAGACTGCAATTTAACTTTTCTGCTGGCCTTCGAAGATGGACCAGCCAAGTACTGCATTATTGGATGCCTCCAATCCTGTTCTTGTAAGTCATTATGATTGACTTCCAAAACTATCTTCCTTTTATTCAAAGGTTGTATTAATCTTTGGTATGTTGTTTGGCTTATGTCCCTTTGGGTATTATCCCTTCTCTTGAAGTTCGAAGCTTTCTGAGCCACATCATTAGCTCTATTGTTCAAGAATCTTGGAACATGGGTTACATTTGCTACTTGAAATTGAGAAAGCAGATGTAATGCAACAACATAATACGGCAAAATACTTATGCTTTGACACTTGAAAATCCCTTTCACTTGGCTAACCACCAATTGAGAGTCTCCAAATATATCAACTGCATGTACTTGCAACCCAATAAGGATCTCTAGCCCCACTATTAAGGCTTCGTATTCAGCCTGGTTATTGGAACAGGTGGCTTCATCTACTCTGAAACCATGCGCGGTCTCTACTCCTTGTGGAGATTTTATCACAATACCAATTCCAATTAAGCCATTGGCTTTTGATCCATCGAACCACATCTGCCATGGCTCAACACTGGCCATGCCAAGTTCTATCACTTCTTGGCTCTCTGTTTGAGATGGATGATCTGCCAGAAAATTGGCTAAGACTTGCCCTTTTACTGCCCTTTGAGGGACATATTCTAAATGAAATTCTGATAAGGCTAATATCCACTTGCCAATTCTTCCCCTCAACATAGGTCTAGATAACATGTACTTAACCAAATCTGTGGTTGCAATCACCAAGACAGTTGTAGGTAAAAGATAATATCTTAATTTCATTGCAGCAAAATACAAAGCAAGGCACAGCTTTTCAACAGCTGAATATTTACATTCACAAGAATTTAAAAACCTACTAAGGTAATAAACAGCTTGTTCCTTGCCTTCCTCATTGTCTTGGGCCAAGAAAGCTCCCAATGAATCTTCTGCTGCAGCTATGTACAACTTTAAGGGCTTGTTCCCCTTTGGTGGCATCAGTACTGGAGGGTTGGCCAAGTAGGCTTTGATACCTTCGAAAGCAGTTTGATGCTCTGCTGTCCACACAAATTCCTCTTCATCTTTCAGCCTTAACAAGGAAGAAAATGCTTTAGTTTTCCCTGCAGTGTTAGAAATAAACCTTCTAAGAAAGTTAACCTGCCCAAGAACCTTTGTAATTCTTTCTTACTTGATGGAGGCCTAGCTTCGATGATGGCTTTGGCTTTATTCTGATCAATCTGTATTCCTTTCTTGTGCACTACATAACCCAAGAAATTTCCAGATGATACACCAAAAGCACATTTGAGAGGATTGAGTTTCAGCTTGAACTTCCTCATTCTTTCAAAAGCTGTTTCTAACTTAAACAGATGTTCCTCCATGGATTGGGATTTCACTACAATGTCATCAATATAACACTCTAGATACCCTCCAATGAGATCATGAAAGATAGTGTTCATAGCCCTCTGATATGTAGCTCCAGCATTCTTCAGGCCAAATGGCATTTTAACCCATTCGAAGGTGCCAATATTTCCAGGACATCTGAATGCTGTCTTGTGGATATCCTCCTCTGCAATGCAGATTTGGTTATAACCAGAATGCCCATCCATCATTGACAAAACTTGGTGTCCTGCTGAACTATCTACTAGTAGATCCACTATAGGCATAGGATATTCATCTTTGGGAGTTGCTAGATTTAAATTTCTGAAATCGATGCATACCCTCATTTTGCCATTCTTCTTAACTACAGGCACAATATTAGATAGCCATTCAACATACCTGACTGTCCTAATAAAGCCTGCCTTGAGTAGTCTAAGATTCTCCTCTTTGACCTTCTGAATTACTTCTGGACTCATTCTTCTTGGTTTCTGTTTGTATGGTTTGAAATTAGGCTTCATAGGGAGCCTATGTTCCACTAATAACCTATCCAATCTGGTAGTTCATTGTAGGACCATGCAAAGCAATCTTTGTATTTTTTCAGAACAACCAACAATTGGTCTCTGTCCAGAACATTCAAGCAAGCACTTATATAAGTGGGTTGTTGTATAGAACCTTCCCCTAAATTTACTTCTTCTAAGGGGTCTTGTGTCTGAGAACTTATTGAAGCTTCTTCTTTAGTTTCTTCCACCTTCGAAGTAATCTTCTTATCTTGTTCTGCTTCTAGGTTCTTTAGTTCAACATCTTTATCCTCCTCCTCATAGACAAAATCTGTCCATAAGGCATCCTCCTCCTGTATTTCCTGGACCTTTGTCTCAATGTCCAATGCACAATATTTACCAAGGGTCAAAATTCTGACTTGTGGCTGCTTTTGTTTATAACCAATTATCATGGCTTCTCTTTCTTGCTCCTGTACTTTCTGGACTATTGCTTTTACGTCCAATGGTGAGAATTTAACCAGAGCCAAAGACTTGGCTTCTTGTTCTTCATCCTTTTGCCTACAACCAAGCATTATTGTCATCCTTAACGACAATCTCTTCATCAGCACTCTCTTGAACCAAGTGCTTCAGGTGTGTCACTTCCTCATCAGCCGTCACTTCGGCTGAGCCATCAGCTTTCCTCAGTATACTGAGCGGTGTTACTCCCTCAATATACAACTTGGCCTCTGCAAAGTCTGCACAAGCTATGAAGGGTTGAGGATCTGCATCGATCTCCTCTGTTTCTCCATTGCCCAAAGCCATCATGATTTTCTGATGCAAAGAGGAAGGCATACATTTGTTAGTGTGGATCCAGTCTCTCCCAAGTAAGGCATTGTATTTAGCATTACTGTCGATTACAAAGAATGCTGTCATACAGTCCCTGGTTCCAACACTCAAGTTAATGGGTAAAATCCCCTGAGCCATCTGTTTGTCTCCAGCAAAGCCAGCGATGGTTGTGCTGGTTGGGATCAACCTGGGATTCTTTTTCCCTAGTTTCTTCAAAGAAGATTTCGGTAATAAGTTCACTGCTGCCCCATTGTCTATCAAGACTCTGTTCAGTTGTATCCCATCGAAAAAAGCCTTGATGTACAAAGGCTTGACATGTTGTGTCATAGAATTCGAGGGATATTCAAAAGGATATGAGAGGTTGATGCTCACCTCTTCCTCGCTCTCGCATTCAGTTTCCATTGGAGTAGCCATTCCAGGGTCATCCTGTACCATACTTACTTGTGACTCTTCACTAGAGACAGGAATAGGATCCATGTCTTGGTCACCTTGGTCCTCATCTTCAGCCTGAAACTCATGAGGCAGTATGTGTACCATATTGACTGATACTGGAGGAAATGAGCCAAATTGGATGACTGGCTGTACCTTCTCTCTCCCTTGGCTACCTTGCCCAGTGGCTTCAACAGCATCCTCCATGCTACACTCTGGCACTTCGTTGCTAACTGATCCCTTCGAAGGATCTTTCTCAACTGGCTCTTCAGTCAGAAATGTTTGTTCAGCCATGAAGGCTTCGAACATTTCTTCTTCTGCCATTTCCTTCTTTTGGCTCATGCCAATCTCTTCTTCCGTTTCGCTATCACTTTCCATCAGGGCCTTCTCCAACCCTGCCAAACTAGACTTCTCTCTGGCCTTTAGTTCAGAATGAACCTGGGCCAACTATTCTCTGCTACAAACCACTTTGCTTTGTAGAGTCGGTTTTGGAGTATGGTCTGACTTCAAAGTCTTCTTTCCTTCTGTCTTGACCAGTGAAGAACTCTCTCCACTTTCCTTCAGACCTTGCTGGTACTGGGTATACCTGCGTTGAATTTTCCTTCTTTGTGATCTGGAAATGACTGGGACCATATTTGGTTCCTTTGTCTTTGGATGTTTAAGCAATACCCAATTGTTTGGGGCCACCAAAGGAGGCTTGACCATCCTGCCTTGGTTTCCAACATCCCTTTGAGTAGGTACCTCCCTAGGTTTGTTCTGCATTACAAACCAATCTAGGACTCCAAGTACCCACGAGCTTACTGATCCAGATGTCGAACTGTTTCCTTCTACCTTCGAAGCCACCTTCGAAACTGGCTGTGAAGGTAAGTGTTTGGCTCTGACTTCGTGTTTCGAGCCTGATTCAGACCTTCAATGGAAGGAGCCACTTTCTGTCCTGCGTGGAGTTGGTCTAAAGGGCCAATCTCTGGCTTTACTCCCATAACCTGAACCCCTCTCCAGTCTTTTTTCAGAGTGACTGCTCTCCATTCTGTAGTAATTAGGTGGCCTGGACTCATACAAGGGTCTCTTGCCATTAGCATGCATTCTGCCCACTACAGGTTCAACCACTAATGGGCGCTGCCTGTCACCAGCCGGATACGGCCTTTTGTTGTGAGCATTGGTTGATTTAGGACGTCTCTGAACATCCCTATAGTATTGCTTCCCATCAATTGGAAGTCCCTTCAACCATTTGTAACTCAGTCTGCACCTGGGACACATTCTCTGCACTACAGCTGCTTCCAGGGAATCATCATCCAGTGCTTCTTCATCAGAGTGTTCCCTCTAACGTGAGAAACCTTGCCCAATAGTTGGTGGGTTTCCAGTCTCCTTCTTGGCAGTTGTCTGGTTGGCAATATGCATTTGCACATTAACCTCTTCCAATTCCTGCAGAGATAGATTCTGAAAGTTTGGTACAACTACATTAGCCGCGCTTTCCCCAACTTCTGGAAATTGGTTACTGTCAATCCCCATGGCTTTTTCTGTTTTGGCTGGGAACTTCAAACTTCCTTTCCGAATTTGCTCTTGGATCCTGTCTCGAAAAACAATGCAGTTTTTAGTCAAGTGAGACCAAGAATTATGCCATTTACAGTATACTTTTCCTTTAAGTTCATCTGGAGATGGCAGTTTTACTCCTTTTGGTAACTTAAGGAAATTGGCTGCAAGCAAATGATCAAAAATATCATCTGCTTTTGTTAAATCGAACGAGTACTTTCTGTGAAAGTCTTTCTTTTTAAACTGCTGGTCGATGGTTGTATCCTTATGAATTAATGCTTCACAGATTACAGGTTCTTTGCCCACAATCTCTGCTGCATCGATCTCATAATTGGGATCCCTATAATACGTCTTATACGAAGCATTATTTCGATCTTGTTCCTCCTCTAGTAATGCTTCATATCGAGACACCTTATAGGTTAATTCGACCAAATCCCTGAATTCAGTTGAGTCAAATTTCTTTCGAAGCCTGAACTCTAAACCGTTTTGAGCCAATCTTACAAATTCAGGCTCTGGAAAGATGACCTACATTTATTTCGAGCCCTTTTAAATCTGGCAATAAACTAAGTAGCCTTTTCTTCAGGCCTTTGACTCAATCTTGCCAAGTCTGCCATGGACACTCTGGCTCCGATTGGAAGAATTGGGCATGAAATGCCTCTTCCATTTGTTACCAAGTTTGAATGGAGCCAGGTGTAAGGTTGATATACCATACAAATGCTCCCCCAGCTTAGAGAATTTGGAAATTAATCTCAGTTTCACGTAATCATGATTAGTGAATTCACCACATTGGGCAGCGAATCTGGCAATGTGCTCTACTGTTGATTGATTTCCCAGTTCCATAGAATAGGGTAAAATCTGGTATTCTGAATCCTCTTGGGTATGTACCCTATCTACCCATTCTGGGTATGGTTTTCTGTATACAGGAGTCTGGACCCCCCGAGCCATCGGTCCACACATCTCCCTAACAATATCAGACAATTTGGTCCCTAGGGACCATATTTTGTGCTTGCTGAACCACTACTGGAGGGACAAACACAGGGTTTGGTGGACAAACTTGCACCTGTGGTCCTCTTGGTCCATAAAGTGGTACATTTGGGACTGGTTGCCCCTGTGGTGCAGGTTGCTATTGGGGGTATGGGTAACCCCTTTGAGCCTGTCCTGCGAAAGGACCTGCGAAAGGTGCTGGAACAGGTGTTGTGTCCCTTCCATTTGTGGGAAAACCTTCCAACCCCCCGGGTATAAATTCGAATAAGGGATTATTATACCCCCTAGTGCCAGGTATGGCTTCGAACATAGGATTTGCCATCATTCTTATGCCAGTTTCTTGTACTTGGCCAGATCCACCAACTTATGTGGCTTCATTGTTGAGTATTGAGGCATTTTGGCCTACTACAGGCCTCGAAATGGGTTCATACCAAGACTGAGGCGATGGTCTTCATAGTTCTGAGTACTAGTCTGACCATTAGATTGTCCATTAACTTGCATAGGCTGTTTTTCTCTAGCCAATCTTTGCTGAGGGACATTTAAAATTTCCTCCGTGTGTCTTGTATTTGTTGGTTGGTGGTTATTCATTCGATCCAAAAAGGATGTTGCCCACCTTTCCATTGTGTTTATTAATTGTTGTCCCCATAGCATCTACTAAGCCATCCCATGGATTTGTTGGCTGAGTAGATGGAACGGTGGATGGTCCAATTCCTTGGTTTCGTCCAATATTATGAACATATGGTTCTTGTCTAGAAGTACTGGTCTGTTCGACCATAGGTTCTGATAACATGGGAGTTTCCACAGGATGTGTTACCAGATTATCCTCTGGATTAGGTATTTCTACCTCTCCTTCTATGCCTTCTTCCAGACGTTCATTTTCTCCTTGTCGTCTTCTTCTAGCCATTTTAATTTAGGTCCCACTGGCATGCCAAAAATATATGTTGGCTTTTTTGGCTTTTGAAGGGTATTTTAGTAAATGCGAGCGTGCCAGCAAGGATCAATTAGTCCTTCAAGAAATTATAATTGCCAACCAATTATCAGACGATTGTGTTGTAGTTCTTTCAGCCTCAATGAAGAGGACTTTTACTGGTGGCTTGACTTAGGAGAAATTAAGAGAAATAACAGTTTAATATGAAGAACAATCGAAGCATTTCATAAAAATGAACACTTACAATGGTCCAAACTCAGCCTCGAAGAGGTTTACAGCAACAGCCTACTTGAATCTACTTGAAACTACTCCTATGAATCGAAGTGCAGTGCGGGTATTTAAAGAACAGGTATTTAAAGTGCAGGTATTTAAAGTGCAGGAAATATAAAACTGGAAAAGAAAAATATGAAGTAAAGACTGGTTTGTATGATCTGAGTCTGGGGGCTTCCCTGCTATTTATACTCGTCAAGGATGACCTTCGAACTGCACTTCAAACCGTCGAACTGCTCCTCCATGATTGCTGATCATGCTGCCTTAGAAGTAGTTCCACTACACCATCACTTGCAGTTAAGCTTCCCTCTTGTATTTGAATTTGAATATGAGTAACCGTTGAAGCCACGTCACCTTGTGTCTCTTTACTGATCCAGTGCTACTCAGATCATGTGAGAACCAATTTTCACTGCCACGTGTACGATCAGGATCGAAGACTTAAGCAGCCTTCCTATATTACCCTTGCTTTGCCACGTGTCGAATCGTAACTGGCTTTTACAAAATATGTAGCCAACAGATAGAGACCTCACAAAACACAACCCTCACAATTCTCAAAATAATCTAAACGATTCATGTCACTGTCAAATACAACTCCAAAAAAAAATTTAAACACATCAATAATTAATACATCAGTGGGGTAGTAGGGGTCCTCCTTTGTAGGGATCCTAAACATTTTCCTAATAAAAAAGAGTTGTCCTAAAAGAGACGACTATTGTCCAATTAACAAATACTATAATATTGCAAATTCATAAATTTCACTCAAAAATTATTTAAAAATATCCATATGTGAATTTAGATTCATTACCCACCGAGAATTCACAATATACACACATTCAACCTCCATTGTTGTCCTCCATCTTAAAAAAATAAAAATAAAAATAAAAATAAAAATCTCCTTGGTTGCCCAATATACCGCCACCTGAGCAGGTGGGGCCCACCTCCTCCAAATGGATTTGTTTGCTTTTGTAATATTTCATTTTGTTCTTGCAAAATTAGGGATGGCAACGGTGTCAATAGGGTGGATTTTAATTCTTTTTCTTCATTCTTCTATAATAATTTTTCTCTATTTCCGTTCTCCATTCTCTATGATCATGTTTGATTGACAAGACTAATAGTGAAGTATTAATAATCCTATTAAATTAGTGTAGTATTCACTATCTAGTTGGATTAATATCCATTGGATTAATAATCCCACCCTTACCCTATTACTAATAAATCCTACAAATTTGTTGGATTAATTATCCATTGGATTAATAATCCTAAACCAAAATATTAAAATAAACATAGGATAATTGGGCCCACAGATTAATAATCCCAATCCCATGCTCTAATCCACCCAATCAAACATGCCCAAGAGTTTACATAGTGTCTCAAGTGTGTTGTGATTAGTGAAGAGAGTAAGGTTTATAATTTTGTATTAAATTATTGGAAAATGTGATTTGTGATTGATCAGAGATATGACTACATTCACGAAATAATTTTTTATTTATGCCATGTAAACATTTTCATTAGGCCCTCCACTTAGAACAACGCATCATACAAGTTTGCAGAATGAGCAATATTTAGATGGGTGTAAGGTCCCGTTTATTTTGAGAGATAGATGTGAGATTGAGATTGAGATTGAGATGGAGGTATGACCCACTATATGTTGGGTTTATTTTCGGAGATGAAGAGGGGATTCGTAATCTCATGAGATTCGGATGGGCCTTGGTGTTGGAATTGAAATGGAAGTGGTGGAGATGGTATTAGGAAATTAGTCCGATAGGATTAGGTTTATTTATTTATTTTTTATTTATTCACAGGTTGGTTATTCTTTTTAAACATTAAGGTTTAATGTTTTTATATTTTTTGTTAAGTAAACAATCACAATTTTATTTGTTTTAATATTTCATATTTCTTTTATAGGGTAATAATTTAACAATTCTCACATTAACAACTACCATCAAAATAAACACAATTTTACTTAATCCCTTCATTATTAACCCTTCTACTATTAATTCTCTCACTATCAATCCCCTCTATTCTACCTGTAAAAATAATATATGAAACTCAAACTTAGTGAGCATTGTGTAAAAATATTTATAATTTTTATAAGATGTTTAATATTTTTGTTGTAGACCTGCGTCTAACTAGCCTTAACATTGAACAAAGGGAAAAAGTAAGAACTTAGAAAAATGCTCAAGGAAAAAAAAATAAATTAGAAATTCTTATGTATTTGTACATTTAAATCAACTAGTTGGCCCCCCCATGCCCTGTATAGTTTCAATATAAATATTTTTAAAATTATGTTTAGTTTATGAATTTGAAAAGTAAAATGTAGTTATATTTTATATTTAATTTATTTATCTTTTGTTTTTCTCTTTGTAAATTAACATAGCAATCTGTCATATTAGATGTAAATATATTTTCACAGTTGTAGTAAAAAAAAATATATATTTTTGATAACAAAGTCAACAAAATTATAGAGAAGAGCACTACATTTATTTACTAATAGAAAATAATTCATCTACGTAATTTCTTTGAATAACCTATGTACGAGCATAGAATAATCTTCTTGTATAATTCTGTTGATCAAGTTTGCGCTTCTTCCAAATGTCATCACTTTACTCCCTAAAAACACAAACGTGAGCTAGTTGGCAGATGTGTGCCGGATACCTCTCCGATGTCTAAGTTAGCAAATAGACAAATAGCTCAGTGTATTCGAGAGTCAAAATTGTGTTACCTGTACATAGGTTCTGTCATGAGCTTTTATAGTTTTTGCCTGGCACATTCCTAATTGAACTCTTATTCCTCAATGTAGAGTCATCCTAGGAATCATACTCCTGAAAGATAATGCTTATCCCTCAACACGCTCCTCACTACTTAAACCAAGTGAGATGATTTTACCACGGTTGGATAACAGAGCAACCGGGCTAACATTAGCCCTTTGTCACTCTCAAATCTGGTGCCTTCATACGCAACACCTAGCTCGGCCCTTATTCTCTTGTACCTCGGTTTTGTTTGTTTAAACCGAGCTAACTGCAGCTGTCTCTAACCAAGCTAACAAGGACGAGGTCCAACTTGCGAAGCCCAAACACCCCGGTCCATAGCTCGGTCCGAACTTCATCTGGCCCAACTTCGTTAGTTTTTATACCGAGCTGCAGTAGCTCTTATCTCGGTCCAACGTGTGGCCTAACTTCTAAAGAAGCCTTTAGCTCGGCCCAAGTTACTTATAAATTACCCTCTCAATTGCCCCTTAATTCCATCTGCACAGCATGATTTGGGATTACTCTTCTTTAGCGGAGCTAAAAACATTCAAACCAACCGAGGTCACCTCCTACCGGGCTACCGATTAGTCCGGTTCATAAACGTCCTTTCACTCTGTACATCTGAATTGTTTCCTATTCGTGTGGACACGTGGCTGGCTCCTACTGGTCAAGTACAACTGTCGCCGCCGCCCTCGTACTCCGAAAATTTGAACAGTCCCGCCATTTCTTTGCCTTATACGAAAACCCTAGTTTTTGAACTCGGCACTCTACTTTTCACCTTCACTCTCTTCCTCTCTGAGCTTTCATTTTCACAACCATAGCGCCTGCAACACTCATGTTCTAACCTGGCATCTTCACCGTTTTGATCTTCATCCCTTTAAAATTGTAAGTGCTCTAATCTTGTTTCCTTTTCGTTTATTTTGCATAGTGTAGCAATACATAGCATAGTACACCTATGTTTTTCAAAACACATATTCGTATAGTTTTCATAACAATGGGAAAGAACCTCCTAGTCCCAGAAACCACGTGATAGATCTTTTACCAAATTCACAATCTATTATGAAAATCATTTTGATCCAAAATAATACTTCAACCGAACTAGGAACTTGTTTGTATTTAGGTGTGCACCCAACCAAACTAGATAACTCCCCTAATAACCAAACTAAAACTTCACGCCACACCTTAAGTTTCAACTGGTCTAAGAACCTTTTGTTTCATTTAACCGAGCTAAAGTCATTCACTTCAACCGAACTAAGAACGGATAGTATCCCATGTAGCCGAGCTAGGCTTACATTTATTTTGCCTTTGTACTTAACACGGTCCAACGATCTGGGCTTAACACTTTTCATCTCCACTTTGTAGACTCTGACTAGGTTGGCCAGGCACTCCTTTGCACGCTCAACCGAGATACTCAACGTCATCTTAACACCAAGCTAGTACTCCGAGCTAATTTATACATAATTTAAGTTCACATGGGCAAATATCGATTTTTAGTAAACTCTCCAAGGGCCATCACCGAATTTCATAAGGATTACAACATCCCCGACGATGTTCACCTTTCTTTAGCCGAGCTAGACACAACACTCTAGGGAAAAGAGGGCTTCATCCCCTTCACCGTGAAATCCATTGTTGAAGCCGGACTTCGATTTCCTGTTCAACCACTATTATATGAATTCCTTAGGCAGACTAGAATATGCCCAACCCAACTCAGCACCAATTCTTACAGAATAATAAATGGCATCGCCGAGCTAAATCGTCGGCTTGGCCTCAACCTTGGTTTAGCCGAGCTATTTCACCAATATTCACTTGGCCAAGATGAAAACGGCTGGGTATATTATTTAAGAATAAGAAGACGCCGAAAAAAAATAATCAAAAACACACCAGACAAAGACGTGAATGATGACGACTTTTTCTGGGTTTTTGGTAATTTTGAAGACCAGGAAGCCCTAATACCGGGATACGGAATTAACTGGAATAAAGGAGTAGCCAGTATGAATACCTTGGCTTAATTTGTCTGATTTTTGCTCTTGTTGCTTACAACTTCTACACCGTGCTAATCATTTTCTTTCTCCATGTGCAGACTTGAACCAACTAAAGTCACAATACCAATACCCCAACTTAGACGCTCTCCGCGCCGCACTTCAATATCGCGACCGAGGTTGGGTCGAGCTACTTAACTTTGAACTGACCTACACATATAGCGGAAGGAGGAAGACCAGGGTGTCAGACTTTCTCCTTGACCCTTCACCTGAACCAGATCCCACACTTCCTCAAATTAGGCTGATCCCACTAATAGAGGAACAAGAGATGGCTAAGAAAAGAGCAATCAGAGCACTCATCACCGAAACAACTGCACCAGCTGTCGAGGACCAAACCGTGGTACCACAAGCTGGCCAAACACATGAGGCTGTGGTAGCGCTTCCAACAGCCCGGGCCTCGTCATCTCGGCCCAATAAGCGTGCTTGCACCTCCGCGACCGAGCCACATCTTGTTGATAAAGATGACACCGTGCTCCCACAGTCCACACAACTGAGCCCAGAACCAGTGCGTTCTGACCGGGCTAGCCCTTCAGAGTGGGCGCCAAAAGTGACTTATAAGAACCGAGCCATAACAAACATGGATTCAGTGGTCGCTGAAAAAGACCACTCGCTCACCTTCAACCTTGCGAAGAGCGTGTGCTTGCCAGTCAACATGGAGCATCATGATCACCTAACCGAGCTGAAGGCCATTCGTTCGGCAACAAAGTCTATGGTGCTAGTAGGTTCTTCCTTTGCTCGTTTTTCCAATTCACACATCTGTTTGCACGGTTTCAATAATACTTATCTCTCCTCTTGCAGGCCATACAGAAGAATCATGTCGCTCACAAGCGCGTGTTGGAGCTGCGTAAGACCACACGGCTGGCTGTGGCAGAGGCCAACGCTAAAACGGCCGAGCTAGAAGAATCCAAGCAGAAAATGGCCGAGCTTAAATCTGAAGTTGCCCGGCTCACTGGGCTGGTTAACTCGGCTGAGGCAGATAAGCAGAAGGCTTTGGCCAAGCGAAAAGACAAATATCTGCGCAAGCAGGCTATAACATGCCCGCGGGGGACCTCGCTACAGTTCGGACTCTCTTTTTTTGTTGTGTTGCGGTTCTAAATCTGAACCAAAGAGTCCAACTCTGGCAAATCGTTTTGAGAAAAAAACAGATTTTTGAAAAGTAGTGCCAAACATGGACTGCTTTGCCAGATTACAGAGTCGCCACCCAAATATTTAAAATGGGAAATTTAGGAAACCCTGACTCGGTGCCGAAGGCCACATGTCCGTCATCACCAAAGTGGTCTTGGCTCGGGAGCTTGGGTACGATCGGGGAAGGTCAGCTATGAGCACCCCCTTTCGCCCGGTCTGAAGACCGGCCTCTACTAACCGTGATATCCGTTTTTGAAAACATTACATGCTCTTATTCCAGTTATTAGCCTAGAATTACTATGTTATGCGCGCAGCAAACAAGTATAGACTAGATTGCCTAATTTGGGAATAAACATTGCATATCCGTTGGTTTTGAAAATGCATTGGAATTTGCTACTCGCAAGTAGGCTAAAACACGGATTTCGATGAGTTTTCCCAACTCAGGCAATCTAACCTCCACCCACAGGAATTCAAGCAGTTTATCTCACATAAGCACTTAGCCGCATGGTAAGCATACTGTCATGTTAGCATTCACACGCATGCGGTATGCTAAAGCAAAAATACTTACATCGTACTCCGTGCCAAAACAATAAACTAGATAGCAAACATGCATGCCCTAGTTCATGTTAGAGTGTCTAATGCATCGCATACAAGATGTAATTAGGATAGGCTCGGCTAACCCTAAAAATGGCATGTGAAATGCACTTTATTCGATGCACGTATTCAATTTGGAATTGAAAATACAATGCGGTTAGCGTGATGTGCCGAGCCCGATGTATGTGAACAAATGCATGAATGCACGCATGCATAGCATAAGGTATGCTAAAATAAATATGCCCTAATCTACCATTAAAAGCAGGTAAATAAAAGGGAGGAAAGAAACGGGGATTGGAAGACATACACCCACACACCCACACTTATTACAGATTTGCCCTCGCTCGGAGGGGCCGAATAAATATTACAAATTAATTAACTACACAAGCTAATTAAATATTACAAATTCACTAAATTAATTAACAAATTAACTAAGTTAATTAAAGCAGTAAATGCCTCAGGAAGAGGGCAAGATGCACCACGCTGTAGACGTCCCCCGAATGCATCCGGGAGGGTTAAGTCCCGTTCCGTTCGTATTGGGTTTACTACAGTTCGGACTCGATTTGTGTCGGTTCTAAATCTGAACCAGAGAGTCCAAATCCGGCAAATCGTTTTGAAGAAAAACAGATTTTTTGAAAAGTAGTGCCAAACATGGACTGCTTTGCCAGATTACAAAGTCGCCACCTAAATATTTTAAAATGGGAAATTTAGGAAACCCTGACTCGGTGCCGAAGGCCACATGTCCGTCATCACCAAAGTGGTCTTGGCTCGGGAGCTTGGGTACGATCGGGGAAGGTCAGCTATGAGCACCCCCTTTCGCCCGGTCCGAAGACCGGCCTCTACTAACCGTGATATCCGATTTTGAAAACGTTATGTATTCTTATTCCAATTATTAGCCTAGAATTCTCATGTTATGCGCGTAGCAAACAAGTATAGACTAGATTGCCTAATTTGGAAATAAACATTGCATATCCGTTCGTTTTGAAAACAGTTTGAAATTGCTACTCGCAAGTAGGCTAAAATACGGATTTCAACGAGTTTTCCCAACTCAGGCAATCCAACCTCCACCCACAGGCATTCAAGCAGTTTATCTCATATAAGCACTTAGCCGCATGGTAAGCATACTGTCATGTTAGCATTCACACGCATGTGGTATGCTAAAGCAAAAATACTTACATCGTACTCCGTGCCAAAACAATAAACTAGTTAGCAAACATGCATGCCCTAGTTCATGTTAGAGTGTCTAATGCATCGCATACAATCATGTAATTAGGATAGGCTCGGCTAACCCTAAAAATGGCATGTGAAATGCACTTTATTCGATGCACGTATTCAATTTGGAATTTGTAAATACAATGCAGTTTGTATGATGTGCCGAGCCCGATGCATGTTTAGACAAATGCATGGATGCACGCATGCATAGCATAAGGTATGCTAAAATAGATGTGCCCTAATCTACCATCATAAGCAGGTAAATAAAAGGGTAGAAAGAAATGGGGGTTGGAAGACATACACCCACACACCCACACTTATTACAGATTTGCCCTCGCTCGGAGGGACCAAAATAATAATACAGAACCGAATAACTAATTAACTACACAAGCTAATTAATTATTACAAATCAACTAAATTAATTAAATAAAATAATTAATCTAATTAAACAGAAAAACGCCTCGGGATGAGGGCCAAATGCAGCGCGTGCTCGAAACCGGCTCGGAACCGCACTGCCATGCATGGATTGCCTCTGTTTTCTCTGCTCTCCTCCTCAGGGAATTGCCAAAATCTTAGGACTACCTCCCAGGGAACTGGGGATCACCACCGGCTGGGGTAGAACACCACCGGCTGAAGGATGAGGCCATCGGCACAGAATTGTTCCATCGGCTGGGAAAACATTGCCGGTCGGCACTAAAAAGTGCCGGTCGGCACAAAATGTTCTGCAGATCCTGCAACTCACAGCAGCAGAGGGAAACAACAAGCATGGCAATACAATCCAAGCTATTTATGCACTAAACATACCCCTTATCATGTTATTGACTCAAGGGGGCATGTGCCTCGATTCCCGGACCACCAATCGCGCATTTCCATGCGTGATGGCCCTAAGAACCACGGATGCAACCTCACTTTCAAATGCATGCAAATCACATAGGCACAAAAGGGGTACCAAACCTCTATCAAACTCACTTCAAGAGGCTTGGTATACATGTCAATGTGGTGAAATTCTAAGTATGTCAACTAGGCATGCAATGTAGACAATGTGATACACTTATGCAAGCATGCAAACCACAAGAGGGATGGACTTATACATGAATTAGGCAACTCAAAATGGGCCTAAAATCAGTGGCCAAAGTGCCTAGAAAATGGGACCAAATGCACACACACACATGCAAGTGTTAAGGCTCAAGACTTAGGCATACAAAAGCAACTCTCATGCACACTTAAAGAGACCAAGCATGGGCAACTAGTATGCACTTAAAGCTCTGAAATTCAAGTTAAACATGATGCCAAATCATGCAATGAAGCATGCCAAACAAAGCATGCAAATGGCCTAGGCTTAAGGCAAGTCAATGGGGGTTTGAACCAAACCAAGACAAAGCAATTATGGCATGCATTGATCACCCCAAAACAGATTTTTAGCATGTCAAAATAGGCCCAAAGGACTACTTAGATGGCATCTAAGAAGCTTGAATTCAAAGGCATGCGATAAGGCCTAAACATGGAGCATATAACACAAGCTTAAGAAGTCACAAAGAAGCATGCAATGTAAACATACAAGCACCTCTAAGGGACTGAAATAGCATATGAAATGGTTCCAAACCATCAAAAACAATGCAAGCAAGGCATGTTACACACTCATGCCCTTAAGGCCAACAAGCCAAATGCAAAGAGGCTATATTAAACATGCTAAGATTGACCCAAATACTTATGGACAGACCTAAATCATGATAATATAAGCACAAAAGCTTCACAAATGTAAGCCTAAAACATGCTAGAAACTAGGGCATACAACCTAGGCATGTTAAGGCATAAAAGGGGCATTACAAGGCAACTATGCTAAGCATGCATAGGAGATCAAAACTAACTTATAGACATGTTATATCATGGCAATATAAGCATGGAAAACAACTCAAACATATTCAACACACACTCAAACATGGTGCTCCTTTGGAAGCCAAAACTTGCCCTTTTCAAGGACACCAAGGAGAGGGGGTGACCCTCCCCTTTCTAGGACTTTATGGCACCATCCCCACCACTGAAATCCCTCAAGATTTCAGTGGTGGAGAGGCCCAAAAACTCTAGTCCCGGATCTCTCCAAAATAGCACAAAAAATGACCCTTTTCAAGGTCTAAAGGGGGTCAAACTTCCCCAAACCACTAAGCACTCTTAATATACAACCAAGAGGGTTCAAAATCAGAACTTTTTTGTGTTATATGCTAAGCACAAAAACAGTCCTAAGCTAGGTAAAAAGAAGGTGCAAAAATGGGGAAAAAGAGGACTAGTGTCTCACCCTTGTAGACCTCTTCACCAAAGATGATGTGGTTGCCTCCTTGAGCTCCAAACCAGCCAAGAATCACCAAAAACCAGTCCTTAGAACCTCTGTCCCAAGAGAAAGGTGAAACACTAGGTGTTTATGTGCAATAGTAAGGCACAAACACCTAGTGCTTAAACAAGAGGGAATAAGAGAGATAGATTAGATACAAAATTTCTAACCTAAAACCAGACCTTCCCCTCTGTCTAAAATGGCTAAAGATTGTTAAGAACTTCAACCCTAAGCCAAGAAGAAGAGCCTTCCTCTTATAGAACTTGTAAGACTTACAAGCTAAGCAAACAAAGGCTCATCCCTCCATACACGTGTATGGAGGGGAAGCCAATGGCACACAGCTGTCTGAAAATATCTCAGAAAGCAAGTGCACAGTGTCCGGCCGGCAAAAAATGTCATTTTGACAAAATTTAGTGCCGACCGGCACAAAATAGTGCCGACCGGCACAATATAGTGCCGGTGGCCACTACAGCCAGCCGGTGGCCTCTAGCCACAGCCGGTGGTGTATGGGAATGCCTCACAAAGCATTCCCTGCCCTTCCAAGGCAAAACACAAGTGTTTGGTGCAAAACCAAACACTAACGGTCGAGTTCGGAGGTCCTGAGGTAAGGCGCGCGAGCCGAGAACTCCGGGAACTCCAAACGAACACAAACATGGATAATCACCGAGTGTTCCAACGGTGACGTCCAAGTCTTGAGGACGGTCAAAAATGGGGTGTCTACACACGCGCCCGGGACTCGCTCGGAATCGCATTGCCATGCATGATTGCCTCTGTTTTCCCTGCTTTCCTCCTCGGAAGACTTCCAAAACTTCAGGAATACTCCCTTGGGCACTGGAGATCACCACCGGCTGGGGTAGAATACCACCGGCTGAAGGATGTGGCCACCGGCACTGAATTCATCCATCGGCTGCCAGTATATTGCCGGTCGGCACTAAACAGTGCCGGTCGGCACAAAATGCCTGCAGAACCTGCAACTCACAGCAGCAGAGGACACAACTTGCATGGCAATGTAATTCAAAGCATGTATGCGCCAAACACACTCCTTATCATGTTTTTGACTCAAAGGAAGATGTGCCTCGGTTCTCGGACCACCAATCACGCATTTCGATGCATGATGGCCCAAAGAACCAAGGGTGCAATTTTGATTTCAAATACATGCAATGCAAACAAACAAACAAGGGTGCTAAACCTCTATCACACTCACTTCAAGAGGCTTAGCATGCATGCCAATATGGTGCAATCCTAGACATGTCAACTAGTATGCAAAATGGGCGATGCAAGCAAGCAAAACATGCTAGGTGCACAACCTAAGCAAGGAAGCATACGAACTAAGCGAGGGGGTGAACTCAAACATGGATTAGGCAGCTCCAAATAGGCCTAAAACTATTGGCCAAGATGCTAAATCATGAGGGCCAAACACACATGCACACATGCACAAGTTAAGGCACCAACACTTAAGCATAATAAGCAACATTCAAGCACACTTGAAATGAGTTAAACATGGACTACTAGCATGCATATAAAGCTCTGAAAATCATGCAAAACATGATGCCAAATCATGCAACAAAGTAGGCTAAACATGCAACAAATGGCCCAAGTACTTGAGGTTCACCAATGAGGCTTTGAACTACACATAGTACAACCACACATGGCAATACTTAACCAACTAAAAACAGAGTTTTAACACATAAAACTAAAGCCAAAAGACTACTTAGATGGCATCTAACAGGCTTGAAATCAAAGGCATGCAACATGACCAAAACATGGAGCATTCAACACATGCTTTTAAAGCATTAAAGAGGCATGCAAGGCAATCAAACAATCATGCTAAATGGACTGAAATGACATGCCAAATGGTTCCAAACCATCAAAATGAGGTAAGCAACACATGTTACACATGCATACTCGAAGGCTAGCAAGCCTAAAATGCAAAGGAGCTACAAGATACATGCTAAGATTGACCAAAATGACTTAGGACAGACCTAAAACATGGCAAAATAAGCATATACACTTCATGGATCTAGGCCTAAAACATGCTCAAACTAGGGCTAACAACCTAGGCATGTTAAGGGACTATTAAGGCATTACAAAGCAACTATGCAAAGCATGCAAGGAGTGCTAAAACCAACACTTAGCAATGTCATATTAGGGCATAATAAACATAAAATGCAGCCAAGACATGCTCAACAAACAATCAAAACTATGCTCCCTTAAGAGGCCAAATCTTACCCTTTTCAAGGACATCAAGGAGAGGGGGTGGCCCTCTCCTTCTTGGGACCTCAAGGCACCATCTTCACCACTGAAATCCCTCAAGATTTCAGTGGTGAAGAGGCCCAAGCACCAAGGTCTCGGATCTCTCGCAAAATAGCACCAAAAGTGGCCTTTTCAAGGCCTAAGGGTGGTCAAACCTACCCAAACCACCAAGCACTCTTAATAAACAATAAAGAGGCTTAAAAAAAACAGAACTTTTATGTGTTATAGACTAAGCACAAAAACTGTTTTAAACTAGGCAAAAATGGAATGCAAGAATGGGGGAAAAAGGGGTAGTTTCTTACCCTTGATGATCAACTCCAACAATGGTAACCTTGATGCCTCTTTAAGCTTCAAACCAGCCAAGAACACCAAGAACAAGCCCTTAGCACCTCAGTTCCAAGAGGAAGGTGAAACACTAGGTGTTGGTGAGCAATAGTAAGTCACAAACACCTAGTGTACAAAACAAGAGAGAAAGAGAGAGATAGGATAGATACACAAAACCTAACCTAAAACCAGAGCTTCTCCCTCTCCTAAAATGTCTAATTCTCCAATCTTCTAACCCTTGAGCCAAGAGGAGGAAGCCTTCTCTTATAGGCACCAAAACTTACAAGTTAAGGCATCTAAGGGCTCATCCCTCCATACACGTGTATGGAGGGGAAACAAGTGCAAGAAAGCTGTCTGAAAATATCTCCAAAAACAGCTGTAAAGGAGTCGGCAGGGCAAAATGGTCATTTTGCCAAAAATAGTGCCGACCGGCAACAAATAGTGCCGACCGGCACAACAAAGTGCCAATGGCAACTACAGCCAGCCGGTGGCCTCTAGCCACAGCCGGTGGTGTGTGGGGATGTCTCAAAAAGCATTCCCTGCCCCTCTAGGGCAAAACACAGGTGTTTGGTGCAAAACCAGACACAAAACGGTCGAGTTCGGAGGTCCTGAGGCAAGGCGCGCGTAGCCGAGAACTCCGGGAACTCCAAGCGAACACAAACATGGATAATCATCGAGTGTTCCAACGGTGACGTCCAAGTCTTGAGGACGGTCAAAAATGGGGTGTCTACACAGGCCAAGCTTGAAAAAAAGAAAGATGTAGATATCGCCAAGCTAAAGAAGAGCGTGGACGATGCGGAAGACCGTGGCTACAAGGAAGGGGAAGCCACCTACATCCTGCAATGTGAGGCTGCAAAGGACATATTCTTCAACTGCGGGTGGAAGGTGGCTTTGTCACAGCTCGGTCATGGCCACGAAACCGAGGTCTTCCAGAACCCTCCTCCCCACTTTATTCCGAGCTACATGGCGGACTACGTCAATGCCATTCAAGAGAAATTGCTCCAAGTAGGGGAGGAAGATAAGGCATTCCTAGAACCAGAAGATGCCCCAGCTGCTACTAGTGACCCCAGTCTCCAGACTGCTCAGTCAGCTCGGGTAGATCCACCGATGCCCTACTGTTGAAGATGTGGCAGTGACCGACTGTAGACGTCCCTGAACGCCCCGGAAGGATGACTCCCGTTCGGTTCGTTTATGGGTCTACTACAGTTCAGGACTCAAATTGTCACGGTTCTTAATCTGAACCAAAGAGTCCAAATCTGGCAAATCGTTTTGAGAAAAAAAACAGATTTTGAAAAGAAGTGCCAAACATGGACTGCTTTGCCAGATACAGAGTCGCCACCTAAATATTTTCAAAATGGGAAATTTAGGAAACCCTGACTCGGTGCCGAAGGCCACGTGTCCGTCATCACCAAAGTTGTCTTGGCTCGGGAGCTTGGGTACGATCGGGGAAAGTCAGCTATGAGCACCCCCTTTCGCCCGGTCCGAAGACCAGCCTCTACTAACCATGATATCCGATTTTGAAAACGTTATGTGCTCTTGTTCCAATTATTAGCCTATAATTACTATGTCATGTGCACAGCAAACAAGTATAGACTAGATTGCCTAATTTGGAAATAAGCATTGTGTATCCGTTTGTTTTGAAAAGTGCTTTGGAATTTGCTACTCGCAAGTAGGCTAAAACACGGATTTCAACGAGTTTTTCCAACTCAAGCAATCCAACCTCCACCCACAGGCATTCAAACAGTTATATCACATAGGCAGCTAGCCGCATGGTAAGCATACTGTCATGTTAACATTCACACGCATGCGAGATGCTAAAGCGTAAAAACTCACCTAGTACTCCAAGCCAAAACAAAAACCAGTTAGTAATCATATGCATGATCCTAGTTCATGTTAAGTGACTAATGCAACACAAGCAATGGTGTAATCTAGACAGGCTCGGCTATCCTAAGCATGGCATATGAAATGCTACAAGTAACAAGTATTCAATTTGGAAATTGAAATACAATGCAGTTAGCATGATGTACCGAGCCCGGTGCATGTAAGACAAATGTATGGATGCACGCATGCTATCATACTGTATGCTGATTTAAATATGCCCTAATCTACCATCGTAAGCAGGTAAATAAAAGGGAAGAAAGAAATAGGGATTGGAAGACATACACACACTCACGCACACTTATTACAAATACGCCCTCATTCGGAGGGACCAAAAGAAAATATACAGTCCGAATAATGAATAAATAAATTATTACAAAATTTCTAATTATATAGTAAATGAATGCAAAAAGAAAGGAGGCCACAGCCCCCCGCCTCGGGATGCACGAATGATGCATGCTCGGATCCGACTCGCCCGAGAAACCCACACCATACCACTACCGCCTCTGTTCTTACTGCCCTGTCTCTCCAAAAATTGCCAAAGTCCCAGAACACCTTCCTTGCATGTTGTTGTACACCACCGGCTGGAGGAAGTGCCTACCGGCCAGCTAAAATTTCCATCGGCTACTTAGGAGGTTATTGGCCACCCATATAGTGCCGGTCGGCACTCTATACTGCCGGTCGGCATAAAATTCCTACAGAAGACAGTTTTGACAGCAACAGCAGACAGGCAGTGCATGGTATGGGATTTCGAGCATATGTAAGCATGGCCAATGCTTCCTATCATGCATGGGACTCAAGGAAGCATGACCCTTGGTTCTTGGGCCATCAACTATGCATCTTGGTGCATGATAGCCTAAGGAACCAAGGTTGCATTTTAATGTCAATATGCATGCAACACACAAATGAGACCAAGACCCTATCATGTATAGATCAAGGGCCTTGGTGACCAAGAGTTGAGACAAGTTGCACCACTTGTAGTGTGAACTCCTCTCAACCCTTACACTTGGTTTGACACCCCAAACCAAGACATGGAATGCATGTATACAACATGGCTCAAATGATGCAACATGACATGAAGTGCAAGACATACCAAATGCAATGCAACATGTTATGGCAAGTGTGCAATACTAGGCATGCAAGATGCAAAGTATAATGCAAACATGGACAATTCTGGTAAAAGAACTAGCATATAACAAGGCTTTGCTAATCAGGTATGCAACAAACATGTTTCAAGCAAGCAATAGTAGACTTAAACCATAATGGGACAGACCTCAAACCCCCCCCCCCCCCAAAAAACAGTGGCAAAAAATGCCCAAAATGATGGACCAACACTCATGCAAACATGCAAGCAAATGGGCCCCAAAGCCAAGGCATAAACAAGGGGCTTTTCACTACCACCAACATGACCATTCATAGCACGCATTAGGCCACCAAAAACAGATTTCTAGCATGCAAAATACACACACACACCTTTGACATGGTAGTCCCCAAATGCCTTAAATATGCAAGCATGCATAATGTCCACTCCTAGGCATAAAAGACCAATGTTTGAAAGCATGAAAGGCATGACAAATAGGGACATATAAACATGGTATAGGGACTGAAATAACATATTAAATGATTTCAAATCATCTAAACAACCTATCCAATGCATATACATGGATCACATCCTCAACGCTTACAAGCAACAATGCAAAACAACTACATTAAGCATGCCAAAAATGGTAAAACCAGTGGCCAACAGACCTAAAACAAGGCAAATTATGACCAAAAGCTTCAATAATTCAAGCCAAAACATGAGGATATACAAGGCTAAACCCATGGCACATTTCTAGGCAAAATGGAGGATTACAAAGCAAGTATACAAAGCATGCTAAGGACCACAAAACCACCATTAGACAGAGATGTAACATGCTCCAAAACATCCAAAAAAACTCTGAAATGGGGCCAAAAACAAGCAAGCATGCATGTTCCCTTTTAAGCCAAAGACAAAGGCAAAAGAGGGACAAAGGGGAGAGGGGTGTCCCTCCCCTATACAAGACTTCAAACCACCTTCTTTACCACTAAAAACCCATTGGTTTTCAGTGGTGAAAGGACCCAAAACAACAAGGCAAATAAGGCTCAAAGTAAAGACACCAAATAGGCCAAAATAAGGCCTAAAAGGGTGAGTTTGCACTCAAACCACAAAATGACCTTAATGGAAGTTCAAAAGCAAGAAAATCTAAGAATTTTTTTAGTTATACACAAAGCTCAAAACACAAAGCAAGATAGGTAAAAACTTGTTGCAAAAATGGAAAATCTAAAGTAAAGTGCTCACCCTTGAAGAACACTTGAAGAACAGGTGGTGCAGCCCTCCTCTAATGATCAAAACCAGTCCAAAAACTCAACAAACAACCCTCCAAGCCTCCCAATCTCGAGCTAAGGTGTAATGGTGTGTGTATTGGTGCAAAAGTGAGGTAAAAGTGCACTTTTAGGCCTAAAAACACACACACAAGAGGAGAGAGAGGGAAAATCTAGAGAGATAGAGATATATGGCAGATATATAGATACATAAGCTCTGGTTTTTGATCAAAAGTGGCCCACCCCTCTCAAAGGGAGAGAGATGGTGTTTATATAGGCAAAAATCAAGGCTCAAGGCTTCTCCAAGAAGCTAACTAAAAGGGCCAAAGGGGGCAAAAGGGTCTAGGCTTCTTGGAGAAGCTAAGACAGCTGGCCAAGCTTCTAGAAGCTTAGAGGGTTCAAAGGTGCAAAGTGGTCACACTTATGCACGGAGGAATGTGATGGTGCATTCTAGCTGGCACAGCTGGCATGCACCATGCCTCAGGGGTTCAAAGAGTGCACGCCGGCCAGCCAAAGGGATCATCGGCACAAAAAAGTGCCGGTCGGCAACATATAGTGCCGACCGGCCAAATATTCTAACAAAACGGTGCCGGCTGTACGTATATGCTGCCGGTGATGGTAGGGAAGGGTCGATGGTGTGTGGGGATGGCCAACAAGCCATTCCCTGCCCTTCAAGACAAAAACACAGGTGTTTGGGGCAAAACTAGACACAAAACGGTCGAGTTTGGGGATCCTGAGGCAGGGCGCGTAGCCGAGACCTCCGGGAACTCCAAACGAACACAAACATAGATAATCACCGAGTGTTCAAACGGTGACGTCCAAGTCTTGAGGACGGTCAAAAATGGGGTGTCTACAGTTGTCCCTCTTTGACAAAACTCGAAAGTCATAACAATGACGGAAGTGAATGTCAAAACCCAGAGACGACCCATTTTTGACAAGGCCGAAGACTTGGACAAACATGCACGACAATCAAAGATATGCGCCCGAAGGCAGGGGCAAAATGCAACTGAAAATGCAAGAAGCCGAGCATAACTTATGATCATGCAAAGAGAGCTGTAATGAAGCACACATGCGACAGTTATAAGCTAGCATACACCAGACTACACTACAATGCAGAAAGGATGTAAGAGAATTATGCAATTCTCCATACGTCTCACTCGGAGGATATAATACCTGTGCGGCTCGTCCGGTTGCACCGGCCTCAAATGAACCGTACATACAAGATCGTGCCTGAAAAGAAAGCAAACTTAACAGGTACAATGTCGTTAACAATATGCATGACAATGCAGTCGAAAGTGTGTGATAACATGTGCCATGTGTATGGCAAGATGGTAGGATTGAACACATGTGAGTAAAGCAATGCACGTATGCAAGCAATGTATATGAAAAGGGACTTGAACACATATAAGTAAAGCAATACACGCATGCAAGCAATGTGTATAAAAAAGGGAATTTGAACACATATCAGTAAAGCAATGCACGCATGCACGCAATGTGTATATAAAAGGAACTTGAACACATATCAGTAAAGCAATGCACGCATGCACGCAATGTGTATATAAAAGGAACTTGAACACATATCAGTAAAGCAATGCACGCATGCACGCAATGTGTATAAAAAGGAACTTGAACACATATCAGTAAAGCAATGCACGCATGCACGCAATGTGTATAAAAAGGAACTTGAACACATATCAGTAAAGCAATGCACGCATGCACACAATGTGTATATAAAAGGGACTTGAACACATATCAGTAAAGCAATGCATGCATGCAAGCAATGTGCATATAAAAGGAACTTGAACACATATCAGTAAAGCAATGCACGCATGCAAGCAATGTGTATAAAAAGGAACTTGAACACATATCAGTAAAGCAATGCACGCATGCAAGCAATGTGTATATAAAAGGAACTTGAACACATATAAGTAAAGCAATGCACGCATGCACGCAATGTGTATATAAAAGGAACTTGTCACATATCAGTAAAGCAATGCACGTATGCACGCAATGTGTATAAAAAGGAACTTGAACACATATCAGTAAAGCAATGCACGCATGCAAGCAATGTGTATATAAAAAGAACTTGAACACATATCAGTAAAGCAATGCACGCATGCACGCAATGTGTATAAAAAGGAACTTGAACACATATCAGTAAAGCAATGCACGCATGCAAGCAATGTGTATATAAAAGGAACTTGAACACATATAAGTAAAGCAATGCACGCATGCACGTAATGTGTATATAAAAGGAACTTGAACACATATCAGTAAAGCAATGCACGCATGCAAGCAATGTGTATAAAAAGGAACTTGAACACATATCAGTAAAGCAATGCACGCATGCAAGCAATGTGTATATAAAAGGAACTTGAACACATATCAGTAAAGCAATGCACGCATGCACGCAATGTGTATAAAAAGGAACTTGAACACATATCAGTAAAGCAATGCACACATGCACGCAATGTGTATATAAAGGAACTTGAAATTGAACATGGTAAACATGATGCGGAAATGCAACGTACTACAGTATGATTGATATGATTTACGGAATTCACAAGACATAACAGGATACGGGAAGGAGCGTCCTTCGTATGTACCGAGCATCGCTCACAAAAGTTATGGCCTGAGGTCAACTCGAAGGTCTACTTGCATTCTGACAGTGCATTTTCTTGTATTGCTTTGAGTGATAAAGGTGCCAAACCACACAATTGACCCGAACAAGGGTGCGAAAGGTACAATGACCGCGAGGGGAGGTTACTGGTATCCATTCCGGTACCCTGTTACCCTGTTATTTTCCTGCTTTACTTTCCTTTTTATTAGGAGTTTAAGCACATTGCATGGCCTCAGGCAGGTTCTATTTTTTTGAAATCGCATATTTTTCTTCTCTTTTTTTTTTTTAGAAATACATGACGGAAATGAAACAGCTATTTGTTGAAAAGGTGTTGCATTTGTACGTTCTATGCATCGCATCGCAAGGCATCACATAACAATGTGAATCAAATTGATACTGTATTTTGAAAACGGAGCATCGCATCGTAATAATCAGGTAGCGAACCAATTACAACTCGATAAGCAAAGCAAAGGGTCTCGTTTCAACTAGGTGCAAGTACAACTCGATAAACAGTACAAAGACTCAAAGAGAGTGAAATACAACTCGATAAGCAAATACACAACAACTCGATAAGCAAATGGGCGCGCCCTCGTGAGAATTGATCACTGGAGGGTATTGGAAATGGTGGGATTCCCCAACTTCTTAGCATAAACAGCTCAGAGGACAAGGGGGAGAACCACCGGCCCAACAGAAAGGCCGTCGGCAGTGAGGAAAGGGCATCGGCCGAAAATTTGATCCATCGGCCAAAACAAATGGCCGGTCGGCAATCTATTTGGCCGGTCGGCCAAGAATGGGAGGAACCAGCAGAATGCTGACACCTGTCCTCCATTCAACCTTATCTCCTACAAAAGACTCCAACTTCATAGTTTTCTTCATTTCCACACTGATTTATTCCAAATGGAAGAATTTCTTGCCCAAAATCTTACAACTTGGATTAACAACTTGGATGGCTCGGAAAAGTTGAATTTCCGGGCTTTCGACATAAACGCACTATTCACTTTGCGTCGTACCCCGCTGCATTTTCCATTTCTTCGTGCCGCGGCAAGGTTTTGGGATCCGGTGACGCACGTCTTCAGTTTTAGCGGGCAAGAGGTGTGTCCTACCTTCGAAGATTTCCAAGCTCTAATGGAATCTGAGCGCGATGAAGAGATTTTGCCCCAACTTCGTTTCGGCCATGCCCAAGCCTTAGGGCAAATGTCTGGGCTTTCAATACCCGATGCTCGTTCTCTGATTTGTGATGGGATGCTAGATGTTCCGAGCTTGGTTTGCCGTTTTTCTGAGACTGGTGATCGTGGTGACCATCACTGGCAAGGCTTCCAGTGACACGCCCTCTGTTTGTGCATGCTATCTCATTTTCTGTTTGTCTCAGGTTCCGGAGGGGTCCAGTGTCCGGTTGATTGAGGTTGCCCAAGGCTTGAAGGAGGGCAAAAGCTGCATTGCCATGATTCTGGCTGAGACGTTGCTGGGCTTAGACGCCTTTTATCGTCGAGAGACGACCAGATTAGCGGAGAGTCCACTATTACTGCAGGTAATGTTTCCCTCCCAATCTCACATATATGTTTGCTCACGTCACTCGGCCCTCAAGCTCGGTTTTCTCACAAAACCCTTTTCTCACTTTTCCCTCTCATCATACATCTCTCTATTCTTTATTCTCTCATTTTTCATCCCTCCCCAGGTATGGTTGATGGATAAACTGCAGGTTGTGGACTCTTGCCCAGCTTACTCAGCTCGCGGTTACTTCTTCAGGCAGCGCCTAGTTGACGCCCTTGATGAGGGTTGGTGGTTCGAATGGATGTGCAGTTTGTCCACAAACCGTATTGCTTGGCGGTGCCCTTGGCTCCATTTCCCGGTAATGAGCTACAGCCTGACCCGTCAACCCGGGATCCAATTGATTGGCTTGACTCACTGCGTCTTCTATTTTCCATTCCATATCCTACGTCAGTTCGGTCATGACCAAGCTTGCCCGCCGGAAGGGATAGAGTACCCGACTACATTCCCGATTCGAGGCGCACATCTGGCCCGATATGTCACAGCATGGAGGACGAAAGAACTCCTAGCCCCCGCTCCCACTTTCAGTTGCACTTTGTCTGATGAGTGCTTGGATTGGCTTAATGAAGAGGCACAGGAAGGGCCCACTCTGGCATTAGAGACTTCGACCAGCTCTGGGAGGGGGCGCAGGAGCACCTGACTTGACTATGCCTCGGATTTATTGCTTTATTAGTACTTTCAAGTTTTCATTATGAGTGTAATAAAAAGCAACTTCAATTGTATACAAGAGCAGGAGAACTCTGTTTCGAAATCAATGAAATTGAAGGTTGTGGTACTGAAAATTTTCTGTTTTGGTCCAGAAATGGTCTTGGTTGTAAAAGATTAATTTGAACCAAGTCAACTTTTATTAAAACTTTTCAAAACTATTTTCGGTATGGATCAGAACTGGACACGCCTGAGATCTGTCACTGAGATGCACAACCCCGGATCCTAGCAACTGGAAAGTTGCCCCTTGTTTGAACGGTACCACGGCACTGTACAGCAACGGAAAGTTGCCCCTAGTCTGAACGGCACTGTACCGGAGATTGCGACAAACGCTGATGGACAAAGATGACCGAGATGATCAAATGGACAAAGTTGATCGGGGAAAAGTTTTATGGCTGAACTTCGGGATGAAGCTGCCTAAGTATCCCAAAGATGGGAATCAAGCCTTACGTAGTTCAGGCTTGGGTTCACTCGAGTATTTTCACTCTCCTTTTACGCTCTAACTTTTGCCAAGGCCGCCCTTTGCGGGTTTTCAACCTTGCGAGCTCAGTTTTTATATTTTCTATTTTTTTGTGCTCTGAATTTTGCCTAGGTCCCCCTTTTGGGTTTTCGGCCTAGCGAGCCTCTCAAGGGTAATATTTCTTCAACTTATCCATGTTGATCGGTTGGGAGAACTCTAGGCCATCTAGGTCCATCAGAACCACAGCTCCACCTGACCAGATGGACTTGATGACATAGGGACCAGTCCAATTGGGTCTGAACTTGCCCCTTGGGTCGTGGATGGGAGCTCGGTTGTCTTTGAGTACCAAATCTCCTTCCTTCAAATTCCTGGACTTAACCTTCTTGTTAAAAGCCCGGGCAATTCTGCGTTGATATCCTTGGACATGGTATAGTGCTTTTAATCTCCTCTCATCGAAGAGCATGAGTTCCTCGAATCTGCTTTGCTGCCAATCTGCCTCGGCTATTTGACATTCAGCCAATACTCGTAAAGACGGAACCTCAATCTCTATAGGTAGAACGGCCTCCATCCCATAAACCAAGGAATACGGAGTCGCCCCGGTAGAAGTTCTAATTGAAGTTCGGTAACCCCACAGAGCAAACGGCAACTTATCTGGCCAATCCCGGTAGGTTTCCACCATCTTCTGCAATATGTGTTTGATGTTCTTGTTAGCGGCCTCAACTGCTCCGTTGGTCTGCGGCCGATACGTGGACGACTTGTGAAAAGCCACATTGTATTTCTCCAATCAAATCAATCACCTCTTTCTTGAAGTGGGAACCATTGTCTGAAATGATCTCGTTCGGGACTCCATAACGGCAGATAATGTTGTTTCTGATAAACTTTGCGACGTGCGAAGCCTTCAGCACCGCATAAGATTGGGCCTCGACCCACTTCGTAAAGTAATCTATTGCTACCAAGATAAACTCATGCCCATTCGACCCCTTCGGGGTAACAGCCCCAATCACATCAATTCCCCAAACTGAAAATGGCCATGGCGACGTCATGTTGTACAGCTTTGATGGCGGGATGTTCATGCGATTCGCATGGATCTGGCATTTGTGGCATCGCCGAACAAAGCCGATACAATCTTCCTCCATGGTAGACCAGTAGTAGCCCTGTCTGAGAATCTTCTGTGCCAGCATTACCCCATTCATATGTGCCCCACATTCTCCTCCATGGATGGCCTCCATCAGGCGCTTCGACTCTTCAGCTTCTACACACAGCTTGTGCATTCCCAGGTGACCTCTCTTGAACAATTTCCCCCCGCAGATGATAAACTGAACAGCCATTCTTCTGATTGCTCTTTTGTCCTTGGCATTTGCCCCCTGGTGGATACGCCTCCTTCTCCAAGAAGTTCCATATGTCATAATACCAGGGGTTGTTGTCCTGCACTTCATCTATGGCAGAGATTGACTCGTAGGCAGGTGCAAATTTCTGGTCAATAATGACTGGACGCATCCGGACTCCAGATGGGATGTCTATCATAGAAGATAGAGTTGCTAACGAATCTGCGAACCTGTTGTTCTCTCTTACTAGGTGGGTGAAATTTAGCTTCTCAAACCGAGGAATTAGCAAATCCAAGGTCTGGTAGTAAATTATCATCTTTTCCTCCTTAACTTTCCAGTCTCCTTTCGCCTGAGACACAACAAGGTTCGAGTCCCCAACGACGTCCAATCGCCTTGCCCCTAGTTCGAGGGCCGCTTCTAGACCGGCAATACATGCCTCATACTCTGCCTCATTATTCGAGACTTTGAATCGAAGCTTGAATGCTAAAGGGATACGGGAATCGTCAGGCGCTATCAGCAACACCCCTATCCCATACCCGTACTGATTTGACGCTCCGTCAAAGTACATCGTCCAAGTTTCATCTTCGATGTGCAGAATAGCTTCATCTGGGAATAGGTACTCAACCGCTTCGTCTCCCTCAACCGGGTGGTCGGCAAGGAACTCTGCTACCGCTCTCCCTTTTATGGACTTGCGCGTCACATACTTGAGATCAAATTTGGAGAGCAACAGCAGCCAACGAGCTAGCCTACCCGTAAGTGCTGGTTTCTCGAAAAGATATTTGATGGGATCGAGTCGTGAAACCAACATTACAGAGTGAGCTAACAGGTAGTGTCGCAGCTTCCTGGTAGCCCATACCAAGGCCAAACAAGCCTTCTCCAGCGGAGTGTAGCGGGTCTCGTAATCCAGCATCTTCTTGCTCAGATAGTAAATGGCCCTTTCCACTTTATCTTCTGATTCTTGTGCGAGCATGTAGCCCATTGTAGCCTCGGTTACTGACAAATACAATATCAACGGTTTCCCCCGGCTTTGGTGGTAACAACACGGGCGGATTCTGTAGATACTCTTTAATCTGTTCAAATGCAGCTTGGCATCGGCCGTCCCATTGGAACTTCTTTCCTTTCTTCAGAAGACCAAAAAGTGGTTCACAAGTTAAGGTTAGTTTTGAGATAAACCGCCTTATGAATTGCACTTTACCCAGAAAGCCTCGCACCTCCTTTTCAGTCATTGGTGGTGGCATTTCTAAGATGGCCTTGATTTTGGACGGGTCGACTTCGATGCCCCTTTGTGTAATCAGAAATCCCAGCATTTTTCCCGCTGTAACACCAAACGTACACTTCTGAGGATTCAACCGCAGCCGAAATTCTCTGATCCTTTGGAAAAACTTTTGCAAGGCGGTGTAGTGGCCCTCTCTTTCTTCGGACTTGACAATCATATCGTCCACGTACACCTCGACCTCTTTATGGATCATGTCATGTAATATTGTGGTTGCAGCCCGTTGATATGTAGCCCCAGTGTTCTTCAACCCAAATGGCATCACTCTGTAGCAATATGTACCCCACGGGGTGGTAAAAGCAGTCTTCTCCCGGTCTTCGGGTGCCATTACTATCTGATTATAACCTGAGAAGCCATCCATGAACGAAAGCAAAGCATGCCCCGCTGTGAAATCTACCAACTCGTCGATATGTGGCAAGGGAAAGTCATCCTTTGGACTGGCTCTGTTCAAATCCCTGAAATCTACACATACCCGGATTCGGCCATCCTTCTTTGGCACTGGGACAATGTTGGCCAACCAAGTCGGGTATTCGGACACCAGCAGGAAGCCTGCGTCAATCTGCTTGGTGACCTCTTCTTTGATCTTAATGGCCCAATCAGGGCGAATCCTTCTGAGTTTCTGTTTAACAGGTCGGGCCTTAGGGTCAAGAGGGATCCGGTGCTGTACAATCTCAGGATCGATTCCAGGCATGTCTTCGTAGGACTACGCGAAAACATCTTTGAAATCTTTTAATAAAGCGACTAAGCGCTCGCGTTCCTCCGAAGACAACGTGGACCCGATCTGGACCAGGCGCGGGTCCTTCTCAGTACCAATGTTCACGGTAGTGATTTCATCAATTAAGGGTTCGACAAACCTCTCCTGCTCTTGTTCAATTAGTCGTTGCAAAACCGGAGGAATTTCGTCCTCGTTGTTTTCATCAAAATTTTGAAAGTCCTGATTTAAGCAATAAATCAAAGGCATAGAAAAGTACTCGGAAACCACATTCACCTCATTCTCATTATGTACTTCCAAACCGTCCAATTCTTCTGTTACAACAGACTCAAAAGAGAAAGAAAAAGACGACTTGGACAGGACTGTGGCATCCGGGTTATCACCCCCAGGAATACCGGACTCAGACTCAAACGAGCTGGAACCTGATTCCGACTCACAAGACTCGGTGGAATCAGATTCCGGCTCACTACCTGACCCGGTGCTGCTCGACAAAAACCCCTCCTCATACTGCCAGGTGAGGGAGGGTGCGATGGATGCATCCAAAAAAGCTGCTGGTAGGCCCGCAGCCGTTTCATCTCCAATCATGGACACCGAGGAGTTATCCCCCAAGCACAACTGGTCGATCGAAGGATCTAAAAGTAGACATGCCAGTGATACCCCCATTTCAAACTCTGTGTCCGCAGACTCTAACTCTTTGCTATGCTCATCCTCAACTGTTGGGTCTGTCTGCTCTTCAGTAACATCATCCCCAGACAACTGTAGGTCAAAGAAAATTTCGAACCCTGGCACGCGTTTCTTTTCTGCGTTCAACCACAGCTCTAGAAAACCACAGAATGGAAAATCTTCCCCCTCCCGGATGAAGCGTCCGTTTAGGGTACCCCAGATGGGCCGATGCATCAATTCAAAGGATTTTCCCATCTGTTTTGCTTTGGCTCTTCCAGCCATCTCTTTTCCTTTTCTTACCCAATCCTCCTTGGTGGGCAGATAACCCAAGCCGAAGGTATGGGGGTTGTGTGGCACTTCGGCCAATGCTGCGACGCCTTTGCGGCCGCTCTTCCCTAATCCCATCCCGGGGATATGTTGGAGCTTATTCATGAGATACACTACTTGGGCATTGACATAGATCCCTTCGTTAGCAGCCATGATGTTCTGTACAACCTGAGCCTCGGCCAAGGTAAAACCTGATATGAACATATCCTCCATACCATGCTCGATTTCTAGAACAGGCGTAGATACTTCCGATGGTGGGTGGATTGATGAATTTCCAAAGACAATGGCTACTCCCTTCCCATAGGGGTATTTCACCATTTGATGCAAAGTAGATGACACTGCCTTCACTTGATGCAGCCACGGCGGCCCTAAAAGCAAGTTGAAAGTTGCGGGAACTTCTAGGACATGAAAATCTATCTCATGCTGCCCCGGCCCTACCTTTGTCTGAACTTTAACTGTTCCCATTACTTCTCTACTTGTATTGTCATACGCCTGGATGACCTGGGCTGTTGGTACGAAATCGGCAGTTTTCAAGCCAATGGCATACGCCGTCCTTGCTGGGCAGACGTTGATGGCAGACCCGGTATCGACAAGTACCACCGGTATCCACTTATCTCTACATTCCACAGAGATGTAGATGGGTTTATTGTGATTTACGCCCTCAGGCGGAAGTTCTTTATCTGAAAAGATCAATGCCGGGGGACCTCCTCCCGGGAAAACCAGCCCAACCAGCTGCTCTGGTGTAGTCTCTATGGAGAGTTTGGCCTTATCCATGGCCGTCAAGACAGCTTGCCTATGTACTCGTGAGGCCATGAGCAGTCCCCAGATGGAGATGTCTGCTTGTATCTTTTTTAGCTGTTTGAGTACGGCTTCCTCCTCAAGCTGCTTCTCCTTTTGCTTCTCAGCTTCTCTATCCTTCCCCGAGGCCTCTGGCTGATCTAAGTGTGGGGGTTTGAAATACCGCCCACTCCGCGTCATGTGGTCGACCTCTCCAAGGTACCAAGTGTCATCAGGTTGGTTAATCCCCCAATCTTCATCCGTGTGGGCGAGACATAAGTCCTCATCTTCCCACCACATTCCATCAGCAGCTGACAAACATCTGTCCGGCTCTGGTACAACTGTTCTCGTACCCACGGCACCTTCCATCCGTATGTTCGCAGTATTCTCAGTTCTTGTGCATCCAGCAGTTTCAACTCCCACATGGGCCTTCGCCTTCCTGATTCTCTCGGAATCTTCGAAACTTGCTTGTTCCGACATGACTGACTGTTCAATAATCCCCGTACTCAAAATATTCCAATTTTGGGCGAAATTCTTGACACCGGCGCCCTCCGGCGATGTACTCTGCTCTTCAACCCTTCCGGCCGTCACTGATATTCTCAACCCTGCTGAGCCCTGTTCTGACCGAAACTCTCCTATCACATCAGGTTGATCGTCCAACCATCCAGTAACTTCTGCTGAATTCTCATAATCGAACCATGCGACTGCCGCATCCTCTGGGTCTTGGTCACTGTAAAACTGGAGATCGGCAAGGTCCTCCCCCACAGCTGTTACACCATCTGTTCCCTGTTCCGAACTATCCCCGTGAATCACACATAACTCTCCTTCTGTTGGCAATTCTATTTCGGGCCCATCTTGGCCTATTGAGGAAATGTAGTCACCCGGACTATATGTCTTCTCAATATAATTCCCCGATTCCGCGGACTCTGGCTCAATCACTTGTTTTTCCTTTGGGATCTCCTCTTTCCTGTTCTCGGTGGTCACCACCGCTGGCTCAAGTTGGGTCATGGAGATGTCCATCATGCACAAGTCGGTGCAATCGGGAAGAAACACCTCCGGTTTAGGCAGGTGGGTAGGTGTGATATAGATACTAGGGTCGTAGGACACGGCCCCAGTATGGATGAAATTGAGTCTTTTGGGTGGTGGAACTTGGTTATGTGTGGGGAGGGGATTTGTAGTAACGTTGGGCTTCTCGGGAGGCAAAATCACCCCGTTATCGATGAGATCTTGAATCTCATGACGCAACCGGAAGCACAGATCGGTATCATGACCGTGCTGTTGGTGAAATGCATAATACTTGGCTGGGTTATGGGTAGGGGGAAGTTTTTCTGGTAGGGGCCGCGGCTCTAGGGGCTTCAGATGCCCTTTTTTGATCAAAACCCCCAGAGCTTTGGATAGGGGCATATAAAGTGGGGCGAAAGTTCTGGTGTTTCTGGGCGGGTATTTGGCTGTTGATGGGTTACTTCCGGACGCACCGGAGAATGGTGCGGCTACCGTACCTCTTGGTGGGGGGTTGGCGGTGACCATGCTCACTTCGGAGGCTCTCGTAGCTGTAGTGCCGCTCAGGCCTGCATTGCTACCACGATTGAAAGTTCGTCGGGGTTGCTCTCGGTCGTTATCAATCAAGCCTTGCTTCAAGGCATCTTCAATCTGCACCCCCATTTCATGTAGGTCAGAAAAGGTAGGAAAGGGGAGTACTATCATCTTTTGCATCAACTTCGGCTGAAGATTGCGCACAATCATCCGAATTTGGTCTTTGTCCGTAGGCCTCAAGGTCATCATCAAAGCCTTGGCCCTCCATCTGGTTACGAACTCTGAAAAACTCTCCTTAAGCTCTTGCCTAGTTGTCTCGAGATCACGGGTCGTAATCTCAATCTGTGTATTGTATGAGTACTGCGCGATGAAGGCCTCAGCCATTTCGTCCCAATTCCTCTTAACGTCATCTTCTAGCTTGGCATACCATATGGCCGCCACGCCCGACAGGGTCCGGCCAAATAGAGACAACTTCTGAAGCCTACTGAGGCCCATTGGCCTTAGGATATCTGAAAATAGTCTCAAGTGCACCATGGGGTCCCCAGACCCGTCAAATCGATCAATATGAGGCATTTTGAATCTGTCGGGCAACATCACAGCTGCATCGGTGTATCCATCTTCAATATCGGGGATAGTCTTGACCCCTTGGGATCTCTTGAATAGCTTTTCAAGCTTGCTCAACTTCAATGCAGTGGGATCAGTCTCGAACTCAAAGGGAGAGTCCAGTAGGTTGGTGGGTGTTTTTGATAGCTGAGGTTGGATTTGAGGTAGGATTGGAGGTGGGGGTGGTCCTGTGGGAAGTTTTGTATCATTCTGAACATTGGCTGTCTCCCCGAGGTTTGGAATTCCTGGTGGGGGAGGAACTTGATGCGAAGCGGATGCTCCGGTTTGCTGCTCTAGCCTGGCAATTGTCTCTGCCTGTTCCTTCACCAGTGTGGCCTGTTGCCTGGCGAATTCTGCCTGACGGACGGCATCCTGCTGCATTGTTTTCATGCTCTCTTGGAGGTGGCGCACCATCTCCTCCAAACTAGCCATACTATTCTGCTCTGGTTGAGTTACCGGTATATATTCTCTCTCTGTTGGTGACACGGAATTCTGATCCCTACTGAACACAGAACTGGCTGCTGTACTGATGTCCTCTGCCTGACCGACCTCCGTCTAGTAACCGGGGGTAGTGAGTAGTACACTGGTTGTCCGTCTACCAGATCCTCAGATCGATGGAGTCGACGACCTCTAGTCCAGAGTGCTTGGGGAGTATCTACTGGGTCAGAAGCAATCGTGCTCAACTACCTAGTAAAAAGATAAATAAAGCGTATAAATAAACAGACAATTGGACAGCACAACGGCATAAAATAAACATACAACACACGGTTGAATATCATAACACACTGCTGGTGAACTGGATTACACTGTCCCTCAAATACTGATCACTGTTTCTGAATCATTGCCCCCATGTCTGAATCGGGTACCCGCAGATATAACTGATTCTCAAACCACTGATACTGGTGCCCTCAGGCCGAATACCAAAAACTTGCAAACTGATATGCGCATTCCTGTAAAGATACACTCTAAAAGCACATAGCATGTAAAAGAGAGCCAATACACCCCTATGTTGGGGTAGGGTTTCCCTGTCCTATTTTGTCAGGAGCTAGGGTTTCACTACGCACACAGCGGTTTCAAACAACCTATATCGGGTAAGCAACCTGTCCTAGTTTGGAATGGTCACTATGGATTTCGATATGCACTAGGTCGAATGGTCAAAAAGGGTGCCCCGGTAAAACCGGGGTTTGTGTTCCCATACTGGCAGAGTCCGCAACCAGTTAGCCTTATGGTCATGCCTTGACAAGACAAGCCTCCGGCAAACCGCTCAGGAATAGCAGATGGCCAACACGGTATCCTAGGCGCACCAATGCACATGCAATGCAAAGAAACACACAAGTGTAGTCAAAACCAGATATCATGAGTTTGAGTCAAGTTCTCTAAACTCCCCAGCAGAGTCGCCAAAAACTGTAAATGTCCCCGAACGCCCCGGGAGGATGACTCCCGTTCGGTTCGTTTATGGGTCTACTACAGTTCAGGACTCAAATTGTCACGGTTCTTAATCTGAACCAAAGAGTCCAAATCTGGCAAATCGTTTTGAGAAAAAAAACAGATTTTGAAAAGAAGTGCCAAACATGGACTGCTTTGCCAGATACAAAGTCGCCACCTAAATATTTTTAAAATGGGAAATTTAGGAAACCCTGACTCGGTGCCGAAGGCCACGTGTCCGTCATCACCAAAGTTGTCTTGGCTCAGGAGCTTGGGTACGATCGGGGAAGGTCAGCTATGAGCACCCCCTTTCGCCCGGTCCGAAGACCGGCCTCTACTAACCATGATATCCGATTTTGAAAACGTTATGTGCTCTTGTTCCAATTATTAGCCTAGAATTACTATGTCATGCGCACAGCAAACAAGTATAGACTAGATTGCCTAATTTGGAAATAAGCATTGCGTATCCGTTTGTTTTGAAAAGTGCTTTGGAATTTGCTACTCGCAAGTAGGCTAAAACACGGATTTCAACGAGTTTTTCCAACTCAAGCAATCCAACCTCCACCCACAGGCATTCAAACAGTTATATCACATAGGCAGCTAGCCGCATGGTAAGCATACTGTCATGTTAACATTCACACGCATACGAGATGCTAAAGCGTAAAAACTCACCTAGTACTCCAAGCCAAAACAGAAACCAGTTAGTAATCATAGGCATGATCCTAGTTCATGTTAAGTGACTAATGCAACACAAGCAATGGTGTAATCTAGACAGGCTCGGCTATCCTAAGCATGGCATATGAAATGCTACAAGTAACAAGTATTCAATTTGGAAATTGAAATACAATGCAGTTAGCATGATGTACCGAGCCCGGTGCATGTAAGACAAATGTATGGATGCACGCATGCTATCATACTGTATGCTGATTTAAATATGTCCTAATCTACCATCGTAAGCAGGTAAATAAAAGGGAAGAAAGAAATAGGGATTGGAAGACATACACACACTCACGCACACTTATTACAAATACGCCCTCATTCGGAGGGACCAAAAGAAAATATACAGTCCGAATAATGAATAAATAAATTATTACAAAATTTCTAATTACATAGTAAATGAATGCAAAAAGAAAGGAGGCCACAGCCCCCCACCTCGGGATGCACGAATGATGCATGCTCGGATCCGACTCGCCCGAGAAACCCGCACCATACCACTATCGCCTCTGTTCTTACTGCCCTGTCTCTCCAAAAATTGCCAAAGTCCCAGAACACCTTCCTTGCATGTTGTTGTACACCACCGGCTGGAGGAAGTGCCTACCGGCCAGCTAAAATTTCCATCGGCTGCTTAGGAGGTTATCGGCCACCCATATAGTGCCGGTCGGCACTCTATACTGCCGGTCGGCATAAAATTCCTACAGAAGACAGTTTTGACAGCAACAGCAGACAGGCAGTGCATGGTATGGGATTTCGAGCATATGTAAGCATGGCCAATGCTTCCTATCATGCATGGGACTCAAGGAAGCATGACCCTTGGTTCTTGGGCCATCAACTATGCATCTTGGTGCATGATAGCCTAAGGAACCAAGGTTGCATTTCAATGTCAATATGCATGCAACACACAAATGCGACCAAGACCCTATCATGTATAGATCAAGGGCCTTGGTGACCAAGAGTTGAGACAAGTTGCACCACTTGTAGTGTGAACTCCTCTCAACCCTTACACTTGGTTTGACACCCCAAACCAAGACATGGAATGCATGTATACAACATGGCTCAAATGATGCAACATGACATGAAGTGCAAGACATACCAAATGCAATGCAACATGTTATGGCAAGTGTGCAATACTAGGCATGCAAGATGCAAAGTATAATGCAAACATGGACAATTCTGGTGAAAGAACTAGCATATAACAAGGCTTTGCTAATCAGGTATGCAACAAACATGTTTCAAGCAAGCAATAGTAGACTTAAACCATAATGGGACAGACCTCAAACCCCCCCCCCCCAAAAACAGTGGCAAAAAATGCCCAAAATGATGGACCAACACTCATGCAAACATGCAAGCAAATGGGCCCCAAAGCCAAGGCATAAACAAGGGGCTTTTCACTACCACCAACATGACCATTCATAGCACGTATTAGGCCACCAAAAACAGATTTCTAGCATGCAAAATACACACACACACCTTTGACATGGTAGTCCCCAAATGCCTTAAATATGCAAGCATGCATAATGTCCACTCCTAGGCATAAAAGACCAATGTTTGAAAGCATGAAAGGCATGACAAATAGGGACATATAAACATGGTATAGGGACTGAAATAACATATTAAATGATTTCAAATCATCTAAACAACCTATCCAATGCATATACATGGATCACATCCTCAACGCTTACAAGCAACAATGCAAAACAACTACATTAAGCATGCCAAAAATGGTAAAACCAGTGGCCAACAGACCTAAAACAAGGCAAATTATGGCCAAAAGCTTCAATAATTCAAGCCAAAACATGAGGATATACAAGGCTAAACCCATGGCACATTTCTAGGCAAAATGGAGGATTACAAAGCAAGTATACAAAGCATGCTAAGGACCACAAAACCACCATTAGACAGAGATGTAACATGCTCCAAAACATCCAAAAAAACTCTGAAATGGGGCCAAAAACAAGCAAGCATGCATGTTCCCTTTTAAGCCAAAGACAAAGGCAAAAGAGGGACAAAGGGGAGAGGGGTGTCCCTCCCCTATACAAGACTTCAAACCACCTTCTTTACCACTAAAAACCCACTGGTTTTCAGTGGTGAAAGGACCCAAAACAACAAGGCAAATAAGGCTCAAAGTAAAGACACCAAATAGGCCAAAATAAGGCCTAAAAGGGTGAGTTTGCACTCAAACCACAAAATGACCTTAATGGAAGTTCAAAAGCAAGAAAATCTAAGACTTTTTTTAGTTATACACAAAGCTCAAAACACAAAGAAAGATAGGTAAAAACTTGTTGCAAAAATGGGGAATCTAAAGTAAAGTGCTCACCCTTGAAGAACACTTGAAGAACAGGTGGTGCAGCCCTCCTCTAATGATCAAAACCAGTCCAAAAACTCAACAAACAACCCTCCAAGCCTCCCAATCTCGAGCTAAGGTGTAATGGTGTGTGTATTGGTGCAAAAGTGAGGTAAAAGTGCACTTTTAGGCCTAAAAACACACACACAAGAGGAGAGAGAGGGAAAATCTAGAGAGAGAGAGATATATGGTAGATATATAGATACATAAGCTCTGGTTTTTGATCAAAAGTGGCCCACCCCTCTCAAAGGGAGAGAGATGGTGTTTATATAGGCAAAAATCAAGGCTCAAGGCTTCTCCAAGAAGCTAACTAAAAGGGGCCAAAGGGGGCAAAAGGGTCTAGGCTTCGTGGAGAAGCTAAGACAGCTGGCCAAGCTTCTCCAAGAAGCTTGGCCAAAGGTTCAAGCTTCTAGAAGCTTAGAGGGTTCAAAGGTGCAAAGTGGTCACACTTATGCACGAAGGAATGTGATGGTGCATTCCAGCTGGCACAGCTGGCATGCACCATGCCTCAGGGGTTCAAAGAGTGCACGCCGGCCAGCCAAAGGGATCATCGGCACAAAAAAGTGCCGGTCGGCAACATATAGTGCCGACTGGCCAAATATTCTAACAAAACGATGCCGGCTACACGTATATGCTGCCGGTGATGGTAGGGAAGGGCCGGTGGTGTGTGGGGATGGCCAACAAGCCATTCCCTGCCCTTCAAGACAAAAACACAGGTGTTTGGTGCAAAACCAGACACAAAACGGTCGAGTTCGGGGATCCTGAGGCTGGGCGCGTAGCCGAGACCTCCGGGAACTCCAAACGAACACAAACATGGATAATCACCGAGTGTTCAAACGATGACGTCCAAGTCTTGAGGACGGTCAAAAATGGGGTGTCTACACCGACCTACCTGCCAACACCGGGCTACCGAGTAGTGAAGCTCGGGTTGACTTGGATGCCGATCTGGATGACCTTTTGCTTAATCATGTATTTTCTTCTTTTGACGCTAACTTTTGAAAGCATTTGTAACCGGGCTGAAGCCTTACTTCTTGTAACTTTGTTTTGAATCTTGAATGAAATCTACTTCTTTTTGCTCAGTTTATTCCGTACCTATATTTATTTTTCAACTATGATGAAGTTTAGCATTTTTTGGCCAAGATACTTATCTCGGTCTTGGAACATTGTAATCTCTTTGGTCATACCTGCCAACTCTCTTCAGCCTAGATCCTTGTCTCAGCTGAAAAGAGATGAAAGTTAGTCATTCCTGCCAACCTCTCTGTAGCCTAGATCCTTATCTCGGCTGGAGAGAACTCAAAGTTGGTTTCCTGCCAACCTCTCTTCAGCCTTGATCCTTATCTCGGCTAAAGAGTACTCAAAGTTGGTTATTCCAGCCAACCTCTCTTCAGCCTAAATCCTTATCCTGGCTGAAGAGTACTCAAAGTTGGTTATTCCAGCCAACCTCTCTGCAGCCTAGATCCTTATCTCGGCTGGAGAGAACTCAAAGTTGGTTTCCTGCCAACATCTCTTCAGCCTTGATCCTTATCTCGGCTAAAGAGTACTCAAAGTTGGTTATTCCAGCCAACCTCTCTTCAGCCTAGATCCTTATCCTAGCTGAAGAGTACTCAAAGTTGGTTATTCCAGCCAACCTCTCTGCAGCCTAGATCCTTATCTCGGCTGGAGAGAACTCAAAGTTGGTTATCCCAGCCAACCTCTCTTCAGCCTAGATCCTTATCCTAGCTGAAGAGTACTCAAAGTTGGTTATTCCTGCCAACCTCTCTTCAGCCTAGATCCTCATCTCGACTGAAGAGTACTCAAAGTTGGTTATTCCTGCCAACCTAGAGCCAAGTGTTTGGTTATTCCTGCCAAACTTCTTCAGCCTAGATCCTGATCTCGGCTGAAGAGAGCTCAATGTTGGTTATTCCTGCCAACCTAGAGCCAAGTGTTGGTTATTCCGGCCAACTCTGCTTTCATTGCCCCTAGCTCACTAAAACACCTTTTACAGAAGAAAAGAATTATGCTGAAAAGGAAACTACTTGTTTTATTGAAAAAAGAAAAATTACAGGTACTTTAAAGAAAAGCTAAAAATAAAATAGTTTGAGTTTGGCAATGTTCCATGGTCTGGGAATGGCCTTGTTGTCTTCATCTTCCAAGTGATATGTCCATTTTCCTGCTAATCCAACCACTTTGTATGGTCCTTCCCAGTTGGGTCCCACATTGCCATCTCCGGGTACCAAAGTGTTGCCCATTACTTTGCGTAATACCCAATCCCCAATCTTGAATTGCCTTGGATGTACCGTTTTGTTATATTTTCTGGATAACTCCTGCTGGTATGAGGCAATGTGAACTAGAGCTTTTTCCCTTCTTTCTTCTGCAAGGTCGAGTTCCAAGGCTATGGCTTATCCGTTCAGGTCTGGGTCAAAATTTTCACTTCTAATTGTGAGGAGGCCGACTTCTAGTGGGATTACTGCCTCCATGCCATAGGCTAGGGGAAAAGGCGTTTCTCCAGTTGACCGTTGAGGTGTGGTACGGTAAGCCCATAAGACATGAGGAAGCTCCTCAACCCACTTCCCTTTTGCTTTCTCTAACCTTTTCTTTAATCCATCCAAGACAACTTTGTTTGATGCTTCTGCCTGGCCATTTGCTTGAGGGTATGCTGGTGTAGAGTTGTAGAATTCTATATTGTATTCCTCGCAGAAGCCTCTGAAGATCTTGACGTCGAACTGAGTGCCATTGTCGGATATCAGAGCCTTTGGTATGCCGAATCAGGTTATGATATTCTGCCAGACGAACTTCTTAACATCTTTCTCCTTTATTGATGTGAGTCCTTCAGCCTTTACCCACTTAGTGAAGTAATCTGTTGCTGCAAGGAATAACTTTCTGTTGCTGGGTGCTGTTGGAAGTGGTCCTACTATGTCCAAGCCCCACATCACAAAGGGGCCATGGGCTAGTTAATGGTAGAAGCTCTCTGGCTGGTTGATGTATTTGGTGTGCGAACTTCTGACATTTTTTCGCACTTCTTGACATACTTCTCTGAATTTGCTTGCATGTAAGGCCACCAATATCCTTGTGAAATTGCTCTATAGGCCAATGATCTCCCCCCTTGGTGGCTTCCACATACGCCTTCGTATATCTTGAACAAGAATGCCTCGACCTTACTAGGATAGACACATTTCAAGTAAGGTCCTGTGAAGGATTTTTTGTATAATGCCAATGATGGAGAGAGCCAAAATTGCTATGACTTTGCTTTGATCTTGTTGGCCTCTTTCTTCTCTTCAAGTAAGATGCCGTCTTTTAAGAATACAATAATAGGATCCATCCATGAAGGGCCTAGTTCGGCACAACATACCTCTGTTACTTCGGGTTCTTCAATACTTGGTCTGGGTAAGAAGTCGATCAGTATTGGATGTGGGATAGATGTATCTACCATAGAGGCAAAACTTGCCAGTTCGTCTGCCCTGTTGTTTTCGTCTCCACCGATCTGCTCTATTCGCACTACTTCGAACTTCATGATCTCCTTTCTGACTAAGTTTTGGTACTTAGCCATCCTCTCATCTTTTGCCTCGTAGTCGCTTGAAATCTGGTTTACTACCAGCTGGGAGTCACTATAAACCATTAGCTCGGTGGCCTTCATGAAGAGTACCGATTTTAGGCCTGCTAGAAGTGCTTCGCACTCTGCCTCATTGTTTGATGCTGGGAAGCCAAGGTTGACTGCTTGTTCCACTATCAGGCCATCTAGTGAGATGAGGGACTATGCCAAGTCCTGCACCGTGCCTGTTAGATGCTCCATCCACAAAGAATTTCCACATCTCTCATACGAATAGCTTCCAGCAAGTAAATGGATCGGACGATGTTTTGGGATCATGAGTGTTACTGGTGTTTTCTTCCAAGTCCATGCCAGCTGTAGGTGTTGTATCTTCACTGTCAAACTGCTTTAAGTCTTTGTTTTTCGATGAGCCTTTACTGGGGATTGCATGGTTCATTTCTTCCTTCTGATCCTCAAGTCTGTGTGGCTTGCAATGTGGCTGGGTAACCAGTATCAGGGGTTGCACATTTCCCGCGGCACTTTCCATCCCCATTTCGGTTGTACCAGTCAAGTCAACTGGGCAAATGCTGATAACTTCCTGGTGTGAACTCAGCCACAAAGTCTGCCAAGGCTTGGGCTTTTATTGGGGTTCTGGGCTGAACTTGACGTCGAATTGTCTCAATTCCACCGCCCACTTTAAGATTCGTCCTGAAAAGTCTGCTCTCTCAAACAAAGCTTTTAGAGGAAAAGCTGTTAGGACGTTTATGGTCTGGGCGTGGAAGTAATGCGATAACTTCCTTGAGGCCATCATCAAAGCTAAGGCCAGCTTTTCCAATGGTAGGTACCTGGTTTCTACCCCCAGCAAGGTCTTGCTAGCATAAAAGATAGGCAAGTGTTGGATTCCTTCCGCTCTAACTAACACTATGCTGACTGCATGTTGTGAAACTGCTAAGTACAAAAAGAGTTCTTCTCTAGGTACTGGGGTTACTAGCAATGGAGGAGAAGTCATGTAGCCTTTCAGGCTCTCTAAGGTGCGATCGCATTCTTCATCCCACTCAAATTTGGCCTTCAACGCTCGGAAGAATAGTCGACATCTGTCTGATGACCGACTTATGAACCGGTTGAGTGCGGCAGCTAGGCCAGTTAGATGCTGCACCTCTTTTACTGTGTTGGGCCTCTCTAGATCCTGGATTGCTTTGATCTAAGAAGGGTCTGCTTCTATACCTCGGTTGGTCACTAGGAAGCCTAGGAATTTTTCCGATCCTACGCCGAACACACACTTAGATGCATTTAGACGCAATTTGTTCTTCTTTAGGATTTGGAACATTTCGTCTAGGTCCCTGAGATGGTTTTCCTCATCCTTTCTTTTGACCACCATGTCATCTATGTAAGCCTCCATTGTTTTGCCTAACAATGGTTCAAACATTTTGGTGACCTTCCGTTGGAATGTGGCTCCTGCATTTTTTAGGCCAAAGGGCATGACCTTGTAACAATACAATCCTCTGGGAGTTATAAAAGATGTGACCTCCTAGTCTGGCTCATACATAGCGATCTGATGGTAACCTCTATACGCATCAAGGAAGCTAAGTCGACTGTGCCCTGCCGTCAAGTCTACCAGTTGGTCTATCATGGGTAAGGGAAAGCTATCCTTTGGGCATGCCTTGTTGATTGTTTTGTAGTCCATGCAAACACGCCATTTTTCATTCTTCTTTGGCACTACTACAGTATTGGATATCCACCTGGGATAGTGTACTTCTCTGATGGTTCCTGCCTCCAGCAAGTTTCCCACTTCCTCCGCCACTATCTCCGCGTGGTGGAGTGCTGATCTGCGAGTACGCTATATAATTGGTCTAGCAGTCGGGTGGACATTCAGTTGGTGACAGATGAAGTTTGGGTCAATGCCAGGCATGTCGTATGGTGTCCATGCAAACACTTCAATGTTAGAGGTTAAAAATTCTATGATCTCTATTCTCTCAATGCTGGACAAAGACGAGCCGAGCAAAAAGAACTTTTCTGGGTTCTTTTCATCTATCCTTACCTCTACCAAGTCTTCCACTGCCTTTTGTTCTGCTGCCTTGCCAACATCCGCAAATAGTTCATTGCTTTCTGGCTCTTCTACCAACTGTACATATCCTTTTACAGCCCGGCTACCATTTACTGTGACGAAGCACTGCTTTGACATGATTTAGTCTCCCAAGACCTCTTCAATAACTCCAGCTTCATTGGGGAACCGTAGTGCTTGATGGTAGGTTGACGCTACCGATCGCATGGCGTGCAGCCATGTTCTTCCCAGGATTATGTTGTAAGTGGAAGGGACCTTCAATACCCAGAATTTCACTTGTTTAGTCATGGTCCCAGTTCTGACTGGGAGGATTATCTTGCCTACTGGCCATTCTAGCATTAAGTTAAAGCCAACTAGGGGGGATGTTGCAGGGACCAAGTCTTTGTCCTTTAGTTTCAGCTGTTTGAAGGTTTCATAATACATTATCTCACAACGAACTTCCTTGGTCAATCAGGATTCGCTTGATGTCGAAGTTCTTGACGCGCAAAGTTACCACCAATGCGTCATTGTGAGGGCAACGTAGCCTTGCTAGGTCCTTGTCTGAGAAGGATATGACGTTCATAGCCTCTGTTTTGTCCTTTTTGATGGCGGGTTGTGTACTTAGTACCTCCTTTAGGTGCTCTACCTTCTTTATCATCCCCCTGAGTTCACATACCAGCTCAAGTTCAATGATCCCATGAATAACATTGATTACGCCGTGGGGTGGTCCATCCACCGGCATCCCATTTGGCCCGTTGAGGTCCTGGGGGGCTGGTTGTGTTCCCCGTTCAATAAACTGGTCTAAGTGACCAGCAGCTACTAATTCTTCCAGATGTTGCCTCAGGGGTGTGCAATTTTCAGTTAGGTGCCCCTTCTCATCATGGAAGGTGCAGCGGGACCTCTCGTCATAGCCCCTTTGTGCTACTCCCAACTTGGCTAGCCGCCGAACGAAGGGTTCATTCTTTATCTCATTAAGAATGTGATAGATGGGTTTATTGAACACGGTGGTGATGGCAGTGCGAACTCTTAACCTCCTTTTTTCTGGGTCCTCCCTGTTGGCTCGTCTGCCTCGCTCATTCCTGTTTGGTTGTTCTACCGTGTTGACTTTTGTTGCAGTCTTTTTGTCTGGCATTACTATTGAGCCAGATTTTGCTTTAGCCCGGGCGCTATCTTCCTCCATGCAGATATGTTGGTGCACCCTCTCTATTAGGGCCTCTATCGTGAGGGGTGGCATCATAGTAATTGAGTCCCTCAACTTGTTTCCGACTGGTAGACCCCTTTTGTATTGCGCGATGGCGAGATTTGTGGGGCAATCTCCTATCTGGTTGAAAGTCTCCCAATATCGACCGTTGTAGGATCTCAACGTCTCCTTGTCGCCCATGTCAATGGAGAGTAGCTGATCGATCTCCACTGGTGTCTTGGTGTTCGTTTTGAACCTAGTCACAAATGCCTCTGCCAATTGTGCCCAGGAGGCGATGCTGCCTTCTGGTAGCCTTTCGAACCAGGTTAGACCTAGGTCACCAAGGCTGGATGGGAACAGAATACACATCAAGGCCTCATTCCGCCGGTACACTGCCATAACCTAGCGAAAGTGGCGAAAGTGCATGTAGGGGTCTGTCTTCCCCTCATAAGTGGTGAATTTGGGCTGGTGGAAGCCCGAAGGTAGTGGTGCGTTCTCTATTGCCGGAACGAACGGCGAACTCTGTAACCTTGCTAATACCTTATCCACTGGTTTGTAAGCAAGGCGTGGTATTGGCATCCCTACCTCGATACTCCCATGTGTCCTAGGGGCTAACCGCTGCAGGGCTGAAACTCTGCGAGGGTCGCAAGCCCTGGTGTCCTCCTTCCGTCGGGCCCTTTCCTCGAGCACCGTTCGTAAGTTCGCTGATCTAGGCAACTCCGTGTGCCTGGATGTCGTCTGGTGCGTGTGCGAGGGGTAATAGTTGCCTCTCTCTGTATAAGACCTTTCAGTCCTCGTTCTCTCAGACCTGGAGTGACGAGTCTTGGAAGTCCTTGATTGAGTGTCGCCTATTCTAAGGCTCCTGCTTTGTGCTTGTGATGGTGTAGTATGCCTATCACGATCCTCCGAGTGGCGAGGGGGACATGTTTCCTTTGCACCCCTCTCCTGTCGCCACCCCCTTTTCCTTTTATCTGGTGCTTCATTGTCTCCATGTCTGCCACCATCTTCCTAATTAACTTGTCCTGCTCCCTCACACGACCCTCCAGAACTTGAGGATCCAGCCTCCACCTTTGTCTATTAGGACTTTGAGAGCGACGGGGGCTACCGCCCCGTCTACCCCTTGCATCCCTCCTTGGGTTCTGTAGCTGGGGTTCTAAATCCGCCATGGGAGGGTAGAAGGCAAACCTTCGCGCCTCCCACCCCCTTCCGGGGTTTGCCCATCAATAACCGATTGCGGCAAGTCTTCATTGTGCGCCATTGCTTCTAACTAGAGAGGAAAGCTTGATCAAGAGGTTTTGTTCTTTGTAGACTTCCCACAGACGGCGCCAATTGTACAAGCGCAGAATAATCTTCTCGTATAATCCTGTTGATCAAGTTTGCGCTTCCTCCAAATGTTATCGCTTTACTCCCTGAAAACACAAACGTGAGCTAGCCGACGGGTGTGTGCCGAATACCTCTCCGATGCCTAAGTCAACAAATAGACAAATAGCTCAATGTATTCAAGAGTCAAAATTGTGTTACCTGTACATATGTTTTGTCATGAGCTTTTATAGTTTTTGCCCTGGCACATTTCTAGTTGGACTTTTATTCCTCAATGTAGAGTCCTCCTAGGAATCATACTCCTGAAAGATAATAATTATCCCTCAATGCCCTCCTCACTACTTAAACCAAGTGAGATGGTTTTACCACGGTTGGCTAACAAAGCAACCGGGCTAACATTAGCCCTTTGTCATACTCAAATCTGGTGCCTTCATACGCAACACCTAGTTCGGCCCTTATTCTCTTGTACCTCGGTTTTGTTTGTTTAAACCGAGCTAACTGCAGCCGTCTCTAACCAAGCTAACAAGGACGAGGTCCAACTTGCGAAGCCTAAACACCCCGGTCCATAGCTCGGTCCGAACTTCATCTGGCCCAACTTCGTTAGTTTTTATACCGAGCTTCAGCAGCTCTTATCTCGGTCCAACGTGTGGCCTAACTTCCAAAGAAGCCTTTAGCTCAGCCCAATTTACTTATAAATTACCCTCTCAACCTACCAAGTCAAATTTAAAAAACTACATTCAAATATTCGTGCAAACTTTCCTTATATGTATTTTGGAAAGAAACTATATAGTTATAACATTATTGTCAACAATAAGTACTCAATGGGATCTTATCCAGATGCTATGTACAAACATATTAATGTTGATGGTTTGATGATAATATGCATCTATTACTTGGATTTGGATTTTAAAACCTAAAAAATTGGATGGGTCTTATTTTGCTTCTGTTCAACTAATTGTGAAAGGTTCTAGGTGGAATGGATACAACAAATATGCAGAGTCTAATTCAGGAAATTGAGGCTGGCAAACTATTTATTTATTGAGACATATTAACAAACACATGGCATGCATTTGTTTAACATGTGGGCAGGGGTGAAATCGTGTGGGTAAATCGTGTAGGCATCAAATTACAGTTAAAGATGTAGTTACCAGGATTTCTAGTGGCAGGATCAGAGCTTTGGATGCCTAATTTTCACAGCGTTACGGCAGCAAGAACACCAACGATGATGCGTAGAATAGGACAACAGCAACTCCATCCACAAGATATATATATATCTTGTGAGAATTCCCATGTTTGCTGATGGCATGAAAAACAAAATCCCCTGTTGTTCGAAGGGATAAAATTTGTTTTATTCTTCATTATCGGCGTGGCTGATCGAGGAGGAGCTTTGGGAAGTATGACAAAATTCTGTACCAGCAATAGGAAAGGCTTCGCAATTAGAGGAAGAATGGTGGGTGTTAGAAATTTGGCGCCCATGTGGCATGACCCATGAACCTTTTGAACCTTATCCATATAAGTTTGAATTTGAATTTAAAACTTATTTGGATAACCACTCATGATATCTATATCTATCATATCAACTGATATGGATAGATGATATATTTATCCTATATATCTGATATGATATATGGGATATGGGATATGGGATAATAAAAAACAACGTATGTTTTTCCCATACTGACTCTCTCCCATTAAACAACAATCAAGCTTTTTGTACTGTGACTTGTGTGGGTGATACTCATATTGTGGTATCACTCCACTGCTGGGTTCGTTGTTCGCATTCTTGAAGCACGTGATTTACCCACGAGATTCTTTGCTTCAGGTTCTGTCACTAAGGTATGTTCTGAAATTTTTACCCGCTGTGTTATACTTTAATTTACATTGGTATCAGAGTAAATATGGGTATTTTTGTACTTATTTTTATGCATTAAAATATGTGTATAATTTTATATAAATATATATACACGATATATGCATGAAAATTAACAAAGGATGAAGATGAAGTGCAGGGTTTCTACACTTCCACTCTCATTAGATTGAGAGTGTTATACACCTCAATTTTTATGTTCATTAAATGTCATTTTTTAGACCATAAATGTTTTTATTTTGAAAAATGGAGTCCGGCAATACCGAAATTGGACTAGAAAACACCCCTGGAAGGCGGCGCGTGGGTCGCACGCACCATCTGACACCGTCAGCGGCTTCCACGCACTGCCAACGCGCCAGGCACGATTTTCACACGCTACCACACGCGCTGTCCGCGTCATCACACGCGCGTTAGCTGCGCTGTCCACGCGCCCGCCGTCAGCGTTACACACCGCGCGCACCGCTCGCACGCGGCCGCGCCGTTTTTTTTTTCTCCGCCAGCTTGGCGGCTGATGTTAAGGCACTGTTTGTTTTTTTTTTAATCCAGAATTGGTTTAAATGGTCATAAATAATTCGTTATAGATTTTTTTTATGCGTGGTTGGTACTGTTAGACCCAGAATTAAATTTTCTATCTTCTGTAAAATTTTTAAAATTTTATGAAAATAAAAAATATTTTTTCTGAGATAATAATTCATTATTTTTGCTTTAAAATGCTTCTGGTGTTGCATGAATAATTTTCTAGGGTTAAATTTTTATTGTAGACTACTGCAAAGTTTTATTATTTACTGGTATAATTGTTTCAGTTTATCAAATTTTGGAATATTTATTTCTAATTTTATGTGTGTTTATTAGTTATTTAAAATTTTCAGAAAATTTCAGAATGATGTACATTCTATTATGGCATAATCTAAATATTAAATACAACATATTTTTTTTTAACGTTTGTAATATGTTGTGATTAGAAAAGCATGCTTAGTTTTTTTTATTTAAATTCCATTATTAAATGAATATAGCATGAGTTATTTGTAAATTTACATTAAGATGTTATTGTATGAAATTTATCATGCTTTGTATATGCCATAAATAGCGGGAGATTGATTTTTTTTTTTTTTTTTTTTTGCATATAGAATTAAATTAAATTTTGATAATTGTCACTAGAGGCGCAAGAGATGATTACGAGCATAGCAAATTTTCGATCTTCAAACATGTGTAATATTATCATTATTTAATTTATATTCTTTTGCTGCAAAAATAATTTTTGTGTTGCTATCATTAATATCCCCTGCGTATTTATTTACTCTGTATGTAGAAATGGCTGCTAAGACAGTGGTGGCAGACTTAACTAAGGAAGAGAAATTGGATGGCGACAATTATGACATATGGCGCCGTCAGATCCAATACCTCCTCAATGAGCAAAAAGTGTTAACTACACTTGAACAAGTGATGGTTGAGCCAGAGCAGGGCAATATAGCTCAACATCATCGTGATCTTGAAGTCTTTCAGACTTGGCGTAACAAAGATCGGTGTGCGCGCTTTACTATGTTGAGTCGCATGCACAACGACTCGATTAGTGAGTTTGAGCATTGCCCGACTGCATTTGAGATGTGGGAAGCTCTCAAGCAAAAGTTCGGTATTACCTCTTTGGCAAAGCTACGTGGGCTGACTATGAAGTTTGACTCCTATCAGAAAAGGGCGCATCACTCGATGAAGCAGTATTTGAGGGTCATGTCAGCCATGATACGTGAGCTTGCGGCTGCTGGGCACAATTTGACTCAAGAACAGCAAGTACAAGCTGTGATTCGCTCTTTGCCAAATTCTTGGGAGCAGATGAAGCAAAAACATGATGCATAATGAGAGTGTGAAAACATTCGAAGACATATCGCGTAATTTGGAGCTAGAGGTTGAGCGCCTTGAGGCGGCTAAGTCTGATGATTCTGCTATGGTGGTTGAGTCGAGGTCACCTTCTCAGTTCAAACGTGGAAAAGCAAAAGGTGCCCCTAAGAAGCAAACAATAGCTGCGTTAAAGCCCAATGGCGCTAGAAATTTCAAGCGTAGGGGCAAGAGAGGTGGCAAGAAGGTAAAGGCTAAATTGGCATGCTTTAACTGTAACAAAGAAGAACACTTCACTCGGGTTTTCCCTGAGCAGAAGAAGGTATTCCTTTACTTAATTTCTCTCATTCAATGCTTTGTTTCTAGTCAAACATTAATTGCTCATTCTCCTCATTTTTGGATTGTAGACTCCGGAGCAACAGACCATATCGCAAGGGACAGAGTAAGGTTCGTTGAGTATCACAGAGTACCTACTAGGAGCAGAAAAGTTTACATGGGGAACGAGTCCAATGTGGAGGTGTTTGGTATTGGTACATACAAGCTGGAAATGCGACAATGGCGCACCTTGTATCTTCATGATGTTCTTTATGCTTCGGATATTCGACGAAACTTAGTTTCAGTTATTAGCATGATGAGCCTTGGTTTTAGCTTTTGTTTTGAGAATAATGGTGTTAGCATTTATTTGGGAACAATTTTTTATGGTTTTGGTTATCTTTCAGATGGCTTTTTAGTTTTGGATATGGATGATTCTAGTTTTAATAAAAATGCCAATGGCTCTGTTTCTAATATTGCATCTTTTTGTGATAATGATTCTATGAGATGGCATGCTAGATTAGGCCACATAGGGCAAGACAGGATGACTAGATTAGCTAGAGAAGGTCTTTTAGACCCACTCACTAGAGTCACTTTGCCTACTTGTGAGCACTGTCTTGCTGAAAAGGCAACAAAGAAACCATTTGGGAAAGCTATAAGGACATCTATCCCATTACAACTTATTCATTCTGATATATGTGGACCAATGAATGTGAGGGCAAGACATGGAGCCCCTTATTTCATCACATTTATAGATGATTGCACGTATTTTAGTCATGTCTATTTGATTTCTCAGAAGTCAAAAGCATTGGATTGCTTTAGACGGTATGCTAATGAGGTTGAGAATCAATTAGACAAGAACATTAAGGCTCTAAGGACTGACCGGGACGTGAGTATCTATCTGAGCAATTTAAAGTGCTCTGTGAGGAAAAATGAGTTATCAGGCAATTGACAATTCCTAGGACTCCGCAGCAAAATGGTGTAGCGGAGAGAAGGAATCGCACATTGCTTGACATGGTTAGATCAATGATGGCTCAAGCTAATCTTCCTATTTCTTATTGGGGAGATGCTTTGTTGATTGCTGCCTACGTCCTTAACCGTGTGCCCTCCAAATCAGTTCATTCCACCCCATATGAGATGTGGACTAGCAAAAAGCCTGATTTGGGCAATTTGCGGCCTTGGGGTTCGGCAACTTACATACACAACGCTTCTCATAAGTTTAGGAAGTTGGGCCCTAGAGGAAGGAAGTGTATCTTCATTCACTATAGTGACCATTCTAAGGGCTATGTGTTTATTGGAGAGCATCCGAATGGAAGTGTGACTGAAATTGAGTCACGAGATGTGGATTTCCTAGAGGAGGATTTCCCTAGCAGAGGTGAGGTAACTAGAGATGTAGAACTCTATGAGATGGAGGATCTACTTGAAGGCACACCAAGTAGCCTAGTAGAGAATGAGGAGATAATCCCTCAAGCTCCTAGGGACAGTGGGAGCGATCTACCTGCCCATGGATTAGATCCAATGGATGAGGATTCTCAAGATTCTCAACTACGTAGAAGCAAACGTGGAGCTATACCCCGTCGTCGTTTTGAGATTGAAGGGGAAGCATTCATGATTGCTCCGAGTGATGGGATGGAGCCTAAGAATCTCAAAGAGGCTCTCTTATCCCCTGCTGGTAAAGAATGGAGTACTGTAATAGATGAAGAAATAGAGTCTATGAAGAAAAATCATGTCTGGGACTTGGTTGATTTTCCGCCAAGGCACAAGACTATTGGGAACAAATGGGTTCTCAAAATCAAGTGCAAAGCGGATGGTTCCATAGAAAGGTATAAGGCTCGCCTAGTGGCGAAAGGTTACACCCAACGAGAGGGTGTGGACTATGAGGAAACTTTTTTACCGGTTGTAAGATTTGCCTCTATTCGCCTAATTCTGGCCATAGTAGCTCAGTTGGACTTAGAGCTATATCAGATGGACGTTAAGACTGCATTTCTCAATGGAGAATTGGATGAAGAGATCTATATGGATCAACCAGAAAGCTTTGTGGTAGTAGGTCAGGAGCGCAAAGTTTGCAAGCTTCAACGATCTATTTATGGCTTAAAGCAATCATCCAGACAGTGGAATCTAAGATTTCATCGAGCCATTGTTTCTAATGGGTTTACGATGATCGATGAAGATCACTGTGTGTACGTTAAGCGGTCCAAGGACATTTTTCTGATATTGTCATTATATGTAGATGACATATTATTGGCTGGAAATGACAAGGAGATGATTGTCGCCACTAAAAGGTGGTTGTTCTCTACATTTGAGATGAAAGACATGGGTGAAGCGAGCTATGTGCTCAGTGTTAAGATCCTTAGGGATCGCTCTAGGAGACTTCTTGGTTTGTTTCAAGAGACTTACATTAAGACTATCCTAGAACGATTCCAGATGCAGAGCTGCAAACCCATTGACACTCCTGTTGCGAAAGGCGAGAGCCTAAGCCTTGATATGGGTCCTAAGACTCCAGAAGAGAATGAAAAGATGGCCCATGTTCCCTATGCAAATGTTGTTGGAAGCTTGATGTATGCTATGATGTGTACATGCCCTGACATTTGTTATGCAGTCGGATTGGTGAGTCGTTACCAATCCAACCCAAGACTAGCTCATTGGAAAGCAGTTAAGAGGATATTACGATATCTTAGAGGGACTGTAGATTACACACTTTGCTACCAAAGTTCAGATCTACATCTAGTTGGCTATTGTGATACTGACTGGGGAGGAGACTTAGATGAGCGTAAGTCTACTTCAGGATATGCTTTCATGCTTAGTGATGGTGCTATTTCTTGGAGTAGTAAGAAGCAATCCTGTATCACCTTATCAACTATGGAGGCTGAGTTTGTGGCTTGTTCATCTGCCGTTCAGGAAACCATTTGGTTGAGGAGATTCCTTCAGCATTTGGATGTTGTCACACACACTTCAGACCCTGTGACTATCCATTGTGACAGCATGGCTGCACTCACTTATGCTAAGGATCCTAAATACCACGGCAGAACCAAACACATTGATTTGAGGTTCAACTTTATCAGTGACATTGTGGCACAGAAAGAAGTGATCTTGGAGCACATCCCTACGAGTCGCATGGTTGCGGACCCTTTGACTAAGCCCATTGCTAGAGATATTTATCTTACTCATGTTAGGGCTTTAGGACTACGTAGGTGGAGATATATATATGTGTATTCAGTTGAACTCATATTTTTTTTTTTGGGATATTTATGCCATTAGTATTCATATTTGTTTCTATTGCACATTTATGTTTACTACTTTTTGCAATGGTTTGTGAATTGGCATACACAGAATAAATAAATTGATGTTAGCAAGCAAGATTGGCTTACTCACACGAGCAATCGCCCTTAGCGCTAGGTAGCGAGCAAGGATGAGACTAGTGGCTTATTGTATTTGGAGCAAATAGAGAAGCTAAAATTATCCACTAGCTATGTCGCCTTGGTTGGAGCCAAGATGAGGTCTTGTTAGAGACTGACCATGGATATGAGAGTACCCAGTTTTCCATGTTGTGCCTGTTATGGGTAGCCAGATGCGAGATCTCATTTGATGCCTGAGAGGCGAGCAAATAGAGAATTCGAGTTAGACGCTAGGAAGCGACTTATGCGCTTAAGAGTGACTAGACTAAGATCTGTATGGTATGTGAGTTTAACATCACTCTTTGGAAGAGTTACTCCAATATAACATGCATTCGTACTGCATGTGCTTATTGACCCGTTAGCGAGGTGAAAGAATGGATCCCTACTTCTTCACCGTGTGAGTCCTAAATGTCATTTTTCTTAAATGACTTCACTTTGTGCCTTTTGTGACCTTTGATATGTCATAAGATGAGGAGTTGATGTTCAACTACTTTGGTATGTTGCCTGCAATCGTGTAGGATTCGACTTTAAGGGACATTATTGGGAAAGCGGTCAATTTCAAATTAAATGATATGAGGGTGAAGGGAAGATCATCTAGTTCTACATCTCTGCTCTATATTCATTGTCGACAACTCACATCGCTCTCTATGGGATGCTAATTGGGTGTGAATATAATGCGGGACCTAGGAGAGTCAAACATGCTCTTTGAGGGATTAGAGATGTTTTTGGACCGATGCAGCTAGATGCGTCTGGGTACATGAGACGCTATTTCTGTTCATTTTGGGTTGATGTCTCTATGCTGACTCATATTGAGTTTCTAGTATAGAGCTCCCACATGCAGGTGTTCTCAGCGGTCGCACGGTGCATTGGCTAGTATGAGATTGTTCATTTTTTGGGAGATTGAGATAGAGATGTGGCAGTGTCATGCCAACTCATGTGCGAGTGGGAGATGTTAGAAATTGGGCGCCCATGTGGCATGACCCATGAACCTTTTGAACCTTATCCATATAAGTTTGAATTTGAATTTAAAACTTATTTGGATAACCACTCATGATATCTATATCTATTATATCAACTGATATGGATAGATGATATATTTATCCTATATATCTGATATGATATATGGGATATGGGATAATAAAAAACAACGTATGTTTTTCCCATATTGACTCTCTCCCATTAAACAACAATCAAGCTTTTTGTACTGTGACTGGTGTGGGTGATACTCATATTGTGGTATCACTCCACTGCTGGGTTCGTTGTTCGCATTCTTGAAGCACGTAATTTACCCATGAGATTCTTCGCTTTAGGTTCTGTCACTAAGGTATGTTCTGAAATTTTTACCCGCTGTCTTATACTTTAATTTACAGTGGGATTTGTTTGTTTCTACTATTGTGTGCATGGCTCAGTTGAAGGATGCGTAGCCAGCACAAATCAGCTTTACAAACCAAAGCAGCATCTGCGTTACACCATCCAAAGAAGTAGCTGTGTTACACTGTCCTTACACTCTTTTTATATAGGTAATAAATAGGAATGCAACAAAATTATGTTGAATTGGAGTGAGCAAAATTTGGGTGAATATATATATATATATCAATTTTTCATTGGGTAATTATTTGAATAAAGGAAATGTTCTTTCTCATCTAACTTGCATTTTTAGAAACTTTGTTAGCTACAAGGAATTCTTTTTTTTTTATTTTATTTCTTCTTTTCAATCTCAAAGGAACAGCTTGACAAACATGTAGTTGGTGATAGAATAAGATTATTCATGTTTCACATAATATTTAAGTGAGGTTTTTTTTTTAATATGTATAAATCTTTGGTTTTTTCTTTTTTTTTTTTTTGAAAAAATTCAGACATGGGTTGTATTAATGTTTGAACCCAAGTGAGTTTTATCCAAACTAAATCAATCAGCTCACAAAGAAAAAAGTCATCTTTGTAGCCCATAAAAATTCAAGAAGAACACAAAAACAATAATACAGTCTAATTTAAAACTCCTAGTCAAAGATATTTGTAGACACATGGTGGACAAAAGCATCTCATACCAAAAAAAAACAGAGCAACAATAAAATAAGGCCGTGGAACCTCATAAAAAAACAACACAACATCAATAAAATAAGGCCCTGAATGTATATTAACATTCAATACAAGTAGGCGTAAGACAGGAACACCCACAAAGAGAGAGACAGAGAAGATGAACATACCGGTTATTTTGTTTGCTATAGATACAAATAGGACCGACATTAGCAGCAGAAAGTATATATATAATCCTATTTCTCCTTATAGTTCATAGTCAGTTTGTTTTTGTTGTCTCTTGCTTTCCCAAGAGGTAGAATCAAGCAGGTGATGTTGGAAATTTTGAATTTAAATTTACTCCAATGGTTGTGTCTCTTGAGATGGAAGGGTGTGTCCTTTTGAAGAGTCACAACCTTTCTGAAGAGTTATATAGAAGTCTATATATTCCATCTCCCTCACTTCAATTTGAAAAGAGAATTGTCATTTTCTTCTTCACTTTGCATTTATTCTTCATATTTCATGAGTCTAATTTTCCTATAAAGAGAGCACATACACAGCGAAATTCGCTAGGCTTGCAATAGTAGTGTTGCTAGTGTAAGATATTAATCGTTATATCGTGGGAGATAGACGTCCATTGAATCCTAAGCACCGATGGGAGGGCGAATCTGTCTTAAGGAGAGAGTGTCACACACTCGACTCGATCAGGTTTTATCTATTTATAGTTTTATCACATTATTATGTCGATTTATTTCAGTTTTGGTTTTATCTAAAAATCGTTTGCATATTTTTAAATTATATTTTCCTGATAGTTTGGTACTATTTTTTCAACAATCTTAAGACAGATTCCGTTTTTTTGTTTGGGGGGAAATATAATTGATTAATTGCAATGTTCTATTAATGGGATCATTTTTGAATTTGTGGTTTGACTAATGGGTTATGACAAATTAGAACTGTTTCTATTTTATATTCAGAATAGAATATAATAGATTGTAGTTTAATTAATAATAGACAGAATTATTTGTGTTTTTACTACTTTCACATGGTTTATGTAATTTCATGGTTTATGTAAGTGGGTTTTCTGGCTATAATGAACAATAACAGTTAAAGTCTGTTACAGACGTTTGAATCACAAGGTTGTTATTGTTATCATTTCTATTCTAATTCAAATATTTTTCCTACTTGAATCTGTGATTCAATTTCTAGGTCTTGGTATGTTGTTCATGTCTATTGTGAATATGATACTCTTCTTTCATATTACTTAGATAGGTGATTGTCTATAACTTTCTGATATAACATGCTTATGTTATATATTTGACATGTTCTTTCTTTTCTTTTCTAAGAGTTAAATAGGCTAATAGAATAACCTATCGTAGTAATTCGGTTGTCATTCTTTCCGAATCGATTTGTTGTCTTTGAAGATATATTGTTTTTTTTTTTTTTTTTGGTTTATGCATAATTTTAATTGTGATATCCTTGATTTATTCTAATGCTTGTATTCAATACTTTACTGATACGAGAGAGTGAAACAAATTTTGTTTACTATTTTTTAATTCTGTTTAATATAGAAGTTTTAATCTGTTTTGTCCTGGGTTGAATTTATACAGACGAAAAATGATTTGTGGCACTAAAACTGTTGGCACTAATGGCACTAATTTCCTGTTTTGGTAACTTTTTTTTTTTTTTTTCTTTACCTGATATAGAAATTAGTGCCATTAGTGCTCAACAAATTAGTGCCACAAATCAAAGCCCTATACAGACTTTGTATTTTGTATTTTTGTTAATCTGTTGTGAACTATTCGGCTTCAATTTGTGTGATTTGTTATACAGATTTCTAATTATTTTATACTATAAAAACTGTTCTCTTTATAATGATAATAAATAAAAAATAAAAAAATAAAAACCATTCTAATGGTGTATTGATCAAGTCTTTTTTTTATTAAATTATTTGTCGTAAGTGATTTGACTATTGTTGATTTACAACTATGAACAAAGTATAAAGCCATAAGTACTGCTTTTACGAACAGTAGGCAATGGTTAATACACACGAAGAAGCGACTCTTTGTTCATGGTGTTTGGACTTTCAAATTTTGAATTTCTTTTAAATGCATTTTGTGGGGTTTTGTCTTCTTTGGTGCTGGAACAGTTTATTTAAAACTATTTTTTATTTATTTATTTTCTTATTCTAGAAATTGTTAAACTGATTTTGAATAGTTTATTTTTCTGATTTTTTCAATTCTAAAATTTAAACTATTTTTCTGTATTTCCAGTTCTGGAAATTTTTGTTTAAATTTTTATAATTGTTAGAATTTCAATTATGTATATTTGTTTATAAGTTAGTTTCTCAAGTTCTTCTTAAGGAAAGGCACAAATATTTGACAAATATTTTGCGGAAGTTTTCAAGAATGTGTTTTTAAAATCAAGATCTGATTTTAATTACTAAAATCTGGTATGATTTTTGATTTGTGAATTCTTGAAACTTGAGAAAATATAGAGTATATGTTATATAGTTGAAAAAATTTTCAGAATGTAATTTGATGTCATTAATTGATATATTTGATATATCGATTTGATATGTAGTGTATTATTAATGGATGTCAATTATTTATCAAAGTGTTGATAAAAATATAAACTTATGTATTTTGACATAAGAGGAATTCTAACATTCTTTAGATTAATGACTGTGAAATTGGTGTGGTAACCGATAACTCCGTAATGAAATATTATATGAGTTAAAATATTTTATGGGTGAAAAACGCTTTGGTAATTGTCGACGTAGTCACCAATACTGGATAAGACAAATAAGATGTAAATGTAATTATACAGTGATATTTATATTCCATGTTAAGATTGGAATTAAGGGTTGCAGCAATCAAAAAGAAATTAATCATGGCTAAAGAAATGTTATTTGACAAAGTGTTATGGCCACAACCGGTTTTAGTGATTTCTTCTTTGTACTGCAAAAGCAAGTTATGAAGTCTAATTATTTTTAGACAAATTAGTATTGTGATTATATTCACAAAGCAATTTACATATTGTTATTTAGCTCAAGCACGCCAATTAATGATATATTCTGATTTATTTCAGAATTGTGGGGGTGTATTAATATTTTTTGTAATTATACATCAGCAAGAGAAATTAAGTTTTCTTAGAATGCTTGAAATGTGGGGGTGCTTGGAGTATTTTGCTAAAGTAACGGTTCCGATTGTAAGTCTACAAAGAATCTCAATTCTTTCTATAGGACAAAGTTGGAGTAGAAGCAAATATGGTTTCATTAACTCCTAAGGAACAACTCTATGTTTATTATTTTAAATTTGAAAATGGGAGTGACATAGAGTAACGGTAAATCTCGATGTAATCAAAGACTTAATACCGTAGGACATTTGCTTTCAGTTGTGAATATTGTCTAAGGATAATATAATGGATCCGCTAATGATATATAATTGAGAAGGTCAAACGAAAAATAGTGGCCGCTAAACAAAAAGTTTGACCAGAGAGCAAATGAGGAAAAGTTCATTGAAGGGAATGTGATTAAAGCCTATTACATCAGAGTCATCATAATGGTAACCCTACTTAGGTGATTGAAGATTCCAAGAACTAAATTCAAAGGGACAACTAAGTTATGTGTGGCTTGCCAGAAATCACTAAAGGAGTCTATCTCCTATCCATTCCTATGATGAGAGTGATATCTGCAACATGTGTTGTATGTAGGGGACTTAGGATAAGCTATACTTTTAATGATCACTTATATCTTGAAAACTCTAAAGGGGTATCTTTCAAGAGGAGTATTTAAGAGACTCGAAATAAAGATCACCTATATGAGTGTGAAGGGGCCACCTCTATGAGAATTGATAAGGCTAAATTTTCTAAAGCACTCATGAAACACCAAGACTTGCCCAAGGCCAAAACGGGCACAATCGTGAGAACTAAACTGTGTATGGAGATATTTTGTGTGAATTCTATTGTCTTGGCGTACACAAACGGCTGAACAATTCAAGGCATCACGTCCACTGATTAGCTAGTAAGTCCGATAGGCTTTCACTAGGGAAGGTTCAAAGCCAAAAGCTACCTATCTCGATGCAGGGTATTTCCTTAATGTACTCTCTCTTTGTCTGCATGTTGTTGCATGTCCTTTCCGTAAATTTCATTCATGTAAGGGATTTGTTGGCTTATTTTTTCTATGAAGGAAAATATTATAAATGCGAGCGTGCCAGTAAGGATTGAAAAATCCTTACAGATTAAATTCAAGCCAATTATCAAGCGATTGTGTTGACAGTTCTTTCGCCTCAACAAAGAGGACTTCAAAATTGCCAAAGTGTAGAGAAAAGAAAAATTAAAAGAAGAAAGGGAGATGGAGAAAGACGATTGAGTGAACAATCAAAGTAATAATTACTTACCTCTACTCCTATGCTTCAAAAATGAAGTGCATAAAATGCTTCGAAATGGAAATGCTGAAAATAAATGCTTCGAAATATAAATCTATGTTAAACTACTCCTAAGATAAGGAAAATGACAAGAAATATTAAAATCAAGTGTCTTTGATTTAAGTTCTGGATCCTTTACAATGTAGCCATTAATGGCTATTTATAGAAGAAAAAATACAGCAATAACTACTTAGTAACTACCCATTTCTTCCATCTTCATTCTTGTCTTGCCACGTGTCCTTCCACTCATCCACTTTGTCCTTTCACTCATCCTTCATATTCTCCACCATCTCTATAACTTCTTTTAACTTCCAAATGAATAAGAGGATGCCACGTGTCCTACAATTATATAAATAATAAAAATTACAGATTTATGGTGCTAACATTACCCCCCGCGGACCTTAAAAATGATGTTTATTTGAATTTTTGAATGGCCGAACCAAGCACATGATTAATCTAAGCAATAAAATGCTTCGAATAATATCAACAAAGTGCTTTGAATGATATAATAGCACCAATAAAGTGTTTCGAATGAGCATGAAATTATGACTAGATGACCAATAACAAGCTTCGAAGGTGGTATAAAAGACCAAATTCATCGTTTGAAGGTCATGCGGCACAAATTTGAAGGAACAACATCACCCTTCGAAGGTTGGAAGCATTGATATAGGATGATGATACTTACAATGAAGTTTCAAGGTTAGGCTTGATGCTTTGAATGTATCTTCGAAGCTTTATACAGTTTCGAAGGTGAAGTAATCAACCTTCGAAACAACTCTTGATGCTTCGAATGTATCTTCAAAGCTTTATACAGTTTCGAAGGTGAAGTAATCAACCTTCGAAACAACTCTTGATGCTTCGAATGTCGAAGGTGAAGTAATCAACCTTCGAAACAACTCTTGATGCTTCGAATGTATTTTCAAAGCTTTATACAGCTTCGAAGGCGAAGTAATCAACCTTCGAAACAACTCTTGATGCTTCAAATGTATCTTCAAAGCTTTATACAGCTTTGAAGGCGAAGTAATCAACCTTCGAAACAACTCTTGATGCTTCGAATGTATCTTCGATGCTTTGATTGTGTACAACTGGCCATCAATTTGAAAAGATAAGTCATTCTCAACCATTTATTTAAATGCATAGGCTTTTTCTAGCCAAGTTCATGCATTTTAAATGGTCATCCCTTGTTCTAGCCAAGTTCATGTTTCGAACTCATAAGAACAATTTGTTAATTTTATTAGCCACATCATCAGAATTACATTTTGATGTGAACCACAAATCCAAAAAGGATTTTGAACACCAAAAGTCATGGTATAGTGTGACCATGAAAATTCATACTTTTTGACATTTTGAAAAATGTCAAAAATTTTAAATTCATGAACAGTGGCTTGTTCATTATTCTTGACCATGTTTGGTTTAAAAACATGACTTTCGCCGAATTGATTTTCATAATTCTTTGGCAAAGTGGGTTGTTTTTCCATGTTAGCCATTAATGGCTTATGAAAATCCCCCATAAGAATGTTATTTTCATGACTTGACTCTCTAAAAATTGGTTTTTGGACCCCCCGAGCCATGTATGAAACATCATTCTTAGCCAAATTTGGCTCAAAAACATGCTCTTTCGTTATGTTAATTTCATAATTTGGCTCTTTAAAAACGGACTCTTGAACCTCCCGAGCCATTGATGAAATCAACTCTTTGCTTTTGCTATTTTCAACCATGGAAAAATTCTGAAAAAATTCACCAATTCCGGCCATTAAAGCCTCAGTTAAAGACTTGGTAGTGAGAGTTGATAACTCATCATTCCATTGGCGAATTTCCATATCAAGTTTGATGAATTTCTCCAATTAAATGGTGTCTTTTTTCTTTCACCAAATAATATTGTAATGGATGAAAGTTTATTTCATCAAGAAAATGGATCTCTTCTTGAAGATCCAAAATTTTTCTTTCACGCCAATATATTTCAAATTGACAAGTTCGAATGGCGAAATCCAAATCGTTTGTCATTTCTTACACTTGGCAGTCCCACTGGGCGTGCCAAAAAATGTTGGCTTATTTTTCCTACGAAGGAAAATATTATAAATGCGAGCGTGCCAGCAAGGATTGAAAAATCCTTACAGATTAAATTCAAGCCAATTATCAAGCGATTGTGTTGACAGTTCTTTCGCCTCAACAAAGAGGACTTCAAAATTACCAAAGTGTAGAGAAAAGAAAAATTAAAAGAAGAAAGGGAGATAGAGAAAGACGATTGAGTGAACAATCAAAGTAATAATTACTTACCTCTATTCCTATGCTTCAAAAATGAAGTGCATAAAATGCTTCGAAATGGAAATGCTGAAAATAAATGCTTCGAAATATAAATCTATGTTAAACTACTCCTAAGATAAGGAAAATAACAAGAAATATTAAAATCAAGTGTCTTTGATTTAAATTATGGATCCTTTACAATGTAGCCATTAATGGCTATTTATAGAAGAAAAAATACAGCAATAACTACTTAGTAACTACCCATTTCTTCCATCTTCATTCTTGTCTTGCCACGTGTCCTTCCACTCATCCACTTTGTCCTTTCACTCATCCTTCATATTCTCCACCATCTCTATAACTTCTTTTAACTTCCAAATGAATAAGAGGATGCCACGTGTCCTGCAATTATATAAATAATAAAAATTGCAGATTTATGGTGCTAACAGGATTGTTGGAAAATTTGAATTTAAATTTACTCCAATGGTTGTGTCTCTTGAATGGTTGTTTATTCCATATCCCTCACTTCAATTTGAAAAGAGAATTGTCATTTTCTTTTTCACTTTGCATTTATTCTTCATATTTCCTGAGTCTAATTTTCCTATAAAGAGAACACATACACACCGAAGTTCACTAGGCTTGCAATAGTAGTGCTGCTAGTGTAAGCTATTGATCGTTGTATCTTGGGAGATAGGCGTCCATTGAAGCCTAAGCACCGGTGGGAGAACAAATCTGTCTTAAGAAGAGAGTGTCACACACTCGACTCGATCAGGTTTTATCTATTTATAGTTTTATCACGTTATTATGTCGATTTATTTCAGTTTTAGTTTTGTCCAAAAATCGTTTACATATTTTTAAATTAAATTTTCCCGATAGTTTGGTACTATTTTTCCAACAGGTTAGTCATCAGCATCAAGCAACTGAATCATTCTGAGTACCATCCTCAGCCAAAAACCAACAGGCGAAATGGACGAACAAAAAAAAAAAACATCAACAATCGAGCTAGGACAAATGAGGGACTTTAAGGCGTTAGATTCAAAAGGAGCTGCCTGCTTCCCTTCTTTTATATATGGGCAACAGAGGTGAGATTGCTATTATCTATTAGGATAAAGGGCAAAAAGAAGAGTTTAATGTGTTAGATTCAACTTGCTTGCTTTAAGTTTTCTTAGAATGCTTAAAATGCAGGAGTACTTGGAGTATTTTACCAAAGTAACGGTTCCGATTGTAAGTCTACAAAGAATCTCAATTCTTTCTATAGGACAAAGTTGGAGTAGAAGCAAATATGGTTTCATTAACTCCTAAGGAACAACTCTATGTTTATTATTTTAAATTTGAAAATGGGAGTGACATAGAGTAACGGTAAATCTCGATGTAATCAAAGACTTAATACCGTAGGACATTTGCTTTCAGTTGTGAATATTGTCTAAGGATAATATAATGGATCCGCTAATGATATATAATTGAGAAGGTCAAACGAAAAATAGTGGCCGCTAAACAAAAAGTTTGACCAGAGAGCAAATGAGGAAAAGTTCATTGAAGGGAATGTGATTAAAGCCTATTACATCAGAGTCATCATAATGGTAACCCTACTTAGGTGATTGAAGATTCCAAGAACTAAATTCAAAGGGACAACTAAGTTATGTGTGGCTTGCCAGAAATCACTAAAGGAGTCTATCTCCTATCCATTCCTATGATGAGAGTGATATCTGCAACATGTGTTGTATGTAGGGGACTTAGGATAAGCTATACTTTTAATGATCACTTATATCTTGAAAACTCTAAAGGGGTATCTTTCAAGAGGAGTATTTAAGAGACTCGAAATAAAGATCACCTATATGAGTGTGAAGGGGCCACCTCTATGAGAATTGATAAGGCTAAATTTTCTAAAGCACTCATGAAACACCAGGACTTGCCCAAGGCCAAAACGGGCACAATCGTGAGAACTAAACTGTGTATGGAGATATTTTGTGTGAATTCTATTGTCTTGGCGTACACAAACGGCTGAACAATTCAAGGCATCACGTCCACTGATTAGCTAGTAAGTCCGATAGGCTTTCACTAGGGAAGGTTCAAAGCCAAAAGTTACCTATCTCGATGCAGGGTATTTCCTTAATGTACTCTCTCTTTGTCTGCATGTTGTTGCATGTCTTTTCCGTAAATTTCATTCATGTAGGCGATTGTTGGAAAATTTGAATTTAAATTTACTCCAATGGTTATGTCTCTTGAATGGTTGTTTTCTTAATGGTTGTTTATTCCATCTCCCTCACTTCAATTTGAAAAGAGAATTGTCATTTTCTTCTTCACTTTGCTTTTATTCTTCATATTTCCTGAGTCTAATTTTCCTATAAAGAGAACACATACACACCGAAGTTTACTAGGCTTGCAATAGTAGTGCTGCTAGTGTAAGCTATTGATCGTTGTATCCTGGGAGATAGACGTCCATTGAAGCCTAAGCACCGGTGGGAGGACGAATCTGTCTTAAGGAGAGAGTGTCACACACTCGACTCGATCAAGTTTTATCTATTTATAGTTTTATCACGTTATTATGTCGATTTATTTCAGTTTTAGTTTTGTCCAAAAATCATTTACATATTTTTAAATTAAATTTTCCCGATAGTTTGGTACTATTTTTCCAACAGGTGAGTCATCAGCATCAAGCAACTGAATCATTCTGAGTACCATCCTCAGCCAAAAACCAACAGGCGAAATGGACGACCAAAAAAAAAAAACATCAACAATCGAGCTAGGACAAATGAGGGACTTTAAGGCGTTAGATTCAAAAGGAGCTGCCTGCTGCCCTTCTTTTATATATGGGCAACAGAGGTGAGATTGCTATTATCTATTAGGATAAAGGGCAAAAAGAAGAGTTTAATGTGTTAGATTCAACTTGCTTGCTTTCACTCTTTTATATACAGGTTATAGATTATTGTGGTATATCACATTACAAATAAATCTTAGCCATCAATTATAAATTTTGGACTGTTTTAAGTTTTTTTTCTTGTCTATAGAATTGAGGTGTGTGTATGCTGGGTGTGTATCTCTCAAATCACTCTCACCTGTGACACACTTTGCATGTGCACACCTCACATACACACACTGGTACACATCTCAAGGCACTCTTTTCTCACACGTTAGAGCATTCCTTACTTTTTTAATAAAAAAAATAAAATTAAGTAAAATTAATTTTTTTTCATTTTATTTGGATAAAATGTATATAATTTTTAGTATATATCTGATTTTTATAAAATTAATAATACCATTCAAAAGATTAATGAAATCTTTAAAATGAGACTCAATATTTAACATATAAAGTGTATTTAGCCTTTATTTTGGAAGAACTTTTCTAGTTTGGTTTTTTAGTTATTTTAAACTGGTTAAAAAAGATGAGATAAAATAATTATTATTTGAATGTGACATTTTACCTTATTAATTTTTTAGTCTATTTTGTCTTTTAGTTAGCTATATTAGTTCTAACTATCTTGCCAAATAGGACCTTAGTTTATGAAAGGGCTAATAATATTCGATCAAATTAATTTTTTTCAAATTTACACTACTCAACATACTTTAAAAAGTAAACAATTCGAATCATCTAAATAGATAAAAAAAAAACATCTGTTGCGCCCTATGTGCAACAACCACCAAAACCCAAAATGCATGAACACCTTTGCTTTGAGAGTAGTGAATAAGGTTTTGTTTAGGATTTTTTTTTTTTACTATAAAAAGTCAAAAATTCAATCTCAAGATATATATATATTTTGAGTTGTTCAAAAAAAAAAAAAAAAAGATATAATTTTTGAGAAATTTTTTAAAAATTTTGTGTGGTTCAATTTTTTTTAAAAAATTTTCTAAAATCACTTTATCTCTCCTACACATCAATCAATTACTTCTTCTCTCTCATTTTTCCTTCTCAATTATTTTTTCTCTCACACACATCTACTCAATTATAATAAAATATCAAATCATCCCAAACTCTAAGACTATTTTCAAAGTACACAACCAAACAAACCAAAAAAATTCTAAACTCTCTTCCCAATTTTTTTTTTTTTTTTTTTTTTTTGGTTGAAAATTTATCTCAAAATACAAACCAAACACACCCAAAGAGTTTCACCGATTCACACAGGAAGTCACCTATTAGTTTGAAAAGACCAATATAACCTTAGTTTTACAATAAGGCTAATCCAAGCGTTGCTTTTTACATAGACAAAATGAGAAATAATAGTAAAAATTAAATTATACACATTAATTAATCATGTTTTTTTATATAACTATCTATATAATTTTAAAAAATTATTTTGTAAATATATTAATATTTTTCATCTTATTAAAAATTACTAAAAGAAATTGATATCCTAGGTAGGCAACCCAGGAGAGGAGTGAGGAGTGAATTGGATTATTAAAAATTTTACAATATTAAAATTAACACAATATTCAAAATTTTAACAAATAAAAAAAAAACAGAATAATAATTGTCAATATAAAAGTAAGAGAGATAGGGAGAGAAAATCAAACACCGAGATTTATAGTGGTTCGGCACGGCAGGCCTACATCCACTCCCCAATGAACCTCCTTAAGAATTTCTTTACTATCAATTGAATAAATACACCACCAAGCTTGTGAATTTGGCACAAGACTTACTCTTATCTATTGAGCCTCACTCAACAATAAATGTCTTACCCTTACAAAATCTTTCACAAAAATAATGCAAAAAAAAAAAAAAAGTAGTACTTAAACCTTCTTTTACAATAATTCTCTCACAAAGAGTAGATATGAAAGTATAAGAACAAAAGCTACACTTAGATCTGAAAGTGAAATAGCATAATACAATATACTCAGAATTTTGGAGCACACAGAAATTTTTCTCTTCAAGTTCTTGATTTTTCTCCATACACAACACTTCTATTTATACTCAAAAATATACCCATTGGAGGAGACAGACGCTCCTCAAGACGTCAGCTGAATGAATCAGTTTGGAAGAGAATCACGTGGAAAAAAATTTGCACTCTTGCAAATTTGAACATCTTTAGAGATTAGTCAAAAGTGTACAAAAAAGCAAAAAGAAAAATTAATTTGAATTATATCATGTATGACTTTCCACATGCTAATAATTAATGTTTCCATACGCTAATATATATGATATAATCAATGTTGTGTAAAAAAATATAATTGCTCCCGTGATGTATGCTATTTGTATTATATGCATTATATATATAATGTTCTAATCAAATATTTGCATACACAGAAAAAAAATTTAAATAATATTTCTAATGGATCTGAAAATATATGCCCTCTTTAAAATATTGTATATGTTGTAGAGATTTTAAACTAAATATATCCTACCACTCTATATCAATTTTGTCAAAACAAGACAATCCATCAATATCAAATTTGTCAAAATAATACAACTAATCAATTTGTCAAAAGATGAATAGTAATCAACCCTATTTTTCAAAAAGTGAATAGTAAAGTTTTCAAAATATTTCCATTTAAATAATAGTTATAAAAAAATATTTCATACAACTTATATTTTAAACAGATAATATTTTGTGTCAAATAAAGTTTTCAAATAATATTTTAAACATCATCAAAATTAAACAATATGATTAACAATCTCCCCCTTTTTTATGATGGCAATATTTGTATGGATTTGATACAAAATAGAAATCAACAAGTTATTTGATAATTTTGCAACATAAGATATTTAAAGCATATACATGTACAGCAATTCAAAATCATATACATGCATAACAATTCAAAATCATATTTTCTTCTCCCCTTTTGACATCATCAAAATAAACTATGGAGATAGGAAACACACACAATTGATACAATAATTTGAGATGCTAAAAATATAATAATGTTCCTTAGGTCTTGTCAAGATCATTGTGGGGATTTTGAAGCATCTCGAGTATTGAGGAGATATGCATCGAGTATTGGAGCGATGGAGTGTATAAAAAGTGACAAGGATGATAGGCAAAGAGATGAAATTATCAAGTGTTAGGTTACCAATGGTGCAGGCACATGCTATTCCTGTAAATGAGGGTCCTAGTGTTATTGGTAATCGAAATGATATCGATGCTATTAATAACGCTCTTAGTACACAGGCAATGACTACAGTGTCCAATATGGCGCAACGATTACAAGCAACAGTACAAGAAAATCAGCAATGGAAAGATGAGGTGTGCTTGTTAAAACAACAACTGGTTAATATATGTAAAGAGAAGAAAGAGTTAAAAAGAAAAAATGCACAGTTGGAGAATGCAATGCAATATTATGCAACGGTTATAATGCCAAGACTCACAGAAGTTGAAAATAGAAAGAAGCATGTAAAAGAGGCTCATGAAAAATTGTTGAGAGAAGTGATACAATCAATGTTGTGTAAAAAAATATAATTGCTCCCGTGATGTATGCTATTTGTATTATATGCATTATATATATAATGTTCTAATCAAATATTTGCATACACAGCAAAATCTTTTTAAATAATATTTCTGATGGATCTGAAAATATATGCCCTCTTTAAAATATTGTATATGTTGTAGAGATTTTAAACTAAATATATCCTACCACTCCATATCAATTTTGTCAAAACAAGACAATTCATCAATATCAAATTTGTCAAAATAATACAACTAATCAATTTGTCAAAAGATGAATAGTAATCAGCCCTATTTTTCAAAAAGTAAATAATAAAGTTTTCAAAATATTTCCATTTAAATAATAGTTATAAAAAAATATTTCATACAACTTATATTTTAAACAGATAATATTTTGTGTCAAATAAAGTTTTCAAATAATATTTTAGACATCATCAAAATTAAACAATATGATTAACAATCTCCCCATTTTTTATAATGGCAATATTTGTATGGATTTGATACAAAATAGAAATCAATAAGTTATTTGATAATTTTGCAACATAAGATATTTAAAGTATATACATGTACAGCAATTCAAAATCATATGCATGCATAACAATTCAAAATCATATTTTCTTCTCCCCTTTTGACATCATCAAAATAAACTATGGAGATAGGAAACACACACAGTTGATACAATAATTTGAGATGCCAAAAATATAATAATGTTCCTTAGGTCTTGTCGAGATCATTGTGGGGATTTTGGAGCATCTCAAGTATTGAGGAGATATGCATCGAGTATTGGAGCGATAGAGTGTATAAAAAGTGACAAGGATGATAGGCAAAGAGACGAAATTATCAATGGTGCAGGCACATGCTATTCTTGTAAATGAGGGTCCTAGTGTTATTGGTAATCGAAATGATATCGATGCTATTAATAACACTATGGCTCTTAGTACACAGGCAATGACTACAGTGTCCAATATGGCGTAACGATTACAAGCAAGAGTACAAGAAAATCAGCAATGGAAAGATGAGGTGTGCTTATTAAAACAACAACTGGTTAATATATGTAAGGAGAAGAAAGAGTTAAAAAGAAAAAATGCACAGTTGGAGAATGCAATGCAATATTATGCAACGGTTATAATGCCAAGACTCACAGAAGTTGAAAATAGAGAGAAGCATGTAAAAGAGGCTCATGAAAAATTGTTGAGAGAAGTGAAACGGAAAAAATCTGTGAAGCCTTCTGAAAACTTACATGTAATCGAGTAAAATTTTCTTCTTCTGAAATAAAATTGCAAGCATTTTTCCTCCCCTTTTTTTTATCTTTTTTTTTATTTATTTATATACATTTTGTCTTTAAAAAAAAAAATTGATGGTGCAGATAAGTAGTACAAAAAAAATATTTATATACTCCCCCTAAAATTATGTACAGAATATACACACGCCCCCTTTTATTTATTTATTTAGTTATTTTTTTTTTATTATTATTATTATTATTATTATTATTATTATAATTGTGAATCTCAAAATATATGAATCTCCCCCTAAATTAATACACTAAAAATTACATAAATTTGAAGAAACAAATTACCAATCTATAATATCAAGGGTCATTAAGATCCGGCCATAAACAACTACACCAAGTGCACTAACATAAAAGGAGAAAATAAAAATAAAAACAATTTCTTCAGACAAGGTAGAAACAACCATTATTAAATCCAAGAGAGTTTGGAGCACATACAACAAGTAAAAAAATATAACACAGAGCAAAAAGAATTTTAACATGTTGATCGGTGATGACCTTGATGATTGGAGGAAATAGAGAAGATCGTGTAGATCGGTGACGAATTTTTGTAGATCGACAATGGATCTTGATGGATTAGTCACGGATCTTGATAGATCAGTCACTGAACTTGATGGATCGGTGATAAAACTTGATGAATTGGTAAAGATGGTGATGCAGATTTTGGGTAGAGAAGTGATGAAACTCGGTAAATTTGTGAGGGATTTGGGTGGATGATAGATGATGTTGTGGATAATGGGGCTGGTTGTAGAAGATGGTGAGGATGAAGATGGAGTCGGTTGAAGATGAGAGGAAGAAAGGGAGAGTGACAGAGCGAGAGAAAGAGAAAACAGAGAGTGAGGGAGAAAGCGGGTGCGAGAGAAACGGAGTGGGTGAGAGAGAGAGAGAGAGAGAGAGAGAGAGAGAGAGAGAGAATATATGTATATAATTTATTTTTATTTTTATTTTTATTATTATTTATAATTATTATTAGAAATATTTTATTTAATTATTTATTTGTAAAAAAAATTATTTTTAATATAAACATTATATTGGAGTATTCATCATACCAAGTTATGTTCTAATATAACAAAATTGTTCTTCATTTAGAGGCTTGGTAAATATGTCAGCTAATTGATGATTTGTAGACACAAATTCGAGTTCAATGTCACCTTTGAGTACATGATCTCTTAGAAAATGATGCCTTATTTCAATGTGTTTAGTGCGTGAGTGCTGAATAGGATTTTTTGAAAGGTTAATGGCACTTGTGTTGTCACATTTTACAGGAATATGATCATAGTGAAATCCAAAATCTTGAAATTGTTTCATCCAAAGCAATTGTGCACAACACCCAACAGCGGCAATGTATTCTCCTTCAGCAGTTGATAGAGTCACTGAGTTTTGTTTTTTTGCAAAACCAAGAAGTGAGTGAGTGTCCAATAAAATGATAAGTGCCACTAGTGCTTTTTCGATCAAGTCTACATCTCGCAAAGTCGGCATCTGAGTAACAAAAAAATTCATAGGTGGTTCCCTTAAGATACCATAATCCCAAATTTGGAGTTCCAACAAGATATCTGAAAATTCGTTTGACTGGGGTGATGTGTGACTCTTTCGGTGCGGATTGAAAACGTGCACACATACAAACACTAAACATTATATCGGGTCTACTTGCAGTAAGATAGAGTAGGGAACCAATCATACCTCGATATTTATTTTCATCTACAGGTTTACCTTGCTTATCTTTGTCCATTTTTATTGATGTGCTCATTGGAGTTGCTACAGGCTTTGATGATTCCATTTCAAACCTTTTGAGTAGATCTTTGACATATTTCGTTTGATTTAAATGGATCCCATCATTAGTTTGTTTAATTTGTAGACCAAATAAGTAATTTAACTCCCCCATCATACTCATTTCAAATTCACCCTGCATATCTTTAGCAAACTCTTTGTACAAACTTTCATTAGTAGCACCAAAAATGATATCATTAACATAAATTTGAACAATTAGCATATCTTCCTTTTTTATTTTTATAAAAAGTGTTGTATCAATTTTTCCTCTAAAAAATCCTTTATCAAGTAGAAAATTACTCAATCTTTCATACCATGCTCTAGGAGCATGTTTCAAGCCATATAAAGCTTTTGAGAGTTTGAAAACATAATCCGGGTATTTATGACTTTCGAAACTGGGAGATTGTTCAACATAAACTTCCTCTGAAATGTATCCATTTAAAAAAGTACTTTTAACATCCATTTGATACAATTTGAAATCTTTAAAATATGCAAAAGCAAGTAACATTCTAATAGCTTCTAATGTAGCAAAAGGTGCAAAAGTAACAACTAGCTTTATTTCTAGTAACAACTCCGGATTCATCCATTTTATTTCGAAAAACCCATTTTGTACCAATAACGGGATGATCCTTAGGTCGAGGGGTCAAAAACCAAAATTTATTTCTTTCAAATTGATTTAATTCTTCTTGCATTGCTAAAATCCAGTTTTCATCATTTTCAGCTTCTAAAAACGATTTTCGTTCAATTTGTGAAACAAACACTAAGTTACCATAAATATTTCTAACAGAGGAATGAGTTTTTATACCTTCTGCTGCATCACCTATGATGAGGTCTTTGGGGTGGCCATGAGCATACTTCCATTCTTTTGGTAGATTTGAGTCGTTTTCTGGAAGAGCATATATTTCTTGAAGTTTTTCCATTATCATTTCTTCTTCATGTTTGCGTAATGGATTTTTCTTCATTTTCTTTTATGTAAATGCTCTCTACGCTTGGTTGATTTTCTACAATATCATTACTTACAAGATTCTTGGAAATAATGTTGTTAAATTCATCAAAAATAACACGCACAGATTTTTCAACAAGTAGAGTTCTTTTATTGAATACTCTATAAGCTTTACTAGATATAGAATAATCAAGAAATATAGCTTCATCCGATTTAGTATCAAATTTTCCTAAGTTATCTTTATTGTTATTCAATACAAAGCATTTACAACCAAAAGCATGCAAGTGACTAATATTAGGTTTTCTACCTTTCCAAAGTTCATAAGGGGTTTTCTTAAGAATAAGTCTAATCACGGCACGGTTTATAACATAACATGCAGTGTTAACGGCTTCCGCCCAAAAATATTTAGGCAAATTATCTTCACAAAGCATAGTACGAGCCATTTCTTCAAGAGTTCTATTTTTTCTTTCAACTATACCATTTTGTTGAGGAGTTTTAGGGGCAGAAAAGTTATGATTAATTCCAAACTCATCACAAAATATAATAAAATCATTATTTTCAAATTCTTTACCATGATCACTTCTAACACTACAAATATTAAGATTTTTTTTATTTTGAATTCTTTTACAAAGTCTTGAAAATTATAAAAAGCTTCATTTTTGTGTGCTAAAAATAATACCCATGTATATCTAGTATAATCATCAACACAAACAAGAGTATACGATTTTCCTCCTAAACTTAATATTCTAGATGGTCCGAATAAATCAATATGCAAGAGTTGAAGCGGTTTAGTAATTGAAACAATATTTTTAGATTTAAAAGAAATTCTAGTTTGTTTTCCAAATTGACATGCATCACAAAGTTTGTCTTTTTCAAAAACAATTTTTGGTAAGCCAATGACTAACTCATTTTTTGAAAGTTTGGAAATTAAATCAAAATGAACATGTCATAATCTTCTATGCCAAAACCAACCATTATCATTTATAGCAGATAAACATTTAATGTTAAAATGAGAAGACAAATCATGTAAATCAAACACATATACATTCTCATGTCTATAACCTACAAATAAAATTTTATTTTCTAAGGTGTTCTCAATAGTGCAATGAGTTTTCTCAAAAATAACTCTATATATCCTTTATCACATAATTGACTAATGCTAAGCAAGTTAAGTTTTAAACCTTCAACAAGTAAAACATTTTCAATAATAGGAGAAGGATTTTTACCGATACTACCTACACCAATGATTTTGCCCTTGCTATTGTCGCCGAAGGTCACATATCCGCCATCCTTTGGTTGAAGTGTGGCGAACATAGTTTTATTTCCGGTCATGTGTCTCAAACATGCATTGTCGAGATACCACCTATCGTTACTGGATTTTGTCTTGAGACATACCTACAAAAAATTGATTTTTCTATTGGTACCCATATTTTCTTGGGTCCGTAAAAGTTAGAATTTGACATTCTTGAAATGTCTTTAGGAATCCACATCTTTTTTATTTTAGCAAAAGGATTTCTTTTAACAGGACATGAAGGTGAAATATGACCTTTTGTACCACAAAAATGGCATGTTAGATAAGAGTGACTATAGGATGCATGCACAACCATTTTTGACGGTTTTTACTTTTGAAAAAAGGTTTATACCAATTCCGGCTCTACCAAAAGTACGATTTTGATTTTAAAGAATTTTATCTAAAGTCTATCTACCTTGAGTGAATTTTGAAAGAGTACTTCTCAAGTCTTCAATATTTTCTTTCAAAATAATTTGCTCCTTTTTTAAAGACTCATTTTCTTCTTATAAAACAACTAGTCTTTTCTCAGAAGTTGAAAACTCTTTTCGAATTAAAACCTCATCTTCCTTTTTCATTTTTATGGCTTCATTTTCTAAAGTATTTATCTTGGAAATTAAGGATTCATTTTCTTTTAATAAATTTGAAATCACTTTCTTTTAACAATTACTTTTCAAACTAAGTTTCTTAAATTCAGTACGTAATTCATCAAAAGCTAATTGTAATTCATCAAACATAAAAGATTCATCATTTACCTCATCTTCATTTCGAAGTGCCATTAAGCATAGGTTAGCAACCTCATTTTTGCAAACTTCGGTTTCTGAGTCGCTTTCATCGCTATCTTCTCCCTATGCCGTAATCATGGCTTTCTTCTTGTCTTTCTTGAATTGTTTCTTAAGTTCTGGACATTCTGATTTGTAGTGTCCAGGTTTGTTACATTCGTAACAGGTAACTTCAGTTTTTTTTGTGATTTTCTCCCCTTTGAAAATCTCTATTATTGAAATATTTTCTAAAAAAATTTCGTACGCCTTGTTTCTTTTTCACAAACCTTTTGAACTTTCTAGTGATGAATGTCATTTCCTCATCATCATCTGTATCATCTTCCTCTTGATGTTTGGAGGTGGATTTGAAGGCTATTCCTTTCTTGTTGTTGTTGTCCTCCTCCTCCTTTCCTTCTTGCATTATGAGCTCATGAGTTAAGAGAGATCTCATTTACTCATCTAGACTTAGCTTTGATAAATCATTGGCTTCAGTAATGGCAATGACTTTTGTCTCCCAACTTTTTGACAATGGCCTAAGCACTTTTCTTACAATTTCAGCATTAGTATATATTTTTCCAAGAGAAGTTAAACCATTAATAATATCAGTAAAGCGACTAAATATTTGAGGAATAGTCTCATCAGGCTTCATTTTAAAGAGTTCATAATTATGGACTAACAAACTGACTCTAGATTCTTTAACTTGTTCGGTTCCCTCATGAGTCACTATAAGCTTGTCCCAAATTTCTTTTGCGGTTTTACATGTGGAAATTCTATTGAACTCGTTGGCATCTAAGGCGCAGTACAACATGTTTGTGGCTTTGACATTAATTTGGGCCATTCTAGTATTTGATTCATTCCACTCATCTTCAGGTTTTGATACTCTAAGTCCATCTACAATTTTGGTAGGAATTTTTGGACCATTGCAAATAATTTTTCAGCATTCATAATCATTAGATATAAAAGTGTAAGAATAAATGCCTTACCTCACTCAACAATAAATGCCTAAGCCTTACAAAATCTTTAACCCTCACTCAACAATAAATGCCTTACCCTTATAAAATCTCGCACAAAAATAATAGAAAAAAAAAAAAAAAAAGTGGTACTTAAACCCTCTTTGACAATAATTCTCTCACAAAGAGTAGATATGAAAGTGTAAGAATAAAGGCTACATTTAGATCTGAAAGTGAAAGAGCAGCATACAATATACTCTGAATTTTGGAGCACACAGAAATTTTTCTCTTCAAGTTCTTGATTTTTCTCCATACACAACACTTCTATTTATACTCAAAAATATACCTGTTGGAGGAGACAGACGCTCCTCAAGACGGCAGTTGAATGAATTAGTTTGGAAGAGAATCACGTGGAAGAAAATTTGCACTCTTGCAAATTTAAACATCTTTAGATATTAGTCAAAAGTGTACAAAAAAAGCAAAAAAGAAAAGTTAATTTGAATTATATCATGTATGACTTTCCACATGCTAATAATTAATGTTTCCATATGCTAATATTCAATATTTCCACACGCTAATATATATGATACAATCAATGTTGTGTAAAAAAATATAATTGCTCCTGTGATGTATGCTATTTGTATTATATGCATTATATATATAATGTTATAATCAAATATTTGCACACACAGAAAAATCTCTTTAAATAATATTTATGATGGATCTGAAAATATATGCCCTCTTTAAAATATTGTATATGTTGTAGAGATTTTAAACTAAATATATCCTATCACTCGATATCAATTTTGTCAAAACAAGACAACCCATCAATATCAAATTTGTCAAAATAATACAACTAATCAATTTGTCAAAAAGATGAATAGTAATTAGCCCTATTTTTCAAAAAGTGAATAGTAAAATTTTCAAAATATTTCCATTTAAATAATAGTTATAAAAAAATATATCATACAACTTATATTTTAAACAAATAATATTTTGTGTCAAATAAATTTTTCAAATAATATTTTAGACATCATCAAAATTAAACAATATGATTAACAGAAATAAAGATTCCAAACGACACTTGCCGCACCATGTTCATGATATTGATGGTTGATACTTTAAATTTAATTTGACATGTATTTTTTGAACAGAATTTAATTTGACATGTTGGTGGGATTCCGATGTTGGCTTAAATATTGGTGGGAAGTTAGTTATCTTAATAGGTTATTTTAATTTTTAGTTATTTTAGTAGGTTCAAATTATTGTATTTGGGAAGAGAGCTGGGTGTGATGTTTGTGAAAGAAAAAGTAAAATAATTATAGATTTAATGTAACATTTTGTCGTATTAACTATTTTAATCTGTTTTATCTTTTTATAAATTTTAGTCCAAAAAAAAAAAACCCAAACCCAAACCCAAACCCAAATCCAAATCCAAACCCAAACCCAAACCCAAACCCAAACCCAAACCCAAACCCAATTTGTGGCCATTGTCACACTTAACAACCTAGAAGACATGATCTAAGAGTTAGAAGGTTTGATTGGGGTTTTATAAATTTTTAAATTTTAATTTAATAAAAAATGATAAAACTAAAATCCTTATTATTTTGGAAGAATTTCAAAAAAATTAAATGTTAAAAAAATTCCAATTAATGAAGGTACAAGATTTATTTGAATACTTGAATGTATAAATCACTTGTAGTTTCATCATTTTATAATTATTTTTTCACTCGCCACTTTTTTGATATTCTCCCTATTAGTTTTATATAATTTTCTCTTTTTTGGATATGATTAATATTTTAAAAAGTCAAATATAACACCTATATTTTGTTGAGGTTTCAAAATTTTGAATTTGACAAAAATAAATATAAAAAAAATATTTTTTAATTTTTAAAAATTAATTATTCTCTAAATAAGATAAAATTATATGAAACTAATGAGTATTCTTACTTTTTTCATATTTTATCAAAAATAATACAAACTCAACTAAACATTTGTTCCTCCTAAATTCTTGAACAAAAATTTTGTAAAAATCATGAACAAAGAAAGATTACAATGAGCTCAGTGCATGTTATGAAGAAAAATAAATAAATAAAGCTTTCATTTTAATAAAAATGTATGTTGTGAAGAATGTATAAGTATTTTAAATTTTATTGATTACTGCCCTTAGAATATTATTAACAATATTCTTTAATAAGTATAAAATAAATAGGTGGTAATTAATTTTTTTAGAGGATTCAGACATCCCAACACACACACCACAGTGGGGCGGCCATTGGCCCAGCGGCCTACTTAATTCAGCTAGTCCAGCCCGATATTTTTAGGAAATTATTTTGCCCATAGGATCAAATTGGGCTAAGATTTTATGCCTATATGGGTTAGGCTTGGATAAAAAGTTCTAACCTATCCTAGCTTGGCTTGCTCATGTAAGATTGGGCTTGAATGGCTAGATTAGGCCCGATATCAAGTCAAACCGGACTTGGATTGACACATATCCTCTTACTATATAGTGCAAGTCCAGGCCAAATTGAGGTTTTCCTACCCCTACACCACTGCCTTCGGCCTTTCATTGTTGGCAACAACTCTTCAACAATATTTTCGAACAACTTTCCCGGCCACCTATTTTGGAAAAAGTCACTCACTCTTTTAACAAAAGGGAGCAAACATTTTATTAAAAATGAAATGAAAGAACATAAATTTATAGCAAATTGCAAAAAAAGTGATTTCATAATATCATGGTTTAAAACTGGAGTTAAGTTGGGAGGGGCCTCCCAGTACAAACAATGAAATTGTAACCAAGGAACTTTCCTTAGCCAAAACATTTGCTACTACATTTACCTCCCTGTACACAAAAACTAAATATGAGATTATGAAACTCGGATAATAGTTACAGGTAGTCCTGTAAAAGATGTTGATTCATCTGCTTGTTAGTTTGTTGCCTTTGAACGTCACAAAGAGTTTACAAGATGTCAACTTCTATTTGCAAATCTAAAAAAACAGTTTGCATAATAATTTGTAAATTAAACCTGAACAACCAAAGTTCAGCCACATTATTCGTACTAATTCTAGTGGAACAAGCAAAGGCATGAAGAAAATTTGCATGTAAAATACATTGTCATTGATCACTTTATTTAGAACTGAATTTGCATCTATCCTTCTGTGAGAAAAAGTTTTGTAGTTCCTCTCCATCTACACAAGATAGATAGTAGCATCCATTGCCAATTTGTGTACTGAATGGCCAAAAGACTTTCCACCTATATTGTGAACTACCCAATCAATCTCAGCTACAAAGGACATAGGGTTTCTTTCTACTCACATGCTTACTCAACAAAATCTCTTTCCAAACATAGTGGGAAAAGCAACATTCAAAAAACAAATGATTATGTGATTCCATCTCCACATTACAAAGCACACAAGATATATCATCTACCGCACCCTAATCCTTGATCCTATCTTTCGTAGATAGCATGCCAAGAAAGCTTAACCATTGTACGAAAGACCATCTATCTCAATATTCTCATTTCAGTTAGTCATTTTACAAACATTTCTTTTATTAACTACCCAACATTCAGTATCATTAATCATAGCAAGTCTTTATAGCAAATCCATGAAATGCAAAACAGGCAAGCACTCTAATCACTAACAATAATACAGCAAAGGCGTTAAAGAGCACCTCCAAATCAGAATAATCTGTCTTCAAATAACTGTTAGAATCACTGTTGTGCCCATTGGTGGTGTTTTGCTGCAATATCTCCCCTTTCGAGACAATAGATCTGGACAAAGAACAAAAATCACAATATCAAATTTAACAATAATCTAATAACCAAGATATCACAATTTCAGAAGACAAAATGAGAAAGCATCAAATGTAAAGGTAAGTCATTGACGAAACATACTTAACATAATCACACTTGGTTGAAAATGTTTGAAGGAAATCCTTCTTTTTCTCAACAATATTCTCAGCAAAAATATTCTGTAAGGAATGACTTAAAGATCAGAACTCAATGAGTAAATGGATATTGGATGTCAAGGGGATAGGTTAAGATGGGTGGTCCATGATTACCTGGAGAGCAGATTTCAGATCTGTAATCCCCCTTGCCTCCCTTATAACAATTAAGGGATAGAAATCATTAGCAAACCATCAGAAGACAAAGCTAGAATCGGGCTAAAGATAAGTGTAAATACTTACATCATATGTGCTCTGAAATGTAATCTCAGCATATCCATGAAAAGATATGCTGCTAACCCAGATGATGATCTGCATGATTTGTGATAAAATATAAATTACAAATAAATAAATTAACACTTGCAAGCTAGAAAAGAACGGTTCCAAATAAACAATTAGGGCACATTTGGTATTGTTTTCATTTTATATTCTAGAAAATAGAAAAAACAGAAACTGACACAAAAAAACTTGTTCGGCACACTATTTTTGAAAAAAATTCTGCATACACCCCTTTTTTAGGAATTACTTTTACAATGCTTTGTAAATCTTTGAAAACAAATTTAGACAAAAATTTCAATATTTTTCATTATTTTTATTTTCACCAAAACCAAAAACATTAAAAATGAAAACAATCCCAAATATGGCCTTAATGTTTAATGTATTTTCATGCAAGAGATTGTGCATGATCTAGGTTATGCAGGAGGAAAGTTTATTATTATATGTTATGAACAAAAAGAGCTTTTTTTAGCTTGATAAAAAGCATGCATATCCATGAATGCAACTTTCATAGCCTCCACACTGAGGACATGAATGCACAATGCCAAAACAAGAGCAAGCAACTACTGAAAAGGAGATACAAACAAAAACGGAAGTTCGATAATCACCAATAAAATTTGGGCACAGACGCCATAATGGGAAGATACAGTTTGAAGAGCATCAAATTATCAACAGTGGAGTCTTAACCAAATTTTCCAATTTAACAAAAAGGTGTATTACCTTCAACCCTTGGTAACCGTAAATTTTTCCATCTTCTTCGAAAAAGTGGTTCAAGTCAATTGGCTGAATACAAAAGCTGTCGGGAGCATCCACCTCCTCTTTGCTAGAAACTAGTATTGATATCAAATAAACAAGCACGACAAAATTAGGCTCACAAATGAAAATAAAAATATAACAAGATGTACAGCTTAAAATAAAAACCATAAAGAAAATAATCACTACAGTGCTCATCTAGAACTGCTCACCAACTCAGCATTGGCTCAACAAGCCTGGCAAATACTGTAGAACCAAGCTCCTTATCGCAACAAGCACAAATTGAAGCCAGAGGTCCAGCTTAACTTCTTAAGTAAAAATTGAAGTTCATGATTTTGGAAAAAAATAAAAATCAATCCATACACGACTAATCATCTGACCAAGCAATATTCCTCGTAGATGAAACTAAACCATAGATTAACAAATAAGGTTCGATTAAGGGTCCAAATATATTAACAAAATAAGTGGAGCCTATGCACTCTTAATGTTCAACCTCTAGCTGTGCATCACTAACCCAAATGAACCAAATTGGAACTTGCAACTCCAGTCAAAAGCCCCAAGTTCAATGAACCTGAGATGAAATCAACTCACTAATTGTCCCATTTCATATTAAAAATTTGTTCCCACAAAAAATAAACAAGTAAATAAACAGAATAAAACATTTTATAAAACATGTAAGCATATATGATTGTGGTACTATATATATCAGCTACAATTAGAGCCCCATGTTCAACGAGCAAATGTAATACCTCCTCCCAGGAACCATATGGCAGTTGAAACAGAGTTCTTTAGGCCACAGACTTCTAGTTGCTTGTGTTCAACAATTTGTAACTGGAGTTCCAACAACCTTACACACAAGAATTCCACTTAATCAAAAGAGGTCCAAAACCTTTGAAACATTGTTCTACATGTCCTGTTAAGGTATACAACGGCATGACGCAAGATTGTCCTATGTGCAGTTTCACAACATAACTTAATTTGAGCTTTTCAATGATTTGATCTCCCAGGACCTAGAATCCAAAAAGCTAGACCTAGAGTAGACTATCGCTGATCCTGAAGACTAGCAAGCAAATCACAATAAACATAACAACTTGCTTTTACAATCTTTTGAATAGAAAGTAAATTTTCACTTGCCTCGTTTCCTTTCAAGCTCTTCATAAAGCTCTTCTTCCCATATTCTTTTTCTCTCATAGACGCTTGCGCTGCCAGTAAAACATTTTTCATTCTCAGTTTATAGAAAGAAAACATGGTCCACCAAAAGGAAACACAAACTAAAGCAAGCATCAAACATCTACTCACAAACCTTGGATTAATCAACTCCTGATCATCACGAACAACCCCCTTCCATTCATAGGCGTAGGTGGCTGTACTTGCAATAGAGTTTGAACACTTTCAGTGCCAATATTTGATACACATTGGGAATAAGTTCCGGAGCTAGCAGTATAGGCAACGTTAACAGCTGCAAAATCATCCCACTCCAACCTTCAACTGAACCCGACGCCAAAACGCCTACCAACCCAACCAAATGCCTTTCCAAACACCCCGACCATGAGTCAGCCCCACCCTTCCCGAACACCACCCCCCTCTACCCAAACCATACTTCGTCATAACCACTTCATCATCATCATCCTCAGCTACTAAGGGCCCACATGAAAATGTAAAATCATGGTTCCCCTTACTCGATGCTCGAGGGATGTCAGCAGACTTGTTAACTGTTTGACCAGAAAATAAGTTCACTCTACTTTCCAACTCTGGAGTGTCATCAGACTTGCATGGCCAATTATCGTCGGGCTCAGACATAAGATTAAAACTCTAGATTAACAAAAACAACAAACCATTGCTTATTAGGGGTTATTATGTTGACAAATATTATATTTGTTAGAGGGCATAAAAGCAATATGTTACCTTATTAAAATCATCAGAAAATAAAGTAGAATCAAACTTTGTTGATGCTCCAATCACAAGATCATCTTCATCATCTATCTGACACATGTCATCATCACAATTGCCTGATCCCCAATATGGGACACTTCCTGGGAACTTCTCTGGAGTGTCATCAGACTTGCATAGCCAATTATCGTCAGGCTCAAACATAGGATTACAACTCTAGATTAACAAAAAAAAACAAACCATTGGTTGTTAGGGGTTACTATGCTGACAAATATTATATTTGTTGGAGGGCATAAAAGCAATATGTTACCTTGTTAAAATCACCAGAAAGTAAAGCAAAATCAAACTTTGCTAATGCTCCAATCACAAGATCATCTTCATCATCTATCTGACACATGTCATCATCACAATTGTCTGATCCCCAATGTGGGACACTTCCTGGAAACTTCTTAGGATATATAGTTGAGCACTTCACACTATTACAAACATCCTTCAATCGCATGTAGGTTGTCCTGATAACAAGGTCCATGCTAAAGCAGAAATGCAACCTCAAAGAGTCATAATTACAAATAAACAACAATAATATATCTTGAAAGCACCCAAGGTTATTTAACAAAAACCCTTACGAGTTCTTAAGCTCCATCACAGGTGTTGTCATCTTTTTTCCAGAAGTTTCCTAATGATTGTAAAATAAATAAGAATGGAAAAAGAAAAACTACATAATGCAAACAAAGAAGGCTTCATGCAGTTATACTGACCATAACTGAAGCGCGTAACCCAGGATAGGTTTCCTGATACGCCCTAGTAACAAATGGATGCTGCATAATAAGCCAAAAACATTTTTTAGAACAATTATTAAAAGAAGTGACAACTTTTATTATCTAACATTGTGGTTTCCATCAAAACCAAGGAATGTTCTGCTACAAGATAACCATAATTTACATATATGAGTTAGAGCTTAATTTATAAGGAATTAATAAGTTAAATTAGCCTGCAATGTAATAGTACCTACAGCAGATCTGATGCAGCAGGCCTTAAGTTTGGTTCCCTGCCATAGAAGGATAAGAGAATGAAACAAACTTAAAAATAAAGCATAAATTATTTTCTTATAAATTTGTATATCAGCCTAAAAATAATAATTGGCAATGGATGCAAAGGGCAGGAGAAGCAAGAAACAAAAATAATAGGCATGAGAAACATACTTCTGCAAACATTTTAACAAAAAATCTATTGCTTCAGCAGAGAGATGCTCGGGGATGGGTGGATGAGATTTAGTTGTCCCAATATGGAAGAGAGCAGCAACCTAAAAGAAACACCAATTAGTTACTTCACAAACAATGAACTAACATCTTACTAAGTCCCAAAGTTTTAGTCAACAGAACAAATAAATACTTCAGTAGGAAAGTAATGGAAGATGATGGTTTTGAAAATACCTCCTGATACTGCTGGCTCCAAGGAGGCTTTCCTATAGCCATCTCAATAACCGTACATCCAACACTCCATATATCAGCAGAACTGGAATGCTTGATATTAAACTAATGAGCTAAAACAAACACAAAATGAGGAGTGCAACAAGCATGGTGTATATGCACGTGCTTAAGTGAAAATATTGCAAGCATTTACTACACCATTGCGTCAGAGTAACTTTATCCACATTGAAGATGTAACTAAGGTGACATAGGTTGAGCTAGTAAGAAAACACATGGTCACATTTGTCTTATCCATAAAATAGATCAGCTATAAGCATGGAAATGTGTGATTGTACTCATAAGCTATGCCTGGTTTGAAGGATAACTTCAGGAGCCATCCAATATGGAGTACCCTTCATTGACTTTGCACCAGTCATGGTAGCCTGTACTAGCAACATACATAACTCGGGTATAAAATAATTTGACATGATATTACGTTGGAAAGAAAACAAAATAAATAACTAGAAAAATTAAATAAAAAATGAAATAGAGGAAACATTGTTCACACCAGCTCAACAACTTTCTTTGATGCACCAAAGTCTACAAGTTTTATGCACCCCTTATTATCAACAAGGATATTAGCTCCCCGACAAAAGCAAGCCCTTTATCATGCATACATATATATATATATATATAGAGAGAGAGAGAGAAATTTTATCCTTGTTAAGAATCATTTGCAAGAAGGTGAAGATACCTTAATGTCCCTGTGCATTATTCCAGTCCTGTGAAGGTATTCCACTCCCAACAACAACTGTTTTGTGTACATTCTTATAACCTGCTCAGCATACAAAATCAGCGAGAATATCAACAACAACAACAACAACAACAACAAAAAAAAAAAAAAAACACGCAAATTGCATAGTATAGAAGCAAGGTTTTTAAGTTCTGAGTGTAGCTTTTCATCTCATGTACATTCTCATAACCTACTTGGCAAACAGGTTCTAGGAGAAATTTCAAATATGGTGATTACTATATCTATGTCCTTAGTCTAGCAAGATATATTATCTTCTATTCTGTCAAATGCTGATATGCACTCATTTTTTGTTGAAATTTTAAAATTATGATTGGTAATGGTGAAAGGACACACTTTTGGAGGGACAAATGGTTGGTGATTGGAAAGTTGGAGGATGTCTTCCCTAGGCTTTTTAACTTATTAGAGGCTAAGGATGGCTCCATGAAGTCTTTTGTTAAAATCAGAGATACAGCTAGAGGGTGGCAGTTCTTATTCAAAAGACCTTTAAGAGCCTGGGAAAAGGAGGAGGTTAAAAGGCTTATTGAGGTATTGGAGGATATTTCCAATCTAAGGATCAATATTGATGATCAAGCTTGGTGGAATGCAGAACCATCGGGCTCTTTTTCTGTTTCTTTTGCCAGAAGATGGTGTGAGTCTGCTCAAGGCCCATCTCTTAGGATTACTAAACTGTTGTGGGGTAACGGTGCACCACCAAGAGTAAAATTTTTTGGTTGGTTGGTTGGCCTGGAAAGGTCGAGTGAAAACTACTTTCTATCTTCAAAGAATTGGAGTTTTGGATCCCAATGTGAACAATTATTGTCTGTTTTGCAGGGAGAATATGGAAACTGTCAATCACATCCTGTTACATTGCCCTTCGGTATGGAGAATGTGGTCTAAATTATTGGATTGGTGGAACTTGTCTTGGGTAATTCCTGGGTCTATTGGAGATCTTCTGGAATGGTGGTTAGGTACAAGTTGTAGCAAGTTTGAAATGAGGATATGACATTCTATTCCTTTTACTATCATGTGGTCTGTGTGGAAGCTCATGAATGAATGCGTGTTCAATGCAATTCAACCAGATTTTACGGATTTTGGGGAATTGCTGAAGGTTAGAATTGCTTTATGGTTGAAACATAACACATATGGGATACATTTTTCTATTAATGATGTGGTGTTCAACCTTCAGCAAGTAAGATCTTGCTCAAGGCAGCGGAACAGAATTAGAATTTTGGGCTAATTTTTGGCTGTGAAGATCGTTGTCTGTAGGATAGGTGGCTGCTGTTTGGTAGTTTTAACAAGTGGGGTCTGTTTGATTGTTTGTCACTCCTTTGTTTTGGGGTGATTTTTCTGTTTGTTGTTGGTTTCTCACCAACATTTTGGTGTGAGCTAGCACAAGATTGGGCATCCCTCTTGGTGCCAACCTAGTTGGGATCAGGTTGGGGTGCTATGATGCTATCGAGCTCTTGTCTTTTCTTTATTGATGGTCTTCATATGTAATGTATGTTTTGATTTCATCAATAAATTTTTCTTATTTTGTTGATAAAAAAAAAAATCCTAAAATGAAAATTTTTAAGTCAATAGGCAGGCCTTGCCTCTCGACAGAGTGTTATTTGATATAAACTTCAATACTCAAAAACAGAAAATATATAATTTGAATAAGTGGTAATCAACTTACAGACTCGGGGAACGAACCAAATTTTCCCAGAAGTGAAGAGATAGATCCACCAGGGACAATTTCCAACAAAATATTCAACGATGCCTCCTCTCTAGTTGTTCCCAAGTATCTCTTCAAGAAAAAGAAGAGACGAGTAAAGTTAGAAAACCAACCAAAAAAATAAAAATAGACAGACAAGACAATAAAAATGAACAACCATTGCTTCAGGAAGAATGCAAATCAAATACTTACAACAATGTTTGGATTTGAAAGATTCTCAAGAAGGTTCACTTCTTCATCAAGCTCTCTAATGTGGGCCTAACAAAAATTAAAAAATGTCAAATTCAGATAACATACTCTTGCCAATCAACTAAAGCAAAAAACTTTAAACATTAAAATAGAAAACTACCAATTTAGGAGTGTTTTGGAAAAATGGTAAAAAGCTAGTTTTTTATTTTTTACCAAGTTTTCGGCTTTTTTAGAAAGTGATTTGGGAAGTTGATAAAAAACTACTTTTGGCTTTTTCGGTTAATATTTGTTTATGATGTCACATCACAATCAAATGACCAAAATATCCCTACCCAATTTAGTAAATTTATATTTTCACCCATGTACAATCCAAGACAACATGAAGGGTATAATGATAATTTCACATGTAACTTTTTTGGACTTCCCAAATGACTTATTGTTAAAAAAGCCAATCTAGCCTTTTTACCCCCAAGCTGCAAAACGCAGCTTTTAATCTTGGTTCCCAAATAGGCACTTAGTACCACAATCGCAATCTATACTATCTATCTATCTATATCTATATTATATATATAAGCAAAAGTAGTGTTATCTCAAAAAAATTCAAAAATTCATTCCTAAATTCTCATAATTTTGAAAAGAAAAAAAAAATACGTGGCACCCCCCTCTAGCTCCCTTTTCACTTTTCAAGTCTTCTCACTCCCTCTCCCTATATAAAAAAATAAAAGTAAAATAATAAAAAAAAAAAGGGTAAACTACCAATAGGTCCTACTTTTGAGACTTATTACCCATTAAGTCCTATTGATAAATTTATTAAGTGATAAAGATAAATTTATCAGTCTTTTATTTTTATGAATAAATTTATAGTGATAAATTTATCAGTCTCTTTGTTTTTATGCATAAATTTATAGTGATAAATTTATCAATCTCTTATTTTTATAGTGTTAAATTTATTAGTTAGGACCTGTAGGTAAATAAGTCTAGTTAATAGGACTGATTGGTAAGTACCCAAAAAAAAAATCACATAATATCTTTATTTCCCACAATCCAAATAAAAGGATAGAAATCCAATATAGTTATCCTTATCTCTCTTCTACAAAAATCTAAAAACAAATAAAAAACCAAGAGATAAAAAGAAGCAAATTAAAAATAAATATAAAAAAAAAAAGATAAAAATCCTACATAATTATCCTTATTTCTTTTCTATAAAAAAATCTAAAAAAACTTCTCTTATGTTCGTATTCCAATCTCCATAAACAGTTGTACTATTCTCACCAAAATGAATTAAAGATGATGAAGGAAAAAAAAAAAAAAACTCACATTTCTCGATTGCATGCTCTCTTCTTTGTTACAACAACATGATTACTTCTCTATATCTTTCTAAATAAACACTCGCTCAAAACCTATTTATCTACAATTTACTTATAAAGACATGAGTATGTCACTATAATTCTAAAGGTTTTATTTTCTTTTGCTTTTTTTTTTTTTTTCTCTGACATTTTTCAATTGTGTTTCATATTTTTATTTTTATTTTTAATATTGAATTGCTTTTTAAAAAGTATTCACTCATTTCTCCATTTTCATAGTGTTTTTCCTTTTCAAATATTTTGGACAAACAAAAAAGTAATAGCACTGTTGTGACTCAGAGTGATGAATATCTTTTTGTAATCATCATCATAAGAAGCTAAAGTTGAAGGTAAGAAGAAGGAGATGAAAAACTATGAGGACTTGAATTAATGTGCAAAATTGAATACAAACTTAATAATATTAAAAAAATTAATATTTTATTTATGTTTATCTTTAAATTTAAACATTTATTTGCTGGTTGTTAAACAAGTTTTGAGTTTTGTTCAATTATATGTATGCATTGGACTCTCCTAAAATCAATAAATTTTTGTTTATTTTTTTAAAAATAATCAATGAGTTTTGGAAGCATCAAAACTTCAAATTAATTTGTTAATTTTCTTAATTTGTAATTAATTAAAAAAATCTATTATTTAGTTCATTTGCTCCTTTATCTATATGCCACAAATAATTTAAAAAATACATCTATTGGTTTGAAGTCACATTACACACTAAAAATAGATCTAATACCAGATTTATACTATTACTAAAAATAAACTTGGGCTTTTTTAAGTAATTCAAAAAATCTAATTGAATTATTTGTTATAATTTAATCATAACTTTTGGCCAAAATTTAAAATAATATTAAAATTATTAGCTTAAAAATATCTATTAACTACTTTACAATCCTACCTTATTAGAAATTCCTTTAAAAATTAAAAATTACCAAACAACTTCGTATCTCCATCAAAATATCTTGATTCTTTAAAATTCATATTATACTCATTGATGTTGATTCTACACAAATGAGTATTCTATATCCACCCAAATTGCTCGGAGCCAAAGAAACTATTCGAATAAAATCAGTTTGACTGTTGAATTTTAGATTTGTACAAAAACAATTATCATAGAATTTTGAATTTATATATAAAAAAAATTAAATAGATTTGTTCATGAAATAAAAGCCTGTTTCGCTTACTTTTCCATTCTTTTTTTTTTTAATTATTTTTATTTTTACAAATTCTATCCAAACACAATTTCAGAGTTTTTTGAGTGATTGTATAGAGAAAATAGATGTTGTTGGTTCATAATATAAAATAAAATAAAAAAATCATGGGAGAAAATTGTCTAATTGTATAAATATTATAAAATTAACAAACACATTGTGTTAAACCATTTATACATTGAATTCATATATTTTTCATAACTTTTTTTTTTTTTTTGGGTGAAACAGTGAACTAATAGAATTAAGTAGTCAAGGTTCTGGGGTATAAAACCCCTCCAGCATCATCATACATCTGATTTAAAACAAAAGATGGAGCAGAAATAAAGACATGAAATCTACTTAACTAACAAATAAAATTTTAATTTATGAAATACAAAACTTGTGTTTTCTCTTTTGAAGCAGTGTTGGCTGCAATTGAAACCTGCATTGCATAGATATTAAAAAATTAGAAAGCAACAAAATCAAAACCAAACAGATTTCAAAAAAAAAAAGAATAAAAATTAACCTGCTTGATGGCTAGAAGAGCTCCAGAATCGATATTGAGTCCCATATAAACCCTTCCAAATGCGCCGCAACCGATCAATTCACCTTTCCTCCACCGGATCGTCGGGGCGTCGTCTTTCTTGACGTTGATCGCATCAGACTTGGCAATCGGTGGAAGTGCAGGGACTGGAGGCTTCGAGAAGAGTCCGATTCCCGATTTGCGAATGATGGAGCCGATCTTCTCAACGAAGCCTCCGAAGACACCTCCATCGTCGGAGGGCTTGAAAACCAGAGATCGGCAAACTGAGCCGATGAAATCTTGCATTGTATTGCGAGTAATGTAGGCTGGATCAAGAGAGATTGAAGAAAGATTTGGTGTCTGACAGAGAAAATGTAGGGTTCGAATGTAACGCAGAGCGAGGTTGATATACCCGAAAGAAAGAAAATCAAAATCATCTGGGCAACAATTAAGAAAATCAAAATTAAATCTTCCTAAAATTTTGCTAAAGCATTCCTAATAAAACAAAAGGGATACTGCTTAAATTTCTCCTAGTAACAATTAAGGAAGTGTTCAAAAAAATCATCTCAGCAACTTTCAATCAATCAAACTAACTTTATGCAATTATTGATCTCTTGCAATTATAATCAAATATTCTGATTGCAATCAAATATTCTGTCCTGCATTGCATTCCGTGTGAGCGACACTGGCAGTGAAAAGGCTTGTTTTTTCGAATTCTTTTGCACAAACATCCTCACAGTAATATTAATTTATGGTAAATTACACTCACATTCTGAGATTTGGTCTAATTACATCTCATTCTCTGACATTTTAAAAATTACATTCCTACTCTGTAGCTAATAGTCTCATTTTACATGGGTAAAGTTTCCCTCTTTCTCTATCTCTCTTATGTGTGGTAATACAATTTTTTTTTTTTTGGAATACTTTGATCTGTAATGATTTTTTTTTTTTTTTCCCTTCAATAAATTCAATATTCAAAGATTTTATAAAAAGTATGAGAAAAAAAAAGATAAAAGAAAAAAAAGGTAACAACTATGGGCCATGGATTGGGTTCCTCAACATTGGTTTTCATTCATGTCCACTAGAACCTACGTGCTTATCCTTTTATTTATTTTTTATTTTTTTTTTCATATTACACCCTCTTAAAATGGTGTATATGTAACCCCAAGGTTGGCTTAGTGAGTGTAGGTTGTGGAGTGTGTGTTTTTTAAATCTCAAATTCCATTTTTACTAGATGCTATCAATTCTTTAGAGTTATGCCTGCAGGTTCGGTTCGAGATTTACCTAATTCATGTGGAGGGAGCGCTTTGCTCGAGTCTCAATGTTAATCGAAATGCACATAAGTTAGCCTGAATATCCGGTCATTAAAAAAAAATAGTGTACACATGTGTGTGTATATATATATGCATAAGAAAAATGCTATCTACTATGAAATTTTACCCGGTAATCAAAATAAAAAAATGATGTATATGTGTGTGTATATATATGCATAAGGAATATTTACAAAGTGTAAGACATAAATTTAAAATTAATAAAATGTGAATCACATTTAAAATAAGTATGATTGTTAAATATATATTTTAATACTTTTCTAAATAATTTTATGGATATCTAGTATTGTTGAGGATAAGACGAATAAAATGTGTAGTATAGAATTTTCGGTGAGCGTGAAAGACATAAAACATTTTCTTTAAGCTTTCTGTTAATTTCAATAATTTCGTTAAAAAAGACAAATAAAAAGATGGCTTACCCTAACATTAATGGGGGAATTAGCCTCTAGTTATGAAAAAAATCATTTTGATTATTAATATTGATAAAGTTATTCATTAATTTATAATTTATTTTTCAAAATACGCACTGATATGTTATTTTTCCAATACTAACTTGGATATGAAAGAGAATTTGTTTTCTTATAGAGGGAAACGTGCAAAAGAAGATTCACAATATAATTAAATTTAGTCTCAAGAAAATAACAATAATAGTAACAAGGGTAGAAAAACTTTCTCTATGAAATTTTGTAGGAGAAATATCAAATCAATATAATTTTGTAAAAATAATAATAAATTAGTGAAAATTTTTATAAATATTAATAATTAAAATTGTAATTTTTTTTAGGAACATTTAAACACAAGTCCTAGTTTATAAACTTATACTCCATCTTAACTAAGATTTTTCAGACCTTCAAGTCGCATTAAATTTTTAATTGTTGAAATTACTCTTCAAATAATGATTGTTCATCATTTATTTTTATCTATAAAGCAACACGATGATTTGACATTTATTTTGATTTTCAAAACTTTAAAACATCAACTTTCAAATTGAAAAAACTAAAAAAAAATTTATGTGCCAAAAAAAAAAAAAAAAACTAATCGGTGTGTTTTGTTTCACTTTTCTGAATTCAGTTTTCTAGAAATTGAGTTTTTTATTTTTCATATTTTTTTGTTTTTAGTGAATATTTTTAAAATTTTAAGCAATTTTTTACTTTTTTAGATACACCTTACTTAGATGTATCTAAATAGTAAAATATTTGTGAAAAAATATTTTAAAAAATTAATAAATACACAAAAATATGAAAAATATATTGAATTTTAGTATTTTTTTTTTTTTGGTATTTAGTTATTTTTTTAAATATTTTTTCCACAAATATTATACTTTTTAAGTGTATTTATTTTTGGTGTGTCTAAAAAATTTTTAAAAATTACTTAAAATATTAAAAAAATTCAGTGAAAACAAAAAAAAATACAAAAACAAAAAAGCAAAATTTTCAGAAAATTGTTTCGACAAATTACACAAATAGTCCCTATAGTTTGGGACTTGTGTCACTTTGGTCCCTGACTTTTCAATTGTGACACATTTGATCCTGAATTTTGAATCTTGTTCAAAATAAAGACAATTGAATATATAATTAGATTTTTCAAGGGTAAAATTGTCAATTTGATAAAATATAAACTAATTTGACAAAAATAAATGTCAAACAAATATTTTTGAATTTTTAAAAATTATTTCTACCTACTAAAAGTAAAATTATGTAAAATTGATAAATCTTTTAAACATTTATTCTTTTTTTTTTACCAAATTAATTTTTATTATGTGTTTGGATGATGATCATGTAAAATTAATTTTAAAAAATTAATCATGTAATTTTTATTAATTTTACATAATTTTATCATTGGTGGATAAAAATAATTTTAAAAAAATTAAAAATATTTTTTTGACATTTATTTTTTTCAAATTAGTTTATATTTTATCAAATTGACGATTTTACCCTTGAAAAATCTAATAATATTTTCAATTGTCCTTATTTGGAACAAGATTCAAAATTCAGAGTCAAATATGTCACAATTGAAAAGTCAGGGACGAAAGTGACACAAGTCCCAAACTATAGGGACTATTAGTGTAATTAACCCAAATTGTTTTCTGAAAACCAAAACCAAACAAAGTGAGATGTTTTTTTTGAAAAAGTTGAAAAAAGTGAATTTTTTTCTTTGTGCAAAATTGAAAATTTTGTGTTTATAAAAGAGCATGATGATGGAACATTGCTGTGCAAAATTGGAAAAAAAAAATTAAAAATGAAAAAACTGATAATGTTCTCAGTTTTAAAACTGGAAAAAAAAAAACTTATAATCTTCTAGGTTTTATTGGATAGTTGAATCAAATCAATAAGTAAAATGGCAAAAACGTTTAATCTCATGCTCTCTTTTTTTTATCAGTTAGTGAAACAATTATGTAGAACATTACTATGCAAAATTGATAATATTCTTAGTTTTAAAAAATTAGAAAAAACTGATAATTTTCTCAGTTTTACTAAATATGACACATTGGTTCAAAAAATCTTAGATACGACTTGAACTACCATAACATTTGTAAATAGGACTTTCAAGTAATTAACATTTTTTTTGTGAATATGTAATTTTTTTTTTTTTTTCCTAAAATTCCAATGGGATGAAATTACCCCAATTTTGTATTATTGAGGTGGAGTTTGGTTAATTTTTTTTTTATTTTTTATAATCATTTCATTGTTAGTGAACTTTTTTAAAAAATAAACAAATTTTTTTAAAACTTTTAGATCCTACTAGATTAGTAGATCTTAAATTATTTTATTTTTTTGAAAAGTCTATTATTTTTTTATTTTATTTTTTTTACTTTTTAGATTCTTCAAAATTAGGAGGAAGTAGAAGTAAAAAAGAAAAATTGACATAAATTTTTTAAAAATTTCACTAAAGACAAATTTTTTAATTTTTTTTTTTTTTCTAGCTTTTTAATTGTTATTGAACTCAGCCTCAATGAGTCTTAAGATTTTTAAACAATTATTTACAATAAAAGCAAGACAATGAATTTTGTTTGTTGGGTCATTTCAATTGAACATCAACATTTTAGAACAAATTCGTCAATATTGGTCCAAATTCATAATAATTGTTTTGTCATGTGATAGTTTAAAAAAAAAAAAAAAAATCCTCATGTCAGGTGTCCTTTCTCATTTCTTTAAAAAAATCTTTATGTTAATATCATTTATTTTTCTATTTAAAATAAAAAATTTATATGTGCTCGTTTAGAAAGTTGAGGTTTGGAGTTTTTTGGCTAAAATAGTCACAAAAAAATAAAATAGACTTTTTAATCCAATAAGACAAAACATCACATTTAACTCATAATTATTTTATTTTTTCTATCACAAAAGTTGAAAAAACTAAAAAGCTCATCCCAAACGAGAGCTTTTAGCCCCAGGTTAAAATAGTCAAAAAACCAACCCACTTCTCAAACGAACCCTGTAGATAAATATACAAGGTTTGAAACTTTAATGTTAAAAAAAAATCTCTTATCATTTGAGCAATACTCATATTATGATATTAATTTTTTTATCATTTATTTTTACATATTTATACTTGCACTGCCAACTACTAATATCAATTAAAGGAACACAAAAAGAAAAAGTGGAAGCCAACAACCGCATTTAGTTGACTAAAATCGTGAGAACCAAACATGGAATATTCTTCTAGTTGACTTTTAGGAGGTGATATTGTTGAGCAATCTTCCTATGAATCAAGGGAATTTTTTTAACTTGTTTTCATTTCACTAGCTCGACCATCATGTAGCTTGGATTCGGGACTCACCATGGATTTTATTTTTTTTATGATTTGATCCATACATTTTAAAGCATTTGTGTATAAATTATTCATTAAAAAATCACATAGATTAGATTAGGAAAATCTAGTCTAACATCCCTCTCCAACTTTTGGTAATGGGAGAGATCTAATATTTCTTTTTGTAGTCTAAGGTCTTTGGATGAATAACTAGCTTACTTTCAAGTTCATTGCATTATCAGGAGTGTCCCAATCTTTACCATCCTTGACAAGCTTCTTCTTCAAACCTTGCTTCCCGATCTCCTTCTCTTCACCGACCTTCATGATCAAACTCTCGTACATTAATTGTTATTAAGCTTATGACATTATCTCATACAATGATGCAGGTGAAGAAAATGAGTACAGACGTATCATTTATCCTTGATACTTTGCAGACTTCTTCTACTATTGAAGTGTAGGTTAGATGTTTGTGATGAGTACAGATCCACGTCTCAACATTTGTTTAATTTTTTGATTATTGTGGTAAAGTTATCTATTTGTGATGCTTTTGCTTCTAGTACTCTGCTTTTTGTTTGTAAATGTTAGAAATTGGGCGCCCATGTGGCATGGCCCTTTGAGCTTTTTGAGCCTGAACCTCTTGAACCTTATCCATGTAAGTTTGAATTTTAATTCAAACTTATTTGGATAACCATTCAAGATATCTATATCTATCATATCAATAGATATGGATAGATAGATAGATATTGGTTATATATTAGATTATATGGTTAATCTAATATATTTGAATCAGATACGTATATCAGATACGTTATGGGTTTTTTACCTATAACCTTTTCTTTTTCCCAGACTCTCCTCTCTCTCTGACTCTCTCCCATAAACAACGATCAAGCCATTTGCACTGTGATTTGTGTGGGTGATATTCATTCTGTAATATCACTCCACTGCTGGGTTGATTGACCAGATTCAGGAAGCACGTGATTTACCCACGAGATCCTTCAGAGTTCAGATTATATCAAGAGGTATGACCTTATTAATTTTTATTCCGCTGCGTCATGTTTTGTTTACATTGGTATCAGAGCCTTGTATGGGTATTTTTGTGCTGTCTTTTATCATGTGTATATTTATAAAAGAGGAAGAGATCCAAAATATTTCATTTTTATGATCATTAATGTCATTTTTAATGCCATAAATGTTTTTATTGTGAAAAATGGAGTCCGACAGTACAAAAATCGGATCAGAAAACACCCGGGAAGGCGGCGCATGTGATTCACGCGCTGTATGACGCCGCCCAGCAGCGCCACGCGCCACCACGCGCCCTCACGCGCTGTCACGCGCTAGGCGCGATTCCCACACGCCCCCACGCGCGAGCCGTCCCCTCCCTTCCACGCGTGCGCATTAGCCGCGCCGCTTCGAGCCACGCCACGTGCGTCGCCACGCGCGTGCCATGCGCCGCGCCGCGCCGCGTTGAGCCGCCTCGCGCTGGGCTGCGCTGTGATGAGCGGCGAGCCGAGCCGAGCCGTTTTTCCGCGCTGGCTTGGCTCTAAGGCTCTGTTTGTTTTTTTTTTAATTCTGAATTGCGTTAATTGGCCATAATTTATTCGTTATAGCTTTGTTTTAAGCATGGTTGGTACCATCAGACTCAGAATTAAATTTTGTATCTTCTGTAAAATTTTGAAAATTTTATGAAAATAAAAAATATTTTTTATGTGTTAATAATTCATTTTTTATGCTTTAAAATGATTCTGGTATTGCATAAATAATTTTCTGGGGTTGAATTTTTTATTGTGGACTTCTGAAATGTTTTACTATCTACTGGTAATATTGTCTCAGTTTATCAGTTTCTGGATTTTTTTATTTCTAATTTTATGTGTGTTTATTAGTTATTTAAAATTCCAGAAAATTTCAGAAAATTCCAGAAAATTTCAAAATAATGTACACTTTAATTATGGCATAATTTGAATATTGAATACAACATATTTTTTGGATTTTTAATATGTTGAAATTAGAGGAGCATGATTATTTATTTATTTATTTATTAGAATTCCATTATTAAATGAATATAGCATGAGTTATTTGTAAATTTACATTAAGATGCTATTGTATGGAATTTATCATGCTTTGTATATGCCATAGTCAGTGGGAGGTTATTCGGTTGAGAGAAATCTTTGTAGATTAACTCCCGAAAACCAATATTTTGCGCATAAATTAAATTAAATTTTGGATAATTGTCACCTGTGGCGCAAGAGATGATTACGAGCATAGCGGATTTTCGATCTTGCGACTTGTGTAATATTGTCACTATTTAATTTAGATTTTTGCGGCAAAATTATATTATGCTAATCAAATTAATCCTAATGCGAATTTCTCTCTAAATTAATTCAGCTTATGGAAGTTAATTTGGTTGACCTAGACTTAGTAGAGATGTTCAAATGTGAACAAACTAATCCCATTCTTTAGATGAGCAAAAGTCTTGGAGACTTTAGGTCAAACCTTAATTGGCCAAAGTAAGGAAACATGACTCAAAGTCGCCGTGGTTTTGTTGCCTTGTTTGGCACAATAAAACTAATGTGTGCGCTATGGTTAGTGGCATGCTACGTAGTTTTGGTTGGCGAGTTTTGGAGTTATGAAATTAGTAAGCCCTCTATAGATCTGTATATGATCTTGACTATTGAGCTGCACGGATTGACTTTGTAATTTGACTTGTAAATAATGTTACATCATTGGATGAAGTAACATTCAAGAGTCACGTCATTCAAGAAATGCGAGCTCAAATAAATTAGTCATTAAGTGTAAGACGAGTAGCCAGTATGAGCAGTGTTTTTACTCTCTACCCAATTATTGGGAGTGGATGGAGCAAAATTTCATGCACTATTATAGTGTGCATTGAAATATCACATGAAGTTAAAAGATTAGCGCTTAGAAGCTGCAAAATCTATTAACACTAAGTGAAAAGATTAGCGCTTAGAAGCTGCCAAATCTTTAACACTAAGTGAAAAGATTAGCGCTTAGAAGCTGCAAAATCTATTAACACTAAGTGAAAAGATTAGCGCTTAGTGGCTGCAAAATCTATGAGCATTGCCAACTTGTCTAAGTCAGGACACTTACTGTTTCCACACTTAGGTGTGAGACATGAGGAGGGGCTTCTTTGTATGATTCCTTAGCTAGGCTAACGTTTTTGAATAACATTTACCACTAAGCGCAAACGTTGCAGCATAGTAATGAAAAGGTCAAGGCCGACAAGGTTGTTATGACTCTAAGAATTTGACGCATCGCTTATGAGAGCATTGTGTTGAATTAGACTCTTTAGCCTAATTCCCGCTTAAGTTACTTCAAGAGCTGTCAAAGATTGATAGCTTATTCTCTCCTTCTTGTGGATAGTAGAATTAATTGCAAGTAACTATGAAGCGAGAAATAGATATGGCAAGAGGAGTATCATCATTTTTCAACTAGATGCATTAAAGTGTATGGAGAATAAAATTGACTTGAAGGTGCAGGGGATTAGCACTTACTAGTTAAATTTGCGATTTAGGCGCACTTGAAATCTCCATGACATCCTTTTATGATCTAGTAAATATGAGTTAATTGTGAGTCATTACCTAGTTGGGCCTAAACCTTTAAAACCTGTCTTCGAGAACTCACACATAAAGATGATTGGAATTAGTTTATGACATTGGTCATGAACCGGTGGCTTATTATACTTAATCACATTAATGAGATGATGACACGATAGTTTGAGTAGGCCTTCTCGGGCCCACTCGCTTATGACATCCTGTTCTCATGTGAATGTGTAACTTTGTTCGCAATGGTTGGGCACAAGTAAGTAGGAAAGCCATAGAAGGTCATTTGTATTGGCGCATTTAGTCCACTATGATTTTTGTGACTAGATATGTGTAAGGGTATGATAGCTAAGCCTCAATCTCGACACATTTATAGATTACGATACGCATCTGAGTCAAGACTATTTGATCTCCCATAAGTCAAAAGTTTTGAGATGATTTTTTGACATTGCACATATGAGGTTGAGATCAATTAGATAACAGCTTTTGTGCTTTTAGTTTTGACCAAGGTGGCAAGTATCTATTTGAGTTATTTTTAGAGAACTCTGTGAAGAGAAATGGATGCTTACAAAATTGATTATTCCTAATACTCAACAACACAATGGTGTAGTAGAGATAAGGAATTAAATATTGTTAATGTTAGGTGGATAATGGCGCAAAATGTTTCCCAATTAGGAATTGCACTAGTTTGCTGCCTATATCCCTAACTAAATGCCCTCCATATCAGATTTTACACTCCATTTGAGTAATGGATTAGCGGAGAGCCATCTATGGGCGATCTGTAACCGTTAAGCAGCTTATCTTTATTTTACTTCTCATAAGATTACGAAGTTAAGACCTAGGGTTCTATAGCGCATTATTGTGTGCTGCCTTGTGAACACATAGGGTCACGTGGTGCATTATTGTATGCTGTCATGTGCACCCTCCGGGTCATGTGTATATAGGTAAGCAGCTTTGTGGGAGTGTAACTAAGTCACATAAAGTTTTCTTAGTAAAGGTGACGTGAATAGAGTTTTGAAACTCTATAAGATAGAGAATTCTAAGCATAGCGCTTTATGTAGCCTAGTTGAGAATGGAAAGAAATTTCCAATATCCTAGGGGCAGTGGGAGTGATATGCCTACTAATGGATTAATCCATTAGAGGAGAATACTCTACATTCTTAATTGCGTGGTAGCGAATGTGAAAATTTTCCACGTCACCACTGGGTGATTGAGAGGAAAACATTCATGATTGCTCCGCAAGATGATAAAGAGCCTAGGATAATGCCAAAGGCTCTAGTCTCCTGTTTTTAGAAAGTGGATTAATGTTGCGCAGTTTAAGACAAAGTCTTTGAGGATTAACCATTTCTATAATTTGGTTGACTTTCCATTATGACGCGAAACTGTTCTAAAGTTATGCGTAATTTGGATAGTCATTGTTGAGGCATAAGGCTCGCTAGACACTGGAAAGTCGCACCATTGAGGAAAGTGTAGACCATGAGAAGACTTCCTCCTGGGGAGTGAGGTTATTTTGACTTCCTCCTAGGGAGTGAGGTTATTTTGACTTAGGCTATGATTGACATAAGTTCGGAACATTAATTTGTGGACATTGTGACCCAACTTCTCGTTGGAGAATTGGATAAGTAGATCCGTAGGGATTTACCTTCTGTTTTTATGGCGAAAAGTTAGGAGCGCAAAAAGGTTGCTAGTTCCAATAAATCTTTTACAGCCTAAAACAGTTATCCAAATAGTGGTTCTTAGATTTCGTCAAGCCATGATAGGCAAACGATAATCGATGAAGACCACTGAGGCATGATCAATGGTCCAAAAGAAGTTTTTCCTTACTTAGTCATTATAAGCCAGGAATTTATAGGGTTGTCGCCACCTAGGATGGGCAGTCCTCTATTTTAGATATGATGGACATGGGTGATGTAATTTATATGCTCGGATATACGATCCTTAGGGATTGTTTTGGGAGAATTCATGTTTTGTCTTCGATGACTTACATAAGGAATATCCTAAAACGATTCTAGATGCAAAATCGCAAACCCATTGACTTACCTATCGGTAAAAGCTAGAGCCTTAGCTATTGAGTGAATCCTCGGATTGTCTTTAAGATAAACAAATGACCTATATTCCTTGATCTTTTCTTTGTTGTGGGAGCCTAAAATGTGGGCGTATTCGGCATGATAAGTGTTATCTTTGGTAAATGGTCAACTAAGTTGTTTAGACATTGACCTTGCTCATTAGATTGTGGATAACATACTTTGCTAGTAATATATTAATTTGCTCATTGTAAAATTCAATGCGCTAGTTGGGCGCATCAAGAATGAACGCAAATTGGTCACCAAAATATCTTTAGAGAGGTTATTGCGCAAGGGGTAGTGATCTTGAATCACTTCATGTGAGGCGCACATGGTGGATTCCGTTGTATATACTTATCGCAAGAGGTGCTGATAAGGCTTATGTTTGGAATCTAGAATTGCGCAAGCTGTGGTCATTTTTTTTTTTTAAATCGATCACTTATTTTGAGATGGTGGGATGTTGACACTATTATGGTTTGTGTCATAATGATTAGCAGATGATTATGTCAGTAGGCAAGATTGGCTCACTCACACGAGCAATCGCCCTTGGCGCTTGGGAGCGAGCAAGGATGAGACTAGTGGTTTATTTTTATTTTGGAGCCAAGAGAGGCTTAAAATTATCCACTATGTATGTCGCCTTGGTTACAACCAAGATGAGGTCATGTTAAGGACCAAACATGGATGTTAGTACCCACTTTCCATGTTGTGCCTGTTATGATTAGCCAGATGCGAGATCTCATTTGGCGCCTAGAAGGCGAGCAAATAGAGAATTCGGGTTAGGTGCTAGAAAGCGACTAGACTAATATCTGTACGGTGTATCGAGTATGACGTCACTCTTTTGGAAGAGTTACTCCACCGTAACATGTATTCATACTACATGTGCTTGGCGACCAAGTAATGAGGTGAGAGAATGGATCCCTGTTTCCTCACCGTGTGAGTCTTACATGTCATTATCGATATGACTTTTATTTATGTACCCTTTTGTGACTTTTGACTATGTCATAAGGTAAGGGGTTGATGTTCTGCTACTTTGGTATGTTGCCTGCGGTTATGTATGATTCGGCCTTAAGGGACATCACTGGGAAAGCGATCAATCATAAACTAAATGGCATGAGGGCAAAGGGAAGATCATCTAGTATTACACCACTGTTGTATATTCACTGCCGGCAACTCACATCGCTCTGTATGAGAGGCGAATTGAGTGTGAATATATTGCAAGAATTGAGAGGGTCAAACATGCTCTTTTTAAGGGATTAGAGATGTTTTTTGGACCGGTGTAATTAGATGGGTCTGGGGTATATGAGACACTATTTTTGTTCCTTTTGGGTTGATGTCTCTATGCTGGCTCATTTTGAGTTTCTAGTATAGAGCTCCCACATGCAGGTGTTCTCAGCAGTCGCACGGTGCATTGGCTAGTATGAGATTGTTCATTTTTTGGGAGATTGAGATAGAGATGTGGCAGTGTCATGCCAACTCATGTGCGAGTGGGAGATGTTAGAAATTGGGTGCCCATGTGGCATGGCCCTTTGAGCTTTTTGAGCCTGAACCTCTTGAACCTTATCCATGTAAGTTTGAATTTTAATTCAAACTTATTTGGATAACCATTCAAGATATCTATATCTATCATATCAATAGATATGGATAGATAGATAGATATTGGTTATATATTAGATTATATGGTTAATCTAATATATTTGAATCAGATACGTATATCAGATACGTTATGGGTTTTTTACCTATAACCTTTTCTTTTTCCCAGACTCTCCTCTCTCTCTGACTCTCTCCCATAAACAACGATCAAGCCATTTGCACTGTGATTTGTGTGGGTGATATTCATTCTGTAATATCACTCCACTGCTGGGTTGATTGACCAGATTCAGGAAGCACTCAGAGTTCAGATTATATCAAGAGGTATGACCTTATTAATTTTTATTCCGCTGCGTCATGTTTTGTTTACAGTAAAACCCTTCTTTAACCTAGATTGGGTGTTATTCTTGTAAGATGGCAAGATACGAAGATATGACGGATGGCCAAAGTGGATTCCAACTTCAACAGTGCAAAAATTATCCTCACCGGCTCTTAGGCCCTAGGAACAAGCTGCAAAGAAGGCTACTGTTGCTTCAAATAATGAGTTTGATAAGAAGAGTGATAAAAAGCTATCAAATAATGAGAATATGAAGGAGAACTTATCAGCAGACAGAGAAGTTATAGGGAAGTGCAGAATTTCTCTAGGAAGAGAATTTCTCTGGGATGGATCTAGAATTTCTCTGGGAACAAAATTTCTCTAGGATGGATCCAGAATTTCTCTGGGGTAAAAATTTTCTCTGAATTGATGTTGAGGGACCTTAGATATTATGAAAATATTAGATGTCCTTTATGCTATAAAATTTTAATGATAGGGACCCTAAAAAAAAAATCCCCATTAGATTATAATAGTCACATAAATTATCATATTTGTCTTTATATAAATAGGCAAGTATAATTTAAAAAAATAAACCATTAATTTTTAAAAATAAATATGATGTAATCATGCTAATACAATCATTAGATCAATTTTTTTAGATGGTCTACAAATAAACATTTAAAATTCAAAATAAAAAAATAAAATTATCAAAATGAGATTTATGAAGAAGGATCTAATCCACTTTATCACAATATTAATATACCATAATGCAGGTATTTACCATCAAAAGGATCCCCTTTTAATATTGCAAAAGAGTGAAAAAGACATGCTCACCTCATCATCCATACAATGTTTTAAAAATCGGACCGGTGAACAAACTAGAAAAGTGATCGGATGTAAGGGTCACCGGTTCAACCGTCGGGTTGAACTGGAATCGAACAGTGACGTAATAAATATATTAAAATTATATTTAAATAAAAATATAAGTAATAAAATTAAAATTTTAAAATATTAAATTATCTTAAATATTTCTCCTAATATTTTTTTTACTAAAAAATATAATAATATATTTTAAAATATTATTAATTTTAATTTTGGAAGAGGAAATCAAATTTTCAATATTCCCTCCATATGATTTTAATTCAAATAATTTGATTGAAAGAAGAACAAAAAATTTGGAGGGATATCAAAATTTTAAGGGAGGTCTCCCCTCCAATAAATTTGATTGAATCCCACATGAATTTCTTGAGTTTTTTTAAAAAAAAATTTCTTTCCGTAGAGACTTTCACAATAAATTCAAGCTCTTAATAATGAGATTCCTCACAAGAGGAGACCTTTGAAAGAGAGTTTCCAATTAAAATTTTCTTATGTACAATATATAATAAGAAAGAAAGAAAAGGAAGAAAGAATAAAAAAAAGTTAGAAAAAATCAAAAAAAAAAGTTGAAAATTTTCACTTTCATCGACCTGGTGAACCATCCCCAGGTCGACCGGTTCGGTAGTTCAACCGCCAATTTTCCTAGTTCTCTCTAAATAGGCCGATTTTTGCCTTCGAACAGTTTAAAGAGTATATCCAGACCGAAACCCCGACCAGTGGATGGTTTAACCTGTTGAACCCGCCAGTCCGCTCCAATTTTCAAAACCATGCATCCATATAATAAAAAAAAAAATTGAAAAAAACCACACCTCTTCATGCATGCACTTTAATCCCTTCTTATCATTTTGCAAACAGCCATACTATGTATCTAGAATTTGTACTTAATTTTTTTTTTTCAAAATATCAATATGTGATTAAAATTTATTTTGTATGTAGAACCTACAAAACAGTCATTGAATCCCAACCATACTTAATTCTGGATAATTTTCTTGTTAACTTTTCTAAAAGCCTAGCTTTTATTATTGTTTTGCAAACACATCCTCCATTCAAATCAAATGCATGCCCTCTAATTGCTCCACTCACTTTTTCTCTCTCCTACAAAAACTATCACACACACAAAATAAAATCCAAATATATAAGAAAATCTAATGGTTCTTTTGACTTCACCAACCAACTTAATTGAATTTTGTTGGTTGATTGCATTGCATTTTGTCAGCAAACAAATGGGATTTTTTGGTTAATATATATTTTTTAATTATATTTTAAAAGAAAACTTTGGTTCCATGATGCTTATCTATTAGGAAACAAAGAGAACCATTCAGGGGCAGCTCTGGGGGAGACCCAGGTGGCTTAAAAAAGTTGTATTGCTCCTTAATTGCTATATCAATCATTTCTTTACCAAACTTATGTTCCTTTGACTTCAACAAAAACCATATATAGAGACAGAGAGACAACCGGCAAGTACCAAGCTTAATTATTATCCATAGATTATGGAATTCTTTTTTGGTTAATAATAGGTTGGAGGATAGTAGGGGAAAATAAGATACTGTCGCAGCAGTGGAATTTGAATCTAGACATATTATGTTCATGGGAGAGTTTTTTATCTACTAATATATGTATATATATTTAATTTGCTCATAAAGTTATTGAGACCTTTGTTGAGACTAATCTCCTTGACATATGTAGTCCCTCATGGACGTGTCAAGTGCTACTAGGATTCCAGGGATATAACTAGTACAAGTACCTTTGATCCGAGCAAGGCTTTGAGCTTCAAGTTATGTTCAACTTTGAAACTAATATACTAGAGATTGTATTACTAGTATTGGGATGCAGAGGTGGTAGTGTGGTGTCAGCAGTGATGGTGGGGGAGATGGTGGCGGTGATAGTATGGTGACATTGGTCAAACTTCAATTTGAAAATGTTTTTCACAATTCAAAAGTAGAAAATATTTTCCACACCCAAATAAACTTGTTCGTTGATCACAAAAACACATATTCTGTTAACATTTGTCTCATGTCATCGTACTAAATACCATAAAATATGCCAAAACAAATTGGGCATAATAAAATATGCCAAAACAAATTGAACATAAAAGTTGGTTGTTTTCCATATATGTGTTAATAATAGCGCCTACCTACAGCCTGCTCAAAATATAGAATAATAGCATGATTTCAAGTTTCACTTCATAAATCATGAAGGAGTTCTGGCTAATAACCCAAATAACATGACTGCAAATTAAAGTTCATTCTAGAACTAAGGAAAACAGCTCATTCATTTACAGGCAAGCCCTTAATGCATTCCAACGTCTTCCAGAGCTTTTCACTTTCTTGGCAGATTCATGGACACCAAACAAACCAAACAACAATGGAATGGCCTTGCAAGTCTTCATGAACTTCGAGGACATACCTTCTGTGCAATCAACTTGATCTCTTTCATCCTTTCATCAACTAGTCCCTTCAGCTGCTGCTCTTGATTGGTTTGATTTTCATATCCATCTCAATCCTTCTAGCTTATTCGTGCACCTGAACATGACAAACGACATTTCTTGATCATAATCTATTGGAAATTCAATCACCCGCTTCTCTGTAGCCCCCGAGTCCTTCCCTATGACATCAGCTCTAACACAATCTGAAATGACAGTCATGAAATTGTCGATTTGCTTAAGTTTGGCTTGTCTTTGAGAGATTTTCTTGATTTAGACATAAAATTATGGAATTGAGGGCTTTCTGGATTTGGTTAAAAACAAGCAGACGTCCCACATCAATACACGTTCGCACGTGTTGTAAGGAATCCAAAGGCTCTTCAATTGTCAAGTCATAAACATTTTCACAAATTGCAACATTATTAAGCACCTCTAGAAGATGACGGCCGTAACCTTCGAGCTGGTAAGGAGGCAATACAAGTATCTGCCCACAATAGAAATAGAAATCTCATCAAATGCTAGAAATAATCGCATCTTTTTTTTTGGGATGAGCTAAAAAAAATTACAATTTTTTTGAAACTTTTTTTAAAAATTTGTCAAATTTTTTTACTTTTCAAATCTGTCTAGTCTAGAATGATTTAAAAAGTCAAAAAAACAAGAAAAAAAAAAAGGTTAACTAAAGTCAAAAAAAAGTCAACTTCTTTCAAAGAAATTTTTATTTTTAATTTTTTACTTTTCAAGTATCTCTAATTGAGTAGAACCTAAAATGTAAGGCTTCTTGAAACGTTTTACTAAAAAATTCACTAAATACGAAAAAAAGCCAACAAAAAAGTTGCTAAAAAAACAATTCTCAAACTCCACTGACATACAAAATCAAAGATATCAAACATGCATCTTAGAACCACCAAATCCAGGTTCTGTTTAATTTAAGCTAACAAGTTATTAATGTGTGTAAACCTGACTAAGCGGCAAGCGCAAATTGTCGGGATAATGGTAAAAACGATAAATCGCTGCAAAACCAAGCAATCTAAGTTGATTGCCGCCCTGCAGATCAATTTTCTTCTGAACTATGAGAAGAACCTCCCATCTTGGATCAGTAATGTCAATAGGATTGCTACCTATTTCAATGATATGAATGGTTGAAAATTGCATCTTAGTTTTATTACAAGGATAAGAAAGCATAGAAGCAAAAAATTACCATCTACAAGGATAAGAACAAGAGGTACCAATTGACTGTATAGGTGCCTGACAGGCATGGTGCCCACCACAACTCGAATAACCTGGTCCAATTGGAAAGAAACCATAATTTTGACAATCAAAAGAAAGTAAGAACTGTCATTATCAACAAAAAAAATTCAAGCGTAATGGCTACACTGTGTTCTAAAATGCAACTATGACGGAGGGAATTTGTTTTTCTTTTGTTTACTTATTTATTATTTTTGTGAGTGGGGATGAGAAGATACAAATGGATTTATTGAGTATGTTCTCATCCTTAATCTTCCCAAGAACGAATCAGGGAACAAGTCTACTGGCAAGGAGTCTTTGAAAGGCAAGACATTTTCAAAAGTCCACAACTCAACAAGCCTTTGTCTTGCTTACTTGGGGCCAGCCACATGGATCAATTTCCTGCCATTGGCTTCATTCACAATCACATTCTTAGTCAATTTTACGATAGTCATGTCATTTCTTATCACTTCAACCCAAGTTCTCCCGCGTCTTCCTACATTTCTTTTATCACCCTCTATGTGTATCAAATCAAAACTCCTTACATTAGCATTAATTGGTCTATGATGCATAAGATCATAAAATCTCAAATGATTTACCTCATTTTATCTTCAATTCGTGCCACTTTTAACTTCTTTATATTGAATTCATTTATTATTATTAATTTTCTTTTTCATAAGTTAAATTTCATTTCATAAAACAAATAGATACAAGCTTTACAGGGGCATCCTCCAGTCAAACCAGTTATAACAAAGATCAACAGCCTTCTAGCTTTCAACAGAACAGATATTTTCACAAACTACACACATAAAAGAACTATCAACTAGCTATCGAGTTTTTAACTATTCCTTCATCTCATCCAATACTGACCCCTGTTGGGGAAATCCCCAAGAAGAACATAACTTGTTATTTGTATGACTGTTTTATATTCTCCCGTGAATATAATCTTTGCTCTGATGTCATTGATCACTTTATTTAGAACTGAATTTGCATCTATCCTTCTGTGAGAAAAAGTTATGTAGTTCCTCTCCATTTACACAAGATAGATAGTAGCAGCCATTGCCAATTTGTGTACTGAATGCCCAAAAGACTTTCCACCTATATTGTGAACTACCCAATCAATCTCAGCTACAAAGGACGTAGGGTTTCTTTCTACTCACATGCTTACTCAACAAAATCTCTTTCCAAACATAGTGGGAAAAGCAATATTCAAAAAACAAATGATTATGTGATTCCATCTCCACATTACAAAGCACACAAGATATATCATCTACCGCACCCCAATCCTTGATCCTATCTTTAGTAGATAGCATGCCAAGAAAGCTTAACCATTGTATGAAAGGCCATCTATCTCAATATTCTCATTTCAGTTAGTCGTTTTACAAACATTTCTTTTATTGACTACCTAATATTCAGTATCATTAATCATAGCAAGTCTTTATAGCAAATCCATGAAATGTAAAACAGGCAAGCACTCTATTCACTAACAATAATACAGCAAAGGCGTTAAAGAGCACCTCCAAATCAGAATAATTTGTCTTCAAATAACTGTTAGAATTACTGTTGCACCCATCGGTGGTGTTTTGCTGCAATATCTCCCCTTTCGAGACAATAGATTTTGACAAAGAACAAAAATCGCAATATCAAATTTAACAATAATCTAACAACCAAGATATCACAATTTCAGAAGACAAAATGAGAAAGCATCAAATGTAAAGGTAAGTCATTGACGAAACATACTTAACATAATCACACTTGGTTGAAAATGTTTGAAGGAAATCCTCCTTTTTCTCAACAATATTCTCAGCAAAAATATTCTGTAAGGAATGACTTAAAGATCAGAACTCAATGAGTAAATGGATATTGGATGTCAAGGGAATAGGTTAAGATGGGTGGTCCATGATTACCTGGAGAGCAAATTTCAGATCTGTAATCCCCCTTGCCTCCCTTATAACAATTAAGGGATAGAAATCATTAGCAAACCATCAGAAGACAAAGCTAGAATCGGGCTAAAGATAAGTGTAAATACTTACATCAGATGTGCTCAAAAATGTAATCTCAGCATATGCATGAAAAGATATGCTGCTGACCCAGATGGTGATCTGCATGATTTGTGATAAAATATAAATTACAAATAAATAAATTAACACTTGCAAGCTAGAAAAGAACGGTTCCAAATAAACAATTAGGGCACATTTAGTATTGTTTTCATTTTATATTCTAGAAAATAGAAAAAACAGAAACTGACACAAAAAAACTTGTTTGGCGCACTATTTTTGAAAAAAATTCTGCATACACCCCTTTTTTAGGAATTACTTTTACAATGCTTTGTAAATCTTTGAAAACAAATTCAGACAAAAATTTCAATGCTTTTCATTATTTTTATTTTCACCAAAACCAAAAACATTAAAAATGAAAACAATCCCAATATGGCCTTAATGTTTAATGTATTTTCATGCAAGAGATTGTGCATGATCTGGGTTATGCAGGAGGAAAGTATATTATTATATGTTATGAACAAAAAGAGCTTTTTTTAGCCTGATAAAAAGCATGCATATCCATGAATGCAACTTTCATAGCCTCCACACTGAGGACATGAATGCACAATGCCAAAACAAGAGCAAGCAACTACTGAAAAGGAGATACAAACAAAAACGGAAGTGTAGACGCGCCCGTGGGCTTACTACAGTTCGGACTCCCTTTCAGTTTGTTACGGTTCTTAATCTGAACCAAAGAGTCCAACTCTGGCAAATCGTTTGCGAAAAAAACAGATTTTAAAAAGAAGTGCCAAACATGGACTGCTTTGCCAGATACAGAGTCGCCACCTAAATATTTTTTAATGGGGAAATTTAGGAAACCCTGACTCGGTGCCAAAGGCCACGTGTCCATCATCACCAAAGTTGCCTCGGCTCGGGAGCTTGGGTACGATCGGGGAAGGTCAGCTATGAGCACCCCCTTTTGCCCGGTCCGAAGACCGGCCTCTACTAACCATGATATCCGATTTTGAAAACATTATGTGTTTTTGTTCCGGTTATTAGCCTAGATTTACTATGTTATGCGCACAGCAAACAAGTATAGACTAGATTGCCTAATTTGGAAACAAGTATCGCATATCCATTTGTTTTGAAAATGCTTTGGAATTTGCTACTCGCAAGTAGGCTAAAACACGGATTTTGACGAGTTTTTCCAACTCAAACAATCCAACCTTCACCCACAGGCAATCAGGCAGTTTATCTCATATAAGCACTTAGCCACATGGTAATCATGTTGTCATGTTAACATTCACACGCATGCGAGATGCTAAAGCGTAAATACTTACATTGTACTCCGTGCCAAAACAATAAACTAGTTAGCAAACATGCATGGTCCTAGTTCATGTTAAATTGACTAATGCAACACATGCGGGATGCAATTAGGGTAGGCTTGGCTAACCTAAACATGACATGTGAAATGCAATCATTTGATGCACGTATTCAATTCGGAATTGAAGTACAAATGCAGTCAGCATGATGCGCCGAGCCCGATGCATGCAAGACAAATGTATGAATGCACGCATGCATAGCATAAGGTATGCTAATTTAAATATGCCCTAATCTACCATCATAAGCGGGTAAATAAAAGGGAAGAAAGACGTGGGGTTGGAAGACATACACGCACACGCACCCACACTTATTACAGATTTGCCCTCGCTCGGAGGGACCGAATAAATATACAAATTAATTAACCTACAAGCTAATTAATTATTACAGACCACTTAATTAATTAACAAATTAAATAAGCTAAGGAAAATAGTAGAAGGCCTTGGGAAGCGGGTCCAATGCAATGCATGCTCGGTCTTGCTCGGAAGTGCACTGCCATGCATAGACTGCCTCTGTTTTCCCTGCTTTGCCCCTCTGAAGACTGCCAAAGTCTCTGAATTGATTCCCTGGACACTGGGAGACACCACCGGTTGAGTAGAATTACCACCGGCTGCTACATATGGCCATCGGCACAAGATTCATCCATCGGCCACCAATACATTGCCGGTCGACACTAAATATTGCCGGTCGGCAAAAAGTTCCTGCAGAACCTGCAACTCACAGCAGTAGAGGGCAGAACCTTGTATGGCAATGCAATCCTAACCATGTATGCACCAACCAAGCCTCTTATCATGTGTACAACTCAAAGGGGCATGGTCCTTGGTTCTTGGACCACCAATCGCGCATTTGAATGCGTGATGGCCCAAGAGGCCAAGTGTGCATCTTTCATTTCAAATGAAATGCAATGCAAACAAACAAACCAAAGCCCAATCCCTATCACTAATCAAGGGACAAAGCATGCATGCAAGACGCAATGCAACCTAGGCATGCAAGCTAAGGATGCAACATGGCATGGCAAGGCACTTATGCAAGCATATAAGCGAACATGCAAGGTGAGCATGCAAACCAAATAAAGGGTAGGCTTAAACATGAATTAGGCAACCCTAATTAGGCCTAAAATCAGTGGCCAAAATGCCAAGTACATGAAGGCAAATGTTCACGCAAGCATGTAAAGACACATGGTTCAAGACTTAAGCATAATGAAGCAACTTTTAAACGCATTTAAAAGGGACAAACATGGATTAATGGCATGCAAAGTAAGCTTTGAAATCATGCTATAAGAGGTGCCAAACCAACTTAAACAAGACAAACAATGGCATGCAAATGGTCCAAGTACTTAGGACAAGCCATGGAGGCTTAAACTAAGGTCAAGTCCACCAAGCCTCACAAGGCTAAGGGGACTTAAAACAGGTCAAAAGAGGGCTTGAACAAAGCCAAAGGTGCACCTAGATGGTATCTAAGTGGCTCAAGTCCAAAGGCATGCACAATGGCCAAAACATGGAGCATAAGGCACAACCTTTTAAAGCAACAAAGAGACAACCAAGGCAATCATACAAGCATGTCTTAAGGACTGAAATGGTACTACAAGCGGTGCCAAACCACCAAATCAAAACAAAGCAAAGCATGTTATACACTTACATACTTAAGGCCAACAAGCCCAAAATGCAAAGGGGGCATACAATGCAAGCTATGATCGACCCAAACAACAATGGACAGACCTTAGACATGGTGAAATAAGCACAAAAGCTTCATCAAGCTAAGCCTAAAACATGCTAAAACAAAGGCTAACAACCTAAGGCATATTAAGGCAATAACATGGCATTACATGGTAGGTATGCTAAGCATGCATGGTGTACCAAAACCAACTTAATACAAAGTTAAATCATGACAATATAAGCATAAAATACAGCCATGGCATGATCAACAAACCTTTAAACATAATGCGCCCTCAAGAGGCCAAAATGGGTCCTTTCAAGGACAACAAGGAGAGGGGGTGGCCCTCTCCTTCTTGAGACTTCAAGGCACCATCCTCACCACTGAAATCCCTCAAGATTTCAGTGGTGAGGAGGCCCAAGCATCAAAGTCCCAGAGCTCACCAAAAATGGCACAAAATGGGGCCTCTCAAGGCCTAAGGGTGGTCAAACACCTCCAAACCACAAAACACTCTTAACAAACAATCAAGAGGGCTTAAAAACAGAACTTTTTTGTATTATACACTAAGCACAAAAACAGTCCTAAGATAGGTAGAAAAGCTATGCAAAAATGGGGAATAAAAAGGAAGTTTCTTACCCTTGAAGTCCTCCTTCACAAAAGATGATCTTGTTGCCTCCTTGAGCTTCAATCCAGCCAAGAACACTAAGAACAAACCTCTGGTCCTTCAAAAGCCAAGGAAAGGTGAAAGACTAGGTGTTTATGTGCAATAGTATGGACAAAAGCACCTAGAACATAAAAGGGAGAAAGAGAGATAGAATAGTTACAACTTTCTAACCCTAGAACTAGAGCTCTCCTCTGTGTTTTTCTCACAAAATTCTCTAACCCTAAAGCCAAGGGAAGAGCCCTCCTCTTATAGGCAAAACCATCTTGTAAAGCTTGTTCAATAAGCTTACAAGATGAGCATCCCTCCATACACGTGTATGGAGGGGAACCAAATGCCACACAGCTGTCCTAAAATATCTGCAAAAGCAGATGAACAGTAGTCGGCTGCTCAAAATTGTCATTTTGACAAAATGGACTGCCGACCGGCAACAAAGAGTGCCGACCGGCAATATACATTGCCGGTGGCAACAAAACACCAGCCGGTGGCCTCTAGCCATGGCCGGTGATATGTGGAGATGCCTCACAAGGCATTCCCTGCCCCTCCGAGGCAAAACACAAGTGTTTGGTGCAAAACCAGACACTAAACAGTCGAGTTCGGAGATCCTGAGGCAAAGCGCGTAGTCGAAACCTCCGGGAACTCCAAACGAACACAAACATGGATGATCACCAGGTGTTCAAACGGTGACGTCCAAGTCTTGAGGACGGTCAAAAATGGGGTGTCTACAGGAAGTTCGATAATCACCAATAAAATTTGGGCACAGATGCCATAATGGGAAGATACAGTTTCAAGAGCATCAAATTATTAACAGTGGAGTCTTAACCAAATTTTCCAATTTAACAAAAAGGTGTATTACCTTCAACCCTTGGTAACCGTAAATTTTTCCATCTTCTTCGAAAAAGTGGTTCAAGTCAATTGGCTGAATACAAAAGCTGTCGGGAGCATCCACCTCCTATTTGCTAGAAACTAGTATTGATATCAAATAAACAAGCACGACAAAATTAGGCTCACAAATGAAAATAAAAATATAGGCAAGATGTACAGCTTAAAATAAAAACCATAAAGAAAATAATTACTACAGTGCTTATCTAGAACTGCTCACCAACTCAGCATTGGCTCAACAAGCCTGGCAAACACTGTAGAACCAAGCTCGTTGTTGCAACAAGCACAAATTGAAGCCAAAGGTCCAGCTTAACTTCTTAAGTAAAAATTGAAGTTCATGATTTTGGAAAAAAATAAAAATCAATCCATACACGACTAATCATCTGACCAAGCAATATTCCTCGTAGATGAAACTAAACCATAGATTAACAAATAAGGTTCGATTAAGGGTCCAAATATATTAACAAAATAAGTGGAGCCTATGCACTCTTAACGTTCAACCTCCAACTGTGCATCACTAACCCAAATGAACCAAATTGGAACTTGCAACTCCAGTCAAAAGCCCCAAGTTCAATGAACCTGAGCTGAAATCAACTCACTAATTATCCCATTTCAAATTAAAAATTTGTTCCCACAAAAAATAAACAAGTAAATAAACAGAATAAAACATTTTATAAAACATGTAAGCCAATATGATTGTGGTACTATATATATCAGCTACAATCAGAGACCCATGTTCAACAAGCAAATGTAATACCTCCTCCCAGGAACCATATGGCAGTTGAAACAGAGTTCTTTAGGCCACAGACTTCTAGTTGCTTGTGTTCAGCAATTTGTAATAGGAGTTCCAACAACCTTGCACACAAGAATTCCACTTAATCAAAAGAGGTCCAAAACCTTTGAAACATTATTCTACATGTCCTGTTAAGGTATACAATGGCATGACGCAAGATTGTCCTATGTGCAGTTTCACAACATAACTTAATTTGAGCTTTTCAATGATTTGATATCCCAGGACCTAGAATCCAAAAATCTAGACCTAGAGTAGACTATCGCTGATCCTGAAGACTAGCAAGAAAATCACAATAAACATAACAACTTGCTTTTATAATCTTTTGAATAGAAAATAAATTTTCACTTGCCTTGTTTCCTTTCAAGCTCTTCATAAAGCTCTTCTTCCCATATTCTTTTTCTCTCATGGAAGCTTGCGCTGCCAGTAAAACATTTTTCATTCTCAGTTTACGGAAAGAAAACATGGTCCACCAAAAGGAAACACAAACTAAAGCAAGCATCAAACATCTACTCACAAACCTTGGATTAATCAGCTCCTGATCATCACGAACAACCTCTGTCCATTCACTAGGCTTAGGTGGCTGTACTTGCGACAGAGTTTGAACACTTTCAGTGCCAATATTTGATACACATTGGGAATAAGTTCTGGAGCTAGCAGTATAGGCAACGTTAACAGCTGCAAAATCATCCCACTCCAACCTTCAACTGAACTCGACGCCAAAACGCCTCCCAACCCAACCAAATGCCTTTCTAAACACCCCGACCATGAGTCAGCCCCACCCTTCCCGAACACCACCCCGCTCTACCCAAACCATACTTCGCCACAACCACTTCATCATCATCATCCTCAGCTACTAAGGGCCCACATGAAAATGTAAAATCATTGTTCCCCTTACCCGATGCTCGAGGGATGTCAGCAAACTTGTTCACTGTTTGACCAGAAAATAAGTTCACTCTACTTTCCAACTCTGAAGTGTCATCAGACTTGTATGGCCAATTATCGTCGGGCTCAAACATAGGATTAAAACTCTAGATTAACAAAAACAGCAAACCATTGGTTATTAGTGGTTATTATGCTGACAAATATTATATTTGTTAGAGGGCATAAAAGCAATATTTTACCTTATTAAAATCATCAGAAAGTAAAACAGAATCAAACTTTGCTGATGCTCCAATCACAAGATCATCTTCATCATCTATCTGACACATGTCATCATCACAATTGCCTGATCCCCAATGTGGGACACTTCCTGGGAACTTCTCTGGAGTGTCATCAGACCTGCATAGCCAATTATCGTCGAGCTCAGACATAGGATTAAAACTCTAGATTAACAAAAAAAAAACAAACCATTGGTTGTTAGGGGTTACTATGCTAACAATTATTATATTTGTTGGAGGGCATAAAAGCAATATGTTACCTTGTTAAAATCATCAGAAAGTAAAGCAAAATCAAACTTTGCTGATGCTCCAATCACAAGATCATCTTCATCATCTATCTGACACATGTCATCATCACAATTGCCTGATCCCCAATGTGGGACACTTCCTGGGAACTTCTCAGGATATATAGTTGAGCACCTCACACTATTATGAACATCCTTCAATCACATGCAGGTTGTCCTGCTAACAAGGTCCATGCTAAAGCAGAAATGCAACCTTAAAGAGTCATAATTACAAATAACAGGCAATAATATATCTTGAAAGCACCCAAGGTTATTTAAAAAAAACCCTTACGAGTTCTTAAGCTCCATCTCAAGTGTTGCCATCTTTTTTCCAGAAGTTTCCTAATGATTGTAAAATAAATAAGAATGGAAAAAGAAAAACTGCATAATGCAAACAAAGAAGGCTTCATGCAGTTATACTGACCATAACTGAAGCGCGTAACACAGGATAGGTTTCCTGATACTCCCTAGTGTAGACACCCCATTTTTGACCGCCCTTAAGACTTGGGCACCACTGATGGTTTACTTGGTGGAGAAAGGTGTGCAGGGCAAAGGTTCAGTTTCTTCAGCAAAGAGAGAGGCAAATCTCAACTTCACACCCTATTTTGGACCAAAGTTATTTTGGATGGTTTTTAGACCTTAAAACCCTCTCTTTCAAAACATTTTTGAAATAAAGTTTCTACAATGTTCCGAGGCTCACATTTTGTTAAATGATGTGCTTTTCGATAAACCGAGTATGGACAAAGTGGAAATGAATGAAAGAGAGATGAAATCTTTGAAAAATCTTTCAAAACACCTTGTTCGGGGGTTTGGAGTTGAAGAAAAGAGGAGAAGAGAGAAGAAACCTAGCTGAGGAAGAAGTTGGGTATGAACTGCTAAGAGAGAGTCAAGCGGTCATCGCTAAATCAGGCTTATCTGTCTGTGCACTTGAAGTTAAGCTATGAGGCTACCACCGTTGGAAAGAAGACTTCTGGGGCTTCATTTTGCATTCAAGAATCTCTTAAAGCCGAGTCCGAATGGGGGAGATATGATTGGTTGAAGTTGGGCATCATCCCGGTTGGATCGAATCTGCGCGGCTTCACCAAAACGGGCATAACTTTTTGCACAGGAGGAATTTTAATGCAAGGTTTGCGCCATTGGAAAGCTAACTTCTGGGGCTTCAATCTAGATACCCACTGACCACTTTTTGACCTTGGCAGCCACCTACCGGCCATCAATTTAGCCAGCCGGCCAGTTAAAATTGCCGGCCAACCATTTATAGTAGCCGACCGACCATTTTTGCTGGTCGACGACCTTTCGGTGTGTTCTATAGATTGAGTGGATGCCAGCTGTGCTAGCTGGAGGGCACAGACTAATTCCTCCACACACATGTATGGAGGATCTTTGCTCTTGGTTTGAAGCTTCTAAGAGAAGCTTTAGTCCCTTGGCTCTATAAAGGAAGGCTCCCCTCTCCTTTGCCATGGTTCTGAAATTCCAGAGGCATACATACACTCTCTCCCTTTGTATCTCTCCCTTCTAGCTTCAAAGTGTAAGGTTCTTTGCTCGATTACCCTACACCTCATAACCTAACCTCTCCATCATCCATCCAAACATCTTGGAGCTTGTTTTCAGAGGCTAAGGGACTGGTTTTTGGGACCAAAGGATGCTGGAGTTCTTGGCTACAAGGGTAACATACTCATCTCCCTTTTTAAGGCTTATCTTGCTTCATAGCTTAGCCATACTTGCAAGCATTTTCAAGCTTTGTCATAAACTGGAAAAGGTCTTATTTTGAGCTCCTCTTAAAGTTTTTTTGAGGACATTGTTCTGTTAGAGGTCATCTACCCCCTTGTATGCTTCATCTCCCTTTTAAGGCTTTATTTTGATCCATATCTTAGCCATACTTGCAAGCATATTTGAGCTTTGTCATAAACTGAAAAAAGTCTTGTTTTGAGACCCTTTTGATGTTTGTTTAAGATCATTTTACTGTTGGGGGTCGTCTACCCTCTTGCATGCTTGTTTCGGCCTTGTTTTGTGCCATACCTTGAAGCCTTTGTATTAGTCTTTGCTTGGCCTCCTAGCCACTAAAATCCAGTGGATTTTCAGTGGTAGGCTTGCTATTTTGAGGGCCTAAATCAGAGAGGGGTGACCCCCTCCCTTGTTGTCTTGTTTGTTGGCATTTTTGGCCTTACAAAGGGGCTTATGTTTAGATCATTTGGAGGCTTGTTTCAGGCCCTTTTTGGTGGTTTTTAGGACCTATATAAGCTCTGTCCATAGGTGGTTTGGTCCCCTTTTGCTTGCCTCTTGCATGTTTAGAGCAACCCCCTTTATAGCTTTTCAAAGGAGCACCTCATTCTTGCATGTATTGGACGCATTTCAGTGGGTATTTGGTCATATTTTGGCATGCCTTAGATCTGCTTTTGCTTGGTTTAATGGTCTCTTGTATGCATCATATGCTTGCCTTGTAATCCCATGTTTTGGCCTAACATGTATCATGTTGTGAGATGACATTTTAGCATGATTTTGGTTAGGTTCCAAGAGGGTTTTAGCATTGTTTTTCCATGCTTGAGGTCTGGTTTTGGTTGTTTTGATCATGTTTGCCATGATTTGTATAGTCGTCTTGCATTCTAGCTTACTGGCCTTGGGTGTATGGGTCACTAGCATGTTTTACTTGGCTTGTTCTCATGATTTGGCATCATTGGAGACCATATTTCAGTCCATGTTCCATGCTTGCATACTTGCATTTTCCATCCCTTTCATGCTTTGAAGAGTTGATGGCTTATGCTCCATGTTTAGGCCCTTGTGCATGCATGCTTGTGTGTGTGTTTTCATGCCTTTGTTGCATCATTTTGGCCGCTGATTTGGGCCTATTTGAGAGCTGCCCATTTCGGTTTAAGACCATCCTCGCATGTTGTTGCACGCGTGTCTTGCATGTTGTTGCATGCTTGCTCCATTTTGCCTATTGTTGTGTGTCATGTATGGTTGCATTGTTTAGGTTGTAAGCCTATTGACATGTTGTTGCATGTTCATCCATCTTGCATACTTGTTAGGCCATATGTCGTTGCATGTTTGTCATTGGCATTGTTGTTTCATGCCTTGCATGTTTACTTGCTTAAGTTGTATGCCTATTGCATTAGCTTGCTTGCATGCTCATGTTGCATTAGCTTGTATGCATGCTTAGGTTGCATAGCATTGTGCATGCATTCCATCCCTCTTGATCAAACATGATGGAGGTTGGGGCCCCTTTGTATGTTTTGTGTGCATTTCATTTTACATTGAAATTGCACACTTGGCCTTTTGGGCCATCATGCATAGAAATGCACGATTGGTGGCCCGAGGGTCGAGTACCATACTCCCTTGAGTCTTAAACATGATAGGAAGGGTGGTGGTGCAAAAATTGCTTTGAAAATGCTTTGCCATGCTCTGTCTGTCCTCTGCTGCTGTCAAACAGGATTCTGCAGGAAAACATGGCCGACCGACCACATTCAGTGCCGGCCGGCCATTCATACTTAGCCGATAGCCTCACAACTGGTCGATGACCATTTTCCAGTGGCCGATGGCCACCCCTCTTGGCCGATAGCCTCTCACAGTATCCATGAGGTGGGTTAAAAGGGTTCTGGAAACTTGCATAATTTTCAGAGGAGCAGGGCAGTGCAAACAGAGGCAACATGTGTCATGGCAAGGGACTTCCGGGTGAAGCCAATCCGAGCAAGCATGCACCTCTCTTCCCGAGGCCCTTTTACTGCTTTCCATATCTTAGTTAATTTGTTTAACTAATTAAGGTTTTGTAATATTTAATTAGCTAGGATAGTTAATTATTTATTCGGTTTGTATTATTATTTGGACCCTCCAAGCGAGGGCAATTGTGTAATAAGTGTGCGTAGGTGTGTGTATGTCTTCCAACCCCACGTCTTTCTCCCTTTTATTTATCCGCTTTCAGTGGTTAGATTAGGGCATGTTTAAATTAGCACCCTTATGCTCGCATATTTTGCATCCATTGCATGCACCAGGCTCGGCGCATCATACTAACTGCATAGTATTTCCATTCCAACTTGAATACGCGTATCAAGTTGTCGCATTTCACATGCCATTCTTAGATTAGCCGAGCCTATTCTAGTTGCATTTTGTATGTGTTGCATTAGCCATCTTAACATGAACTAGGATCATGCATTTGATTACTAACTAGTTTCTGTTTTGGCTTGTAGTACTAAGTAAGCTCTTATGCTTTAGCATCTTGCATGCGTGTGAGTGTTGCCATATGAGCATGCTTACCATGAGGCTATTTGCTTATGTGATATAACTGCCTAAATGCCTATGGGTGAAGGTTGGATTATCTGAATTGGAATAATGCATCGACTGTGAGTTTTAAGCCCACTAGATAGTGGCAAAACCATGTTTTCTAAACCCACCTGAGGGTGGCAAAATCTGCATTTTAAGCCTACTTACGAGTAGCAAACCGCTTTCAAAAACAAACATGAAATGTTTTGTTCCAATTTAGGCGATCCAGTCTATATTTGTATGCTGTGCGCATCACGTAGTAAATCTAGGCTAATAACCAGAATAAGAACGCATAATGTTTTCAAAACTAGATATCATGGTTAGTAGAGGTCGATCTTTGATCGGGCGAGCGGGGGTGCTCACGAAGTGACCTTCCCCAATCGTACCCAAGTTCCCGAGTCGAGGCAACTTTGGTGATGACAAACACATGGCCTTAGGCACAAGTCAGGGTTTCCTAAATTCCCCCAAAATAAAATATTTAGATGGCGACTCTATATCTGGCAAAGCAGTCCATGTTTGGCACTTCTTTCTAAAAATCTGTTTTCAAAACGATTTGCCGGATTTGGACTCTTTGGTGATTTATCAGTCTTGCATTGCACTTTGCAAGATCAGATTAAGAACCGTGACCGTTTGAGCCCGAACTATAGTGAGCCCAAATGAGCAGAACGGGATTTCTCCTGGGACGTTCGGGGACGTCTACACCTAGTAACAAATGGATGCTGCATATGATAAGCCAAAAACATTTTTTAGAACAATTATTAAAAGAAGTGACAACTTTTATTATCTAACATTATGGTTTCCATCAGAACCAAGGAATGTTCTGCTACAAGATAACCATAATTTACATATATATATATATATATGAGTTAGAGCTTAATTTATAAGGAATTGATAAGTTAAATTAGCCTGCAATGTAATAGTACCTGCAGCAGATCTTATGCAGCAGGCCTTAAGTTTGGTTCCCTGCCATAGAAGGATAAGAGAATGAAACAAACTTAAAAATAAAACATAAATTATCTTCTTATAAATTTGTATATCAGCCTAAAAAAAATAATTGGCAATGGATACAAAGGACAGGAGAAGCAAGAAACAAAAATAATAGGCATGAGAAACATACTTCTGCAAACATTTTAACAAAAAATCTATTGCTTCAACAGAGAGATGCTCGGGGATGGGTGGATGAGATTTAGTTGTCCCAATATGGAAGAGAGCAGCAACCTAAAAGAAACACGAATTAGTTGCTTCACAAACAATGAACTAATATCTTACTAAGTCCCAAAGTTGTAGTCAACAAAACAAATAAATACTTCAGTAGGAAAGTAATGGAAGATAATGGTTTTGAAAATACCTCCTGATACTACTGGCTCCAAGGAGGCTTTCCTGTAGCCATCTCAATAACCGTACATCCAACACTCCATATATCAGCAGAGCTGGAATGTTTGATATTAAACTAATGAGTTAAAACAAACACAAAATGAGGAGTGCAATAAGCATGGTGTATATGCACGTGCTTAAGTGAAAATATTGCAAGCATTTATTACACCATTGTGTAAGAGTAACTTTATCCACATTGAAGATGTAACTAAGGTGACATGGGTTGAGCTAGTAAGAAAACACATGGTCGCATTTGTCTTATCCATATCATAGATCAGCTATAAGCATGGAAATGTGTGATTGTACTCATAAGCTATGCCCGGTTTAAAGGATAACTTCAGGAGCCATCCAATATGGAGTACCCTTCGTTGACTTTGCACCAGTCATGGTAGCCTGTACTAGCAACATACATAACTCGGGTATAAAATAATTTGACATGATATTACGTTGGAAAGAAAACAAAATAAATAACTAGAAAAATTAAATAAAAAATGAAATAGAGAAAACATTGTTCACACCAGCTCAACAACTTTCTTTGATGCACCAAAGTCTACAAGTTTTATGCACCCCTTGTTATCAACAAGGATATTAGCTCCCTGATAAAAGCAAGCCCTTTATCATACATACATATATATATATATATATAGAGAGAGAGAGAGAGAAGTTTTATCCTTGTTAAGAATCATTTGCAAAAAGGTGAAGATACCTTAATGTCCCTGTGCATTATTCCATTCTTGTGAAGGTATTCCACTCCCAACAACAACTGTTTTGTGTACATTCTTATAACCTGCTCAGCATACACATTCAGCGAGAATATCAACAAAAAAAAACACGCAAATTGCATAGTATAGAAGCAAGGTTTTCAAGTTCTGAGTGTAGCTTTTCATCTCATGTACATTCTCATAACCTACTTGGCAAACAGGTTCTAGGAGAAATTTCAAATGTGGTGATTACTAGATCTATGTCCTTAGTCTAGCAAGATATATTATCTTCTATTCTGTCAAATGTTGATATGCACTCATTTTTTGTTGAAATTTTAAAATTATGATTGGTAATGGTGAAAGGACACACTTTTGGAGGGACAAATGATTGGTGATTGGAAAGTTTGAGGATGTCTTCCCTAGGCTTTTTAACTTATTAGAGGCTAAGGATGGCTCCCAGAAGTCTTTTGTTAAAATCAAAGATGCAGCTGGAGGGTGGCAGTTCTCATTCAAAAGACCTTTAAGAGCCTGCGAAAAGGAGAAGGTTAAAAGGCTTATTGAGGTATTGGAGGATATTCCCAATCTAAAGATCAATATTGATGATCAAGCTTGGTGGAATGCAGAACCATCGGGCTCTTTTTCTGTTTCCTTTGCCAGAAGATGGTGTGAGTCTGCTCAAGGCCCATCTCTTAGGATTACTAAACTACCGTAGGGTAACGGTGCACCACCAAGAGTGAAATTTTTTGGTTGGTTGGCCTGGAAAGGTCGAGTGAAAACTGCTTTCTATCTTCAAAGAATTGGAGTTTTGGATCCCAATGTGAACAATTATTGTCTGTTTTGCAGGGAGAATGTGGAAACTGTCAATCACATCCTGCGACATTGCCCTTTGGTATGGAGAATGTGGTCTAAATTATTGGATTGGTGGAACTTGTCTTGGGTAATTCCTGGGTCTATTGGAGATCTTCTGGAATGGTGGTTAGGTACAAGTTGTAGCAAGTTTGAAAGGAGGATATGACGTTCTATTCCTTTTGCTATCATGTGGTCTGTGTGGAAGCTCATAAATGAATGTGTGTTCAATGCAATTCAACTAGATTTTACGGATTTTGGGGAGTTGCTGAAGGTTAGAATTGTTTTATGGTTGAAATATAACACATATGGGATACATTTTTCTATTAATGATGTGGTGTTCAACCTTCAGCAAGTAAGATCTTGCTCAAGGCAGCGGAACATAATTAGAATTCTAGGCTAATTTTTGGCTGTGGAGATCGTTGTCTGTAGGATAGGTGGCTGCTGTTTGGTAGTTTTAACAAGTGGGGTCTGTTTGATTGTTTGCTACTCCTTTGTTTTGGGGTGATTTGTCTATTTGTTGTTGGTTTCTCACCAACATTTTGGTGTGAGCTAGCACAAGATTAGGCATCCCTTTTGGTGCCAACCTAATTGGATCAAGTTGGGGTGCTATGATGCTATCGAGCTCTTGTCTTTTCTTTATTGATGGTTTTCATATGTAATGTATGTTTTGATTTCATCAATAAATTTTTCTTATTTTGTTGATAAAAAAAATCTTAAAATGAAATTTTTTAAGTCAATAAGCAGGCCTTGCCTCTCGACAGAGTGTTATTTGATATAAACTTCAATACTCAAAAACATAAAATATATAATTTGAATAAGTGGTAATCAACTTACAGACTCGAGGAACGAACCAAATTTTCCCATAAGTGAAGAGATCGATCCACCAGAGACAATTTCCAACAAAATATTCAACGATGCCTCCTCTCTAGTTGTTCCCAAGTATCTCTTCAAGAAAAAGAAGAGGCGAGTAAAGTTAGAAAACCAACCAAAAAAATAAAAATAGACAGACAAGACAATAAAAATGAACAACCATTGCTTCAGGAATAATGCAAATCAAATACTTACAACAACGTTTGGATGTGAAAGATTCTCAAGAAGGTTCACTTCTTCTTCAAGCTCTCTAATGTGGGCCTAACAAAAATTAAAAAAGGTCAAATTCAGATAACATACTCTTGCCAATCAACTAAAGCAAAAAACTTTAAACATTAAAATAGAAAACTACCAATTTAAGAGTGTTTTGGGAAAATGGTAAAAATCTGGTTTTTGATTTTTTACCAAGTTTTTGGCTTTTTTAGAAAGTGATTTGGGAAGTTAGTAAAAAACTACTTTTGGCTTTTTCGGTTAATATTTGTTTATGATGTCGCATCACAATCAAATGACCAAAATATCCCTACCCAATTTAGTAAATTTACATTTTCACCCATGTACAATCCAAGACAACATGAAGGGTATAATGGTAATTTCACATGTAACTTTTTTGGACTTCCCAAATGACTTATTGTTAAAAAAGCCAATCTAGCCTTTTACCCCCAAGCTGCAAAACGCAGCTTTTAATCTTGGTTCCCAAATAGGCACTTAGTACCACAAATGCAATCTATACTATCTATCTATACTATATATATAAGCAAATGTAGTGTTATCTCAAAAAAATTCAAAAATTCATTCCTAAATTCTCATAATTTTGAAAAGAAAAAAAAAATACGTGGCACCCCTTCACTTTTCAAGTCTTCTCACTCCCTCTCCCTATATAAAAAAAATAAAAGTAAAATAATAAAAAAAAAATCACATAATATCTTTATTTCCCACAATTCAAATAAAAGGATAGAAATCCAATATAGTTATCCTTATCTCTCTTCTACAAAAATCTAAAAACAAATAAAAAACCAAGAGACAAAAAGAAGCAAATTAAAAATAAATATAAAAAAAAAAAAAGAGAGATAAAAATCCTACATAGTTATCCTTATTTCTTTTCTATAAAAAATCTAAAAAAACTTCTCTTATGTTCGTATTCCAATCTCCATAAATAGTTGTACTATTCTCACCAAAATGAAATTAAAGATGATGAAGGAAAAAAAAAAAAAAAACTCACAATTCACGATTGCATGCTCTCTTCTTTGTTACAACAACATGATTACTTCTCTATATCTTTCTAAATAAACACTCGCTCAAAACCTATTTATCTACAATTTACTTATGAAGACATGAGTATGTCACTATAATTCTAAAGGTTTTATTTTCTTTTGATTTTTTTTTTCTCTGACATTTTTCAATTGTGTTTCATATTTTTATTTTTATTTTTAATATTGAATCACTTTTTAAAAATTATTCAATCATTTCTCCATTTTCATAGTGTTTTTCCTTTTCAAATATTTTGGACAAACAAAAAAGTAATGGCACTGTTGTGACTGAGAGTGATGAATATCTTTTTGTAATCATCATCATAAGAAGCTAAAGTTGAGGGTAAGAAGAAGGAGATGAAAAAACTATGAGGACTTGAATTAATGTGCAAAATTGAATACAAACTTAGTAATATTAAAAAATTAATATTTTTTTTATCTTTATCTTTAAATTTAAACATTTATTTGCTGGTTGTTAAACAAGTTTTGAGTTTTGTTCAATTATATGTATGCATTGTAGTCTCCTAAAATCAATAAATTTTTGTTTATTTTTTTAAAAATTTAATCAATGAGTTTTGGAAGCATCAAAACTTCAAGTTAATTTGTTAATTTTCTTAATTTGTAATTAATTTAAAAAATCTATTATTTAGTTCATTTGCTCCTTTATCTATATGCCACAAATAATTTAAAAAATACATCTATTGGTTTGAAGTCACATTACACACTAAAAATAGATCTAATACCAAATTTATACTATTACTAAAAATAAACTTGGGCTTTTTTAAGTAATTCAAAAAATCTAATTGAATTATTTGTTACAATTTAATCATAACTTTTGGCCAAAATTTAAAATAATATTAAAATTGTTAGCTTAAAAATATCTATTAACTACTTTACAATCCTACCTTATTAGAAATTCCTTTAAAAATTAAAAATTACCAAACAACTTCATATCTCCATCAAAATATCTTGATTCTTCAAAATTCATATTATACTCATTGATGTTGATTCTGCACAAATGAGTATTCTATATCCACCCAAATTGCTTGGAGCCAAAGAAACTATTCGAATAAAATCATTTTGACTGTTGAATTTTAGATTTGTACAAAAACAATTATCATAGAATTTTGAATTTATATATAAAAAAAATGAAATAGATTTGTTCATGAAATAAAAGCTTGTTTCATTTTCTTTTCCATTCTTTTTTTTTTAATTATTTTTATTTTTACAAATTCTATCCAAACACAATTTCAGAGTTTCTTGAGTGATTGTATAGAGAAAATAGATGTTATTGGTTCATAATATAAAATAAAATAAAATAATCATGGGAGAAAATTGTCTAATTGTATAAATATTATAAAATTAACAAACACATTGTATTAAACCATTTATACATTGAATTCATATATTTTTCATAACTTTTTTTTTTTTTGGGTGAAACAGTGAACTAATAGAATTAAGTAGTCAAGGTTCTGGGGTATAAAACCCCTCAAGCATCATCATACATCTGATTTAAAACAAAAGGAGTAGAAATAAAGACATGAAATCTACTTAACTAACAAATAAAATTTTAATTTATGAAATACAAAACCTGTGTTTTCTCTTTTGAAGCAGTGTTGGCTGCAATTGAAACCTGCATTGCATAGATATTAAAAAATTAGAAAGTAACAAAATCAAAACCAAACAGATTTCAAAAAAAAAAGAATAAAAATTAACCTGCTTGATGGCTAAAAGAGCTCCAGAATCGATATTGAGTCCCATATAAACCCTTCCAAATGCGCCGCAACCGATCAATTCACCTTTCCTCAGACTTGGCAATCGGTGGAAGTGCAGGGACTGGAGGCTTCGAGAAGAGTCCGATTCCTGATTTGCGAATGATGGAGCCGATCTTCTCAACGAAGCCTCCGAAGACACCTCCATCGTCGGAGGGCTTGAAAACCAGAGATCGGCAAACTGAGCCGATGAAATCTTGCATTGTATTGCGAGTAATGTAGGCTGGATCGAGAGAGATTGAAGAAAGATTTGGTGTCTGACAGAGAGAATGTAGGGTGAGAATGTGTGGGGATGTATTTTCTGAGTACCAACACGTGGCCGAGGTGACACCGAAGTGTCAGCCGAGGTGTCACGTGTCCTGGGCAAGATACCAGAATGATCTCGGCGAGGCCGAGGTTATCTGCGAGAATACAGGAATCCGAGGTAAGCGGATAAGGGACAGGAGTCCTAGAATGAAGAAAGACTGCAAGATGGATATAGGTAATGCTCTCAGGGAGTCTATCCTTATCTCTTGAAGAGTCCAAGGTAAATCCGGAATTAGAGTCCATAGAAGTGAGACTTCTAGTAGGACTGGGATGGAGTTAAACTATAAAAGAGGGGCACCCCCGGCGGGTCTAAGGTACGCAATTTTACGCCTTGAGCAGTAATTTAAGCACTTGAATTATCTTTGAGAGATACTGACTTGATCGTCGGAGTGCCCCCGGGTGGAAGAACCACCGCTGGAGCCTTTCCTTTCTGTGCAGGTTACAGGGTGCCATCTATTCTGCCTGTGTTCTACAACTGAATTACTAAGGAGGGCAGTGTGATCGGAAATTCACTCACACAATTTGGCGCCGTCTGTGGGAACGAAAGACGAATTGATGGCCAGTAACGCACAACAAGAAAAGGTTGGGGACGACGCTCCCGCAGGGAGCAACAGGCCTATCAACCTTGACACTGAAGGAGACAACCACAATGAAGAAACTCGTGATCAGAATCACGCAGAGAAAAACGTCGGCAAGGAGGGCGACACTTCAAAGAAGACAGACCAAGGCAGATACTACAATGAAGATAGCCTCCAGGTATGGAGGGATAGGTGCCTACGGAGGGATGAGGAAGTAAAAGAGGTGGCAAACAAATTGGCAGACCTTCAATCGGTTGTCAATTTCATGATGCAAAATAACGTCATGCAGCCGCCATACCCGCTGTAGGACACACCAATGCCAGCAGCAAACACCCAGAAGAAGGGGCAGAAAGTAATCCCCGAAGCCCCTCAGCACACGAGGAGTGGAAGACACTCTCACCGACCTTCCAGGGAAGTCGGCCAAGAAGAACCGAGAAGAGAAGAGTCCCGAAGGACATATCACGAGAAGGAGGCAGACCCCAAAGAACATCGGCATGTTCAGGGGCGGGTATTGTGTTTCGATGCATCCTGCGGGGAAGGATCGAAAAGAGGCCACCATGAGGCCGAGAGTAGTGCGCCGAAAAGACTGAAGTCCAAAGACAGCCGGGCCCCAGGGAGGAGTAAAGAAGACTTGAGAGATTACCTCAAGAGGAAGCAAAAGAATGCCGGAGTCGAAGTAACCTCCTCGGTTAAGCCGAGGACACCATTCTCGGTGGAATTGGACAGATTCGTCGCGCCGAAAAGATTCAGTATGCCGAGGTTCCAAATTTATGATGGTAAGTCGGACCCTAATTTCCATGTTGGACTATTTTTGAATTCAATGGCATTATATAGCGGGAACGAGCCGTTGCTCTGCAAAGTGTTCCCTTCATCCTTCGGGGAGATCGCATCGGATTGGTTCAACAAATTACCAAAGGGGAGCGTGAAGACTTGGGAAGGCCTGGCCGAGATGTTTGTGGCCAGGTTCATCACAAACAAACTGCAGCCATTAAGGGTGGATGCATTGATGGCTCTGAAGATAGGCAAAGATGAAAGCCTTAGGACCTATGCAAAGAGGTACTATGAGGTGTTCAATCGAATACCTGAGTGCAACCAGGAGGTGGTGGTCGTGTCTTTCAAGAACGGCCTGAAGGATGACTGTCCACTGCGGAAGTCTTTGGCAAAGACATTGCCAAAGAGCATGGAAGAGCTCATGGCAAGAATCGAGAAGTATGCCAGAGCCGAGGAAGATACATCGAGAAATAAGGAGACAAGGCCAGAAAAAGGCAACGGCTCGCCGAAGCGAGTCCGAGGTAACAGTGGACCCAGCAAACAGGAGACAGAGTTAAAGGCTAAACAAGCAGTGACAACGGTGTTCCGAATTCCAGTCCACAAAGTCCTTGATCAAATTCGAAATCAGCCCTACTTCAGAGCGCCGGCAAGGGCACCAGGAGAATTTATGGGAAGAAACCTTGGTAGGCGTTGTGCTTACCACAACGAGGAGGGGCACCCAACTCAGGGTTGCAGAGCCCTTAAAGCACACTTAGAAGATTTGGTGAGGCAAGGCCATCTGAGAGACCTTGTAGATGAGGCCAAAACAAGGGAAGAACAGGCACGATTGCCTCAAGCACCAGCAGCCCCGCCTCCCCCAGCGCAGCAACCACAGGTAGGCGGACCCCGGGTGGTTAATGTGATCCTCTCAAAAGTGAATGAAAACGACATACGGGGGGAGACACAGAGGGTAAAACACCTGCAGCACGTCAACCAGGTCGGACTGAAAAGACCTCGGCCTGAAGAGTGCCAAGGACCGATGATAGCCTTCACAGAAGCCAACCTAGATATGGTCCAACACCCGCACAATGATGCCTTGGTAGTATCCCTCCAGGTTGGGGAGTGCCAGGTGAAACGCATCCTGATTGATCAAGGCAGCTCTTGCGACATCATGTATGTCAGATGTTACAAGGAGTTAGGCCTTCACCCTGATGACATGGAACAGTCAAATGGCCCGATGGTCGGCTTCAATGGAACGCCGACATGGCCATTAGGCGCAGCAAGCTTGGAGGTATAGGCTGGCACGAAGAAGATCAAGACAGAATTCCTTGTGATTGACACGCCCTCGCCTTACAACATTATCTTGGGGAGGCCGTGGTTGCATGCAATGGGGGCAGTTCCCTCAACATTGCATCAGCTGCTACGGTTCCCAACAGAACATGGGATTGAGGAAGTCAGAGGAGATCAGTTGCAGGCAAAAAATTGCTCTATGGCAGCAATGAAATTAACCTGCAGCATTCGGGAACCAGAGAAGGCAGAAGTTGAAAAAGAGGACATGAAGGTCCTAGATGATGTCGGCAAGGAGCCGACCGAGAAAAGTGAAGAAGCACTAAAGAAAATCCTCGTCCAGGAGGGCGATGAGGAACGATTCTTTCTTCTCGGCACAGGATTAGCCGAAGAAGAGGAAAGGGAACTGGAAGCCTAGATCATGGAACACTTGTAATTTAAAGTTTTTTTTTATCATTAGATGTTGTTTGACTTTTTGCCGATATGACCAATGAAATCTTACCAGAATTTCCCAGAACTTATTAAACTATGCATAATGTTGTTTTTTGAATAATGAGAACCCAAGTGGAACTTAGGTTCACATTGGGGGCAGATAGAAGACAGTAATGCCTAGCCGAAGTTAAGCCGAGATGTTTAACCGTGGTTAATCTAAGATAAAGTTTAACCGGAGTTGAACAGAAATTATGCTTAACCGAAGTTAAGCCGAGATAAATTCCTTATCTTTACTTGTTGAAATTTGTAGCAATTTACAAGTTAAAGTTAAGCTGGGATAAATTCCTTATCTTTACTTGTTGAAATTTGTAGCAATTTACAAGTTAAAGTTAAGCTGAGATAAATTCCTTATCTTTACTTGTTGAAATTTGTAGCAATTTACAAGTTAAAGTTAAGCCGAGATAATTGTTTATCTTCACTTGTTGAAATTTGTAGCAATTTACAAGATGAAGTTAAATTAAGTTTATTGATTCAGACTCTTGTTAAAACTTAAGAAAAGTTTACCAGTTAAAATTGTATATACTTTATACTTGTTGAAATTTGTGGAAAATTCACAGGTTCTTGCCGAAATTAATCTTCGGGTAAACATTCCCGAGGTATTTCTCCCCGAGGAGATTATGCAAAGGAAGAAGTATGTAAATCATGCAAATTATTCCAAGTATAAAGCCATATAGAAGGAATAAGAAGAAATTAAAGACTGAAGTATTCAGAGAAAAACGGTTGCAGTTGCATATCATTAAAGCACATCAGCCATAGAAGAAAACTTGTATTGTTCAGAAAACAAAGTACAAAGGACAAAAGGAAAAAAGCTATGCTTCTTCAGCCTCAGCAGATGGTTGGACAAGGGCCTCGGAGGACTCTGGGAGAACCACCTCGGCATCTTTCTCTACAGATTGTTGGGCTAATACCTCGGAGGATTCTGGAAGAACCACCTCGGCTTCTTTTTCTGCCGCAATCTCGGCATCGATTTCTACAAGTGTTTTTCTGAGACTTCTTTCAGCGAGGAGAAGGTCGGATGATAACTGCCCTGGCTCAGCCTCCTTGGACACCTCCTCAGTCTCATCATCTTGGGTTAAGTCCATGACTTGATCACCCTGAGCTAGAGACTTGGACTCATTGGTATCCTTGGGCTTCCTTACCAAGGCTTCATCATCATTTTTGTCTTCATCCTCATCTTCAGCTTGGGATTCAGATTCAGCTTCCTCCTCAGTCTGACTTAGAGGAGGAGGAGGAGGAGGAAATGGCAAAGGAATAGCTTCGGCCTTACGCCAGGGCGAATCAACAGGAAGATCAAGGTTTTTGGCTAAGGACATCCAACCAAGGGAAAAGCCCCTGTTGCATGCCTGCTTAACTTGTAACTTGTAATCTTCAGTGACATCGGCCACACCCTGGGCGTAAGCCTTTTCGTCGGCTTCTTTAATTTCAGCCGACTTCGTGGCCAAGGCTTCCGCGAGCTCCTTCTCGGCCTGAGCTGCTTTCCCCTCAGCATCCTTCTTTTGAGCCTCGGCAACATTCTTAATGGCCTCTAAAGATTCAGCATTTTCTTCAGCGAGTGTTTGGGCTTTAGTAGCAGCCTCGGCCTAATCTTCTAATTTCTTCATTTTTGCTTGAAGAACTTTATTTATCTTTTGAAGGCCTGCAAACTCCTTCTTCAAATCATTTAGTTTCTCCCTAGTCTCAAAAGATTGCATAGAGAAGGAGTGTGCATGCTGGACCGCCTAAAAGAAACACAGAAGCAAAAAGTTATTACAGAACTCTACAAGTATGGAGAGATAAAGGTAAGAACAAGTCAACAAGTAAAAGACACTTACTTGAACGCAACGTTGGAGCATGAAGGCGTAATTTTCAAATTCACTCATCTCGGCGTTCTTCTCAAGATCGCCTGGGAGAAGAAGGGCTGTGCTTAGTGCAACACCGATATTGATGTCATCGGCACTGTCACTAGCCAAGACTGGCTTGTTCTCCAGAGTGATTGCAGGTGTCCAAGGGACATTGGGCACTTTGGATTTTGAAGTTGTCCCAGAAGAAGACTTCGGCCTCTTTGATTTTTGTGACTCTGCTGGTTGAGTTTCAGCAGACCTTTTTGCCGAGGAGGAAGCATTCTTCATGTTCTCGGCCAGTTGAGAGATGGGTACAGCATCCTCGGCTTCAGCTTCAGTAGCCTTGGTCTTTGGCAGAGCCTTCTTTATTCGTTTCGGTTTTGGTAGGGGCATCGACTGGGTTGGAATGGCATCAACATCATCTGGTAGGTCGGCCAGAAGGTCTTGGGCGACAGGTCTCGGGCGAACCATTTCGGCAGTTTTCACAAGTCTACGTCGGCATTTTCTTTCGGGAATTGGTACCAAATATGGTGCTGAGGTGGAAGGCTGATCGGTTGGGTCGGATGTGGACCCCTGATCTGTTCGGGATGAAGCAGCAACTTGAGTTGTAGCAGTAAGAGGAGAAAGGCTCTTTTTCTTCTTCCGGGGAACGTTGGGCAAAGTGGATTTGTATGATGGAATGAAATTCAGTACCCGTGGAGCTTTTCGTTTATCAATTGGCAGATCTAGTAACTTCTTCAAATCCTTGCCCAGAAAATAGGACTGGCGAAAGCTGTTTGGTGGTTTGCGGACGTCTGCAAAAAGAAGACAACATTAAAAACAGGCAAAATTTTGAAGACTTAAAAGGAAACAAGTAAGTGATTGATAGTGGGTTCTTACTCTTGCCCTCTTTAATAGTTCGAGGAAGAGGGTATAAATGGACTTCTTCGTTTGGGCCGAATTCCCAATTTCCAGAAGCAATAAGATAATCGTCTCCAGCCCCTTTGTTGGAGTCTGGGAGGTCGGCTACGATTTTAAATTCGGTAGACATCGGCTTGAAGTAATAGACAAAGCCTTTTTCTTTTAAGTCCAGGGCGCACATAGTATAGCAGTATTGGATATCGGCGAGAGTGATTCTAACATTCCTGCCGAGCTAAGGCTATGATACCATTAAGTTTTCTGTAGGAATTGATGGTGAGTTGCATAGGGTTCAGTGTGTAGTAGTGAAGAACTTCACGAAAGAAGGGATTGAGTGGGAGCCGAAGTCCGCATTCAACAAAGGCTACAACAGGGAAAGGCATTGTATTGTCTGTAGGCATGATGGAATCATCATCCCCAGCTAACCTAAGGTGGACGTCCTCAGGAATAGAGAACTCTTGCCTAAAGTATTCGAGTTTGGTTGGGGTGTTTACCCTATGACGCCACATACCCATGATTTTGGTGTAAAGGTATTAGACTTCAGAAGCAGAGTATTCTTAAAGAAATGCTAGCACCTCGGCTTAAACCTGGGTATATACTGGTAAGGATTGTTCCATTTTTTCCTAAGAATTGAAGGTTCTATAAGCAAACCCCAAACCTAAATCTACGAAAACAAAGATTGGAGGCTCGGATCTGGAAAAGATACAACAGAGCAGAAAGCAAAGACGAAGTTTCAGATTCAAGAACACAAAAGGTGGAAGATCAAAAACAGTGGTGAAATAGTGTCAGTGCGTAAACACTTGAAATAAGACGCATTCAGGAGAATGATTCGTGCAAATAAATGCTTAAGTAAAGCAGTAAAAGCAGGCAATTCCAGGATAATCAAGAACTGGAAAAGAAAGAACAGTTGCTTACCAGGAAAAGTGACGCCGGAATGAAATTCGCCGAGGATAGACGACGGATGGAACAATAACGAAAGTTCAGAGAGAGGAGAAGGGAAGACAGTCGCAGAGCTTGGAGCCTGAAGCAATGGCGGTTTCGGAGAGGAAAGTTTAGAGAGAGAGAAAGCGAGAAAGTCAAATGCAAAAGTGAAGAGCCAAAAGATAAGAGGCAAAAGTTTTGTCAAAATTTGAAACGGCGGCAAAACAGAAGCATTTAATGCGCCTGGGGTAACGCGGACGTCAGACGGCGTAAGCAGATAAAAGGCGGCTCGCGAGCGCGTCACAGGCACGAGCCAATGGAGACAGAACGCGTAAGTGAATTGACTAGAAAGTGATGCATGACAGCTCATGCGCGTGAAAGAGTTCACTGGAATTCTTGTTCTCCAAAGAGAGCATGTCGGGCTAAAAGTAAATGATCTCGGCTGGGAAGTTCTCGAGCCGATGTTCAGCCAGAGTACCAATGTAGGTTCCATCACCTTAGATGGCCGAGGTAATAGAACCTAGGGGGCAGTTGCGGGGATGTATTTTCTGAGTACCAACACGTGGCCGAGGTGACACCGAAGTGTCAGCCGAGGTGTCACGTGTCCTGGGCAAGATACCAGAATGATCTCGGCGAGGCCGAGGTTATCTGCGAGAATACAGGAATCCGGGATAAGCGGATAAGGGACAGGAGTCCTAGAATGAAGAAAGACTGCAAGATGGATATAGTGCTCTCAGGGAGTCTATCCTTATCTCTTGAAGAGTCCAAGGTAAATCCGGAATTAGAGTCCATAGAAGTGAGACTTCTAGTAAGACTGGGATGGAGTTAAACTATAAAAGAGGGGCACCCCCGGCGGGTCTAAGGTACGCAATTTTATGCCTTGAGCAGTAATTTAAGCACTTGAATTATCTTTGAGAGATACTGACTTGATCGTCGGAGTGCCCCCGGGTGGAAAAACCACCGCCGGAGCCTTTCCTTTCTGTGCAGGTTACAGGGTGCCATCTATTCTGCCTGTGTTCTACAGCTGAATTACTAAGGAGGACAGTGTGATCGGAAATTCACTCACACAGAATGCAACGCAGAGCGAGCTTGATATACCCGAAAGAAAGAAAATCAAAATCATCTCAGCAACAATTAAGAAAATCAAAATTAAATCTTCCTAAAATTTTGCTAAAACATTCCTAATAAAACAAAAGGGATAGTGCTTAAATTTCTCCCAGTAACAATTAAGGAAGTGTTCAAAAAAATCGTCTCAGCAACTTTCAATCAATCAAGCTAAATTTATGCAATTATTGATCTCTTGCAATTGCAATGAAATATTCTGATTGCAATCAAATATTCTGTCCTGCATTGCATTCCGTGTGAGCAACACTGACAGTGATGAGAGAGAGAGAGAGATAGCGGAGGGAAAAGGCTTGTTTTTTCGAATTCTTTTGCACAAACATCCTCACAGTTCTATTAATTTATGGTAAATTACACTGACACCTTGAGATTTGGTCTAATTACATCTCACTCTCTGACATTCTAAAAATTACATTCCTACTCTGTAGCTAATAGTCTCATTTCACATGGTAAAGTTTCCTTGTTTCCCTACCTCTCTTAAGTGTGGTAATACAATTTTTTTTTTTTTTTTTTTGGAATACTTTGATCTGTAATGATTTTTTTGTTATGTTCGAATGTCAAGTTCGTTAGTTATGATTATATTTTATGTAATGCTCTCATTGATAGGTGCTTTTAAGCTGGTATACGTAATTCTTAAAATCTGATGCTCAGTGTAATGTACTACTGTTGTGGTGAACGTAATGAACTTTTTGATAATTTTGACCAATTGTTGTGTTCTGCACACTTTGGGCTCGTTTGGTTTGTGTTTGGGAAAAAAATTTCAGAAATTTTTTTCAGAAACAAGTTTCAGAAATTTTCTCTACCAAACAAATTTTCCCAAAAAAATTTTCCAAAACACACAAACCAAACAACTTTTCCAAACAAACCTCTCTCACACACACATCAAATCAATCACTTTTTCCAAAACTCTCTCTCAAAACAATTTTCCAAAACAAATTTCCCAAAAAACCAAACCAAACATGTTTTCGTACTTTTTTTTTCAGAAACATGTTTCTGAAACACAAACCAAACAAGCCCTTTATTTCTCTTGGTTTCTTTTCTAAATTTCATTTTTTCTGTAATTTTCTTTCTTTTAGTTTATTATTTCATTGAATGATATTTGACACCAGTATTTGACTCAATATCACAACACTTAAAGAAAAATGCATGTTGTCAACAGCCAAAACTGTGCATGTTCATTGCACAGTTTATTGCACATTTTTGTGTATTAGCTCTGTGCATGTTCATTGCAAATAGCTTCCTTCTGATAGCCATAGACACCCTACCACCTTGCAAACTGTAGTTCTAGCATTTCTATTTGATCATGCATATAATCATAGCTTCATGTTGTGTCATTTATTGTGTATGATCATTATACCGTTATTGCTGGTGTTGATATGCTGCTGTGCTGATAGCCTGCCATAGTTCTGCTGTGCTGTTGTGCTGCTTTACTGATGCAATTTTGCTGTGCTATTTGTTCTGCTGTGCTGTTCTGCTGGCCTGCTGTATTTTGCTGGCCTGTTGTACTGTTTTTTCTTCTTTTTTCTTTTGCCATGCTGGTAGCTTCTGTTTGCAACCGGTTTATGGTTTTGTTGGTTCTTGGTCTCTTCTTTTTGCTTTCTTTGTTGTTTTAATTGTCCAACATATCCGCACAAAACTTGGTCAGCATAACCTTTGCAAAATATATTCAAATGTTTATGTTATTCAATCGACATTCCAGGTACTTCTTTTTGTATCATCTTGATTTTTTATTATTATTATTTTCATTTCCCATGGTGGTCTTAGCTTCTTTTTTTTTTTTTTTTTTTTTTTTTTTGGGGGGGGGGGGGGGGGGGGGATCTTTTTTATGGGTTATCACCCAAAATCTTATTGATCAGTGATCTTGACAAACTTCTGAGAGGAGGGGGGATACAAAAAAATTAAATCTTGCGTAGATACAAAAACTGACCTCAATTAAGGTTGAGCTACAGCTTTTTAACTGTGAGCCTCCGCTTTACAACTAAGATGTGGTTTCTGCTTCTGGGATGGTGGCACATTGTATAAATAATTTTTTGGGGATAGCGAACAGTAACAACAACAAACCAGTGAGTTAACATTAGAGTGTTGTTGCATATAGGCCATTCACATAGACATAAAGGAGCGGGAATATTGTTAACATTTTTTCATTCCCTGTGATTCAAATGCGAATATTTATCTTGAGTTGTAGTTATGATCATACTGGAGACCCATGCTGCAGATAAGAGGTACGCATACACTATTTGAGATTGTTATATATCAAAGCATGGTTTTGTATTTTATTCGGATCAGTTTATTTGTCTGGTACTTTCAACCAATTAGCTTATCCAAATTTCATTGATTTACAAAAGGTTAATAGAATAAAAATGTTAAATCTTACCAATCATCATTGCTTTTATTGTTTTTGATTTTCAGGTTGTGGAGCATGGACTTGGCCATTTGCCTTTTACTGAGAAGCAAGTAGTCACTCCAACAGCTGTGTTTTAGGAGAAAAATTAGTAGTAAGGCATGGACTCAATTTGTAGTCAAGGCACATTCAAACTATATAAAAGGGATGCATCCTGTTGCAATCCACATTTAAGCTATAAAAACTAACTCTAAGCTATTTTCTTAAATAATTAAGTCCAAATTCATTTATGCCAAATCCATATATTTATATCCAAATGCAACCTTATAGGTTTTAGGATCTTATTATTGCAATTTTCCTTTTTATCTAACATTCCTCCCTATGTACTTAATGTGAATCAAAGTATAATGATCATTCCAATTATTTGGTAAAGAAAGCTACGCGTACTTGGAAAGTTTGCAGACACTGGCCTAACAGCTGATTGAGTGAACCCCTTATTGCAAGTGTTGCTCTTCAATTTTATTTGAGTGAAACCCTTTTTTAAAATGAAGGTTTCTATAAGAAATTATTTGGTATAAATTCACATCAAGAAACCCTTTTATCTTGATCAAAACCATAAAGAAAATTAGTAATAGTTTTTGTTCTGGTCCATTGATTTTCAAGCACAAGAGGTAATATGCAGGTTTTCTTCGTATTGTGGGGCGAGATGGTATTTCTCAGTCTAGCATACATTTTGGTTAATTGTTCTATGTGCTACTTGACATATTTTGATCCGAATTACTGCTATATTGTGTAGTTCTTTTTTGATTGGCAACAAAATATATTTTATTAGGAAACTGCTATGTTTTTTATTGTTTTTTACTTAGTGAATATGGTCTTTTTAACTGGCCAATTCAAGTTATTCTTTCTTATCTATTTTTTTTAATTTTATTTTTGCTAAGCTATTTGAGTAAACTCAATTGCAGATTGACTAGGAGATTCTTCTAGAAGTTGTTGAGATGGGATTTGACAAGAATGCCCTTGTTGATTCTCTACGCAACCGAATACAAAATGAGGTATCCATTAGTGATTTTTAAATCTGTAGCTTCCTACTTTTTAGAGGCAGTGGCCATTGCTTGGTGCCATTGTAAAACTCTAGGCTGAGAAAACATGCATGAAGCTGGAAGCTCGATCCGTACACACCCATTCTCCTAGAACCCAGAATTAACAGGACAAACATTAGGTTATGGCCTCTGTCTTTATAATTTTAAAAATAAACATATCATTTTTTTACCATGTTTCAGGGTACTGTTGCATACTATTTGCTATTAGCCTACGATTCTGTGTTTCCAGTGGCTATCTAAGAGCTGAGTTCCAGGAGTCTATGGTGAGCATGTGATTTGTAAACCAAATATTGGGTGCTGAATTTTCGTTATGTTTTTTATCTTTTTTTTAAATCTTTCTTCCACAAATGAGGAAGCATTTATAATTGATGCTTCATGTTGGATTAAATTCAAAGCCTTATGGTACTAAGCAAATAAACTATATCTGGTCTATTATGTTGTGTAGACAGATTGTCAATTTGTTACCCTTGTCTTTCCTCTAAATCAAAATAGTATTATGAGAATGTTTTCTGCATATTTTGTAGGAGTATGGTTACAACCGCAACAGTCCATGGGATTATTTCGTTTAAGTTATGGTATTGGATGAATTTTAGATTTTCTATCAACTATTCCTGCTTTTGTTGCAATTTGTTTTTTTTTCCGTGCCAAATTATTCATTGGACCATTCAAGGTAATGGATTTTTGCGGTCGCCTTTCTCTGTGGCACATCAAAATGCATCTGTTTTATTTTTATTTGTTTTATATTTACATTAGTTTATTGACGCGATATGTTTGTTAGAGTAAATAAACCATAAGTAAAGCACAACTTTGAACTTTTCCAACTATAGAAGAAAAACTTGCATTGCTCTAGGAATTCAACTTCATCCTAATTTAAAATTTTCTATTAACAGCATTTAATTTCTTTGACATTGAGCCATCTTTCTACATTTTAAATAATATTTCAAATGTTGCAACTGTACCACCTTAGCCTATGCTATATAAAGTGATGAATGCTAGTTAAAGTTTGACATACATTCTATGTATTATGTATGTCTCATATATCCCAACTCCTAAAAACTGCACATATATTATACTTATTTTCCAGGTGGAGCTTCAAGAAGGTCTTTTGGATAGTTCACAAATGAGATGAGTAGTTGATGCTTTCGAAACGTTATTGAAATTTGATGTACCTGTCAATCTCCATTCCTTTGTTTACATGTTATGCATATTTTGACAGTCATTATTTGAGAAAAATCCATCCTTTGCTCAAGCCACAGATGGTATGGCATGTAATTTTTTGTAGACCATTCTGAAACCTGAGTGTTAGGCATTACTTTCTTTGAAATTCTTTGTATCAAGTAATATAATGATGTTTGTGTCTTCTCCTTCTGCTTTGAGCAAAAAAGTTCTGAAAGTATATCCTTTAAATTTTTCTTGAAGACTCTGTTTATCATGAATAAACTGTTAGGCTACTCTCTCTATGATATATAGGATTGTCAATATGAGAATTTTGAACCCCCCAATTTATACTTTGGGATTATATCTCTATGTGACTTTGTATCATCATATCTAGAACATTTTTTACAAATGTGCAATTACCAGTATGTGTATGCTCAAGGAGTTGAGTTGTTTTTCTTCTCTCTATGGTAACTCTAGCTAACCTCCCAAGCGTTCAGAAGTTTCTAGGAGCTCAAATGGAGAAGATGATGAAGAATGGTCGCAGATATCTGAAATGCACTCAAGGTATTTGCACAATCAACATTCAATTGCATTTCTTTTGTAGAACATTAACTATTTGAGACGAATAGAGCCTCTTAAACTAAGTTGTTGATTATAGTAAAATTTCTGTTGAACTTACAATTTCTGTGGGTAAAGTGAAATTTTGTTTTTACATGCTTCATGTCTTGCTAGAGGTATTTAATGTTAAGACATTTGAAGGAGTGTGATCAGTCGGATTTTATCTTTTGTAAGACTAGAACAATCTCTACAAATAGTTAGTTTATTCATATGCTTCTAGTGATTTTTGAATTAATTTGTGTTTTTATTTTTCATGTCAGAAATTTCTTGGAAAGATGCAAAATATGGTCAAAGAATTCAAGAACCTAGTTTTTCAAGTTTTTTCATTTTTTAATATATGTAAGCACAGTTTAAAACTTTTTATTTAATTCATTTGTATATACTTTTGAACATATTTAACTTTCATTTATGAAATATATGACGTTATTTCATTCAATATGTGGTTGTGATTCAAAATATAGTATATAGTGTGTATTACATTATTAAAATGCGCGTACAAAAATAATATTAATTATTCTTCAAATATGTCGAACATTTTTTTATCACACGCATTAACTGTGATGAGAAATGCATATAACGTGTGATCTTATTTCATTATTAATCACAGATTTTATTAGGTATTAATCACACTTAAAATACGTGATCTAAATGTTTATTATCATAGGTTTTATTAGTTATTAATCACATGTGATCTAAATGTTATTAATCACACTTAAAAGATATTATCTAAATGTTTATTATCACAGATTTTATTAGTTATTAATCACACTTAAAAAATGTAATCTAAATGTTATTGATCACACTTACAAACATGTGATTAAAAATGACCCTTTTTAATCACACTCTCAAAAATCACACTTTGACAAAACTTAAAAAGTGTGAGTAAATAATATAGATCACACAAAAAAAAGTGTGATCTTTATCTATTTTTGTAGTAATGTTCACTCACTCTTCAAAATTGAAAATTAAAAAAAAAACATAAAAAAGAAAAACTGAAGGCACACACGAAGTGAACTGCACACTATCTATCTGGGGAGCTAATTGTTCAAACATGACAATCAAATCCTTACAAGTGGTTGTAATATGTGGGTGAATTTTGAGCACTCCACATATGACCCAACTCTCAACCTCATTCATCCTTCAATGCTTTCATCCACGGCAATCCTTGTCATCCACCCATTACACAATTGTCTCTTTTCGTACATTTACATCCCAGAGAAAAGGCGTGATAAATGGTTAGGGAGTAATTTGGAAACAAGCTAAAAAAAAATCAATTTTTTGATTTTTTAATTTTTTTTTTATAAAAAAAAAAAAAAAAAAAAAAAACCATTAAAAAGTTAGCTTTTTACACAAAAAGCTTAAAAAGTCAAAAAATTAATTTTTTACTAACTTCCTAAAACATCATTATTTTGAAAATATAGTTAAAAGTTGACTTTTTAACTTTATTTGGCTTTTTTTTTAAAAAAAGTGTAAAAATATGAGAGATGATATGACCCAAAATAGGTTAAAATGTTAGGAAGTGACTTTTAACTCATTTCCTAAAAAGGCCAAAGAGGTTACAGAGTTAAAAAATAAATAAATAAAGGGGTTTTGCTAGAGCCCCCCCAAATGACACTTATGTGAAAGGTTTGGTAAAAAATATGATAAATGATGAGAGATTTGATAGAAAATTTGATAAATCATCTGGGGTCCATATCATTTTTCAAAAAAAAAAAAAAAAGGTTAACAGTATTATTACTTTTTATTTATCAATAGACACGTGTCATTAAAAAAGAGGTTGGGACAGAAGGCTGTGGCAGCCTTGTGGGACAGAAGATTCCAACCCGTCTCAATATATAGATAGATTCAAAAAATAAAGACACAAATAAATGAAATTTTGGTAGTTGGGTACGTTGTGCCTGTTTGGCAGAACTTTTTTTCAGCTTATTTCAGCTTTCAGCTTAATTTAAGCTATTTTGATATGTTTGGTTTAGCTTATAGCTTATAGCTTATAGTTTTGTGGAAGTCAGAAATCAGCTTATTCTTTGAGTGGGACAGGAGATGCTTTAAGAATAAGCTGGAAATCAGCTTAAGCTGAAAGTTATAAGCTATAAGCTGTTTAGGCATAAGTTATAAGCACTTTCCCACAGCTCTACCAAACAGGGCCGTTAATACAATGGGTAAATTACACTTTGTTTAACATTCTAATACAAAAATAATGGATTTTATAGTTTAGATAATAATTATTAAAAACATAATTCAATGTTTAAAATTAAATATAGTAAATAAAAATTAATTAAGTTTGTTTGATGTATGATTTATATGATTTTAAAAATATAAAGTAATAAAATTCTCATGTAATACTGACTAAATTTATAATTGATGGTGCGAAAACACTAATGTGCATCTTTTATCATCTTACCACCACAACAATGTGCACCCTTTCTACTTCCCTCCACTTCCACCATTAAATTCATCATCACAACTATCATAATATCACCATCACTATATACGGTTATCGCCGTTACTACCACTACAATATAAAAAGTGACAATTACAAAAAAAAAAAAATAGTATAAATTCAAAATAATTGTAAAGAGATGAAAGGATAAGACATAATTACACAATCTAATACATAAATTACTTATCCATCCATGACATTACATTTAGTTTATGTTGATGCCATTTTTTTACAATTATCTCACATAAAAATTTGGAATAAAAAATTTGAAAGCAATATTTAAATTTCATTTTTTATATATCAAATAAATTTTCAACTTAAAAAATTGTAAGATTCAATTTTTAGTACTATTTTTTATTTTTTATTTTATCAAACATCGGCAGCAAATTCTTGCAAGAGCAGTGAATAATTTCTACAAATTTAGGCACTGAATAATTTTATTTATTGAAGTGCTTATATTTTTTTGAAAAAAAAAAAAAAACAAAATTCTCCACGTATTTATGTGCCCGAATAGAAGATAGCCACGTTTTGAAACCAATGGAGCTCAGTTTGGCTGCAGTTAGTGCTGTTTTGGGAAGTGGCTAAAAACGATGCGTTTTTGTTGCTGCACAAAAAAGCTGAGCCAAGCGTTTTGGGCAATTCTTGCCTTTGGCAAGTGATAAAAAAGCTAGGTTGGCTAATTACGTAAATACCCTCTAGGTCAACAAATTGTGTAGAATTTTAAAATTTAGTAAGGGTATTTTGGTCATTTCAATTTGATTTGACACCATAAATAAATATTAAACTAAAAAGCAAAAAAGTCAGTTTTTTATCAACTTCTCAAATCACTTTTCAAAAAGCTAAAAAACTTGATAAAAAGTCAAAAGCCAACTTTTTACTAACTTCCCAAAACACCCCTTAGTCATGTTGCGGTTGTGCCGGTCAGTGATGTGGTTCCAATGAATACTTGCCTCGCCCAAAAAAATATAAAAAGGGTAAATTACAAATGCAGATTGTTTTTTATAATTTAAAAAATTATAAATACACTTTTGTTAAAAAAAATTATTTAACAAAATTAACTAAAAAAAGAAATTTATAATTGCTCTCCTATACAATAATAAAATTACCTAAATTATTAATTGAAATATATTTATAACATTATTAAAAATTGTTAATTAACTTGATGATTTATTAATAAAATTGATGATTTATTATGAAATTAGAAATCTCAGGAGGTGAAATGTAATTTCTAAAATCATAAGGAATGATTTGTATTTTAATTAAATCTCCAAAGATATATTTATAATTTACCCATATAAAAAATAAAAAAAAAACGTCAATAAACTTGCACTTTGACAGAGTTAACCAAAAGCTCACCTAGCAAATAAAGGACAATTTTTAAGTACCTAAGTGTAAAGTATGTAAGTGTATATTATATATATTTATGTAAATTTTTATAAATATATGTAAGTTATTTTATTAAATTACGTAATTTTTTATAAATATATGTAATTTAACTTATAAAAATTTTAAAAATTATAACATACGTGTATTTATGATAATTTATACGATTTTGTGAAGTAATTTATGTATATTTATGAGAACTTACGTAAATACATATAGTATACACCTAACACACCTAAATTCTTCCCACAAACAAATGCACTCCTCTCTCTAACTATTAGGAATGAGAATGGATCAGATTTTTGAGTTAAGATAATTTTTATTTTTAAATTTAATTATTTTAATGATATAATTTTATAATTTATTAAAAATTTGACAATTTTGATCTACTTATCACTATATTTTACTTTACCCGATCAATGCTCTCACAACCCATTTATATTAAAATCGATTTGAAACCAATACAATTGAGTCGAAGAATTTTGCCATCTATACTTTTTCTCTTAGGGTGGCTGTAATGCCCCAAAAATAATTCAACATGAACTACCCATATTAATTAACATTCACTAAACCATGGCCATAAACCTTCCATCTTTACATAGATAATAAGAGAGTTTATACAAAAGCTCACATGCGGATATACATTCATCGACAAAAGAATCACATGAATCTATAGTATGTGAGGCATCTAATCATAAAACAATAAAATGCCTTTAAGGGCTTACATTTTCCAAGGCAATAGCTCGGTTACACAAAATTGTCTCTCAAACCCAAACATATTAGCCCTTAGCTTACAAAAATACCGCAACAAAAATAAGAGCAAGACTACTCTTCACCAAAACATATCCACGCCCTTAGCTTGGCGGGATCACCGCGTCCTTACCTGCACCAAATCCCATAGGGGTAAGCATAAAGCCCAGTGGATAAATTCTTAACAAAATATATACATTTATGTTGGATGTCCAATATCATATGCAAGTGCAAAATGCGATGCAATGCCTTTATCAAAATAATCACATACCACGCTTTTCTTAGAAGAATCCCCAAGCTTTGCATTAATATATTTCAATCTCATCAATTTCAAATCTTCAATTTCATTAATCCAAGGGGCGGTAAATACGACACTGGTAATCCCTAGGCTGGTGTCTGCAAGTAGACTCTACGAGTACTACCAAATTGTCATTTTTACCGGTATTAACCGGAAGACTCGACACCTATCCACGTAGTTTTCTTGGGTGTCTTTCACTAAGGACATTCAGGCCAACTTATCAAGTTCCACTACACCTCCTATCTGGACTTACTACATATTTACCCCATACACATTTTCATGGTTCTCATTATAACATATTCTTTTTCAAAGTAACGTTTTTCCAATTCATCTCAAAATGTGCAATGTTGGTGGTAAACCAAATGAGAACATGATGCAATACATGAAGGCTCATACATTCCTCTATTTCAAGCATCTCTACAACAATATCAATTAACTACATTATCCATTTCTTCTCCTCAACATTAATTCACAATGACCATGCCATCAATTCATAGCAATGACAACATCTTTTCATGCTTGAATCACCACAAGTTTGGCCTCATCAAGACTACATGTGATACCTTTAAATCATGAATTCCAATGTTTACAATTTTTCTCTAACCAAGGTGCTCAACTATTTGTTATTTTACAACAATACACTTTCAAAGGTTCAACAATAATGTTAGGATAATTAGTTATTTTCTCATACACTAAATAATTTACCATTTATGCTAAGCAATATGATGAAGTTTCACTCTCCAACTTTAAAACAACAAGATGCCTTTAAACATGTCTACATCTTTCAAAAATCCCCAAAATTTCAAGGGTTTTATGACTAAATCAAAACAAACACCTCTCCTCTCTTTTAAAAAGGGTTTTTCTATCATGATAGCACACCACCTATTATGTGACTTAAAATCCTTTAAAAAAAAATAAAAAAAAAAATAGTTTAGGAGGAGAGGGAAAATCAAACCCACTTTTGAAAACCCTAGCATTTATGAACCAAAACCAAACATTTCAAAATCATTAATGAAATCTTTACATCTACCAAATCTAACATAAATATATATATAACTTAAGGAGATTTCCCTACCTCAAGGTTTTGAAGGAGAAGATGATGAAACCCTAGCTTCAATGGAGGATTCTTCAATGTTCTACAACCCCAAGAGGAACCCCAACTTGGATCTTCAAGATTGGTAAGAGATGTTGGTGATTTAGACCCAAAATCTACAAGAATCAAGGTGTTTTAGGGCTTTGATGAGAGTTTCTAGAGAGAATGGAGAGTAAATATGTTTTTAGAGAGAGAGAAGTGTAAAAAAAAGAGATAGAACCAGCCCTAAAGGAGAAAGGAAAACAGAGCCCCGAATCTGCCCAGATTGCCGCACGTGCGGCACCCATCCCCGCACGTGCGGCCCTCGCCCTCGCACTCGCACGTGCGGTGGCTCTGTCGCACCTCAGTCTGCACCTGCTTTTTAGGCAGTGTACAACTCACCCAAGTCATCCACTCCCGCACGTGCGGCCTCATCCCCCGCACGTGCGGCTCCCATCCCGCATGTGCGGCCTTGGGCCCCGCACGTGCAGCCCTAGCCCAGCAGCCCAGAAAATTCTGCTTCGCTCCCGGGCACCCTGTAGACACCCCATTTTTGACCGACCTTAAGACTCAGACGTCACCGGTTGAGCGCTCGGTGATGTTGCATACTGTGCTTGTTCAGAAGTCTCAGAGTCGCGGCCGCGCGCCCTGCCTCCGGACCTCCGAACCATCTTCTCTACCTTGTCTCGGTTTGCGAACCAGGCTCGGTTTTCTCTGTTTTCTTTCCTAAGGGAAGGGAGTGGTCCCGCAGATTATCTCCCGGTGGCCGTGAGCTACTTTTCGTGGCCGTAGGCCATTTTGCCCATTTCGGAGCCCGGTTCCCGGTTTTCGGGGCCGTTAGGCCGTGTGCCTCGGCTCGGGACCGCCCAACCATCTCCGCTTTCTCCGATTTTTGGCGGAGACCTCTGTTTTAATGTTCCGAGGAACACTGGGGCCCCTGATGCCCACTTTGCAGCCGAACACCACTTCCGGTGCCCGGCGACCCATTTTCGGGACCTCGGACTGCGTGATTTGGGCCCCGATCATTCATTTTGCATCAGCCTTCTCCGGTTTTTGGCAGAGACCTCTGTTTTAATATTCCGAGGAACACTGGGGCCCCTGATGCCCACTTCGTGGTCGTGTGCCACTTCCGGTATCTGTAGCCGGTTTTCGGGACCCTAAATTGCGCGGTTTTGGTCCCGAGCATTCATTTCGCATCCATTTTCTCCGGTTTTTGGCAGGTATCTCTGTTTCGTCATTCCAGAGGACACTGGGGTCGCAGATGCCCACTTCGCTGCTGAACACCACTTCCGGCACCCGCAGCTCATTTTCAGGATCCCGATTTGCTCGGTTTTGGCCCCGAACATTCATTTCTCATTTGTTTTTGTTCAAACTTGGCAGGTACCTCTGTTTCAACATCAGGAAGATCACTGGGGGGTGAGAATCCAGCAATTATCCCAGATAACCAGTTTCGCTCCTCCGGAGCCCGTCTTGCTCACTTCCGGGCCAATGTTGAACACCCTAGGGGTATTTTCTTCCAACCAAAGCTACATATCTGTGATGAGGGCATCTAGGAGGACCCTAAGGGTTGGTGGTCGGCCAGAAATTCAGGGTTTCATTTTTGGGCCTCTCCTTCAAGCTCTATGTTGTGGCTCCTGCTTCAGTGTTGCCAATTTCCGACCTTGGAACCTTGTTCTACACATCTTGGAGGACACTTTGGCATAGTGGTCGGCCAGAAATTGTTGACTTCATTTTTGGGCCTCTCCTTCAAGCTCTATGTTGTGGCTCCTGCTTCAGAGTTGCCAGATTTCAACCATGGGGTCTTGTTCTACACATCTTGGAGGACACTTTGGTATGGTGGTCGGCCAGAAATTATTTTGTTCATTTTTTGGGGGTGGCCGGCCGGCCATGGTGAGTGGCTGGCCGACCAGGTGGGGTGGCCGGCCGGCCACCTCCCACAAAAATACCTGGCCGGCCAGATTCTTGCTTTCCAGCCTGTCCCAGCTGTCCGGATATCTTCCAACATATCCCGGGGCATCCGGGGATATTTCGGGAGGGAAAGATTGGGTGCTTTCCCTCCCCTTTTACACCCCATTTCTTGTCTATTTGAAGGGCCCTCCCTCTCCTTCTTCAAGGTTGGAAAAAATTGTCTCAAGTGATTATCTTCAAATTCCTCCATTTTCATAGCTCAAAACCTCAAAAAAGCTTCTAAGTCCCTAGGTCTTCCCTTCATCAACACCTAGCCTCACCATCCCTACTACCACTCCAGCAGCTAGGAAGTGAATTTCAGAGGTTGAGAAGCTACAAATCAAAATCAAGAATCAAAGAAAGACAAGTCTTCAAGGGTAAGTCTTCAAAACCAACTTTTAGGGCTTTTTCTTGGTTCATTTTTATACTCTAATTGGTTGAGAATTAGGGCTCCAACCCCTACTGCTTTTGTGCTTGTTTTGAGCCCCTCTACAACTTTGTAGAAGGGCTCAACTTCATTTGATACTTCTATGATATACTTGTTTCAATACCTAGCTTTTATGCCATTATCTTGCATACTAGTTTAGGCCTATTTCCTTTTGTTTTTAGGGGTCCGACCCCTACTGGTTTTGTGCTCATTTTGAGCCCCTCTACAACATTGTAGAAGGGCTCAACCCCATTTGGTGCTTGTATATACCACCTCCTTCAAATTTCATCAAGTGTGCCATTTTTGCATGCAATTTTTGACCTATTTGTGTTTGTTTTTGGGACTTCGACCCCTACTGGTTTTAGTCTCTTTTTGACCCCCTTTACATATTTAATGAAGGAAGTTTGGTCATTTGATGTATAGATAGCATGTCTCATGATATAGCATGTTTGGAGCCTACTTTGCATGGATTTTATAGCATGTTTGTATTCTGATTTTGAGGATGTCATCTTCTGAAATTGTGCTTATTTTTATCTCATCTTCAATGTTGTAGAAGAAAGTTTGTCCATTTGGGGTTTGCATATGTCACTTGTCTCAATACTCCTCTTTTGGCCACTAACTTTGCATGCTATTGTTGATCTATCTATGCTTGCATCTTGGCCAAGTTTGTTACTGAAATATGCCATATTTGGGACTGCCTTGCTACTGTTCTTGCTGCCATGATCATATTTTGCATATATAGCATGGCTATAGGCCATTTCGGGGCTTAATTTCACATTTTCGGGATGAATGCATGCTTCGAGTGTCATTTCGAATTGTTTCGGGGCTGTTTTCCCCTTTATTTAAGTGCTGAAATTCCATTGCCATGCTTGCATATCATTTCCCATGCCATTTGTATCATTTTTGCATTGCCTCGGTTTGCGTGCCAATGGGCACGCACTTCGAGGCACCTCATTTTTATCATTCCGGCGGCCTATGTGAGTGTGGTTGAGGCCCTCTCATGTTGGCGTAAGCCCAATTTGCATTTTCACGCTTGTATGCCATTGCCTCGGTTTGTGTGCCCGTGTGCACGCATTTCGAGGCACTTTATTTTTTATCCGACGGCAGCTTATGTGAGTGAGCTGAGGCTCTCCCATGTTGGTGTAAGCCCATCGTTGCATTCCGTATGCCATTTGCATCGCATATCATCGCCTCGCTTTGCGTGCCTGTGGGCGCGCATTTCGAGGCACTTCAGTTTTATCCGATTTTGCATCGCATATCATCGCCTCGCTTTGCGTGCCTGTGGGCGCGCATTTCGAGGCACTTCAGTTTTATCCGATTTTGCATCGCATATCATCACCTCGGTTTGCGTGCCTGTGGGCGCGCATTTCGAGGCACTTCGGTTTTATCCGATTTTGCATCGCATATCATCGTCTCGGTTCGCGTGCCTGTGGGCGCGCATTTCGAGGCACTTCGGTTTTATCCGATTTACATCCCATTTCATCATCGCCTCGGTTTGCGTGTCCGTGCGCACGCATTTCGAGACATTCTGTTTTATCCGATTGGCATTGCGTATGCCTCTGCCTCGGTTTGCGTGCCCGTGTGCACGCATTTCGAGACATTCTGTTTTATCCGATTGGCATTGCGTATGCCTCTGCCTCGGTTTGCGTGCCCGTGTGCACGCATTTCGAGACATTCTGTTTTATCCGATTGGCATTGCGTATGCCTCCGCCTCGGTTTGCGTGCCCGTGTGCACGCATTTCGAGACATTCTGTTTTATCCGATTGGCATTGCGTATGCCTCCGCCTCGGTTTACGTGCCCGTACGCACGCATTTCGAGGCACTCTGTTTTATTCGGTTTGCATTGCGTATGCCTCTGCCTCGGTTTGCGTGCCCGCGTGCACGCATTTCGAGGTACTCTGTTTTATCCGATTTACATTTCATCATTGCCTCGGTTTGCGTGCCAGTGGGCACGCATTTCGAGGCACCTCATTCTTATCATTCCGGCATCCTATGTGAGTGTGGCTGAGGCCCCCTTCATGTTGGTATAAGCCCATCATTACATTTCGCATGTCATTCCGCATCGCCTCGGTTTGCGTGCCCGTGGACACGCATTTCGAGGCATCTCATTTTCATAGCATTGCGCATGCTAGGGCTGTATCTTAGTTGCATTTCATGCATACCATGCATATTGCACGGGAAACGAGGCACGTTTCGTACTCCGAGTGACGGAACGGGTCTCAATTCCCAAGTCACCGACACTCCGGATTACCCGTGATGGAGTTAGGTTTTGTTGTAGCATTCATCTGCATTCATCCTATATTGAGTTGTGCAATTCGGCTCCTCGGCCATCATGCATCGGTATGCGTGATTGATGGCACGAGGATCGAGGCATGCATATATTTGTGAAATACATTGCTATGCCCTTTTCCTGCTCTCTGTTGCAGCAAAATCAAGAATCAGCACCTTTTCAGAGTCTGGCACGCATTTCAAGAAACACTGCAAACAGAGGCTAATCAGGGCATCCCAGTGGATTTCTGCGCCAAGCAGCCCAGCATATACCATTCATCAGGAGCAAGGCAGTCCCTGGCTTGCATGCCAGTTTTACTTTTCTGTAATTAATTTGTTAATTAATTAGAAATCTGTATATTTATTCCGGACTGTACTATTCTTTCATTTGGGACTGTATTATTATTTTATTCGGACCCTCTGCGCGAGGGCAATAATGTAATAAGTGTGGGTGTGTGTGATGTATGTCTTCCAACCCCCATTTCTTTCTCCCTTTTATTTACCCGCTTTGGATGGTTAGATATAGGACATATTTCAATTAGCATACAGTATGACAGCATGTTTGCATCATTCATCTGTTTGCATGCACCGGGCTCGGCGCATCATACAAGCTGCATTGTATTTCAATTACAAGATGAATACATGTTGGTTGTTGCATTTCACATGCCATGTTTAGAATAGCCGAGCCTGCCATCTTAGTTGCATCTTGCATGTGTTGCATTAGGCAAATCTGTATATTTTAGGATCATGCATGATTTCTAATAAGCTTCCTGTTTTGGCTTGGAGTACTAGGTGAGTTTTTATGCTTTAGCATCCTTGCATGTGTGTGAGTGTTGCCATGATAGCATGCTTACCATGAGGCTAAATGCTTATGTGATATAACTGCCTTGAATGCCTGTGGGTGGAGGTTGAGTTATTTGAATTGGGACAATGCATTGATTGTTTGTTTTAAGCCCACTAGATAGTGGCAAAATCACTGTTTTTCTAAGCCCACCTGAGGGTGGCAAATCCGCATTTTAGCCTACCCGCGGGTAGCACCTTCACATCATTTTCAAACAAACAAACATGAAATGTTTTGTTCCAATTCAGACGGCCCAGTCTATACTTGTTTGCTGCGAGCATCACATAGTAACCTAGGCTAATAACTGGAATAAGAACTCACAATGTTTTCAAAAACAGATATCATGGTTAGTAGAGGCCGGTCTTTGACCGGGCGAGCGGGGGTGCTCACGATGTGACCTTCCCCAATCGTACCCAAGTTCCCGAGCCAACTTTGGTGATGACGGACACGTGGCCTTTTGGCACCGAGTCAGGGTTTCCTAAATTTCCCATTTTAAAATATTTAGGTGGCGACTCTGTTATCTGGCAAGGCAGTCCATGTTTGGCACTTCTTTCAAAAAATCTGTTTTTCTCAAAAATGATTTGCCTGATTTGGACTCTTTGGTTCGAGATTTGGAACCGCAACAAAAATCGAGTCCGAACTGTAGCGAGGTCCCCCCGCGGGCTTGTTACACACCCCAGACCTGACCTTACGCTCCCCGGAAATGAAGAAACCTCAACACCGAATAAAACAAAACAAGGACGTAGTTCGGGAACAACCTCCGAACGTCTCGAACCCAATGAGAGCGAGAAGGGAACGAAATGAAAAAGAAAGTAGAAGAAAGGAAAAACAAGACCCGGTCATCACAGTGCCCATTAACCTAATGGCCCGCCAACCTAACCTACTTCCCTCTATTTCAAAATATTAGTTTCTTATTTCATTTTTTATTATCCCAAAATATTAGTTCATTTTCAAAAATTAATGATTAAAATAATATGAATTTGCTATTTTGGCCTTCTTTTAAATCTATTAACAACACAAAAAGTATAATTATGACAATTAATATTCTTAAAAAAAATGTAATTTCAAAGGGTAATTTTGGAAAACTAATATTTTTAAAATGTAATAATTATACTACTAAAAAAAGTTAAATTCCTCAAAATGGACTATTATTTTAGAACGAAGAGAGTAATTTTTTTAGAAGGAAAATGAGTGAGAGCACTAATTAGTGCCACCACTAATGATGTGGCAGTGGGGCCCACACACTGCCACAGAGTTTTTTTTTTTTTTTAAAAAAAAAAAAAAAGTGGATGCCACATCATTAGTGGTTGCTTTAAAACACCACTTTTACTGGTCTCTATCATTGCTGTTTTTAGAATTTGGGAAAAATATTTAGTCCAACTGGCCTGGACACATTTTTTTGGCCCATTAATTTTTGAACTAAACTCAGTTTCACCCAGTTTGGCCCAGTCTGATCATTTAAAAAAATGTTAATTTTATTTTTATATTATTTAATTACAAAATAAATTTAAAATTAAAAAAAGATAAAGAAAAATATATATATATATTTCTTTGTATAGCTTAAACTAAAGCATTTCTTAAAATATTATATATATTTCATAATTGAATTTTATTAATATTTTAAATTCGAACAACCCCTTGTATTAGTTTTTCATTTTATTACTAATTATCTATACAAAATGAATATATAAGTAAAATATTTTGGTAGCATTTGGTTTAATTTTGAAATCATGATTCCAATAAAAAAATTTCAAAATTCTTTTTAGAATTCATAACCAAACTTTCAATTTAAAACTCATTTCAAAACCCAAAACTCTATTTTTAAAACAAAAAAAAAAAATCAAAAAAAAATTTCTTTATTTTGTTCTTTAAAATTATTTTTTAATTTCTATTTTTTTGAAAAAAATATTTTTTATTATTTTTCTTTTTAAAAAAAACATTTTTTATTATTTTTTATATTTTCAAAAAAAAAATTTTGCTATTTTTTTAAGTATTGGCCAAATAATTTGTTATGATTTAGATAAATATAAGCAATCCAAATTTTTTTAAATTTTTTAAAAAATAAATATTTAAAAAAGTTTAAGAAATATTTAAAAAATAAAATAAAATATTTCAAATAAAAATTTTATATTTCAAATAAAATACCTTTTTTTAATAATTTAAAAAATAATTAAAATATTTTTAAAAATATAGCTCACAAATGTAATAAATACAGAGCAAATTAAATAAATAAATAAATATTTACAATAAAAAATATTTACCCCAAAAAAATAAAATTTTGAAAAATTTTAAATATTTAAAAAAATATACCCAAAAAAATTTCAAAATACAACTCAATTTTTTTTTTTTAAACTCATAACTAAATAAATTTTTTGAAATTTTTTTTTTTCAAAAGTCAATTTCATACTCAAATCATGAATCTAAAATTAAATCAAACGGTTTTTATTGTCAAATTTTAATTCAACTAATACTATGTGTGTATCACTGATACTGTAATTTTTATGATTATAACCTTTTATGTTGTTAGCTTAAAAGACTTAAAATATGTTATAAATATATTTTGTACAACTTTTAATAATTGGTAAAAAAATTAAACTTATTTGACTAAATAAATTGTCACATAAATTTTGTTTTTTTTTTGTTGTAAATATTCAAAATACTCTTAAAAATATAATTAAGTCAAACTCTTTTGTTCATACACATTTAAATGTTTCAAATAAGTTGGAAAAAAATTACAAATTATAATTTTAAAAAAATTTCACCTTTTCAAGTAAAATAACTTCAAAAATCCAAAACAAATATATAATAATTTAAAATTACAGTCAAACACCATTAATTAATTAATTTTAAAAATAAATAAATAAAATCAATTAATTTGTAAATTCTAAACTCAAGTTAATTTATTAATTTTTTTATGAAAAAATGTTTAAGAAAAATAAAATAAAGAAACGATGTGACACAAATAAGTTGATTTTTTTCCTACTTCTCAAAATGAACGTATATAAAATTTTGATTCAAAGTTAGATTTGTTTTGAAAAGTAACTTACAAATTGACTTCTTTTTTATTATTATTATTATAACAGCCGTGCTACAGACCCCCACTGGGGGTCAACCCCCAGTGAGGTGGCAGCTCACCATTCGTTGAAATCCAAAAAAAAAAAAAAAAAAAAAATAATTTTTATTTTGGGCCAATCATCCCTCTCCATTCATGACCCCCAGTGACCCCCACTGGGGGTCTTAGCCATTTTTCTTATTATAAAAAGACGTATGACAAATAAAAAGTGATGTGATCTAAATAAATTAAATTTTTTTTGAGATTTTTATTGATAAATCCATTTTAGAATTGTTATAACCCATTAGGTCCACAGAGGATTATTATAACCTAATTAGTCCCATATACTTTTCTTTTTATTCCATAAGGTCCATTTACTAATTTTATATTTTTACCTGGACTATTATGCCCTTTTATATATATATATATATTGTGTTAATACACATACCACGTTGCCTCTTTTTTCGTTGATTCAGTTTTGGTAGTTTCTATCTTCACGCTTTTGATTATCATTCTAATTCAAATGGATACGTTTCTATTTTGCATGCTCGTTTCAGGGCTTTGATGTATTAGGGTTTCATTGTTGTTGTTGTAGTATGGTTCGATGATTTTCGAGTGAAGATGACGAATTGGACGGTGTTCGGTTATCACATTTTCTAGAGTATAACTAGTTCAAATCAGTTGTTTTTGAGTTACAGGACGAGTGTAGGATTGCATGATTAAGGTTAGTATCATTTTGGTTATGAGTATATATTCAGTTTATGTTTTGATTTGTATGATGGATCAGACGCTCTGTTTTTTTTTATTGATATAGATCGGATACTCTGTTTGTTCAATTATATGCATTGTACGTGGTCCTGTGGAGGGGAGGTCATTCAAATTATGTGAAGAATGTGGATGTTCTCATTTTACTTTGATGTTTACTTAATGAAACTCTGTGTGAGTGATATAATTCAGAGTATATGTAATAATGTGAATGTTCACATCTTGTTAATATGAAGTTATGGAGGGTTGCTTGCATGTTGTGTACTGTCACCTTAATGTGGTGGTGTCACGACCCGCTCCCCCGCACCCAAGGGTTAAGCATCGTGATGGCCAGTAACTGAAGTTACCTACGGCCAATTCTTAAACAAATTAATAAGCGCAAGCGGAAGTAAAATTTAAAATAAGGGTACCAAAATAATCATCGGAGCTTCTATTTTTATTACAAAACTTATTGACCAAAAAGGCCGATATTTACATATAAAAAAATCATAAATATACTGTGTGTGTGTCTATTCCGCAGCCCCGCATCAAAGACTTTCCAAAAGTTATTTCTGAATTGCATGTTTCCTGAAAATTGGTAAAAACTATAAGCATATGGCGGAGTGAGAAATATTATACCAAGAGTATAAGGGACACGAAATAACCATGGATAATTAGTTAGACCAAAACATTTACATAAACAAATCATTTAAGTAGCAGAAATCATTTAAGTAGCAGAAACTGAAATACAGATATTATGTAAGTAAATAACCATAACCACGGTACAGAACAGAACAGAACAGAGGTCACAGAAGTGACAGTCAGAACAGAGGTACGGATTCAAGAGGTGGCTCGTACGGATTCTAGAGGTGGCTCCCACAATAGTGTAGCACTTAGTTCCGCACAGCACTTTGGTCCGCACATAACAGAGGTACGGATTCAAGAGGTGGCTCGTACGGATTTTAGAGGTGGCTCCCACAATAGTGTAGCACTTAGTTCCGCACAGCATTTTGCTCCGCACAGAACAGAAGTCAGTGGATCAGAGGGCCACAAAGTAACCAAACAGAGACCGATGGTTATTTAAGTTCTCCAAGGCGTGGGGACTCCCGTGGTGGTACTTACAAAACATAATTATTTATAAGGTCATAGCCAAATATTCTTTAAAAGTAAAACAAACATATCCATGGGTTTCCTTTTAAGCAAATAGGGTTCAGATATAAAACCACGTAACTGAAATCTTTATAAAACATAACTTTTATTAATATACTAATAAAACATAACTCGTATAAAACAGATTTTGGTAAGTCAAAACATACGTAAAATACATTTTGGTGACTCAAGGTATAATATAACTCACCTTAACTTTAATACCTTACTCTTTCTTTCTACTATCAAAGACCCTTTTAGCTTCCACTATTTCTTCCTTCTTTCCCTCTCTTTCTTTCTTTTCTTTCTTTCTCTTTTCTTTTCTTTATTCTCTTCTTTCCTGGTCTTCTTTTCTTTTTCACTGAGTCAACTTCGCCCTTTATATACAAATTCACTTCGTGATGCCCAAGCAAACTGCCACGTGTCGCCATTCTACTAAACCCATTAATTCAAGTTTATCCGACTTATTTTATTTATATTTTGGCCCCTAGATTTTCTAATAATTATATTATTTTACAAAATTTCACATAATAATATATAATAAATTATATATTTTTCAAACTGAGATTAAATAATATTAGTATAAATTCTACAGAATAATTAAAAAATTTGGGTTGTTACAGGTGGTGTCATTTTGATATTGTAAAATGTTTTATGTTGTGTAAAGATGATAGTGATAGTTTTCATTATGGATTTAGCACTTGAACTGTACACATAGGCATTTAATTTTGCACAACGTGAATTTTCATATCGTTTGGATTATTGTTGATTGTTGTATTGTTGTATTTTTACAGAAATGGATACCTTTATGATGTTGATGTGCATATATGGTTGCAGTACAACTGTAATAAATGTTGCCCGCGCATTGTGTTATTCGCGTTTGGTAGAGTGTTTGTGTGAAAAATAGGGTGAGTTGTCTGCTGGTTCTATTTCATTGTTCTGTCGGTTACTTGGGATTAATAGGTGTGATTTGGACAATGAAGAAGAATTTTAGAACATGTTATTGCTTGCTAAATCAATTGGGGTACAACATGTAGAAGTTGTCGTTAAGTTGAAAAGTGATATTGGTTTGTCGAGTAGCTCTGGGTCGCTGCGTGTAGGGGGTGAGGAAGAAATTGATGCACTACGGAGATTTTGTCACCATAAAGAGAAGGCGTTGTTGTCAACCCCTTGGGGCAAATGGTATTACGTATGTGGGACAACGGTTTGTTGGAGATGCACAAGAATTTCGTGATGTTTGGTGTAAGTATGCCATTCAATGTGGGTTTCAGTTTATGTATGTCAAGAACGAGACAACAAGGGTTATTGCGGTGTGTGCGATGCGTGAGGAGAGAGGCTGCTTGTGGGCTACACATTGTAGAGCACAACGAGCAAATGGTTTTTTCTACATCAAGAGGTTCAGTATGTGCATAGTTGTGGTACGAATGTCCAAACATGGAAGAATCCGAGAGTTAATTCTGATTTGGTGTTGAGTACCATATCTGAAATTGTGAGGGACAAGCCGTTGACTCGGCCGTGTGAGGTGGTGACTATTTTGAAGAAGGATTATGGTCTAGATGTGAGTTACCACATGGTATGGTTGGGCGTGGAGAAAGCAAAGGCTGTTATTCATGGAGATCACTCATTATCGTTTGACCAGTTGCGGTGGTATTCGGATGCTGTGATGCGTTACAATCCGGAGAGTTATGTCAATATTGACTATGATGTGAGTAGTCAACAGTTTTGTCGTTTCTTTGTATCATTCGCTGCATGTATTTTTGAGTTCAATTCTTGTCAGCCTTTATTATTTCTGGATGGAACATTCCTCAAAGGAAAGTATAAAGGTCAGCTACTTGCGACAACGACGAAAGACGGAAATAATGGTTAGTATTTTTTTTAGCTGTCTATTCATGTAAATATTCACATTAAGCGGCATAGTGTGGACATATGACAGACGATTACATAGTGTGTTCCACATTTATATTGGTGTCAATGTTTACATCAATACACATTGATGTGAACAACAACATAATATGACTGATTGAGAAATTAACAGTAATGTGAACATTCACATTAGTATACACTGATGTGAATGTTTACACCAGTATCTACTAATGTGAGTTTATTCATTAATGGACAGTAATGTGAATGTTCACATCATTGATGTTTACAAAACCAAATCCAAAAACAACAATAGTAATAGGGCAATGTAGATATAAACATTCACATGACCTGTTTCCTTTATATTGTTTTTTATTCATTTTGGAATATTGTGAACAGTTGTTTAATGGTGTTCAGTTGTTTAATGGTGCTGTATTGTAGGTCTATTTCCTGTTGCATTTGCAATTGTTGATTCAGAGACCACGGCCAATTGGTCGTGGTTTTTACACGAACTTGGAAGGTTGTTGATTGTAAGCGCCAGATTACTTTTATTTCGAATTGTAATCTTGGTCTGTTAGAAACTATGCCAAAGGTGTTTCCATCGGCTCACCACGGTTATTGCTTACATCACTTAAAGAGCAATTTAAGAGATTGGATGAAAGGAATTGATAATGAATTTAGGAATCACCTAGTTAGTAGTTTGGGTGACTGTGCTTACGAGCCAACTGTGGTATGGTTCCATGAAAAGTTTGCGAAATTAAAAGAGGAAGGTAAGCAACGAGCACATAATTTTTTCAAGGACTTGGCACCTGAGCACTGGGCAAATTCATACTTCAGGTAATAATAGTTTCCTAATGTATTCCATTTGTCAAGTTTAGAATGATAACGATGTGAATTTTCAGTTATGTTTTGTGGCAATATAAAATCTCATATTCAGTTTCGAAGAAATTAAATTCAGTATTGTACAATGTTTGTGATGTTGTGCAGGGGCATGAGTTATGGGGAGATGACATCCAATGCGGCGGAGTCATTTAATAATTGGATTAAAGAAGTATGCAATCTTCTTATCACTCAAATGGTGGACATAATTTGTACTTAGTTGATGCAGCAAATGTCTGCAAAGCGTAACCAAGCAAACAAGTGGAATAAGCTTATTTGTCCTACATTCGAAACAATGCTTTTTGATTCGTTCAATGACAGCAAGTCTTGGCAAGTTAGCAAAGTCAATGAGGATGTGTTTGAAATTCATTCGATACCATCTGTTATAGTTGATATTGCAAGGCGTACATGTTCTAGCTTCAAATAGCAAATCAACGGATTCCCATGTGACCATGCTGTGATCGCTATTCAGAAAAGCCGCTACAATCTCAATGATTGTGTGGAACATTACTTTCATGTAGAGACATATCGTGCGGCCTATTCGGGTGCCATATTCCCTATAACATTGGTGGAAAAACATTCTTTTGATCCCACGGACTTCACTATATACCCACAAACTGTGAAAAGACCACCCGGAAGGCCGAAAAAGAATAGAATCCCATCAAGGGGTGAGAAACTGAAGCAAATAAGGTGCGGGAGATGTGATAAGTTGGGAAGCCATAATCGGAAATCATGCAAGGAACCGATATATGGTGTACATTTTTCATTTTAACATTGTGTTTTACATGGGATTCTTATATTGATTTTTGAAATAAGATTGTGTTGTGTTGGCAAATATTGTGTTGTAATAAGATTACATTGTGTTAACAAACATAATAACGGTTTGACAAACTTAATATTTGATTTGTATTTTTTCTTTTTCTTTTTGGGTACCAAACTGATATTTTGTTGATGTTTTAATGATAAATACATGATGTGGACATTCACACTTGCATAAAAGAATCATATTATATGAATACTCGCGCATGGGTTGAACTTTTTTACATTATTGTTGTCCATGTTGACATGAATATAAACTGTGATGTGAACTTTCACATGCATAGAAATTAACATGATGTGAACATTCACAACTGTTATGAATAAGAACAAATATAAATATTCACACCTGTGTATTTTATCCGTAATGATGTCATGTAAACAATTTGAACATTCCTGCACAAAATATGTGTATTATAGAACAATCAGGTTCAAATAATCACATAAATTATGCACATCACAACATAGCAGTATATCATAAGTGAATATAAACATTCACATCAGTGGTGCAACTGTGAATATTCACATCTGTAAAACATTAGTGCATATGAACATTCACATTAGTGGTACAGATGCGAATGTTCACATTTGGCAAAGATGAATAACATTCACAACTGTTATGAATAAGAACAAATGTGAATGTTCACACCTGTGTATGTTATCCGTAATGATGTCATATAGACAATGTGGACATTCTCGCACAAAATATGTATATTATAGAACAATCAGGTTCAAATAATTGCATAAATTAACATAACAACAGCAAAGGTAGATCAAAATTCACAAGTGGCTTTTTCCCATTAATAGATGTTGTATCACTAATTTACAATCAATTGTTGTGTCAAAATGTCAAAGCAATTGATATTAACATTCATATCGCGTGTTGGTTAGTTTGTAGGTAGACACCCCCCACCTATAGGTTTTAATGACGCTCTATTTTCTTATGATTCAAAAAACTATGTACTAATAAGTCTTGTAGTCCACACCATTCAGAACTAGTGAGGCTGCCAACAATTTCTTCATGGTATATGTGCACCCGCATGATATAATATACTGCAGGTCCACAGTCCACCCTGTAAATGCAAAATGGTTTTAATTAGCACTTAACATGTATGTTTGCATAATAGTTATGGAGGATTTGTAAAAAATGTAGTGAGGCTTACGAGTCGTCGCTCTACCGAGGACAGACATCAACTGATATGATTGGTTGTGATGGATATTGGTCTACTAACTTAATCCATAACGGTGATGACTCGCCAATAACACGCACAATGTTCTCGATATACTTTCTCTGTGTAGGGAATTTCACATTAGACACCAACAAACATATATGTGCGTACATTCATTTTTGGAATCTAACGCATGACAACAATTCATATTTGTGTACAATAAGAGCCACTTACAACTTCCTGTGCTTGGTCGATATGTGGGTCATGTATGCCTGTCCTTGAGCGCAATGAGTTATAATGCTTCCACAAATTGTCTTTAGCATCATACATAACTATCGTCCAGTGGAAGTTATGGTGCAATGAGAATAGTAGATATCTCTCTTCTTAGTAGTTTTTCACATGTGCATTAATGTGTTTACTTCTTTTGCGAGGATGATACTCTCGTATCATTTTCTGTACACATTGGACAAATAATTAATGGACTGTGAAGTTTCAAATTCACATTAGCAAAAATGGAATGATAGATTTTACCAAACACGTGCTCGTGAAGATGAATGACGCTTCATCTGAAGTTGGGTTGACTACCTCTTGTTGTTCATGTAATAGTTCGGCATGTGCATCTATGAGCTGTAATAGTTCGGCATGTGCATCTATGAGCTGCACAAACATAGGGTTGTATTATATTATTTGTGGCTGGCGGTGAACAATGTGTATCTGTGGTTGTGGGTGTGTGTGTGTGCCTCTGTGTGTATATGCATGAATAGTGAATTATCTTTGTAATGGCATACATTGCTGTGTATTGATTCCTCCTTGATAATGTTCACAATGTCATCAAAATACACGTATGTAGACTTCGAGTCTTTTTTCCATACAAGTAACCTGTACATTTTAAACAAACCAATGTGAATATTAACATTGCACAGTTTTGAACAAATCAAATAAATAAGCACAGTGGTGAATATTCACAATTATGGAATATGAATGTTGACATTAGGTGTTTGTACGGTCACTTACTCATTGCCTCCACTTTTTTGTAAAGCCTGGACTTTTTGCTTATCTTGTTTGGACATCATGCTCCAGACTTTGAACTTGTTAGTCAAGGTCAATAATTTTTTTGGGTGCTTCGCTGGTGGGTGTTTGTCCACATCTTCAACAATGTCGATTGTATGGGGCTGTTTTTGGCCAGGTAAGTCTGGGTACTGGAAGTCAGACAAGCAATGCTCTCTTTTCGATCTTTCTCCTTGATACACTTCACCCTAGAAGGTAGGTTGAGATTGTGTTGCATTGGGGCAGGGGATTGCTTCTGCGCCTCAGCCTGTGTGACAATGTGGACTGTTGATCATCGTAAAGGTTCTGAAGAATTGTTTTCTCGCATTCTAAGTCGATGACTAGCTGCATTAAGCGCTTAATTTCTTCATCCTTCTGCTCCATGCACTTTTTTATTTCAGTAGTCATGTTATGCGGGCTTGATTGGTTGAACAATTTATGTTCAAAATCAGCTATGACTCTTGCCCTTAACTCCCATGAGAATTGAAGGTGTTTGTACTTTGTTTCCCACTGCCTTATGATACCCCAAGCCTTCCGATTTTCTTTGATAAGCATATCGATGATGTCGGGTTGGCTTGTGTTTGCTATGACAATAGCTCTCTTATATGTGGGCTGCTAAAGGGAATGTGAATGTCCTCATTACTGTCATTTAGCTCAACTTCATCCCCAGAAAATTGGGAGTTGCTGCCATTGTGTTGTTCTTCCTTGATGTTAGAGAGGTTGGTAGATGTGGTGGCTGGTTCATAAATTTCGAGCTCCACCTTCAATGTTGTACGCCTGAACTTTTGTAATTCTATTGGGATTGCAAAGAGTTTGCCGGCATTAACCTGAAATGAAAAAGTTATGGTACTTAACGTATATATTTGGGTGGTGTCATAATGTGAATGTTTTGATCAATAATTGAAGGTCATACCTCATTAAAACCAATATCAGCCAAAATGTGGTTTTCATATTCTTTTGTAAAGTAGTCAGATCCCACTTGACACAGCGAGGAATGACATTGGGCTTGTGAGGTTATAGGATGGTTGTGTGCTCACATAACCAATACCTCAACAAAACAACAAAGACATATATTATTTAGCATTTGCATAGTAATGTCAACATATATGAACATTAACAACAGTGGCACTATTGTGAACATTCACAGTAGTATATCATGAGTGAATATGAACATTCACATCTGTGAAATATAAATGCTTATGGACATTCACATCAGTAGTACAGATGTTAATGTTCATAGTTGGCATAGATGAACAACACTCAAGGACATGTGAATGTTATTATTTGAGAACATGGGTACTTACCATCAATAACATGACATAGTCGGTGACTTTTTGCCGGCTTTTTGTCGTTTTGGGAAATAGATGATGTCAACATTGTTCTAATTTGCTTGCCCAATCATATTCTTGCATGCTTTCCAATGGGATCAAATGTGCATAGTAGCCCCATCCTATTGTCTTACCGTTTGTCGAGAAAAAAGTTTTTGGCAAGCACACATATAGACTAGTCGGGCGACTTCTTCGTTGTCATCTTTCTTTTTGTCTTTTCAATGCCTTGGTCAAAAGGGTGCGTATCCATTTTGAAGTCAATCGGCTAACATTTTTGCACCTTTTGTTTATAATGCCAGTCTTTGGTTTCGCACCATATGATATGTCCATTGGCTTGGTGTCACAGTCCACACCAAAAGTCAACTTGATGTCATTGTCATGTATGTTCATCTTCTTCTTCCCAATATAGAAGGCATCTTTTGAAGCTTTGTACATTTGTAGGATATGCACAACAACATCATCGTACTTCATGCATTTGTCAAGGTCGATCTCACTGTTTCTCAATGCATCTAATAAATGCCAGAAAGGTGTTTGCCGCAGGTAGCCAAGCTGTGCTTGTGTGAATTTGGTGCTTTCATTAATTTCACCAGTCTGATCATGTTAGATCTGTAATTGACAAGCCGCATGTCCACATTGCTGCTAGTATTTGCTTGTGGGCTTTCTTTCTTGACATGGTACTCATCTCTTTTTCTCTTTGAGGTTTTTTTCTGTGCAATATATACAAAATGAAGTATTTAAAAAAAATTAAGACAAGGCTCATGTGATTAGCGTAGTGGAACAAATGTGAACATTCACAGCATTGCCATTGATGTGAATGTTCACAGTTGTGTGCAATGGGTGTGAATGCCCACAGTTTTGTGTATGGATATGAATATCCACATCTATACATGGATGTGGATGTTGACTGTGTTAGCACAAACACAATGTGCATATTATGTGAGTGTGTAAAAATCAATGTATATTTATACAAGAGTGCTTTTTCAGTAAATTCATTATCTGAGAGTGTTATTCCATAAGACTCATACAACCATGAATAATATTAAAAAATGTGTGGATGTTAACACAGACATATAAAATGATATTGTGAACATTTACAGTCCTAATTTGTATGGCAATGCACATTTTTATTACAATCACGCAATGCCAATCTTATAATACCAACCTCAAAATTGAAATACAATTTTGAAACATGGGATAACAAAAGTGATATATTTCCTCTAAACATAGTGGTTAATGTTCATAAAGTGTCTAATTAATTTACACATGTAATGAATGTTCACAACATAATTATGTATCACAACAATATCTAACACAATGAATTTTAAATGTGAATGTTCACCACGGTTAATAACAACAATTTGATAGAGGGGGGGAATGATAGTGTCAATATTCGCAGGGACTGTATTTCATGCAACTTTCATGGAAAATAATCAAGAATTGAAGGTTCAAGTTATTGGATCACCATTAACAATCAACAATACCAACAAGACAAATATTCACAAAAGGGGAAAAAAAATAATCTACAATATTACAAAATAATGATTGGCCCAAACATTTTCAATCCATGTGAATATTCACAGCTTTCAACAACAACAACAACAACAATAATATCTGAAATAATTTGATTATCCAAACATTTTCAATCCATGTGAATGTTTATAGTTTTCAACAACAACAACATAAACAATTTGGTTTGGTCAATATTTTTCCAAACCATTTGAATGTTCACAGTTGTGAACACAATATAATGGCAACTGTAATGTTTTTGAGTGAAAAAATAATATAATTATGGATTACGATTGAGGGGTTAGATTAAAAGTTAGGGTAATGAACAATATGAACTCTTATATATTGTATGAATAGAAACAGGGGATATTTGTGAAAGTTCATAATATTGTTTGTTGAAAAAGAGATTTAGGGTTTAAATACACGAATGAGTAGATTACTTACGTTTTTTGTCCATTTCGACGGTTTGCGTTGTCACAAATTGTCGTCGAAGGTGATTTTGACGAAGATAGACCTTACGGATGTTCAACGATGGTGATTCCACGATTTCGGCGACCGACGGCGTAGGGATGACGAAGAAGATGATAAGATGATGCGACGATGCAACAAAGACAGTATTCTGGGCATTGAGACGATATGGAATACAGCTTTGGATTTTTGGAATGGTGGAGATACTGTGCGTGATTTCTTACAAGAAGAGAGAGAAAGAGAGACGGTTATTTGATTTAAAGAAAGGATAGGTGCATGTTTGTTTGGGATTTTTTTTTGTCTTTTAACATGAAATTGACCTAATGGAATATTATAAAATACTATATGTCTTATGGAATAACACTCTCAGATAATAGATTTATTAAAAAAGCACCCAATTTTTTTTCTTCCCAAAAGGAGTCTTAATTTTCGAAAAAATAAAAAAAATAAATTGTGCCAATGGAAACGTAGATAAAGCAATGCCACACCCATCAAATTTCCAGAAGCTTCGACTAATGAAAAACTATTGTCCACGTAGTTCATCATCTCTCTCTCTCTCTCTCTCTCTCTAAAATCTCATATTGTCTGCGCCTCCTCTCCCAAGCCTCATCTCATTCTTAAAAACCCTAAACCCTAACAAACCCTCTGACCCAAAAACCACAACCCCCAAATTAAACCCTTTTCACTTCTCTCTCTTTCGATCAATCCATTTTTGATTTCTCTTCTCAAATGGCGACCGCTGTGTTGCTCAGATCTCTTCGTCGCCGCGAGTTCTCCTCCGCTTCTCTCTCCGCCTACAAATCCGTACGTACTAATTCCTCGCCACATTTCATAGATCTTGATGTTGGTATATGTAGTCGTTTGATCTATTGCTTGTTGATCTCGGTCACTTTTATTATTTGGGTTCTAATTTGGTGTATAATAGATGCGATTCTGTTGCCTGATCTAATAGTATGTTTGTTTCCCTAGAAAATTATTGATTATTTTGAGGTTCAGTTATAGTCTTCTTGGGCTCCAAACGACGAGTAATCTAGGGTTTATTCATTTTTGTCAGTAACTTACTTGATAGTACATAGGTCACTGCAGAACTGGGTTGAATTTACAACTGAAACCTCTGCTCCAAAAAAAAAAAAGCAAAAATCAATCAGTTTAAACCTGTCTTCTGCTCCTCTAGCCTTTTATGTCCATCAAAAACACCAATAAAGCCTATTATAGAAGATAATTTTCTTTTATAATTAAAAGAACTACTTGGATTGTTGTACTTAAATTAAAATTTTGTGCATAATGCACCAACATGTGTACAAGTGTTTTTGAAGATTGATAAATTTTATTTTCATTGTCTACCTCAACCTTAGTTCGCACATGATCAATCGACCAAATCCAAATTTGGTTTTTAAAATTTACAAAAAAAATTGGCATCATATTCTTTGTGTGATTTTAATTCTTTTCACCTTAACAATAGCCCATTTTTAGTGTGACCCGTTACCTTATCATAATACTTGGTGTGATTTTTTTGTGTCTTTGGATAATATTTCTTATTTTGAGGTGTATTTAACTGCACCTCTTGTTGAATTATCGCGATTCTCTGTTTCTTGAACCATAAATTGATTTTCATGTCTAAAATGCTTCAATTTTTTTTTTAAATTTTTTTTTTCATTTTCTTCTGGTTAGTTTTATGCTCACTGTGCCTTTTCCAAGGTGATGGGTTGTGGTGGTGCTGAGTTTCATGTTAGTCATTTTGGTAAAGTTCCTTCAATAATGTGCTTGTCTTGTCTGGTTACTTAGCTGTTCTCCTGCTGCCCTTCATTTTCTGTTTCTTTTCAATTGCTCTTTTGCAGTAAGAGTGTGGCACATTTCTATAGTTTAAATTTCTGAAATGTTTCGTTGTGTGGCAATATTTTCCCTAGTTGTAAGGAATGCTCATTTTAAAGTTTGTATGTATATTACAACATGGGCTTAATTCTGTTGTTTGTGTCGTAGCTCCTCATGGGGCACTAGTACTGACATCTTTTAGAGTATTAATTAACCTATGTTATGAAGCAGGCTTTGCATGATTTGATTCTTTCGCATAATTTTTTTATGTACAAGTAGTTTAGGCTCCTCTTGATTTGTTTCTTCTTATATTCAGTTGCATTACAGTTTCTGGTTTTGTTTATCATATATATATGTATGTATGAATCCACATTGCTGTTCTTGATGCTCAGAACTTGTATAATTACTAGAGCAGCAGACTTTTGAGATTTTTTTATTTTTATTTATTTTTTATATAGTTGGCTTTATTTCAATGGATGGAACTGCGTATTGAATGTTATATTCTGTAACGTCTTTGCAGTTGACTGGAAATGCAAAATCATCTTGGTCTACCTCACAACACAGATGGGGTAGTTTGGCCAGACCATTTAGGTAGATCAGATTAA